>OX346278.1:8815612-9428726 GCA_947049275.1 Epinotia bilunana | reverse complement strand
GATCCTTTAGGGGACGACAAGAAAAACACTAGGAGAATGATCTTCACTGATCAAATCAGCACTTTCTACGAAACTTCTAAAGAACTCTATATTGATTCAAACTTTCACGATTCTCACACATTATCCATACTAATATCCATACTAATCCATACTAATATTATAAATGCGAAAGTGTCTGTCTGTCTGTCTGTCTGTTACCTCTTCACGCTTAATCCGCTAAACCGATTTAGATGAAATTGGCCTATACTAATATGACGCCATTTTTGAGCATGAGAAGTGAAAAATTTATTATACGCGATTAAGTCCAGTTTAGTACTAACTAGCTGTCCGCGACTCCGTCCGCGTGGAACAAACTTTCATCCCCCATTTCAACCCCTCGGGGGATGATTTCCGGGATAAAAACTATCCTATGTCCTTCCCAGGATTCAAACTATCTCTATACCAAATTTCATCTCAATCGGTTCAGCGGTTTAAGCGTGAAGAGGTAACAGACAGACAGGCAGACAGGCACACTTTCGCATTTATAATATTAGTATGGATAAGGGACCCCCGAAAAAAATGCTTGTGACACGACTCGCCGGCCAGACTCCAATGATAATGTCTTCCCCAGGATAACTATGACCACACGTTCGAGAAGCTAGTGTACTCGCTGCCCGAGGTCTCGGCGGACCAGGTCATGGGCGGCGCGGCCGAGTACCCCGCAGTGCGGGTCTCCTACTCCAACCCCAAGACGTTCCACAAGGCGGCCAAGCGGCTCGGACTCATGGACGACTTCAGGGTGAGTGCTGAAATTACGGCTTACTAGCTTCTGCCCGCGACTCCGTCCGCGTGGAACTCGTTTATATCGTAGCACTATACAATCTGTCATCCCCAATTTCATCCCCTCCGGGGATGGTTTCCGGGATAAAAACTATTCTATGTCCTTCCCCGGGATCCAAACTATCTTTATGCCAAATTTCATGTCAATCGGTTCAGCGGTTTAACAGTGAAAATGTAACAGACAGACACACTTTCACATTTATAATATTAGTATGGATTATGTAACTTGGGTCACAATGTTATCGAAAAGTTTCTGTGATAAAGTAAATTTTTGGTATAAGCTGTACTTTTCTGTATACCGTCATCGACCACTCGTTGAAACGATTCTAACGAGGCCAAACTCAACGGGGTTACGTCGGTTAAGTACTGAATTCCCATGGCCACCTTCTGTCTCCATCATCAGATCAGCTCGATGGTACCATAATATTGAATTGTCATCTAAACTATACCTTTACCCAAAATTTCAGCTCAATCGGTCACCGGGAAGTGGGTCAAATTTAACAGACCGACAGACAATGGGACAGGTGAAACTAAATAAAAGCTTGTAAAATAACTTCTCGTTTGATATTTTCCGAGTATTATCGTACTTTTTCGGCAGTGTAAATTGTGATACAAGTGAGGTATGTTGATAATGACATCAGAGGCGGAATTATCACGCGAGCCGCAGGTGAGCGTGATAAGAGAGCCGAGGATGTAATTATCAAAGCTCACGCGTTTCATACGACGTTTTTCAACACATTTTGCGAGGAAAAAATCCTTCATATAAGATGAAAATTTGATAGGCCTGCCAAGTTATTTTCCTTACTTATTGATGTCAACAGGTTTTCATCGTCAAGAATTTCTAGTGGCGTCCATTTTTTTTATCACTTTTCTAGTCACCACGAATCAACATTTTTGTTAATAACCAAACACGCATTAACAATGTTTACAAATATCTGTGAAATAACCTACAATGGCCCGCATCAATTTTTTTTGTGAAGTTTGCGCAGTGCGCGCGCATTAGATGAAATCTCTAAACAGCCAATACAAAATAAAATAAATAATTTAGTTTTAAAATGTTATCTTTATTAATTCATGTAAAATGTTATCAAAAGTAGTAATAGTTTTACTAAATTAACCGTTTCTATATCATATCCAAAAAAAAAGTCAATTAACTAACAAAAAGGATTTAATTTGTTTAGTCAAGTATGAATCCATTTGCCGAGAATTAAAAAAAAAGCTGTACATTCTGTACAACCCGGTTAATTTAAGAATGCATCGTGTGCATGCATACATCTTGCTGCAAGGTGCCAACGTGACTTAATCGGGATATAACCATAACACACAAGTGTCGTAATGTTATGAAACACGCGTGTTTAATATCCAGGATTATGAGCCTAAAAGCGACACAATAAGAGGTACGTTACGAGCAATTGTGTTGAAAAATATATTTAAGTCACACCTGGCCATAATGCGAGTTTTACTGCACGCTGCGCGTACGGTAAAACTCGCATTGTGGCCAGATGAAGACGTAAAATTGTGTACTTACCACGGGCGGTAATTCGTAAAGCCCCAGATCGCATATTTATGGCCCTCACCTTCGGTTCGGACCACAAACAGCTGCGATCTGGGCCATTCACGAATTCACCGCCCTAGGTACGTAATGTACTATTATGCTGGTTGTCAAATACCATGTCCGACTAATTCTCAATCTCGTTTTCCCAGAGCGGTATACCGCGAACAGCGTACCGTGGCATAGTCCAATGCACGGTCAAGAACCGCCGGGTCTACCTAGCCCCCGACTTCGTCTGGGCCCAGTACGACCGCACATGGGAATAGCGAACGTAGAGGTACCGTATTGGGTCCGGGGTCCAAAAGCATCCGAGCTCTCACCAGGAATAACCTCAGCGGGATCCAGCCACAAAACGAAACACTTGGTTCTGCCACTAATTGTAGTTATGTCAACTAAAACATCTCCGACTCTTTTTAACCGGCTGCCGAAGGAGAGGTAAGTATGCATTTATAGATGTATGTATGTGTTTTTTTTTAATTGGCACGCCCTGCAACCTAATCCGTTTGACGGATTTCGAAATATGAGGTGTCGATTTTTTCCTTCCTTTTAATCGTAGGAGTGACATAGGCTGTAATATTTGTAAAGAAGTTGAAGCGAAAATGCCCTTACATCCAATATTTGAGCTGTCATCCCAGTACAATTTATGTCATCAATGTCATCATTGACGTTTATTGTACCGGGATGACTGTCAAATATCGGCTGGGAAACAAATCTAACTATAGTAGTCTTTTATTGAATGCCGCATAATGCGTTGATACAAACATTCTATGTAAATAAATATCCTCACTTAAACGTGGACATAAGTGAAATAACCGAGGAAAGTCTGCGACATCAATTATTTAGCTAGATATTATTATAAATTTAATATAATAAAACAATTCTGTATTCTTATATTTATTTATTTATGGGTAAATCAACTTTTTACCATCGCTAGTTGCAATGCATACGTCTTCTGGGACACTTTATAATAAAAATGTGATTTTAAGTCCACCAAATGTAGATTTTTGTTGACATTTTAAACCCCTTTATACAGGTTGTAACGAATATGGGGTGTGAACCGATCAAGGCCATGTTCGGTAGCGTATTGTCATACACAAACCATGTCAACATAAACTGTAATGTAAACAAAAATAAACGTACAATAAAAAACATAAACAAATGCATATTTGGAATCGCAATGCGCTACCGAATATGCCCTTGATCGGTTCACAACCCATTTTTGGTACATTCTGTATATGGGCAATCTTATGTCATGAAGTCCATGTTATGTCAAATTTTCTAAGCAACTATCATATTGTCTCCGGGCCAACGGGGCAAAACAATAGGTAACAAAAAATAGTTGATTCACCCTTCTTTATACTTGAGTCAGATATTTTAAGCGTGGTTCTAATTATGTTTGCTATACTTTGATCGATAAATGCTTACCGATCGGTAAAAACTATGTGACAACTTTTGAGTTGACCTATTTATTTATTTATAATAATAAAAATATCACGTCGTGAACTAGAATAATGACTGTTTTACAATTTTATACAATCCATTAAGAAACATGTAAATATAACTGAAATGTATGTAAATATAAATATTCCAGATGTTGAACCGACTGTGATTCAGTTGCATAAATATCCATTACATTAAATAAATAAATAAACTATACGTGTCGCGGCGAATCTTGATCCTTTTGACAGCTGTCATCTCAGTACAATTTTAAGTTTTAAGGCGTAGATAGACGATGTAATATATGTCGTCCTGGCGTATGCCCGAAAGGGACGATGGTAAATTAACCTTACTAAATTAAGAAGTACCAGAACACTAACCCCCTTATTCATAAAACTTAAAATGCATTTGCAAAATAAAATGTGCTTTGTCCCTTTCTTACGAACACAAATGTCAACGAGACAGACAAAGACAAACGAATTTTAACGCCATTTTAGTTAAAATTGGCTTGTACAACGTTTATGAATACGACCGTTATACATTCTTGACGTCTAATTTCATTTATAATTTAGGTAGTCTTGTTATATCGGTGACGTCAGTTTCAGTATAATATATTGACAGGTGACAAACAAGCTGGCCACAAACAAAAAAAAAGCGTATGATCTTTCGTCGGGGATGCGGTCAGCGGTGGCCGTCTTGCTTCTTAAGGCGATGCCTTGATTTGAGTCGAACACGCCCCCTAGACAGAGACACGCTGATGCCTTCCGTGCACGAGGAAAAGAGATGTAACACTCTTCGGGAATGGCTTTTTTGGTCAAATTTTGATAAATACCTAACTTAGAGACGTTTTATTTAAATTTCATAAAGTGAGATTTTAGATGAGATAAAATACTATAGTATTAACGTGATTGTGTCGTAAAAGAATGTATCGTTTGAGTAGGCTGAGTAAAAAAACGGAAAATACAGACCCAACTTTGGATTTTTTTCTATCTAGTAAATTTTAAGCAATTTTAATGTATATATAAAATCAGATAAACAATCATATAGCCACTCACTTGCTTTCGAATTTAAAAAAGGTAGCCTAAATTGCTTTCAATTTTTTTTATCAAAGAAGTCCATACTTCACTTGGCAACCACAGTTGCCACCATCAGTTTAGGGGTGCGCGAAATTGGCAACTGTGGTTGCCACAAGCAAGTGAGTGGATAGTCAAGAATCATATATCTGAAAATCTGACCTTATTGTTTCTTAATCTAGTCAGAACGGCGTTTCAAAGCACGCTATAATTTTCAATGCACAGCCTTAAGCGGAGCTTCTGACGCCGTTGCATTATTGTCGACTGACCAAACTACCGAACAACGTCGCTTTATAAGCAAACTAGACATATTGGCAAAATGATCTTTACTTAGATGGAATCCATTTTTTCAAAGAAGAAAAGCGTATACGCGCCGAGGCACGGATTTAAAATCGTAAATTGTTCCCACTTGTGGTATTTTCTATGCTTAAATCCTTGTCACTCATGTGTGTATGTGTGCGCGCGTCCCTTCTATTCTATTCTTCCTCTATGTTTTAAGGTTATAAATTGTACGGAGATGACAGCTGTCATAGGGACCAAGATACGCCGCGACACGTATGGAGTAATAACACTAATTAATAACTCGGAAATGGATTTTAATGTAACTGAAACGGTGCAATTGGATTTAAACAAATTTCAAAGATAAGAAAATACGTCACAAAATTGGAAAACGCCCTCTTATTGTATGAATAAATGTACCAATTTTTAGATTAATGTAGATAATTTAATTTAATTTGTTATTATAATTGATATCTGTTCGTTTAGTCCAAGGTAGGAAGTCAAACAAATTCGTGTAGACCTACGTTACGCGGGGCGTTGTGCAACAAGTCGGACGAGGCTGAATGTAGTAAAGACAGATTCATAAATCAGAATTGAGCGTTTCTCAAAAAATGGCATTATTTTTAATTGTTAAATTTTCTAGATTTATGTTTCCACTTAGCATCACGAGCTCTTTCGATCGTAATAGGACAAATAAATCACCCAAATATTTTGTCCTAATGTGTTACCGTTTCGCACATACTTTGTTCCAAAATGTATGGCAATTTGGGGACACTTTTTTTCTCGTATTGGGATGGAAAGAGATTTTTATTCTGAGTAGAAATGACATTTAAAAAAAAACCGGCCAAGTGCGAGTCGGACTCGCGCACGAAGGGTTCCGTACCATTATTTATAAAAACAGCGAAAAAAAAACAGCCCCGTTAAATATTTATTTTATTTTGTTTTTAGTATTTGTTGTTATAGCGGCAACAGAAATACATCATCTGTTAAAATTTCAACTGTCTAGCTATCGCGGTTCTTGAGATACAGCCTGGTGACAGACAGACGGACGGACAGAGAAGTCTTAGTAATAGGGTCCCGTTTTTACCCTATGGGTACGGAACCCTAAAAAAGCATTTAGTAGCATCTGACGACCGGTTAGCCTAGTGGGTAGTGACACTGCGTATGAAGCGGAAGGTTCGAATCCCGTGCAGGGCAAATATTTGTGTGATGAGCATAAACATTTGTTTCTGAGTCTTGGATGTTTTCTATGTATTTAAGTATTTATATCTATTAAATATATCGTCGTGGCTAGCAGTGGCGGCAGCGGCGCGTGAGAATGTTCACTGGACAACCCGGAGCACAAAATGGCTGTGGTTTGATGATTTAAGAGTTTGGTAATTTTAGGCAAGGGTGGGATCGGCTTGTATGGGTCTCTGTCGTCTAGTACCCATAACACAAGCCTTATTGAGCTTACTATGGGGCTAGTTCGATTTGTGTAAAATGTCCCATTTTTTTTTTGAGAAATGCTTAATTATCTGACGATGTCGTGACGCGACAGAACGTTATCGGATCCATAATTTTAGTAGGTTAGTCTGATGGTCTCTGTCTGACGTGACGGCTGCTGTGTCATGCGTAAGACCGCATCAGAAAGCATCGCTTCAGATAAGCATGAATCCGGCTTAAATTCTAACATGACATTTAAAAGCGATTAAGTAGCGTTTGCGAGACGGGGCGATTTTGACTTTCGAGCACTCGACTCTTTCACTCGAAAATTGTCAAACACGATAAAATTTATATTTTGTAATCATCATAATATCAGCCGAAAGACGTCCAATGCTGGACACAGGCCTCCCCCAATAAGTGCCACAATGACCGGTCCAGCGTGGGTAGACACAAGGTGGACTGTTGACCTGGTGAAGGTCGTAGGAGTAAAACCAAGTTCCTATAAAAAAATATGTATAAATAAATGTGTGATAACTGATAAACAAATTTTGATATACTTAAATATAATGCTCTTTATAATTTGCACATTGCACAGAATATAGAAATTATAAAAAGCAGGACTTTACATAAGTATGTAAGTAGTCTTCTCTTCACTAATGTTGCGGTGCCCAACAGGGTCCACAATTAAGTTTTATTCTCATCACTTAGCAACTAAAACTTAAGTTTACCTAAAACCCTGTAAACTAACATTGTGGAATGCAATAAATGATTGAGTATTGAGTCCGCATGATGCGGGTGGCGCAGGTGCGGTAATTTTGAAAAAGCGACGGTAAATGGGAAAACGAATGATAGTAACTCATATTAATTCCATCGGTAGAAGTTAACTGTCTAGTGCATCTATTTTGACACTACAATCATATTTACTTACACGCATTATTTTCGAGCGCTCGAAAGACAAAAGTCGGCCCACCGCGCAACGCGACGCATTTCCATAAATGGTACCTCACCTATGTAAATAAATATAGGTATAAAATAAGTGTGAAATTAACACACTTATGACTAGTGTTCGGAGTTTCGGTGGCAAAATTCACAGAGGTAAATGGAGTCGCCTAACTATTTTTTTGATTAAATGAATAACGATTAAATGATTCATTTTGCATAATACTCCTTATAAATTATCTTGCGAGCATTACCTACTTATACCACGATAACACAGGACTATTTACTAATAACACAAGTATGTAGGTAAACATTGTTTAATAAATTTATTTATTTTTACTTATTACGTACGTACAACATGTCCCCAAAACAGGCGGGACAGTATATTGTTTGTACCTGCCGCCAATTAATGTCATACTAAGTACTTCAGGTAAATGAATATTTTATTTATTCAAATCTTAAAAAGTTAATCACAAAAACGACTCCATTATCCACTGTGTGAAATTTGCCACCGAAACTCCGAACACTACTTATGACGAACGGTGTTTTATGTCTCACATAACATTTATTCACTTAAAGACACGTGGCGGACTGCATGCAGACTATGCAGTCCGCCGATTTCGCTCGCTCGCGCGCCTTAACATCGTTTGATATAATGTGTGCACACAACTCGCTTACTATGACTTTTTTGTACATAGGACAGGCAGCTACACGATGTTAGGTCACATAATATTATGTCAAACGTATAGGCTCGACTATGGCCGCAGGACAGGACGCAGTTATCCGTTGGAGTGCGATGGAAGTATGTCTTTCTCCCTCTAACTCATAGTTGGGTCCTGTATTACGGGCCATGATGGGTAGATAGAAGCCCATAAGAGTCTGTGGACCGTTTCACGCAGCTACAGTCAGGGGCACTAATATTCACACAAAGTTTCATAAATATGTAGTAAAAACCAAAAACCTTATTGATTCAGAAATAAGGTCTGCCTACAATTTCAGACTTTGTGGTGTATACATGCCCTTGACTGTACAAATTGCAATTTTCCTGGCAACACTGAGGCCCTCGGCCAACGTCTGCACGTTTAGCACAAGACGGCGCGCGAGCTCTCTCGCACTATCCGTCTCTCTCTTATTAGAAAACTTAGAATTGAAGAGACGGATAGTGCGAGAGAGCTCGCGTGCCGTCTTGTGCTGCACGGCTAGCACGCGACGGCACGCGAGCTCTCTCGATTTTTCTCGCACTATCCGTCTCTCTCTTATTAGAACACTTAGAAGAAGAGGTATAGAGCGATAAAAATCGAGAGTATGTCGCAGCCGTCGTGTGCTAGACGTGCTGGTAATTTGATCAGTGTTGCCCGTTCAGAAAAAAATGTAACTAATATCTTTGGAAACGGGCAATGGATAAGGCTTTAGATTGGTTTTACTTTTCGAAGTACACTTCGTGACGCGTACCGCCCCGCGTCCGTGTATAAATAATAAATCCTGTGTAAGACTGTGATCTGCATATTCCTTAGCGTATCGCTGTAAGTAGCTAATGTTATGTAATTGTAATTTAATATAATGATTCAGTTTGTTATAATTTCGTGTTTTATTTCCTATTTTCCACCCCTGTGGGGCGTAGCATGGTTGCCATTTTATCACTTATCGTTGTGGTAAGTCTTTACCATGGGCGTCTGCCCATCACGCTCTGACAAGTATGCTAGTGCGAGAGTGACGGATGCCTTATCCACAACGATAAGTGATAAAATGGCAACCATGCTACGCCCGCTGTTTTTATGAATCCAAGCCACCTAATGGTCTGTTAGTAGCTTGTTTTTTTAGTCCATGGGTCGGCAACCTTTTAGCAACCAAGGGCCACATAGGAGCTAACAAAAATGACGCGGGCCGCACTTCTTAATTATTTGTGACTTTATCAGGCAATTACAAAATTCTCAATTCAACAATCCTTACATACAAACAGCCAGGTAGGCTCGCGGGCCGCGAGCAAGGGTCTCCCGGGCCGCCTGTTGCCGACACCTGTTTTTAACCCCCGACGCAAAGAGAGGGAAACGTGTGTGTGTCGGGTATCGTAGCTACCAGGATGGACCGATTTGAATGCGGTTTTTTTTATGTCATAGATAATTTTATCCCGAGTGTTCTTAGCCATGTTTCATGAAAATCTGTTTAGCCGTTTTTGTGATATTGGACTTTGAAAAGAAAATGTCGGGGGTTTTTCAATTTACTATAGTCCATCATCATCAACATCATATAATCATCTAATTTAAACTTTTGTGAGACATGTCTAAAACACTACTAATAAATCATAATTCATTTATTCATTGTACCATATTAAGGAAGGATGTTATATACAAATATGAGTGCCACATGGACCCTGGTAGGGTGTAACAATGTTATGTTAAAAACTAAGGTCTATAGTATATCTAAGCGGAAAACATGGTGAAATACAGTATTGACAGAAGGACTAGTTTTACAGTTTGTCGTTATAAAAATCTTTGACTGTATAATAACATTTTTGGAGAAGGAATTTCTTTAATTTACCCTCATAGTTTTTGTCCGTTTCTCCTGCCTTCACTTGTATTGGGAGATTATTATAACATTTTATGGCCGCGAAATGAGGACTCTTTCTAAATTATTGTAAGTTGACTGTGGGTTGAAATAGTTTATATTTGAACCGTTTAATTTTTAATCCACGGTTAAACTCGCGTACCTATTAAATGCCAGTTCTAAACATGTCGCCTGTCGTGACATTTGATACGCGAGTTTAACCGTGGATTTAATAGTAGCATCATCATCATATCAGCCGGAAGACGTCCACTGCTGGACATGGGCCTCCCCCAGAGAGTGACACAACGACCGGTCCTGCGCCACCCGAATCCAGCGGACTCCCGCGACCTTTACCAGGTCAGCAGTCCACTTTGAGAAGGTCTGCCCACGCTGCGGTTTCCGGTGCTGAAAGGCGTATGCCAGCTTTGGTTGGCAGCGTCTTTATTACGACAGGCGGCACGAACTCGTGCTCTATCACACTCACCACTGCACCATGCCTTGACTCTTCTCAATGATATACTGGACAGCGACAGCAAACTGGATATGTTTCACAGCACGGAATCCCTTTTTCTCTCGACTAGCAGCCGATATTTGGAGTCTAATACGGCTTGAAGTTCCATACTTTATTGATATCTACTGTATTGTATAGACCTAAGCACCTTATTGTAATCTATACTACTTATCATCATATCAGCCGAAAGACGTCCACTGCTGGACAGAGGCTTTGGGGGAGCCCAAAGAGTGCCAAAGTGACCACAACATATACTACTTTCTACACATAGTATAAAACAAATTCGCTTCCCGCTGTCTGTCCCTATGTATGCTTAGATCTTTAAAACTACGCAACGGATTTTGATGCGGGGTTTTTTTAATAGATAGAGTGATCCAAGAGGAAGGTTTATATGTATAATATAGTACCCGTGCGAAGCCGGGGCGGGTCGCTAGTATACAATAATATAATCTATGTCTGTCTTGATTTATTTGATAACTGATTTTGTTAATGAACAAGAGCTGCTTGTGAAACGCTAAAAATACACTAACTTTACCATCGCCTACAGACGTCAATTATACGAAAAGTCGAAAAAACTAAACATAGTGACGTAGTACAAGTCTTCGTGAATCTGTTAGAATATTTATTTACATACATACGTCTAAATTTGACGGAGAAAATAATGGATTACGGCGGCTAGAAATGCAAGTTTATGTATCGGGGCGCCAGTCCGCATTTCCCCTTATATTCAGAGCAATGACGCGTAGTTGTAGTGTCCAAGAGGCAACCGGATGGCTGCGGTATTTGAGCTCCCGGAGTGTTGTGGAACCGCCCTGTGCAACCCGAACTGAGCCAACTTGGAAAGGCGGAAATAGAAAAAAATATGATTTTGTCGCGAGGCAGCCGATTGAAACACCGGTTGCCTGGAAGTGTGTACGCTGTTTATATAATAGTCCAGTCAATGAACTGACAACTTGTATAGAAAAAAAAACAATTTTGGAAATAATTTATAATAGCTTATCTTTTCTGTGTAATGGATATGTTATCAATTAAATAGTTACCCTGCGACAGAATCTGTCAAAATTTCAGACATCAAAAAAATGATAAGTTAACTAGCTTCTAAAAGTCGGAAATTTTTTTAATAAATATTTTTGTCTTTATTTTGGTTCGTTTACATTTGCTTTATAATATTCAAGTTAAATCATACAAAAAAAGACAATGCATGCTTCATTTAAATCTACATAATTACTTCCGGGTGGAAAGTTTGTCGGATTCTTGAATACAGCATCTTAGAATAACATTTTAAAATGAAATCAACAAAAAAAACGCTATTATAAATTAATGTTTTTCAAAACCGTATTTTGCCTGGAGTATAATGAAATGCTGGTCTAGATTGAATACCCGGTGACATTTTTTTTTTACTCCTCCAATTTTCGTTCCAGTCCAAGTTGGCTCAGTTCGGGTTGCACAGGACGATTCCACAACGTTTCGGGAATTTAAATACCGCGAGCCATCAGATTGCCTCTCGGACACTAAAACTACGCGACATTGTTTTGACTATTAACAGACAATTACATTATTGATATACAATGCACTTAATACATATTTACCCAAAGCTTATCTAGAAAAGATTATCTGTTATATGTATATTACTCAAAATAATGGACCAGTATGGTAATCGTTACGTGGAAATTGTATATTTTTTCCAGCTTAAACACCAGCATGAATGTTAGGAAGAGACGGCTAGTTTAGCTCGCGAGCCGTCATGTGCTGAAGTATATTTTAAACACCAGCATGAATGTTAGGAAGAGACGGCTAGTTTAGCTCGCGAGCCGTCATGTGCTGAAGTATATTTTGTAACACTTAAACACCAGCATGAATGTTAGGAAGAGACGGCTAGTTAGCTCGCGAGCCGTCATGTGCTGAAGTATATTTTTTCCAGCTTAAACACCAGCATGAATGTTAGGAAGAGACGGCTAGTTAGCTCGCGAGCCGTCATGTGCTGAAGTATATTTTTTCCAGCTTAAACACCAGCATGAATGTTAGGAAGAGACGGCTAGTTTAGCTCGCGAGCCGTCATGTGCTGAAGTATATTTTTTCCAGCTTAAACACCAGCATGAATGTTAGGAAGAGACGGCTAGTTTAGCTCGCGAGCCGTCATGTGCTGAAGTATATTTTGTAACAGTCTGTTAGCCATCGTTTACTAGTGCTGTTTGAGACAGTAACGGAATCAAAGTCTAGCCCCCGGTCCAGCAGGCCATATCATGTGCTGCAGCGCCCGCCCGAACACGTGCACGGAGCGGAGCACCCCCGCCCCGTGCGCTTCGTCTACCACCACGTGGTAGCCCGTCTTGTGGAGCCCCCGCGACACCGCCACGGTCTTGGCTACGACGAGGAGGTGGCCTGGAATGGAGAGCGGAGGTTTGAATAGAGTCGGGAGGATAGCGGGCGTTGCTATTTTATTACATCGCCCGCTGTGGAAAAGACATCCGTCACGTTGTGACAAATATGCGAGTGCGAGAGTGACGGATGCTTCTTTCTATCTGATATATGATTTCGCCAATGTCAAGTTTGCTTATAAAGCGACGTTGTTCAGTAGTTAGGTCAATCATCAATAATGCAATCAGCGTCAGAAGCAAGGCGTCCACCGCTGACCGCATCCCCGACGAAAGACCGACGGATGTCTTATAGGCAACCAATGTTGTGGCGCTTCTGAACGGGCCACATTTTCCTGCAATTTCTGGCCGGCAACTTTACGCTGACTTTGTACGCTAGAGCAATGATATCGCATGATAGACTTACTGAGGCCCTACTGCGAAACGAAAACGAAGTTCGTTTGTTTATCTCCGTCTCTGTTGCTCGAATAAGCAAGTGCGACAGAGAGGAAGACACACGAACGAAATTCGTTTCGCGGTAGGCCCTCTGCACGTTTATCATGGGACTGCCGCGACATACTCTCGATTTTTCTCGCACTATACCTGTGTACCTCTTGTTCTAAGTGTTCTAATAAGAGAGAGAGAGGATAGTGCGAGAAAAATCGAGAGAGCTACGCTCAGGATTCTAATTTAGAATCACTCGCTTCGCATGTGGTTCAACTATAGAGTAACGTCCTTTCGCTTGCTCGTGTTTCAATTCCACACTCGCGGGTAAAATATAACTTTGCACCCTTGTATAACTATTTATATGTCAACCAACGCCAACACTAAAGTGCAATTTACACGTGCAAGTTATTGCATGCAAGTTCCATTACATTGTGGGTTACCGAAGTATTTATATTGAGTTTTATCTATCAAACCACGCAATGTAGTTAAACTTTTGCGCTTTTCACACAAGTACCTAAAACGCGCCACATTCGTTTGCGTCTCTGAAGTTGAGGATAACTTCAGAGACGCAAACTCGCCTCCCGCACACCCCTGGTTGCTGAAGCCTGGTCCACACAATGAACCAACATGGCCCATCGTGCAGGATGCAACTACCTAATGCGTTAGATGAAGAAAGACATTCTGCCATCGCATTCCAACGCAGAACTGCATCCCTGTGCGCCATATGGCGCATGGCAGGGGCGCCGACATGCGTTGGAGTGCGATGGAAGTATGTCTTTCTCGCTCTAAAGGATAGTTGCGTCCCATATGACGCGCCATGATGGCCGATTGTGTAAAATTACTTTCCTCTCATACTACCGCATAACTGCGTCCTTGCCTGCGGCCATAATGGCCCATTATGTGGAGCAGGCTTTAACACATCTCTAGGACAAAATAAAACTACCATCACCATGTCACAATACCAATTTATTCAACCAAACGGCCATAACATCTGCCTCCCCCCCAACACCTGCACACAGAAGCGTGGCTCCGATCCAGCCTCTCCTTCGTTCACCACGACCCGGAACCCGTCCGACAAGTCTTTGTCGCGTGCGACGCGTCTCGCGGTTAGGAGGAGGTGGCCTGGATGAAACACCAACACGGTTAGCTCGGTCGAGCTCTCTCGCATTATCCGTCTCTTTCTAAGTTTTCTAATAAGAGAGTGACGGATAGTGCGAGAGAGCTCGCGCGCTGTCTTGTGCGAACCGTGCAGTGTGAATAGCTAATGATATTGTCACGTCCATTTAATAAGGCCCAAATCACACTGGCGCGGCCTGCGGTGGCGTGGCGGTCAATGTTAAGTTTGACAGCTAATGGCCTAGAGCCCTCTCACAGACTGGCGTGGCCTGGCCGCAGCGGTCAATAGTACTTAAACTTGTCATTAGCTGTTATATGAGCGCCACCGCAGGCCGCGCCAGTGTGTTGCAGGCTTAAGGTGGTTCGCTTACCATACAAAACGTTTTTTGACATTCGCAGGCTATCGGCGTGATTTTTTAAGAAACTTATGTCACTAACTTTCATAAATTGGCTTTCCATTTGCGCGAAATTCCCCCTTTCCTTGAATAAACTCGTATAAACTAGAGTAATTTGAGAAAAATGGTTTTCCCAAAGTATGACGTCACAAACTAATATCTCAAATTATTCTAGTTTATACAAGTTTATTTAAGGAAAGGGGGAATTTCGCGCAAATGGAAAGTCAAATTTTTTTGTAATACATGAACCCTGTTAGAGGCTATGAAAGGTAATAAAAATCGGCTACAGTGTAGGGTTCCGTAGTTGCCTGTCTGTCTTAGTTACATCGACACGCGCGCTCCAACTAAATGGTGCGGTTGGGTCAGCCGAATTTGTACGAAAGTTGGCCTTTCTAAATACATTTTAAGTTGGTCGACTATTACTCGGTAACTAGTTTTTAAGCCTACTTAGTCGGACTAGAAAGAGCAGAAATTAAATGAGGGCGCCACTTTCTACGTAACTGTCACATTATTCGATGTAATGGCAACAATTTAGTATGGTATTTTTTTAGTTCCATTTTATTATTAATAAATAATTTTGAATTTGAATTTAATTTCTACTCTTTCTTGTCGGACTATAACCGTGATAGTTTTCCTTTTAAATTCATTATATGTCATGGACCTATATGATACTCAGGACAGGCTATACGTGTCGCCACAGCGAGGGACGGAAAAGCTCCTATGCAGCTAAATTAAGAACTGGTCTTAAAGTGGATGATGACTAGTCTACTCAATTTGGACGGGTAATGGTTTATGCAGTTGTGGCAATAAAAAAAGTGGCACTACGAGAAGGACGAATGATGTTTCCCTTTCTGTTACACTTATCGAGATTTGTATGCTACCAGCTCGCTCGGACGTGGTCTTATTATTACCATAGCTTGTCCTGAGTATCATAGGTCCATGTTATATATGTACTACTGCCACGATTTTTTTTCACATCCCCAGTAGTAGCCAGTTATCCGGAGGGGGGATAAGACTCGAACAAAAAACAGGGCTTTAAAGCCCAAATATCTCGCAAAAGAATCACTGAGTTGAAAAATGGTTTTAAGAAACCTTTTTTCCATATATTATTGAACAAGCTATCCAGCATGACATGGTACATCCTCTAACTTTAGGCGTAGGGGAAATACCGTAAAAAAAAACTTTTTTTCAAGATTATATTCTACTCTTTGATCGGCGTGATTGATTTATATAGTTACCCATGCCGGATTACAGTTTCCTAGTAGTAAGGGTTACTGAGCTAAGCCGAATACAGCCAGACGGACGGACATGGCGAAACTATAAGGGTTCCTTGTTGACTACGGAACCCTAAAAACCAGGCGATGCCAATAATGGCGCAAACAACCATTAATTAATGAAGAAGCAAGTGAATTGTTGATAATGACATTAATGACCTATTATAGAGAGATAATTATGGTGGCAAACAGGCGCATGGGCTGACTGAAGGCAAAGATTATTGTCTCAATAATCTTTGCTGATAGCAACCATGGCCACGCTGCCATTGATGCTATTAGGAGTAAGAAAGATAAGATAATTCATTTCATGATAAGAAATGACATTACCTATACATTCGCATTGTAGGTATCTATGTCAAAACTATAATAATGTCCATGATCGTCAAAAACAAAGAACATACTTAATAATAATAATATTAACACATTTCAACAAAGTAAAATACACAATAGCAAACAATAGAATAGAATGAACACTTACCAAGAATTTTCTCGTCTTCGACAGTTGCGTCACATAATGTCCGAAGATGTTTTTTTGGCACTACCACGTAATGTATGGGCGCTTGAGGATTGCTCATCTCGTCGAAAACAAAACACTGGAATAAAAACACTACCTTTACTAGATAATAACAGTAAGTATATCGGGTGGCATAAAATTGTTGGTCCTATTATTTTGTCGCATACCAACTTTATGCCTAATAACGTATGGCATAAACATTGTTGTGCATATTTTTTATTTGCCGAAATTGTTGTTCCTAATATCTATTGTCCTAAATATTTATTGTCCAAACGACAACACTGTTAACTGACCTTCCTGTGTTTATATAGAACCTTATTACAATGCACTTAAGGTGCACCGATGGTCAGTTAGCTGTGTTATCGATAGTCCGAATGTTTATTGTGTCAGTTTTTTTTAGAATGATTTATGTGCATAACTTTGATGTTACTAATATTTAATATGTTAAAAAATTTGTGCATACATTTTGTTACGCATATATATCGATTGTCCAAAATATTTATTGTCCGAATGTTTATTGTGTCGAAGTTGGTAAATAAATGCAAAATGCAAAATGTAAGTATACCTATATTAGGTTAGGTTAGGTTAGGTTAAAAATATCGTATAGGTGGTGTAATTTTAGCTAATTTAATAATAGGCAAAATAATTACTATGACAATGAAAATTAAGACTATTACTTTTTAGGTAATTCGATGTTCGAGTAATTAATATTAGGATAAACATACTTTAGGACTTTTAAATGTGTATGCGCAAAAGTGAATAGGCTAAATAAGTAGTATGCCACTCAACATTATGCCAAACATTCTCGGTCAAAACATTTTAGGACGATCAACATTATGCGATATGACAGGCACCCTCACAGTAACCATACACATTTTTTTTTAAATGAATGTTTGGGGATAACGATAGGAAGTGGTATTCCAGCACGTCTAGCACACGACGGCCGCGACATACTCTCGATTTTTATCGCACTATACCTCTTCTTCTAAGTCTTCTTATAAGAGAGAGACGGATGGTGCGAGAAAAATCGAGAGAGCTCGCGCGCCGTCGTGTGCTAGCCGTGCAGTTGTCCAATACCTAAAGACAAAGAGTGAAAGCCTTTTTAGCTAGGAACACTAATAAATGCAAAACTTAATTATTTCCATATAAATACATACCCCGTCATCTTCATAAATATAATCTTCAGGTTTGACGCCAAAACTGTTTTTGTTTGAATTTGTGTGGCTCATTTTTACAGACATTATATTTCAAATTACGCTGCCTCACTGTCGTTACTCATTGGAACTAAATTAAATACTTAATATGTAGATTGATATTTGCGCTGATTCAAGAAGTCAGAGTCACCATGAAATCAGACATTGATAACAACTGATAAAACATATCAATTAATTGTTTGCGATGAGTCATTTTAAGATATCACAAATCTTGCATTTCAATGGAGCGGGTAAGGTATTATACGATATTTTCTTTAATTTATCTTGGTTCAGATCTAAAGCCTATTTAAAAGTTTGTTTATCGACGTTATATACTTTTAAAACGCTGCAATTCGATTTTAAAATTTTGGATGTCTTCGTTTCGTCATGAATTTCGAAGAACGGAACGTAATGCGCCACACTGTCAACTGTCAAAGATGAGAAAAAAAAAACATATTATTATTTTATTATAAAAACATGGCGGGCGGAGAAGTAGAACTCGCGCAAACAGCTGCCCCCGGCGGCGATACCATATTCGGGAAAATCCTTAGAAAGGAAATTCCTGCTAAATTCGTCTACGAAGATGAGCAGGTATTGCTTTGTATTAAAATTGTAGCAGTTCAGTATTTTATTTTTTCCGTACCGGCTCTTGAGTCTGGACATATCAGTCAGCTGTTTCTCCAACATTAGATCTTAGTTCTTTCGACATTATAAATTACTATTAGCTTTGCAAGTTTGTTATATATTGATACTAGTTGAGGTGACTCCGTTACTATTAATGTGTTTTTTATTTTTATTTTATTGCCCTATAGTTTTAGGTTATTTTAGAGTTGCCATGTACAGCACTTTTACGCAAATTATATGGAATTTTAATATTTTGTAATTTCAGTGTGTAGCATTTCACGACGTATCGCCGCAAGCTCCTACGCACATCCTGGTGATCCCGCGTAAGACCATCGCTCAACTTTCCAAGGCCGAAGATTCTGATGAACAGTTACTTGGTATATTTTTGACTTTACTGATCTGTTTCCTTTTTTTAGAATTATGATGTGCGTAGGTACACTACAGTAACGAGTTAAATATTAAGCATTAATTAATAGAGGAGATTTTCGGATACTTGCATGCGGCCTATTTAGATTTTTCATGCATTAAAGAGATGGACCTGTTTTATGTTACAGCATTAGCCTATCGTGTTCTTATGTTTCTTAAATCTTGAAAGTGATTCTTAGATTATTAAATTAAATGTCCTATTCTAATTGACATATTTTCCAGGACACCTGCTCATCGTGGCCCGTAAGGTAGCTGCCCAAGAGGGCCTAGACAAGTCTGGCTTCCGCCTAGTTATCAACGACGGGAAAAACGGTGCCCAAAGCGTCTACCACCTCCACATCCACATCCTCGGGGGACGCCAGCTCAAGTGGCCCCCAGGCTAATTTTTTAATATAAAGTTCTTGTTTATGTATGAGATACCTTTTGTTTTATTTAACAATCTGACCGCGCTACGCCCTCGTGTCACAAAGAACGCATGCGGAGCCGCGGGATAAAGTAGAGCCCATCTCATTCTCAACTCAACTCATCAGCTCATTCTGAAAGTCCCTTCATACTTGGGGCGCTGTTTGACGCTTTCACTTCGCACGTTAATCATTTTTCGCCGCCTCTAGTCATTTTGGCACCCCTTGTTTTTTTGTACTATGTTGGTGACAAACAAGCTTACGGCCGACCTGATGGCTGCTTTGTGGCTAGGCGATAGCCTAGAGCGGCCGCTACCTTCGGTTACTCTTGGGCCGGCCCTGTGATGCGTACAAAGCTGCAATTTGAACGCCAAGCGATAGAAACTAAATCATAGTCTACTGACGGATCAGACAAACCAATTTAGACGTGCAGGCTAGAGATGTGTCAACTCGGTTTGCCAACCCGGTCCAAACCGAGTCAAGCTAAAGTCGAACCGACCCGGTTTGTTAGTCCACTAACTCGATTCTATAACGTGCAGCGAACCGCAACATTCGAGCCCGCTCGCCGACAGCGGCCCGAGCCAACGAAACCGAACCGACGCGCGCGACTCGACCTATAAACAGTTTAGTTTAAAACCCGAACAAGTAGGTGTTTAAATTCACGGATCGACTCGGACAGGTCAAACCGAATACCACATTAATATTAATACGTTAAGGACCGTCATAGCAACTCGGTTTGATCAACCCGGGTTGAAACCGGTTTACATAGAAAGTCGAACCGTTCAATTCGGTTTGAGATATTTTCGGGTTGGCACATCTCTAGTGCAGGCAAGAAATATTTTTTATTTTTTATATATAATTCGTCCATTCGGACAGGCTAAGACCATGGGCCATACTGCCTAGTCTTCAGTAAGTATAATTTCATTTGAACGAATCCAGTAATAACGTCTTCAGTAGTTTCAAATCAGAAGTCTCTAGTCCAAGAAATAATTAAATCTAGAAATTAAACATTTTGTATACACTGTCAAAATTTTATCCGCACCCACCGTGAAATGGAACGAAAACACGCGCGGCAAACGAAACATCTTTGTCGTCGTTTCGTTTCCCCTTCCCTTTCCCCCGCCCTGCCGCCACAGTGCTTTTTTTTCTTGAAGTTCCGGCAGTGTTTGCAATCTATACTTGTTTATAAACAAGAAAACCATCAAAATGGGTGACAATAACATGATAACTTCTATATTCACTGAATTTCAGAAAACTCTGGACGTGGAGCAGGAATTACGAGAGGTAAGCTCGAAATCGAAACCCGTGTAAAACTCGAGTTTTCAAATGACGTTTTTATTTTAAAATGTTCACTTGTAAAAACTGTTTGAAGCTACAAAACTAAGGCAATTCTAATTCACCCTCTAAAAGTATATATTACTGTGAATTTGATGATTTACCACCTGTTTCATTTCTTTTCGCAATAATTTTAGGTTATCCGCACAGTATGTAAAGAGGTGGATCAGATTTCGAGAGAGGCTGTGACTATTCTGCAGGTCATTCACCACAGCGAGGCGGGAAGTGAGTTTTTTAAATTCTTGGTTTGTGTTTAGGTCACATAGAATAAGTAAAAATAATATAAATGCGAAACTAGCAGTATATATCTGTTACCCTTTCAGGTGTAAAAACTGTATCAAATATATTGATTTAAACTTTCACTATTCTCACACATTATTTTTACTAAACGGGACATAATCGCGTATAATTAATTAATTATAATTTAATTATACTCGATTAAGTCCCGTTTAGGAAAACTTATGCATCAATTCAATTATGTTCAATTTAGCGTTTATAAGCTTTAGGGGTGGACACTGATTATTTTATTTCGAAAACATTGTTTTTTAAGTGGTCATTCATGTCACCAAAAAAATGAAATTTTGATTGCTCAGTTCTAGTTATGCCCCCCTAAAAAAATTTTTTATGTACAATTTTCACCGACTGCATTTTATAAGTTGTCAAAGGATTTGAAGCTATAATAAACATTAAATTAATGGATTGGTGGCCAGTCGGCTCCTTGCGGTGGCCCGTTCAGTGGAAATACATAACTACTACACAGCTATTTAGCGGCTTACAAAACACACCTACATTTAAATATAGTGATAAGTCGATGGGCAGGGACACAAGCGAAACAACCCGTAGTTAGCAATGCACTGTTTATTGATGTATAGGTGACGTGGTGGGTGCAGCCACACACACATGCATACATATGCTAGTCGCATACATAACATTCCCTCCACCTATTGAACTATATACATTAATTCCTAATAGAATTGCTTGAAGTCTATTTTGGGACGGGGACGCATCACTCTCCGTGGTTCGGCTGTATCAGACATATTTCCCGACTCGGCCTCCTGGAACTCTTCCTCACCCTCGGGGTGAGTAGTCTCTGTACTCTGTTGCGGCGATGGGCACATACCCAACACCGACGATAGCGGAGGCGGCGGTGGCACCAGCGGTGGTGCAGGCGGCGGTGGCACCAGCGGTGGTGGCGGCGGCGGCGACGACGGCGGTGGCGACGGCGACGGCAGCGGCGGTGGCGGTAGCGGCGATGACGGTAAGTGCATATTGATATCGTCTGCGTCACAGTCCCATACGTTACGACTTTGAATGTTACCTTTATACAATGCTAATTGGTTTACGTGTTCACGATAACATACTTGAGAACCATAGTCTTTAATTAAATATAGAATTTTTCCCAATCGTTTCTGTACTGTTCCCTTACCCCACATTAACTTATTATTACAATATTTTGTGTACAGTACAAGAGTGCCTGTTGAAAATTGTTTTGTATTGTCTTTGTTGTTACCCTGTGAGCACTGATCATCGCGGTTATCACTGACTGGAGCCGCAGACGAGGGCAGCGGTGACGGCGGTGTTAAAAGGTCCAGTCGTGACCTTAATTTGTGTCCATAGACTAATTGTGCGGGGGAGAAACCTGTGGTAGTGTGTTTCGAGTTACGATAGTCAAACAAATATTTAAATAATCTGGTTTTTGTTTCCTTAACATTAGTACTTGACATAAGACTAGATCGTATTCCCTTCTTAACAACTCACATAAGATTCAGCCTTACCGTTACTTGCCGGATGGTACGGCGGCGATGTAACATGTTTTATTCCGTTCAGTTCGCAAAATGAATGGAATTCATGAGAACAAAACGCTGTGCCATTGTCCGTCACTAAAGTTACCGGTATCCCGAATCTGGACATAAACTCATACATTTTTCCAATAGTTGCCGTCGATGTCTTCGTGCTAGCCATGTCGTACACCTCCGGCCACTTGGAATACGCATCTACCAATACTAGGTACATGCGACCGTTTATCGGGCCTAGGAAGTCGGCATGAACACGGCTACCGGCATCTTTAGGCCGCGTCCATGGTACGGGTTTGACTCGCGCTGGCGCCGGCCGCATTTGTAAACAAATATCGCAAGACCCTATCATCCGCTCCACGGCTTCGTCTACCCCCGGGAACCAAAACCTAGACCTAATCTCCGCTTTAGTCTTTACGATGCCGAGATGGGACTTATGTAGCTCCAATAGTACCTTTTCCCGTAATGCATCGGGAATGACGACCTTATGCCCTCTCATTATGCATCTATTTTCATACGACAGTTGAGTCCGGCATAGATGGTATGGTTTTACAAGTGTATAGCTGATTTTATTAGGCCATCCATCCATTATGTATTTAGTCACTTTATCTAAAATTACATCATTGCGGGTTTCTTTGCAAACATCAGCGTACGTAACGGGTAGGCTGCCACTCATACCAAATGCACATAAGCGGCGCGATCGTAGGATTCAACTCCGTCAGCACATTCCTGTGTTGCCCCGCGCGCGCCCGCGCACCCCCTGCGCGCGACCACTGCCGGTGTCGGTAGACTGGCACGAGACAAAAAATCGGCGCTGTTATCAGCACTTCGCACGTACTCAATACAATAATTATACGCGCTTAAAAATATCGCGTATCTTTGAAGTCTGTTTGCCGATACTTCTGGAATGCCCTTATAAGGTCCGAAAATCGATATAAGTGGCTTGTGATCAGTTTGCAAAACGAACGGTTCTGATCTACCATACAAATACTGGTGGAAACGGCGCACACCAAAAATAATCGCAGTCGCTTCCTTTTGTATTTGGGAGTATCGTGTTTCAGCCTTTGTTAATGTCCGCGAAGCAAAAGAAATTGGCCTCTCTTGCCCGTCGGGTCCACATTGCGATAAAATAGCCCCTAAGCCCCGGGGTCCAGCATCCACTGTTAAAATTAACTTAGCCCCAGGGTCAAAGTGAGCCAAAACTTGATCGGAGGCTAAACATTTTTTTATTTTATTGTACGAATTTTGGTTAATTTCCTTCCATTGCCATTTAGACCCCTTTTTTAAAAGTTCATATAACGGACACAGTATTGACGATGCGTTTGGTACAAAATTTATGTAATAATTGATTAGTCCCAGAAATGACTGGAGTTCACTAATATTATTCGGAACCGGGGCTTTAAGGATCGCTTCGACCTTTTCCGGGGATTTATGTAAGCCATCCTTATTTATGACGTAGCCCAAATAGCTAACTTCATTTTTATAGAAATCACACTTTTTCCTTTGCAAGGTCAATCCTGCGTCTTGTAGCCTTTCTAGTACGGCGTGTAGCCTACCAGCGTGCTCAGCATGTTCACGGCCCGTGACGAGCACGTCATCGAGTAAGCACAACACGCCTTCCATAGCACGCTGAAATAGGGCGGGTGCACACGATAGCCCAAATACAAGGCGTGTATACATAAATAGGCCCCGAGCAGTATTTATGCATGTGAACTTCTGTGACTCGTCATCCAAAACAAATTGATTGTAAGCCATCATAAATCGAGTTTTGTAAATTTCTTGCCGCCATATAACTTTGCAAATAACTTTTTGCTGTTGGCAAAGGATACTGATCGACTATCAATTGCTTATTTCAGTCACGGAATAATCAGCGCACAGTCTGACACTACCATTCCGCTTTAGTACTGGAACTATAGGTGAGGCATATTCCGCATAATCTACAGGTTTCAGAACGCCTAAATGTACCAGCCTGTCAATTTCTTTGTTTACCTTATCACGCAAAGCAAACGCAACCGGCCGGGCTTTATAAAATACCGGTTTTGCGTTATCTTTGAGCCTCAATTTGACCTTTTGTTTATTGAAACACCCTAATGTATCCGAAAACAGTTTAGGATACTTAGCTTGTAATTGCTCGACTGGAAATAGTTGCTAACAGTAATTAACTGGTACAAGTTCCAATTGAAAGGCTGCTATGAAATTCCTACCAAGGAGGGATACACCACCGTCGCGTACCACATGCATGTCTAGCGCGTGTGTGCGGCCGGCGAAGTGTACAGGCAGCCGCACTACACCGACACATGGAATAATATCGCCGGTATAGCTAACTAGCTTTTTTTGTGACGGAATCAATGGCATATCGTTAAAGTGTAACTGATAAATGTCGTTTGAAAGAACTGTCACGCTGGATCCTGAATCAATTTCAAATTTTAATTTTAATCCGCGAATAGCTACCGTTTCTAACATTGGTTCCCCCCGTAATGAACGGATTGTAAATACCTCACCGTCATCTCCGAAGTCCTCGTCTCCGGCTCCGTTATCTACGTAATTCACTTTAGATGGACACATCCTACGTAGATGGCCCTTGACGTTGCACTTCCTACACACATAGTCACTGTACTGACACTCCGAAGTCTTGTGGTTGGTATATCCACATACGGAACACTTAGGTTTTCCCACACGATCGCTTTTGGAGGCTGCTGATCCCTTGGCATTTCGTGAAATCTTATAAAGCGAATCTGGCACCGCGGCGGATGCGCCTGCGCCGCTCGCGCTGGCCGCGGCAGCCGCCCGCGCGCTGCTTACATTCTCCGAGTATTCCACGACTTTGCCGAGCGTCAAGCCAACCAAATCGTGCGCGTACAATTTTTCTTTCTCGGGACAAGCTCTCATTCCCATAATAAATCGATCACGCAGCGCTTCTTCCACATTATTAAAGGCACAAAGCGACGTCAGACCGCGAAGTCTCGCGGCCCACTGTGAGTGAGTTTCGCCCTGTTGTTGTACCGCTGCGTAAAAATTATGCCTTTCGCTAAATCCGACGCGTTTAGGGTTGAAATGCTTGTCCAACGCTTGAATTATGTCATCATAGGGCACCACTTGCAAATCCTTCGGTAAGGCCAAATCCGCGGCGAGTCTATAGGTACCCTCAGTGAGTGCACTTAGCAATATAGTTCTTCTCTTTGTCCCGCTTGTATCCGTCGCGCTGGTAATGTCGTTTGCCACAAACCACTGTGTGAGATGACTCTTGTAAGTCTTCCAGTCCTGGCCATTATGGTCAAAAGTGGTTAAAATCCCAAATAGTCCAGTCGACATGTTTTTTTTTTTAATAACGCGGGTATTCGTCGCCACTGATAAGTCGATGGGCAGGGACACAAGCGAAACAACCCGTAGTTAGCAATGCACTGTTTATTGATGTATAGGTGACGTGGTGGGCGCAGCCACACACACATGCATACATACGCTAGTCGCATACATAACATATAGACAACTACTTTTAGAGTAAAATGCATGTTACATTCTGACAGACAGATGGATGTGTTGATAAGTGCTCTTGTTGCCATTTTGGCTGGGAGCCATGGTATGGATTTTAGAGTAATAAAATGATATGATTCCAGTTGCACCAGCATGCCAGCACGTGCGCGAGCTTTTCGAGAAGGCACGTGCCGGCTTCGCCAAGCTGCGGGAGACAGTGCCGTCCACAGACTACTACAAGTAAGGTTGCTTTTTGTGACCATGGTGCAATGTGTGCTGACACAGCCTCGTTGAGACTGTCTCGAGCTGCAAATGCATGCCCAGTGTTCAATTTAACCCATGCAAATTCCGGGTAGCAAGTATTTGGATCAATCAACATTTGTTATGTTTGTTGTTGTTAATCTGTCTTGGTAAGCCAAGAGAACATCACTGTCACGGTCACCCGAGTTTCATAGTAAAAAATATTATAAACTAGCTGATGGTGATGCCCCCAGCTTCGCCCGCGTGGTTGTAGGAAAATGTAACATATTGAATTTTCCCGTGCGAATTAGATGTTTTCCCGCTGGAAAAAGTAGCCTATGTCGCTCTCCAGCCTCTAAACTATCTGTACAAAAAATTACATTAATACGACGCTCCTTTGTAACGTGAAAGAAGGACAAACACACACACATACACTTTCGCAAAGGATTGGACTATTCTGCTAAAAAGATTCCCCACAGATGGGTTTACCAATATTTGATTTGTTAAGATTTAGTTAGTGGAAACCGTTTTCTCCCGAAATGGAGACTTCATCAAAAAAGTACCTATTTTCAGTTGCGAGTTGCTGGCTAAGCTATTCTTCCCTATTAATAAGTAAATAAATGTATTTGTATTGGCATAGATTTAAGTACTCATTTACTCTATGATGGCAGGTACCATGACCACTGGCGTTTCATGACCCAGCGCTACTGCTTCCTGGTGTCTCTCACCATCTGGCTCGAGAAGGGTATCCTCGCCACACATGACACCGTCGCGCAGGTGCTCGGCAGTAAGTATTCAAATCCACACTATCATAAATGCGAAAGTAACTCTGTATGTCTGCCTTTTCACGCTGAACTGATTAAGTTGAAATTTGGTGTGCAGATAGTCTGATTGCCGGGATAATATTAGAATATTTTATAGATTAGTAATTGTGATTTGTCAATACCAGTTGAATTTTGAGGGAGGAAACAGCTCTCGGATCTATAAATTGTTATTTTTGTTAATATGAAGTTGACCGGGCGGGACCAAACTCTTAAGGGGATGCCTTGATTCGAGTCGACCACGCTCCCTTGACAGAGACATGCTTATGCCTTCCGTGCACGAGAGAAAGAGATGCAACACTCTTCAGGAATGACTTTTTTGGACTAATTTCGAAAAATACATAACTTAGTGAAGGGGAGTTTATTTATATTTCAGAATCAGAATCAGAAATAATTTTTATTGTAGGCTGTAAAATACGGTTTGTTAGTACATTATGTGATTTCATTAAGTGACATTTAGGATGAGATAAAGTACTATAATTTTAACTTTATTCTGTCGTAAAATAATGTATTGTTTGAGCATTTTAGGCAATCAGGTATCAATAAAGAAATAATTTAACAACCATATAGTCAAGAATCATATATCTGAAAATCTGACCTTGTTGTTTAT
Source organism: Epinotia bilunana (assembly GCA_947049275.1). Taxonomy (NCBI): domain Eukaryota; kingdom Metazoa; phylum Arthropoda; class Insecta; order Lepidoptera; family Tortricidae; genus Epinotia; species Epinotia bilunana. The sequence goes on along the minus strand of OX346278.1, from coordinate 9,401,133 downwards.
TAATCTAGTCAGAACGGCGTTTCAAAGCACGCGATAGTTACCAAATTTACCCCCTTAACAATCAGTGTCTACCGATGTGTTGCAGTCAGTGCTGTGGAGGAGAAGGAAGGCTTCCACCTGGACGTGGAGGATTACCTGGTTGGTCTACTGCAGATGTGCACTGAGCTGGTGAGTTACAATATCAGGCCTATCCAGCGAACGAAAAAACCAAACAAGTCTAAGTAGCGCTGCAAAATAAATAAATAAATAAATATTAGGGGACAATCTTACACAAATCGAACTAGTCCCAAACTAAGCAAAGCTTGTACTATGGGTACTAGACGACGATAAACATACTCATATAGATAAATAAATACTTAAATACATAGAAAACATCCATGACTCAGGAACAAATATTCTTGCTCATCACACAAATAAATGCCCTTACCGGGATTCGAACCCAGGACCTCTCGCTTCGTAGACAGGGTCACTACCAACTAGGCTAAAGCGGTCGTCACCACACACCCACAGAATGGGTGCCATTGTCATTACGCTGGGACAGGGCGGGGTGTCAAAACGATGCCAGGCCGCCGTTTAGTTCGAACACGCGCATACCGGGTTTTAGGCACGTGTTTGGGTAGAAATTTGTAAGGAGGAGGAGAAATTCTATGGTTGTTTCGTTCGCTGGGCCTGTCCCACTAAAAGTTTTTTTTACAAAACAAACCTCACCTTAGGTTAGCCTAGTGGGTTCTATACAATACTATTATCCAAAGTTTGGAATTGTCATTGTCGCAGAAAAATTACCAAGTTCTTAAATTCGTCCCATTCTGGTTCTTAAATTCGTCCCGTTCTGCTCTCGTCACCCATTCTTCATTCGTCACTTAGTTTTCGTGGGTCGTCTAAGTAAAGTAGATGTTGACGAATACCGAAATGAGCCGTGTTGGGTGTACTCCTCTTTATGAGTCGTCTTCTGGAACGTCCAGGAACCGCAGGCTCGTCAATGAAGAACGTCAGGATAGTACAAATCTTCCTTTAAAGTTGATAGGTTGATGCATGCATTAAGATAGGAAAAAATATATATTAAAACGTGTGTCGCCGCTATGGCTGTACGGTGCAGTCTGAGGTGGTCGGAGCGGGGTCGTGACGTATCCGTGACGTCACTAGAGTACCGTTGCATCTCTGTACTGATTTATGTTGCGCAAACAAGCCGGAATGAGAAATAAACAAACCACGAAGATCCAAAGATGAAATAGACGACCCACGAAAGTAGAGTGAAATAAAGAATGGGTGACGACATCAGAACGGGATGAATTTAAGAACTTTGCAAAAAACTTTTGAGACGACCCAAGACGATACCAAAAAGATAGAAGGTGCGACCACACCGCTGCTCAAAATACGCCAACGCACCGTAAAACGCAGCAAAATGTATGAAGAATACGTGACGCATACGACACGTCAACGCGTATACGCAGCGTTAAGCACCGGTGTAGTTGCTCCCAATTGACAATGTATGTATGACTTAGAAAGGTGCATTCTCTCGGCGGATATAACTTACCTAGCCTTTGGCGGTGAGAATCATACAATATCCGTCATTGGCGCTGAATAAGTTAAATATTGCGCAAATACAATGGCTCAAAGTCACCCAAAGGGCAATGGAGAGGGCTATGCTTAGAGTTACTCTGCATGATAGCATCAGAAATGAGGCTATCCGCAGCAGAACCGAGGTAACTGATAGCCCTCCGAATCGCTAAACTGCAGTGCAGTGGGCGGGGCACATTGCACGTAGAACCGATGGCCTTTGGGGCGGAAAGGTTCTCGAGCGAACACGTACCGGCAGGCGCAACGTGGGTAGACCCCCACAAGGTGGACTGCTGTCCTGGTAAACGTCGCGGGAGTCCGCTGGATGCGGGTGGCGCAGGACCGGTCATTGTGGCACTCTTTGGGGGAGGCCTATGTCCAGCAGTGGACGTCTTTCGGCTGATGTGACGATGATGATGGTGAAATACAATGTCCGATTGGGCAAGATAACAAACACATTTTAGTTAATAGAGGTTTGTTAAGAGTCCGCAGTAAGCTCGATTCTCCATACAAACGTAGTTACGCTCTCATTTTAAAACTACGCGTTGGGGTGTAACGAAACTTTGCATGTACAATGACATGGAGTATATCTATGTCTGTAATTAGTTTAGGTAGCTTCAGATACCATAGTAAAAAAATACAGCGAATTTAAGTTTTTCATACAAAACTTGTTTTTGCTGTATTTCGTTTGTTTATAAACTGGAACCACATAAACTAATTACAGACATAGATATACCACATGTCATTGTATGTGCAAAGTTTCGTCACAATCCAGCACGTAGTTTTAAAATGAGAGCGTAACTACGTTTGTATCGGAAGGTGAAATTCGGCCGAGCTTACTGCGGACTCTTAAGCTTTATGAATATGGGGTTAATTTGTCAATATGTTTTGTGTAGTCGCGGCTTGCGGTGAACGCGGTGACCCGTGGGGACTACGCGCGCCCGCTGCAGATCTCAAAGTTCGTCATGGAACTCAATGCGGGCTTCAGGTACGTGAACCATGTACCACAGATAACTGACCCATACTTGAGGTGGAATGACCAGATCGACAAGGTTAATAAGAAATGAAATGAAATAAAATGAAAATTATTTATTCCAGACAGAGTCCATAGGTGCAAATTAAGTTAAATAAGAATATAATTACACAATTTAAGAATGTCAAATAATAATAATAAATAAATAAATAAAAATAAAAAACCTCAAAAAAAAAAAGTTAATAGACTTACGGCTACCCCAAGGCCGCAGTGTAAGGCTTGTGGTACTCCTGCCATCGCTGATACAGCGGGCTGGCATCCCACTCTCATAAGAAACTAGCAGGTGCTTGCAATGCAATTAAGTCACTGAAGAACATAGCCTCATATTGAAAACATAATATAATGAAATAATAAGATATTGTGTCGATGTTTGGGGAAATGTAACTAACATTAACTTAGCTCCTCAAACAAAAGAAGCTCTTGAGTTTAATAGAAAAATGTGCTAGTGTTCCTGACTGACACCAATTTTGACTGTAATTTCTCTCTATTTGTACCGTTTATGTATTTATGTTTTTAACAATAGAAACGGCAAGACTGCGAGTCATACTTTTAGACAACGAAATAGACTACACTTAAATGATGTGCATTATGTCCATTTTGACTAAAGTTTGAATAATACTGCTGTTAGAGTGTACAATTTACTTCCTGAGGAACTAAAAAATAAACAAGAGTTAAGATCCTTTGACAAAACAGTAAAGGAATATCTTTTGACCCGTCCTTTCTATTCAACCAATAGTACATTACTACAGAGGCCGGGAAGGAAGGGGTTGCCGGCCGAGCGTAGCGAGGTCGAATAGTTATGAGGCTGGCAACCCCTTTCATCCAACCCCTCTCGCGCCGAGGTATGTATAGTGCTTTTCTCAAACATGCAATGAAATAAATTAAAAAAACTCCAAGAAATCAAACTTTAATTTTCATGGCTGAACGCCGGGATCCTGTGCCACAAATAGTGGAATGGAAATTAAAAAAGACCATGTTGCCGGCCTAGGCCTTCAATTTTGTATGAAATGCCATTACGGATCTCTCGTCTCGCTGCGCCCGAAACGTGACACTTCGAAGTCCATTATGAAGAACACAACGTCAATATTTCATTGCATGTTTGAGAAAAGAATATTATGCAAGAATTATCGACAGTTTCGTGACATTTATTGTTGCAATATTTTTTTATCCGTCCTTACCTCTTAATTGCATTATTATTATTATTTAAATTATAAAATGTTTATTCTGCTTTTGTTACATTTAATGGAAGTTAATAATATTTGTTTTAATATAATATTTGTGTAGTAATGTTGTACTTCCGTGTTAGTTTTATTTGTATGTTAAAACTATTTTTGCATGCATTATAAGTGTGTTTTATAGCAAATAAATGATTGATTATGATTATAAACTAGCTCCGGTTGATCCGTTTAAGTATGATTGAGTAACAAGAATACAAACTTTCGCATTTATAATATTAGTAGAATTAAAAAGACGACCGGCTAGTATAGTGGGTAGTGACGCTGCCTACAAAGCTGAAGGTCCTGGGTTTGAATCCCGGTAAGGACATACATTTGTGTGATGAGCATTGAGCATGAATATTTGCATCCGAGTTTTGGATGTTTTCTATCTATATAAGTATTGATATCTACTAAATATATCATCGTCTAGACCCCAGATTTGTGGAAGATGGTCCCCTAATATTAATTAATTCGTTTAATTAGCAATGAAAATGATGTTGCAGGCTTCTAAACTTGAAGAACGATCACCTCCGCAAGCGCTTCGACGCGCTCAAGTACGACGTCAAGAAGATAGAAGAGGTTGTCTACGACCTGAGCATCCGGGGGCTGCTGCCGCGGACGGAAGAGGCGGCTTAGGGCTCCCATAGACTGGCGCGGCCTGGCCGCGGCGGTCAATAGTCAACTTGGCATTAGCTGTCAAATTTACTGTTGACCGCCACCGCTGGCCATCCCTTCAAATCGTTTTATTTTATGAGAAACTTCTCAGAAATTTAACGACACTAACAAGAATTTAAGAAAACATTTTGGGAAATTCTCCATGGATAATTTTGTGAAATTACCAAGATGTTTCCATCAGGAAAGCTTCAAAATGAAATCTTTCCGTCAGCACGTCGACGGCCAGGCCCCTATTTCACCAACTTGACAATTGTCACCTGACACTGACAATTCGCCATACATTGCTTGTTCTAGAAGTCAAGGTGGTTGCTAGGTTACTTGTGGATCCAGCAATGTACGAAGAATTGTCGTTGTCAGGTGACAATTGTCGAGTTGGTGAATTATGGGCCAGCTCGCGACTGAATTCCTAATATTATTAACACTCTGTGGGCAACCCAAGGCAACTAAAACTAAGCTGAAACTAAACTACTAACTAATTTAAGACAATATTGAATACTACCTACATGTAGTCAGCATCATATAGTTAGTAGTAGCCAAATATATCGGAACACACCCTTACTCCTATAGTAATAAAGACTTGTTATGGTTATGGTTAGAAACAAAATAGAAAAATGGACCAGACATATTACAGACTGGTTTCCAATATACAGGAAAAGAGGAAGGGGAAGACAACACAGAAGATGGGAAGATGACTTCCCGCCCAAGTGGACAAGATTGGCACAAGACAGAGATACTTGGAAAACTTTAGAGGAGGCCTATGTCAGTGAAAACTGACAACCTGACGCAATAAAATAAATAAACAAATAAAACAAAATAATATTAAATTGTAGAAAGTCAGCGAATAAAGGCTATTTGTATTTGTAATAAATACGTGTTCCGATATATTTGGCTACTTTGGCTGCTACTAACTATATGATGCTGACTGCACGTGATCCACTGCCTAAGTGATGACGTCATCTGTCATTTTTTCTAGGTTTCTAAGCGGAAACTACAACAGACAGGAGTACAAACGCAGTAAATTAGTAATCAGTGAAAAATGTACTTGAACAATGGTTTTTTGTGATTGTTATAGTTTGATAATATTTTGTGTTCTCGGAAGTCTGGGAAAGAACGGGAGAATTCTAATTGTAAATTGACTGTCAATTTTTTTTGGTTTGGTTATATATAAAAAAATTGTTTGGCTTTGGATGGTAGAAGATAACTGTTGTACTTATTTCTGGTCGAATAGAATTATAATGATTATTGAATTTAAGAATAGATTAGAAATGGTACTGTCCACAAATTCATTCACTCGATTATATGATATCACAATCGGCTATGCCGAAGGATTTATAGTTTTATAATTATCATTTTATAATGCCACAAAACTGCTCGGACCCGAAAAACGAACGTAAATGAATAGCATTGAGAAATTGATAAATGGTGTAGAATTTGACAGACTGATTGATGATTAATTTCTTTTTGTTTTAATATTTCTAATTTATCTTACACCGACGCTGGTAAATGACATGTTAATTATATATACTATTAATTATTTCATAAGGCCTTTGCACACGTGGCAATTTATCACTGCAACTGACAGAGACGTAGCTTTAATCTTATGTATTGCTGTTTAATTACTTACTAAAGCTGCGTCTGTAGGTTGCAATGGGAAATTGCTACGCTTGTAAATCACTAAATAGTGATAAGATTGACTGTTGCTATACAGTCTACCACTTTGATCTTTGAATGGCTAAAGATCTTTTTCCAATTTATTGTATTTTAGCTCTAAGTTAAACATTTGTTGTAATAAATGAGCATTTGATTTTATAATGTCTTGCATTTTTAGTTTCTTTAGAATCAATATAGGAAGCCTGAGTCTTCGAGGTAGATGTCGCGTCACGCCAGACTAAGGCGTTGTAAGAGGGAACTGATTGAAAAATGTGGTGGCCGAGATGGATTGTTTCGATAGCTCAGTTGGTTACTAGCGACAGGCTGCGTATGACTGTGGTTGCCGGTTCGAATCCGCCTCTGATCATTCAATTTTTCCTTTAATTTGAAATTTATAGATTTCGTTAGCAGTGTTACTGCTTAATACACCATTAATTTAAGAGTCCGCAGTAAGCTCGATTCTCCATACAAACGTAGTTACGCTCTCATTTTAAAACTACGTGTTGGATTGTAACGAAACTTTGCATATACAATGACATGAGGTATATCCAGGTCTGTAATTAGTTTATGTAGCTTCAGATACCATAGTAAAAAAATACAGCGAATTGAAGTTTTTCACACAAAACTTGTTTTGCTGTATTTCATTTCTTTTATAAACTGGAACCATATAAACGAATTACAGACATAGATATACCTCATGTCATTGTATACTGCTCAAAACAAAATAAGGGCCATTGTAATTATTGGACATAAACTAATTTAAGTGGCTAATTAATGAACTCCCGTATAAGCATACGAATGTATTCTGAAGTCAGAATCTAACCTCTTTCATGCTGGAGTTTAAGTCTAAACACCGTATTAATGTAACAACTGAAAACGAAACCTGTTTCAAGCCATAAGATGGGAGAATGGTCTTGATTTTCTGGTTCAAAAGTTGCAAGGCTGTCTGGATGCAGTTATAGCTTCGCAGTCTGCCACGCAGGACTGCTTTTATGCCTGTATGCATTAAGGGTGGTTCTCAGTTCTAAATCTTGATATAAAGCCAGTACATTGAATGCCCACACGACATGACCTCATATTAAGTCGCCATTGTCGATGTACATAGAGGCAATCTACGTGCTATCACGGAATAATTAATAGTACCTAAAGGTACAGAAGGTCCACTGCCTAAGTGATGAGGTTAGCTGTGATTTTTTGGCAATCATAGAGTGGGATAGGGTTGGCGACGGGCCACATAAATGAACATCCCAAATTATACTTTCTCAAATATGCAATGAAATATTGATGTTGTGTTCTTCATAATGGGCTTCGAAGTGTCACGTTTCGGGCGCAGCGAGACGAGAGACCCGTAATGGCATTTCATACAAAATTGGATGCCTAATATGTCAAATTCAATACATTGTTTGTTTACATTGTTTTGTTTTCGACTGGTGCTTACTTTACAGTACAATAGCAGCTGTTATGGCTTTTTTATACTACGACGGTGGCAAACAAGCATACAGCCTGCAGACACCGTGGCCTACGGACGCTATCAACTCCAGATTCAGAAGCCCGTTGCCGACCGTCATTTGGTAATACATTGCGCTGGCTAGAGACAAACGAGTCCCCTCAATACAGCACATCCTCGGGAGCTCTGGCGACCAACTCACCACCAGGAACAACACCACATACCTACAGAGGAAATAGCGTGCAGAGCTGGTACTTTCCTCATGTTAAAATGTATGACGTAGTGTTGCTAGATTGATAAAACCATCAAATTACTACAATAAGAGTATAATAAAACTCGTAAAAAGATATGCGAGTTTTTAAATCGCAAATTACTTATGGTACTTTTCCTCATGTTCGAGTGACGTAGCCAATTATTGGTTCCTGTGAGTTTGTTTATGCGATGTAAATTGCTTAATTGCCTAAAGTTCTTCTTACACATTTCGCAGGTGAATGGCTTTTCTCCCGTGTGGATGCGTCTGTGACTCCTTAAGTTACCCAATTGGGCAAACTCTTTCTTGCACACTTCGCATTGGTACATTTCCCTACTATGAATCCTTTTATGTTGCTTTAAATGGCTTGATTGTGTCGCATTTATATGGTTTTTGACCTGTATGCGACCGTGTATGAATCTGTAGTGAGGTCAATTGACAATATTGCTTGTCACACATTGTACAACTATAAGGCTTCTCTCCAGTATGTGATCGTACGTGAGACTTTAAATTAGTCAATTGCGCGAACGCTTTTGTACATATGTTGCTCGAGAATGGTTTCTCTCCTGAGTGGCTTCGCTTGTGTTTCTTTTAATGGCCGGATCTGGAAAAGGTCTTTTGGCATATGTCACAGGTATATGGCCGTTCCTCCGTGTCCACTCGTTTATGCTCCCTTAAATTACCCAAAACTGCTCTTTTTTACACACTTCACAACCGTAAGGTTTTTCACCAGTGTGAGTGCGTTCATGGATCTTTAAAAAACCCGTTCTGAACTTCTTATTACAAATTCTGCAAGCGTATTTATTTGTGCGTTTATCTGACTTATATGGCAATGTTTCTGAATTTGCCGCTAGGTGCACTTTTTACATGACGAGTTAGACAATGTTTTTGTTGAAATGTGTCACAGACGTACAGTACGATTACTGTTAGTTAAGACCTGACAGATGGATTGCCTTCATTTAATTTTCAACTTTAATTTCATACAAATAAAGCATTTTTCAGAATACTGTTACCCACATCTACCGATTTAGTAATAACTATTTTATTTGTATAAGATTAAAGTTGAGACAAGTGTCTCCGTGACATGTCGAAGGGTGTTGGTGTGTATTTGTAGTAAAGAGTCGTGTTCTGAGCTCGTGGTTCCGCTCGGGGTCGCGGGGTCGCATTGGGCTGTGCTGGATTCTCCTGAAACAAAATACAATACTATATTCAATATTCTGCTGCTATCCGCAGCAGAACCAAGGTAACCGATATAGCCCTCCGAATCGCTAAACTTAAGTGGCAGTGGGCGGGGAACATAGCACGTAGAACCGATGGCCGTTGGGGCGGAAAGGTTCTCGAGTGGCGACCACGAACCGGAAGGCGCGGCGTGGGTAGGCCCCCCGCAAGGTGGACTGATGACCTGGTAAAGGTGGCTGGAGTCCGCTGGATGCGGTTGGTGCAGGACCGGTCACTTTGGCACTCTTTGGGGGAGGCCTATGTCCAGCAGTGGACGTCTTTCGGCTGATATGATGATGATGATGATGATTCAATATTCATGACGCCATTATATGCGTCAGCACATTGCTTGTTCTTCTTTCTCCTCGGAGGCTCTATAAGAGCGGTTACACACAGCGACATTTTGCAGGAATACAGTAGCGCGCTTCACGAACGCGTGACTAGCCATAGATCACCTGTAATATACTGTATTATTATGTAACCACTTTAAAACTAAGCTTTTATGGGCTAAATTATGGTTTAAAATTCTAAATAATGTTATACATAGAACTCGCGAGCCTTTTTTGTTTTTAACGGTTAGCCTGTCTCCAATTCGAAACTTTTTTAATTTTTTGAAAAACTGTATCCTTAAAAAAAATTGTACGTAATAATTGAACAGGCTCACAAAATTTCACGGTTCACATATGTGACCTGTAGAGGAGAACAGCCGGATGACATCTGGATATCCGGACATACGAAAGAATTATGGTCCAAGCTGAATCGGAGAGCTAACGTTCTAAGTTGTAATTATGTTTACATAGTTAGCAAAGTCCATTGACATTTAGTAGACATTTTACGGGAAATGGTAGCCTCGGCAGCATTCTCCAGAGTTGTGACTCAGTGTAAAATAACAAATTAAAGCATTCACCAGTAATAAATGGACGTATTATTATTATTGTAGAACCTGCAGAACAATGAATCAGAGGGCCTTCGACTAGTTTGAGCGACAGAGAGGGAGATACACGAACGAAGTTCGTTTTCGTTTCGCCGTAGCCCGTCAGCCGCGTCAGCCCCTCAGTATTTACATTATGTCAATGAATGAATGCCACTTTTGAAAAATCCAATTCATGCCACAGATAAATTATACGTTCAAAAATTCCTCATGCTTTTTTTTACAACGTTCATGTTGCATGTAAGTAAAGCAGTTGTTCTTTACGGCCTAGTAGTATGACACGTTTTTTGGTTACGTGACGTTTCAGTACTTTTAGGCCGTAAAACGAGACCATAAAACCTATATCGGAAAGTACAAAGAAGAATCCGCGAGGCAGGAATTCCGGACGCATGTAATCCGAGCAAATCAGAGCGTTTTTTGTTGTGAAGTCTGTGGAGCCTGCGGATAGTAAAGTACTCTATGGTCTCTGGCACTGTCACTGTCAGCGCTAGATAAGGTTGTTTTATATACTTATCTAGGGTTGTTTTGTTTGCGTGAGTTTTGCATATATACATCGATTCGAAAATTTCCTGGATAATTTTGTGTGTATAGACCAAGTATAGACGATTTGTAGAAAAAGTGCCTACAGAATTACTCTATTTGAATCACCTTTTTATGGTTGTCATGTTTTGATGAGTTAGATACGTTTTGCGTACGAACCGAAAGATCAAACAATCTGTGATCTCACGATCATCAAGCGATGATAGATATAATCAAGCGATGATAGATATCATCAAGCGATGTTTCTTAAACTACAACATACATCAATATCCCATAAAATAATGGTATTACGAACCGAAAGATCAAACAATCTGTGATCTCACGATCATCAAGCGATGATAGATATAATCAAGCGATGATAGATATCATCAAGCGATGTTTCTTAAACTACAACATACATCAATATCCCATAAAATAATGGTATATAATCGTTTACTGTTGAACGAAATAGATCGATTTCGGATGTCGCCTTGAAATCTACGCTAATTATTTACTAGAGTTGTAAGGACAGTGGGGAATGGAGGGCAGTCATCGCGGCGGCACGCTGGGAGCGGCGCGCGTGAAGGCGGAGCCTGGGGCTGCGGCCACGGACCGCGGTGAGTCGCGTTTGTTTTATACAACAACTAAAATAATAAAATTTTTGTTGTTGATAGGCTCTTGGGTACATTCAGCATCAGAAGTAGCTAAGCAAAATAACACGCTCAAAATGACCTAAACATATCCTTATTCCCTTGACATTAGAGTTCGTGTCTAGATCATTTTGAGCACTAGAACTGCTACATGGTATCATGCGGTACCCAAGAGACTGAAAGAGCAAGAGGTCACCAAGCCAAGAGGTGGGGGGACAAACTAAAACTAACCGCGGGCCCCTAATGATACAAGAGATCGGAAAACATTGGAAGGAGATGTTGGAGGACTTTGCTTTGCCTATAGGCACAATGAACTGAGAGATTTTATATATACAAGAATTTTGGAAGAACTAATCGGAATAAAAGTATATAATAGATTGGAGTTGATCCTCCTGTAGTTACCGTTACCAGTTTGTCCAAAGAAGAAAAGAATTAAATATTTCCTTCTTACGCCATGGTGAATGGTTTGGCATTGCTGTTTATTGGTAAAATATCCTATTTTTAAGACAAAAAAAAGGAGTTTCTCAATTTATCGGAATATTTAGTTTTTATGTGTGTTTCCCGATTACTCAGACTCTTTGGCTGATTTGGAAAATTATTTGTTCATTTGACAAGGGTGTCAAACGAACAAATAATTTTCCAAAGGAGGGCCTTCTCAGGTGATCCCATGAACATCAGGTCAGGATTGATGGTGGAATACTGGAGAAATTGAGGGAACTCTTCAAATAAGTCAAAGTACTGAATTGAAGTAAAGTAGAAAATTGTTTTACGCCCAGGATAGAAATAATTTGGTTACCAAGTGCTGGTTCACACATTCTATGAGGAAAACTGAAATTCTTTACATTAGAAAAACGGTTACTCATTTCTGAATAAAAGGTGACATTTACCTGATTCACTTCTTTGTCTAATGTAACTAACATTATTAACCCTTACTCTGCAGTCCTTGTTAAGGAGGAAGCGAACCACATGAACCAAGCAGTCTGCACGAAGTTAGAACCGGAGTGGAAGAGCAGGGCAGACTCATGTGGAGTGAGCGAAACAGCAACATACGCCAATCATGTCAAGAAGGAGCCGCAGTGGGAGAGCAGTGCAGACTCATTTGAAGTGAGCGAGACAGCTGCATGCAACAATCATTTGGTCAAGGAGGAGCCGGAATTGGAAAGCAGTGCAGACTCATGTGGAATGAGCGAGGCAGCTAAATACATGGAACATGTCGTTAAGGTCGAGGTAGTGCTTGAGCCAGAGCAGATACAGACCGAAATAGACAATATCCATTGTGGTAAGTATCAGAATAATAATAATAATAAAGCCGGTTATTCCTTAAATATAAATATAGTTACATTTCATTTGCTTTTATTTGTTTCTTATTTAAGGACCCTCTTCTGGGTGTAGGCCTCCCCCAACCTTTTCCATAGTGTTCTGTTTTGTGCTTTTTTTAATCCAACTTTGTCCTGCTACTGGGACAATATCATCTTTCCACCTGGTTTGTGGTCTCCCTCTGTTCCTTGTACCATGAGGTCCTTGCCATTCCGTCACCGCTTTGGTCCATCTCTGGTCTTCTACTCTGGCTAAGTGACCTGCCCATTTCCATTTTAAGTATCATATATCATAAATGCTCTGCACTTTATTGTACACTAGCAAAGCGCGTGTAATTGTAATTGCATTGTGTATATTGCGTTGTATTGTGTGTGTAATTAGCGTGTTGCCAAGAACGCAGGCAAACCCGCGGGGTAAAATATAGCCTATAACCATCCAGAAAGTCCATTCTAAATGCAGGTGAAACAGTTTTTGAAATCGAATAAGTGTTTGCGGAGGATACTCATTGGCCATAATATATTTATGTACATCGTCACTAAATGTTCTTTCTTTCTTTCATAAAAACTTACATTTTAGGTCGCAGAATATGTTAATTTTGATACAAACTATTGTTTAACGGGTTGCGGGACTAGCTCGCGCTGGCTCGCCCGTTATTGGTGGCTTACGTGAACACTTGGCATTAGGTAACGTAAAGGGCATTTAATCCAACTTACAGTAATATTACATACAAAAGCCAGGGAGGAAGGGACGGCCTGCCAAGTGTGATTTAGAAGTCGGATAGTAATACGAGACAGGCAATCCCGAGTTCCGGCCGAGATATAGTGCTATTCTCAAAAAAACGCATGCAAATTTGAAAAGTTCAAGAATTTGAAATGTTTGAAATATTCAATGATGTATAAATAAGAGATAGATAGGTTATAAGCGCTCCGAAAGTGGCACTTGCACTTGCCTCAGTTTCGCGTCCCCAATGGAAACGTCTAAACGTGTCTCGGCTGTCAGATTTGGTAGCCATTTTTAAACACGGAATTTCGTATAGACAACGTATTATTAACGAAACTGCTGGTGACCCGGCGTCGCTGCGCCGAGCGCCGGCGGACGGGCCACGGCTATCTCCTATACAGATCTGTAAGTTTGTGACACCCGTAACGCGGTCTATTTTCGCGAACACAAGTTCTACATTTCCGAGCATGTTTGAGATAGATGACTAGCTTCCGCCCGCGACTTCGTCTACCTGGACCCGGGATATAAACTCTCCTATATTTTATTGCTATAAACTATCTTCGTGCAAAATTTCATCCAAATCGGTTGAGCCGTTTAAGCGTGAGTACTCACTCAAGCAAACATCCAAACTTTCACATTTATAATATTAGTAGGATAAGATTAGGTTTTAACCTTTAAATGTGACCTGTTATGGTGTTATCAATTACGATTGCATTTTGTTTCAAGGGGATTCCAGCTCAGCCCACCATGAGTCCACGATCAGGGGCAGACTATCGAGCCCCAAGACCCTTCAACATGCCGCGGAGAAAAATACTTACATCTGTGACACTTGCGGCGAAACATTTCAACAAAAACAACGTCTAATACGTCATGTACAAGGGCATCTGGCGAAAAAGTCGCCATTGCCACGTAAAGAAAAAAAACGCAGGCGCAGGCATAAGAAATCCTGCAAAGTATGTAAGAAATTGTATAGTAAGGATTATTTAAAGATCCACGAACGCACGCACACTGGAGAAAAGCCCTATAGCTGTGAAGTCTGTAAGAAGAAATTTGCTGTTCTAGGCAGCTTAAAGGATCATAAACGACTACACACTGAGGAACGTCCATACACCTGCGAAATATGTCAAAAATCGTTTCCCGGCTCTAGCAATTTGATTAACCACAAAAAGATACACGCGGGAAAAAAACCATTCCCCTGTGAAGTATGCAAAAAAGAGTTCACGCGACCGAGCCATTTAAAAGCACATCAACGTGTTCATACTGGAGAACTGTACCAATGCGAAGACTGTGACAAAGGGTTTACCCAATTGAGCCATTTAAAGACCCATAAAATCATACACACTGGGGAAAAGCCATTCAGGTGCGAAGTATGTAATGCGAGCTTTAGGCATTGGAACACTTTGAAAGATCATTTAAAGCGCCATAACCTTACCCACGATGGAGAAATGCGATTTTTATGCGATGTTTGTAATACGTACTTTAGGCATTGGCACACCTTAAAAGCACATGAAAGAACTCATAGCGAGCTTGTACCGACGTCAAAAATAGAGTAGATCGCAATCTTTCTTTAACAACTTTTATTCATTTAAGTAAGTAAATACAGTGTCATCAATCTATAGTGAGATTGTAAGGTTGTATGTTTAGAGTAATCTCCGGATTCCCTTATCCGATTCCAATAAAATTACAAACATAGAACCGGGTTAGTTATCGAGTGGTGACCACGTACTGTGAGGCTCAGCGTGGACCCCACAAGGTGGACTGATGGCCTGGTAAAGGTCGCGGGAGTCCGCTGGATGAGGGCACAGGACCGGTCATTGTGGCACTCTCTGGGGGAGGCCCAGCATGGGACGTCTTTCGGCTGATATCATGATGACGAGAGCGCAAGTTCAAGCTATCGATCTTTATGAAGGAGATCTGGCCGAAGGGCGCGCTTTTCCGGAGGTTTCGAGACCGATTATTTGGGGCTATTTGGCATTTGTTTGGTCAAAATGGGCCACTGGAAATGGGGCACACAATGTGTGACCACTGGGGACAAATGGGAATTATTATTTCCCAGTTGTCCCCGGTAGTATCAGATAGGAATTTTTATTCCCATTTGTTCCCAGGGGTAATAAAAAGGCGAGAACAAATGGGAATAGCTCATTATTTGACTTCCAGATGGTAGGGCGCGTCGCCGCCTTAAGCTGCGTACGAATTTGAGCGGTTCAGCCTGAGGCATGCTCGTCCCGCGCGGCGCGCTGCTCGCGAGCCAAATTGTTGCACATAAACATGCGCGGGCGAGGCAGCGTGCTCGCGGCGAGCCGACATCGTGCGTCGTTCAAAATGGCGTCGGACACGATGACAGCCGCGGCTCCGTTTATCATATTTCACCGAATTATATTATTAATTTTATGAACAAACTCAAACGCATACGCGCCTCGCCCACAACCAAGTCGGAACGTGTCGCTCTGCCCGCGGCAAGCTCGGATACACGTCCAAATTACGCTCGGCACGCACGCTGAGGCGTCTTTGAGCGCGGGCACGAGGCCGCCTCCGGCCGCCTCCGGCCGCCTCCGGCCGGCGCCGCGCGCCGCTCGCGGGCTGCTCGCGCACTGCGCGTGCGCGCGTACGAATTTGACCGAAATAGGTGAACTGTGCGTGCCTTAACCCGAGGCGCTGCTCCAATTCGTACGCAGCTTTACGTCTGATTCTGTTATTTATATCGACATATATGGATGTGTATGTTATCGTCATGTGTGCAATACAGAGTATTTGATTGTATTGTATTTGTAAATATGTGCCTTGTTGCCTGATAAAAATAAATAAATCATGTATTAATGCTACAATTTATTTCCCTGTCTTACTAGAACGGTTAATACCGATTACACTTGTATATAATTTACAAAGATTTAACCGACTTCAAATCAGGACGCAAATTAAAATGTGCTTATAAAATTTGAATAGTTCCTAATAGTCGAGGGCGACTTCTCTAGGATCCCATCAGACCCTGACCTTCCTAATAGTCGAGGGCGACTTCTCTAGGATCCCATCAGACCCTGACCTTCCTAACAGTCGAGGGCGACTTCTCTAGGATCCCATCAGACCCTGACCTGATGCCTATGGTACCGCCTGGGAAGGATACCCTTTCAAGCAAAAAAAAGAGTTTTCCAAATCGGCTCAGGCGTCTGCGAGTAATCGGGGTACATATCTACATAAAAATTCCGATGAATTGACAACCTCCACCTTTTTTGAAGTCGGTTAAAAAGATTATGTTGAATATTACTACATATACCTAATATTAAACCTATTGTTAAAGGTTCTAAGGCCGGTGGAGTTATTTTAATGAATAAAATAGAGAATTGACGTGTGTGCAGGTACTTATGTATTTCTGAGAAGAAGGCAACAATTGCTGATAATATTGTTGCCATATGAGAAACATAAATTAACGTTGTTATACAAATAATCAAGATTGCAACATATTTCACCAACAGAAAACATACTTCTAGGTATAAAATTGAAGTTACATATTCAATATCAATAGTTATTTGTTATGGTTCACTAATGTTAGACCAAACAACTTTTGGCCAAATGTTTCATTTGACAAAAGTTTCATCTGACCTAATGCATTTTTTCTTAAATAGAGCTTTATAGGATTATTATAAAACAAAGATTTTTTTTTTGACGCTGGGGAAATGTGTTGCACATACCCCCCGGCCCGGGGAAGGCCATAGTGGGGGGTTATGTGGGGATCTCTCCTCCCTTAACCCCCTCCGCATAAAGCGGAGGGAGGGGAGGAGCCTACCCACTAAAACCCCAGCGGCGTCACCCTCTCCTGCCGTTAAGGGGGCGTCGTGGGATGCACCATTACTTACCACGACGACCCCCGGCGGCCCTGGCTACTCCCGCCAGGGCACCCGCGCCAGAGGAGGGGAAGGTCAGAGACGCTTGACTTTCCCCCTAGACGTGTAGGGCCATGTGCAATGTGGGTCCCCAACCCACTGGCCCTACTGGGGGAAGACGCGGCCCGCGGCAGCAAACCGCGCGCGCCTTCGACCCCTCCGTCTGCGCCGGAGCGGGAGCGCATCCGCACTGTCTTCGCGCTCCCGCTCCGCGGCCTCCTTCTGCGATATGACAACTTCGCAGAAGGAGGCCACCGCCTCCCAAGATCTCTCGCTGCTCAACATGGCCGCCACTACGCTGTGCAGCGAGAGATCATCCACGCCGAGGGCCAACACCATCGTGCGGCGCTCTTCGGCCCAGCGAGTGCACCACTCCAAGGTGTGCTGGGCCGTGTCGTCCTCCGCGCCGCACTCATGCCAGGTGGGGCTAACCTCTCTTCCTATCCTGCACAGGTAATGACCGAAACAGCCATGCCCGGTCATCACCTGCGCAAGCCTGTACCCCACCTTGCCATGGGCCCTCTCCAACCAACCTTCCATCGACCCGAGGAGTGCCCCTATGGTGCGGACTCCATAGGGGGAGTCCTCGAGGTTGGCTTTCCATTTCTCCCTCATTCTCCTCTGGGTCTGTCTCCTCGCCTCTCTCACCTCCTCGGGAGCGGGAAATTCCCCGGTGGCTCTCCACCGCACCCGCTCCCTGTGCGCCTCGGCGTGCGCCTCCGCGTCGAGCTCCCACGGAGGATTGCCAGCCAAGGCGCACGCTGCCGCCCACGCCACCGTCACATAGGCCGAGCAAGTTGGCGGAAATTCTCCCCGAAATTCCACCGCTTGTCAAGGATGAGGCCCAGATATTTAATGTGGGGCCTCACCTGGACCATCTCTCCGCTCACTCGCAGCGCGGCACCCGCAGGCGGCTGCCACCCCCTCCCCTTGAAGATTATTGCGTCTGTCTTGGGGAGGGAGACCTCCAATCCCAGCAGCCGTATGCGGGTGACAGCTAGCTCCGCGGCCACTTCCGCCTGCCGCAGAGTCTCCCTCATCTCCGCCCCCCGGACAGCCACCATCGTGACATCTGCGTAGCAGATGACTGCCATCCGGGGAATTATAAAACAAACCTAACCTAACCTAATGACTTCTATTTGATGATATTCAAAGAATACCCGAAAATACCACTGTTTTGACGAAAAATGCATTGAGTCAAATGAAACATTTGTCAAATGATACATTTGGCTAAAAGTTGTTTGGTCAAGAGACAGGACCCATTTGTTATACAGGGGCAAAGTTGTATTTTACCCGCGAGTGTGGAATTGAAACACTAGCAAGCGAAAGGATGCTATAGTTGAACCACGAGCGAAGCGAGCTGATTAGCTCGTTAAGCTCAGGAGCAATTTTGCTAGCAAATAAAGAATAATAAGAATGCCTGATGTTCTTCTTCTAATTCTAATTCCTGAGACTTGGTACTACGAAATATCTCACAACTTTTTATGGTGGAAGAGTTTCGAGACTTGGCCTCTTTTTTACATGGAATGTTTTTTATGGGATTTGTATTAGACAATTTAATCCAGGAGGGGTTCCGTTTCCTTTCCTCCATTAGAGGAGGCCTGTGCCCAGTAGTGCGACGTATACGGGCTGATTAATAATAATTAATATTATAGACAGTTTAAATATGGCCATAATTAGCAATAATAGGTTAACTAGAAATAGAGAAGCTGATAAGTTATTGGTACCTAGTTTCACGAACTATTGTGGTTAAAGATGTAGAAAATACCTAGTCCCCAAGATTTACAACAATTTATCATCACATTTAAAACGAACATGTAAAACTAAACAATCATTTAAATATAAAACAAGCACTGAATTACTATCCAAATTCAAAGATACATTAAATTTGCAATACCTATAGTTAAACACATTCTATAAACTGTTTGTGCTATAAATTACTTACACCTACTTAATACTTACTAACTTACATACCTACATAATGTCGCGACTGTAAACATATATTTGTGCATAAACTGGAGCATCGTCTGCCAACAAACCGCATTGTGGTTTGGCAGAAGAAAATGTTAATAGAAATAAGTTTACTTCGTGAATAAATAAATTATTATTAAAATTATTATTCTCTTTACTCAATTTCAATCTTAGGCTAGGTTTTTACAATAATTATATAAAAAGTAAAATATAAAAACTATATACAAAACATAAAATCATTATAAAAACCTAACCTAGGGTACCGCCGGCAGCGAGGCGGGGCCTAAGCTGCCGGTGGTCAGGGCGCCAGAGGCAGGAACCTCCTGACTATCCGCGCAGTATCCAGGAGTACCGCCTTCTGTATCTGACCCTTGATCCAGCCATCTAGCGAGAGTCTCTTGAGGTGATGGTCGAGACTTCGCTATTAAACCGTTCGCCGAAACGACTATCGGGACGATGATCGTCGAATCAACATCCCACATGGCGGTTACCTCGTGAGCCAGGTCTAGGTACTTGCTGGTTTTGTCCTTCTCGGCCTTCACGATGTTCTAAATTATTATTATTATTAGGGCGGAAAGGTTCTCGAGTGGCGACCACGTACCAGAAGATGCAGCGTAGGTAGACCCCCACAAGGTGGACTGATCATCTGGTAAAAGTTTCACGAGTCCGCTGGGTGCGGGTAACGCAGGACCGGTCATTGTGGCACCCTTTACAGCAGAGGCCGACTTTCGGCTGATATGATGGTGATGTTGAAGATGATTCAATTTTTTTTTAAATCCTTGGTCGACAACGTCTACTCAAGCGTCCAAGCAACGCAGAGGTGAACAAGTTTCAAAGTCCAAGTGAGGAACATCTTTCCATGGACACCGTAGTAGATGCTGACGAAATCTTTCATTACACAACAGACATTTTAAATTCGTTGACTCGCCCTCTGGAACTTCGCCGCATGAATTGGTTTTAAAGCAAAGCGTTACTAAAGTTTTTCTCCTACGTTAATTAGACCCGCCGAGAAAAAGATTATTGCGCAAAAAGTATTTTGTATATTAAATGAAAACAACTGGGTCTGATACATGGTGGGTCTCTAGGAAAATTAAAGCCATACTAATATTATAAATGCGAAAGTGTGTCTGTCTGTCTGTCTGTCTCTGTCTGTCTGTCTGTTACTTCTTCACGCTTAAGCCGCTGAACCGATTGAGATGAAGTTTTGGTATGGAGATAGTTTGAATCCTGGGGAAGGACATAGGATAGTTTTTATCCCAGAAATCATCCCCTGAGGGGGTGAAATAGGGGATGAAAGTTTGTATCGAGCTACGATATAAACGAGTTCCACGCGGACGGAGTCGCGAGCAGAAGCTAGTAATAAATACATCTTGCACCACCCGTGCGTATCCGGGGCGGGCAGCTTGGATATTTTACAAGATACAATACGTATGCAACTGTAATCAAATACACACATAAATATGTCAAACATATGGATATAGATGAAACATACAATTAGGTACATTACCGAAACTGTTAATCGAATGTAGTTATAACTGGTAAATAAGCATGCCATTCGTTCACTAATCTGATAAAGAATGGTACGACAAGGTAGCAGTTTCCTCATTTTGATATGTAAGTAGGTGCGATACAAATATATTATTTAAAATTACATAAAAATTAAGCATTTATTTTCTTAAGAATATACGAGATTTAAATTAAAACTAAGTTAAATCTAAGAAAGGCTAGAGTCCATATTTTCGAGTCCAACGAAATCTTGTTCAGTAAATGCTACACCAATTAAATAAATACTACGTTGGCTTTAAATATGAACCCGAAGTAAAATAAAACACTTTTACTATTTTCCAAACCCTTGTAATGGTGCTTTTTTTATTTGGTCTGAAGTTTCATTTTGACAGAGTCAGATTTATCACAGACCCCAAAATGTGTGAGCTTTTTAAAATACTAAACGAGTCGAACCCATTAGGTTAGACCTATTGATACCGAGATCATAGTAGGGTCATTACGCTGGTTACGCGACCACCTTCGGTTGACGCACCACCTGAAGGAGAAGGTTTTTTCTATTGAAGATAACATCAATTCTCCGGACCCTATTGAGACAATTAGTTGTACATGCATTTTTTTGTTGTTTTAGAATAGAAATCTACTAAAAAACCGAGAAAATATCCTTTCAGTTCACCAACTCAGCTAAGAGGTCGCCAACCGGCACATAAAATTAGGTGGTCGCTAACCGGCGAAATGACCCTACAGAGTATAACTACAACTTAGAAAACCCCCAACATTTTCATTTCAAAGTTTAATATCTCAAAAAAGGCTGTACAGATTTTCATGAAACATGGCTAAGAACACTCGGGCTCTCATCAGCATTCGAATAAAAAACCCGCATTCAAATCGGTCCATCCGTTTGGGAAATTACGATACCAGAGACAGACACGTTAAACTCTAAGAGGGGTGTTATACCTCTCCTTGCGTCGGGGGTTAAAAACCTCAGAATAAATAATAGTACTACGTACACAAGGTTTTCTGTTAACAAATACCCTGTTGAGGTATGCGAGCCTGAACGTGGCCATCTCTTTCTATCGCATGCAATGCGCTGCGGTAAAACGCGTGCGTGCCGTAGTTGTGCCGTAGTTGTGCCGTAGCAGCAACATACCGGCTGGAGCCGGTAGGCATGTACTAGTAGCGGCGCGACGAAATCACGGAGTTAGCTGCCCCTGGTAAAACTTGAACGCACCCACTAGTTGAGCAGACCATTTTTTCGTTTTGATAACAATGTTAATTCCAGGACACAGTGATGACATGCGCGTACAGTACGCGCCACATAGGTTTTACGTCTCTGATGTTAGCTACTGGTAGCGTTGCAGAGGTTTCAGAGGGGTTCGACGGGTGTGCGGATTGTGACGGCGGGGTCCCACGGCCCGTGTTATCACAGGCCAGGCCGGATCGTACCACGCCTATGGACGCCTGTGGGGCTGATTGCGTCTCGCGCCGAACCGTTCGCACGGCGTGTGTCGGCCTGTATCGGCCTGTAGTTACCGCCTACTAGATCGTTCATCTACTCCTACGTGCGTGTTCGCGCACGCGCCGCCGCTGGCGAAATCAATGAGTTAGAACGGACGCAGGCGCGCCCGTACAGGCCGCGACCCGCGACAGGCGCCGTCGCGCAGCGCCGCGCCTCGACTTTGAACTTACCGACTCCCGATGGATAGGACGGGCGACGACAGGCCACCGCAGGCCTCTTCGGATGCGACGGTTCCCACGGCCCGTCGCTCCGGCCAGGCGCGTCCTGGCCTGTGGGAAATCAGGCCGTGGGACCCCGGAGGAGAGGGTGTGTGCGGTCGGCGACTTGGCGCCCACTTACGCGCCGCGTTTTATAACTTAATAGCATCTACACTCGAGAGCAAAAGTTTCGGGTCACTAGCATTTACTTCAATATCTTGAAAACGAATAAAGCTATCGTATTGAAATAAATTGAACCTTATAGACAATTTAATGTTACTAAAATAAAATGCATTACATTTACTACTGACCATTTATTTTATTATGTTTAAAACGACAAATTAAAAATGGCGTCATTTTGCTTCCAAAACCAAAACTGAAAATATTGAGCTTTTTATATTTACAAGTAGTTTTAACACAGTTTAGTACTTGGTATTACCCCCACGTGCTGTCTGGACTGCTGCAATGCGATTCGGCATGCTGTACACCAAGTTTCTGAAACACTGTTGGGGAATGTTCTCCCATTCCTCTACCAATGCATGTTTCAAGTCACGAAGCGTAATTAAAGGAGGATCTCGTTGTCTTAAACGTCGTCCGAGCTCGTCCCAGGCGTGCTCGATCGGGTTGAGGTCGGGGCTACGTGCTGGCCACACCATGGGACGAATATTCACCTCATCAAGGTAGTCTTGCACTACACGAGCAGTGTGGGGAGGGGCGTTATCGTGCATAAAGATGGCATTCTCACCTAGTCTTGCCATAAATGGACCGACGTGCTCGTTGAGGATTTCATCCACGTATCTTACGCCATTAAGAGTACCGTTTTCGATCAGTACAAGCTCTGTTCGGCTTTCCGCAGAAATTCCAGCCCACACGAGTACCGAACCACCACCGTATGCCACCTTTTCTTCAATACAGGCTTGCATAAATCTTTCTCCTGGTCTTCTGTACACCTTTGCCCTTCCGTCGTGTGTATACAGCATAAATTTTGATTCGTCCGAGAACCCGACATTTGACCAATTTTCAATCGTCCAATGCGAGTGTTCGCGTCCATAAATTCGTCTTGCTATACGATGGTGCCTCTCGAGTTTCGGACCATTTGCGGGTCTAAATGGTTTCAAATTACCTTCAGCAAGTCGCCGTCTTACAGTCCAAGCAGAAGGGTTGCTTCTACCAAGCCCTAAAAAATTATGAGTCAGTGATGTTCCCGTAAGAAACCGATTTCGCAGCATAGAGTTGACTAGATATCGATCTTCCCGTGCCGTCGTACACCTGGGTCTGCCTGTTATTGGTCTGCGTAGGTTTGAACCAGTTTCTAGAAACCGCTGGCGAATACGCTGAACTGTAGACAACGATACACCGACTATTCTTGCTGTTTCTCGCTGACTGCTTCCATTTTCCAGGATCGTGAGGATTCTCGTACATTCCTCAGGTGTGAGTGACATAATTACTACTTTAATAATGACTATTGGATACCTAGAAGACTTCTTATAAATACATTTTATGACAGAACAAAAACCAAAGCAAAAATAGTTGCGAAAATTAGAAGTTCTGATTTGAAAAAAAGGGATCATTATGTTTATAACTTTTTTAATGCCATTACTTCACGCCAACCAATAAGTTTTTATACGTGTAATGAAGGATTATTAAATTGTCTATAAGGTTCAATTTATTTCAATACGATAGCTTTATTCGTTTTCAAGATATTGAAGTAAATGCTAGTGACCCGAAACTTTTGCTCTCGAGTGTATATTGATTTAAACTTTCACGATTCTCACACATTATTTTTACTTAACGTCCCGTGCCCACGGATGTAGCAACACATCCGAAACGTCGGGAGACCTCAGTGAGGTAAATAAATAATTTAATTATACGCGATTAAGTCCCGTTACTAGCATCTGCCCGCGACTCCGTCCGCGTGAAACTCGTTTATATCGTAGCGCCATACAAACTATCATCCCCTATTTCATCTTCTTAAGGGATGATTTCCGGGATGAATTTCAAGGGTGGTTATACCTCATCTAAATCGGCTCATCAGCTCTCCATACCAAATTTCACCTAAATCGGCTCAGCGGTTTAAGCGTGAAGCGGTAACAAGACAGACAGAGAGACAGACACACTATCGTATTAATATACTGTACTGCTCAAAACAAAATAAGGGCCACAAAACATTTTTCTATTTTATTGTTACTTATTGGACATAAAGTAATTGATAAGTGGCTAATTAATGATGTCCCGCATCCTTCAGAATCCAACCTCTTTCATGCTGGTGTGTGGCTAATAGCTGGAAAAACTATATTATTACTGTTTCATATTTAATTTTCACGTATCGATCACCATACTTAGAATAGAATAGAATAGAATAGAAAAACTTTATTCAACATCACATGACATTTCTAGTTACATGGGAACCTTAAAAGTAGACTTAACATATAAAATTTAAAATGAATCCTACAGTTACTTTTGGCCCCTATTTTCTTTTGAGTAGTATATTAGTATGTATATTGTGCTGCCCGTCCAGACCTGGCGCGGCAGGGCTCAGGGGAGCGGTCCTGGGCCCCGACCCTGGACCCCGCCCTCCACGGCTCGGTGCCCGCCGGGCAGACGTCGGAGCCCGAGCTGGACGAGAACCGGATGAAGGAGATGCTGTTGGTGTCCGCGGCGGACGTCATCCACGGCACCAACACCATGATCTACAAGACAGGCGAAATCCGGGAGGCGAGCGACCAGTGCGCCTCCTTCGAGATAGGGTTCGTGTTGAAGTCCATGGAGGTTTGTGGTTTTATTACCCCTGTATCTTTCACTCACCCGCCCTAAATACGTTTTCAATGATCGTACTCGAGTTAAAAGTTTCTTGTATTTAACTGACATAATTCCTTTTTTTTGGTATTTGGGGAATCAACAGCAATACAAAACTCAAAACTTAAAATACTAAAACATTAGCCAATAATAGATGTTCTCAAAAATAGAGTAAACAAGCTAACTTAAGTGGTAATGAAAACATGAATTTATAAATATTAATATGCACTAGTGCGCGTGTGATGATGGCATGAATAATTCTGTAAGTGTTTGTGTGTAGGTATGACAAGTGTGTGTGTGTGTGTGTGTGTGTATGAGAGAGAGAGAGAGATAAAGAAAATACGCGTCGAATAATAACATTATAATACAATACATATATGGAAAATAACTTTATTCAACATCACATGACATTTCTAGTTACATGGGAACCTTAAAAGTATATATTTATAACGGAATATAACTAAACTAAACCTATATTATAAACTAAACCTATAAAAAGTAAATGCCCCCCAGGTCCCCGTCATTGGTTATGGTGCCCAGAAGGCTGGCAGCGTTGCCTCTTTGGATTGCTAGGCTAATCCTTTGGCCAAAATAGCTGCCAGCCCTCTGGTCGCCGGATGTTTGAATGAGCCGCTCCGAAATTTCCTTATATAGGGCTTTCGCGCCCGGACCCCACGGCCCCAGAGTTTCCACTCCAAACGGCGCAAACATGTAGCCCTCACCGAGGACAGCATATTTCCGCCGCTTGTGTTGCTCTGCCGTGGTGGCCGCAGCTCCGGCTTTAGAGGAGGTCGCCTGGAGATGGGACGGGGCTAGCGTATCAACGCAAGTAGCGTCCCACACAAGAGTCCTCCCCTGCTTCCACGGAATGAGCGTCATGCCGTCAGGGCGCTTACCATCGTCACGTGCGATACCGTTCGGCTCTAAAATGGCCGGCACGCTAACGGAGGCAAGAGCCCTACGGATGACGTCATTCAAAGAGGCGTGGCGGGAGATGCGGCCAGCACTCTTCTGGCAGGACAAGCCGTGGTGACCTAGGGAGTCTACGTGGGCGCCACAGCGGCAGCGGTGTGGCTCATTAGTTTTGGAGCCAAGTCGCAGACAGGTTGCCAAAGTTAAAGTTGGTTTGTCGAGGAGAGTGCCAAGGTTTGGAGACGGCAAAGAGTGAAGCCAGAGCCCCGCCTCCGGCTCCGCTACAGCAAGGAGACGAGCACGCTCTGCTGTGCTTTGAGCGGAGGTGATGAGGTCTTTAAGAGAAGATTGACAGAGGGGCTCGTCCCACTGCTTTTGAGATTTCGGGGAAACCGGAAGCGAATCATCTGGGCAGGCCTGCTCCCACGCGCTTATTGCCTCGCTCGAACAGGCAATCGCGACATTGTCGGCAGCTGGGCTAAAAATTTTGCTGGCGAGTTCCTGCGTGCTGTGGAAAGAGGCTAAGAAAGCTGGAAGGGCTACACTGACAACCTGCCGGATTCCCAGGCCGCCGTGCCGGATTGGCAGAGAAGCCAAAAAGAAAATATTTAAATAAATTATGCGTCCAGATTGTCTTAACACGATATTTAAAGGTTGATTTGGTGCAAGCAAACAAGTCAACACTGCTAAATGGTTTTCAACACATTTGCTCGTAACACGCCTCTTATGATGACGCTTTTAGCCTCATATACCTGCACGGCTAGCACGCGACGGCGCGCGAGCTCTCTCGATTTTTCTCGCACTATCCGTCTCTCTCTTATTAGAACACTTAGAAGAAGAGGTATAGTGCGATAAAAATCGAGAGTATGTCGCGGCCGTCGTGTGCTAGACGTGCTGGGTATTAAACACGCGTGTTTGATAATATTACGGCACTCGCGTTATATGGCCGCTCCACACAATGGGCCATCCTGAGCCATCGGTACAGGACGCAACTATGCGTTAAAGGGAGTAAGACATATCTATGTCTCGTTCTACCGCATAGCCGCGTCCTGTATGATGGGTCAGGACAGGATGGCCCATTGTGTGGAGCGGCCATTATGGTTACATCCCGATTAAGATACGTTGGCTCCTTGCAGCAAGATGTATATGAATACGGTGCATTCTTAAATTAACCGTTTTCAGTTTCTTTTTAATTCTCGGTTTATGGATTCTTACTCAACTAAACAAATTAAATCCTTTTTATGTATTAGGTGCTTAATTGATTATTTCTTCTTGGATATGATATGAAAACGTTTCATTTAGTAAGACTATTTACTTTTGACACCATTTTATATGAATTTGTATTGAATACGAAAATATTTATTTTATTTTGTATTGAATGTTAGAGATTTCATCTACAAAGTCTCGCTTTAACAAACGCGGGGCACTGTGCGAACTTCACAAAAATAGTACATTACGTACCTAGGGCGGTGAATTCGTGAATGCCCCAGATAGCAGGTATTTGTGGCTCGAACCGAAGGTGAGGGCCATAAATATGCGATCGGTGGTTTACGAATTAACGCCCGCGGTGCGTACACAATGTTACGTGTTCTCCTGGGTGTGAGTGAACTGAGATTTGCCGATGCGCCCGTGGTAACGTAAAAATAGTTACCTACGCGTCATTATAGGCAATTTCAACAATATTTGTAAAAGTTTTAAATGCGTGTGTGGTCACTGGTCAGAAAAGTGAAAAATATATAGTAGTATCGACAAGTTTCAAAATCAGTACATTTTTCTGAAATTGTGGCTGTACCTACTGGTTTCTTGCCATTGCTTTTTTATTTTTTATTACTTTGTAGCCCTAGGGGCGACATGCCTCACTTTCAAGCCGCTGTTTAGTTTAGACTTTCAGCGTACGAGAGAAGAAAATAATATAATACATCTTCGATCATCTTCTTCTTCATTTCCGACTGGGTCAGCACGGACTATGTTGTCAAAAAAGTGCAGGCCGCTTTTCAAGACATGCGACTCTTAATGAGATAATCCGCCGGTCTCTTGCCACCATCAATGTGCCTGCTCTTCCTGAGCCGCCTGGAATTGTCAGAGATGATGGCAAAAGACCTGATGGAGTGGAGTGTCTCTGGTTCCGCGGAGTTGGGGACGGATGCTTGTGTGGAGGACGTAACGGACTACTTCTAAAGCGGGTGCAGCGGCGGAAAATGCCGAAAACCAGAAATGCATTAAATATAGCGGCCTCGGCAGAGAGTACAACTTTGTAATATTTGGCGTCGAGACCCTAGGTCCATGGGGTCCCAGTGCGCAAAAGTTATTTGCGGAAATCGCGAAACGTCTGGTCGAAGTAACTGGTGACCGAGGAGCTGGCGGCTTTCTCGCGCAACGCATCAGCATTGCAATTCAGCGAGGAAATGCCGCCAGCATCCTTGGTACAATGCCTTTTTTAGATATAACTTAGTTTTAATTTAATTTAGTTAATGTTTGTTTTAAATTATTAATAAATTAAACTACGTCTTTAAAATTCGCGAGATGTTTTTATCTCCCCCTCCTCTAACTAGTGCAATGCATTAGGCCAACTGGTACGTTAGGCTAATTGTCACATTTAGATTTTGTATGGAAAAATGACATTGAGTTGTTCTAATGTGCGGTCGAAAAGTCGATCACGTCTGAGGGACGATCACGTACCTAACATTCTGAACGTACGTTGGGATAATTCAACTAACAAATAGTGACAATATAAAATTTACATCTACATAGTAGCCGGCAAATAACGGGACGAAGGGGAGGGGCAGTTCGCAGGGCGAATTGTACGTGCGAGCGATGAAACTAGAATATTTATGAAAATGAAATATTATGGTCATAATAATACCAAGTGCGAGCGAGCTGGTAGCATACAAATCTCGATAAGTGTGACAGAAAGGGAAATATCATTCATTGTCCTTGTCATAGTTCCACTTTTTTTTATTTGCCACAACTGATTTAGTATGAAGTTGTGGCACATAAACGATTACCCGTCCAAATTAAGTAGGTTGTTTATGGCAAGTCATCTTCCATTTTAAGACCAGTTCTTAATTTAGCTGCATAGGAGCCTTTCCGTCCCTCACTGCGGCATCACGTACAGCCTGTCCAAAGTATTCTAGGTTCATGGTGCGAGCTGTCCCCCCACTTCGTCCCGCGTTGCGCAAGTTATTTGCCGGGACCTTTACTAGTCGCTAGCTACGAAGTAGCTATTCTCAGGCCGCTTTATAAGAAGCCCAAAATGAGGCAGTAATGGCCTGATTTATCTAAAGCAATCTGATTTCAGGAGACCTACAGAAAAATGCTAGATTTGTACAACACCACAGTCAAAATAAGAGTCAGAAACGGTGATATGGGACACATGACATATCTGGAGAAAGTCGAGCAACTGCACTGGACGATATACCATTACCACAACATGCTCCATGAGATCGAGAGGAAATATAAGATGGATTCCATCATCAATGCCTGTGAGTGTACAAAATCAAAAAAAAGACCGGGTTGCACTCCGGGAGTGCCGGCAGAAGTGAAAACTCAATGACACTGTAGCAGTTTTTCAATCAGGCCACGTGTCCGTCTTACGAATTTTCAATCTCTCGAATCTCACGGTCACGTGACATTCACATCTTACGCATTCACATATTACGGTCACGTGACCTGTGGCGGGTTTAACAATTTCTCCCCATCACAAAAAGTACACAGCGCCGCTAAAGAAGTTTGAAAAAAGAGTGTACAGAATACTTGGGCCATCATATTGGTCCCTTGGGCAGCCGTAGGGGACGGATATCTGCGTACAACTAGGCGGGTAGTATGGACGGAGAGCTAGCGACCAAATCGGTCATGTGGCTTCAGCTGTATTGAAACTCCGTTAGTTATTTCCCTGAACCTTCGTGCTGGCAGGCCGCAGGCGGTGGGTGCGGGTGTGGTGGGGTGTAGAAAAAAAGAAAAAAATGTGGGCTCAGTGACATTTTTTTTTTTCAAACAGTATATCTGTACTCCCTGTGCACCCAAAAAAATTTAAATCGATCGGTTGGTGGGAACGGGTTGCCAGCGTTAGTTACAAATACCAAAATAATAATTATTTTCATGTGGGCTCAGCTGTATTGGCTTTTTTTCTGACACGAGATAAAGCCCCATAAAATAGCCACGCAAAAATATCGGTGGAAAGGTATCGGAAAAAATTTGTTGAAATCGTTGGATTTCGTTCTAAAATGTGCTGAGGGGAAGGCAAAAGCGGACGTGGAGGGGATATCAGCCGGCGAACGCGTCAGCGCGCTCACGGCGCGTCGATTGTGTTCGGCTGACAGAGAGTAGCCACTGTCCTTCTCGCACCCGTTGACCGGGAAAACCCGAACGTTTCCGAACGAGCAGCTCTTACATATTAATTAATCTCGCGTCGCGTCAGAAAAAAGCCAATACAGCTGAGTCCACATGAAAATTATTATTATTTTGGTATTTTTAGTTAACGCTGGCAACCCGTTCCCACCACCCGATCGATTTAATTTTTTTTGGGTGCACAGTGAGTACAGAGCTACTGTTTGAAAAAAAATTAATGTCGCTGAGCCCACTTTTTTTTTCTCCACCCCACTACACCCGCACCCACCGCCCGCGGCCTGCCAGCACGATTATCGGAAAGGGTTGTTCAGGGAAGTAGCTAACGGAGTTTCAATACAGCTGAAGCCACATGACCGATTTGGTCGCTAGCTCTTAGACCAGTAGGATTATTTGCTGCCGTAGTCAGCGAACGAAACAACCATGGTATGCGAGCTCGTTATACGCTACCCAAACGTGCCTAAAATCCGGTATGCGCGCACGTTCGAACTAAACGGCGGCCTGGCATCGTTATGACACCCCGCCCCATCCCCGCATAATGGCAATGGCACCCATTCTGTAACTAAAACGAACTAATTTGGCTCAGGGACCCAAAGAGGGTATTGGCCTCCGAAACGAGAGCACGCCATCTGTCCCGATCGTGCGCAACTTCTTGCCAGTTGCCGACTTAAAGATGTCGCAGATCTGCCTGCACACTGTCCTCCCAGCGGTACCTGGGTCGCCCAACCGGGCGGCGACCAGTCGGTCGTCCCACGTACGCTATCTTGGCATTCTGTGGGGCCATTTTTTAATTCGCTGGCCGTAGTATTAAAATATATCTCTAGGCATGCGATGCGGTGTTGTGTTTCTGATGACGCGTTGTTTTGTGAGTCATCGTCATCATCATCATATCAGCCGAAAGACGTCCACTGCTGGACATAGGCCTCCCCCAAAGAGTGCCAAAGTGACCGGTCCTGCGCCACCCGCATCCAGCGGACTCCAGCAACCTTTACCAGGTCATCAGTCCACCTTGTGAGGGTCACCTTGTTGTGTTGTGAGTAAGTGCATAGTAATAGTATTAGTAGTGTAATGTTGTTGTGAACACAACTTTATTGTCACAACGAATCCTCAGTTCAATAAAGGTTCAGCAACGCCCTTGTGATTTTTCTGGAGTCCCAAGTGTCCATATCTGGGACAAGCAAGCAGGTAGACACCGTAGTCTATACTAGGTTGCTTACCATCAGACCGCATTTGCCACCGTCGTGACCATGTCCATACTAATATTATAAATGCGAAAGTGTGTCGGTCTGTCTGTCTATCTGTCTGTCTGTTACCTCTTCACGCTTAAACCACTGAAGAAACTTTGAGTCCTGGGGATGGACATAGGATAGTTTTTCATACGGTGTGAAAGTTTGTATGGACCTACGATATAAACGAGTTCTACGCAGACGGAGACGCGGGCAGAAGCTAGTTTATATATACAGACTAGCTTCTGCCCGCGACTCGTTCGTTGTTTATATCGTAGCTCGATACAAAATTTCATCCCCCATTTCACCCCCTCAGGGGGTGATTTCCGGGATAAAAACTATCCTATGTCCTTCCCCAGGACTCAAACTACCTCTATACCAAATTTCATCCAAATCGGTCCAGCGGTTTAAGCGTGAAGAGGTAACAGACAGACAGACACACTCGCATTTATAATATTAGTATGAATGCATGTTTCCAGCTGGCATGTTCGAGGACGGACACCGCTGGACGCCCACGAGCAGTGGCGCCACCGCGCGCAAGACCTGGACGTTCACCTGGAAGAAGCAGTCCACCAGCTGGTGGCGTCCGCTGGAATACGGCTGGAACACCGCCTACTACGACTGGAAGTAGTAAAACTTGTTTTTGCTGTATTTCGTTTCTTTTATAAACTGGAACCATATAAACTAATTACAGACCAAAGATTATTGATAATCTTTGTTACAGACATAGATATACCTTATGTCATTGTACGTGCAAAGTTGTATGGGATGGTGAAATTCGGCCGAGCTTACTGCGGACTCTTAAATAGAAAGCTTTATAAGATTATTATAAAACAAACCTAACCTAACCTAATGACTTCTATTTGATGATATTCAAAGAATACCCGAAAATACCACTGTTTTGACGAAAAATGAAACATTTGTCAAATGATACGTTTGGCTAAAAGTGGTTTGGTCAAGAGACAGGACCCCCTTTTCAACAGCCTGTAATTTTGTACTGGCTACAGCTAGAGCCCTGCATTTTCTGTTTTATATAGGGCATATATACTATATACTGTGGCTTAGATATTTTATTCTCAATAATATTCAATTACAACATTTAGTTTAGATTCAGATTCAGATTCAGATATATTTATTATCATAATTTTACAATTAAAATCATTTGTACAGTAAATATACAAGATAAAAATGTATAAAAATTATGACTTGTCAGTTACAATAGATGTGTACAGATGTGTACAGAATAGTTATTATTTGTAAATAATTGAAATTAATAATTTAAATGTCAGATTAATAATATATTGTGCTATTGAATAATGAAGCAAAGGCAAATATAAAATAAATATGAATACAAACGTCAAGCTTTTAAGATAGTCATTTCTTGTTATTATAGTCATTTGAAAGAAACTCTTGCCAACTATACAGTGTTTTTTCAAGCAATAGTTGTTTTATATGGTAGCGAAATGAGTTGTCGTTCGTTATGGTTTTAAGGTTTGAGGGTAGTCGGTTAAAAAGTCTTTGTCCTATTAACTTCGGAAGTTTTGTGCCTATTTTAAGTCTGGACGAGGTTGTTTTTAAGTCATTGCCCGTCAGAGTTCCTTAGCTTTGTACCGTGCTAATCTAGTGGATAATGAATTAAACACGAGAGGTTCGGTTCACTCTGCACCGTACAGCAAGAGCGGTCGCTTCACTATATCTTATGATATATAGCTTTGTCACTGACACATTACCGATCATCATGATTAAATGGTACTTCTAGCAGACCCACAAGCTCCAAATTTTAAACATAAGTAATTAGTACAAAGCCTATCAAGTCATATAAAACCTAAATATATTGAAATTTCAGACACGTTTCAAAGATATACAAACTGCCTAAGTAATCCTGTACAAATAACAACAACAACAACAAATATTATTTATTGTTCACCAGAAATAGTGGACAAAAGAAAAATAGAGGTAAATTAGCAATGGTAGACAACAGGCGGTCTTATCGCTAAAGCGATCTCTTCCAGACAACCTTTGGGTGGTGGAAACGATGCAAAAAAAGATATTTGAGTAGGTGAAAACAGAAAAACAGATAATTTAAACAACTTAACGGGCTATGTTGCGAGTTGCTCTGCGCGATCGCATCAGAAATGAGGCTATCCGCAGCAGAACCAAGGTAACCGATATAGCCCTCCGAATCACTAAACTTAAGTGGCAGTGGGCGGGGCACATTGCACGTAGAACCGATGGCCGTTGGGGCGGAAAGGTTCTCGAGTGGCGACCACGTACCGGAAGGCGCGGCGTGGGTAGGCCGGTCATTGTGGCACTCTTTGGCGGAGGCCTATGTCCAGCAGTGGACGTCTTTCGGCTGTTATGTTGATATGATGATGAATTTAACGGGAGGAAAGAAAAGGATAATGACCAGTTAGGAAAGTGTCGGATAAGGAATATGACATATGACCAATCAGGAATATGACGAATCTCGACAAAATCACGAACAAATCGTAAAAAGTTGTGAGATATTTCTTAGAGCCAAGTCAGGCATTCTTATTAATCTTTATTTGCTTGATAAATAAAATTCTGCAACTTGTGAATCACACAACTTTACTGCATTTATTATTATTTGCCTACCATAAACTGTATGTACATAGTTAAAGCTAGGCAAAAAATAATGAATGCAATGGATTTGTATTTTATGCAACAGCTGTATAATAGCTCCTCTACATGATGGCCCATCCTAATGGCCCACTAGGATGGGCCAGCGTGTAGAGAGGGTAGTGGTGTCAGATGGCTTATGGCACGGCGATGTCTTTCTCCGTCTAACGCATAGTTGCGTCCTGTACGATGGGTCGTGATGGCCCACTGTATAGAGCAAGCTTAAGAGAGATCACAAATGGCGAGTGACGTGGGTTAAAACTTGTTTAAGAAATATTGATGTATTGTAAAGTTGTGTTCACGCGAATTATCGTTTTGTTGACTTTAAAGCACAAGTATTGTTATGAGGAATAGAGCATAGACCTTCAGGCCTGTTACGTTATGGCGTAGATGAATTTGTATTAAGGGAAAAGGACCTACCATGACCTTTTACTCTACCTACTTACTCTCGCTGAGGGTTTTCCAGCTGCGTTCGCGCCACTACGTGCAATTCAGCTCGTTTGTGGTGCGCGTGCCGCAGCCGCTGCAGGACGGAAAGTATGTATTAAAACTATTCTAAACTGAGTAGTTTAAGCGGCTTATAATCAACAAGAATTTATAAATTAAAGTAGGTAACAATTGAGCTTTGCTAATCGTATGTATGAAACATAAGTACAGAGCCAATATTTTCTCAAATTAAAGAAATGTGACGTATCGGGGTAAGATTATCTTGTCTGTCGCATTAGGCTTCAGGCGTGAGGTGACAGGTGAGGTGAGAGGTGAGGTGACCTGTGAGGTGATGTCTTGGGACGCCGTTGCGAAATATATCATTATTTTAGTGAATTAGACCCCAGGAGACAATCGCGTGCGCTGGGCTGTTATTCACTAAGCGTTAATGCGGCTCACCCCGCCGTTCACCTGTCACGAAACTAGACCCTTTACCTACGCTTGGTTACTACGCATCGCGGTGTCAAGATATATTCGTGGGTGAGCGTTGAGGGGAGCTTAAAACAAGTTACAGAATAGGGGGGCAGGTTTCTGGCCGATGGGTGTCGTGTTTCGGCGGTTTCGGGGCAACCTACCGAACTCTACACCGGATTTGCCGACGCAACGGAGCCACACTGTTTCGTCGCTTAAATAATAAATTAGTGTTTTAATATTATATTGTATGTATGTTAGTCTGTAAGGTATTTAACTACCTTAGTTGCCTTAGTTGCCTGAAATAAATGTTTTTATTATCATAATTATTTATCCTAGTATATTAGTATATTTTGCATAGTTTTTAATTAGTTTAATTTTTATTTATTTATTAACAACAAACATAGAAGCTGTTTAGAGCCGTATAATTTAATTAAAGTAAGACACTTTTCGTTATCCATGTCTACGGCCGTGCGAGCCAACTGAAATCGAAACACATCCGTCCCAACTGCGCGCGAACAAAACACTGACGCTCCTTTGGCCTCCGCTCAAATGGTCACGCTCCAAGGTCAAATAACTTTCCCCACTAGTGGATAAAATGCGTTTTTACCCGCTTGTTTTAAAGGATAAAAGACGGCTTTCAGAGGCAGTGAGGGGAAAAATATATTTTATAATTGAGTACGCGATGACAGGAACAGAGCCCTTTGAATTAATTACAAATACTACACATAGTTGGTTAATAACTAACTATTTAAAGTTGCCGTGTCCCAGCAAACAGTACTCAGTGCAGGTATCCTGCAGGCTCGCAAATGCTGGTCCGGAGTACCTACATGTCAGACTTCGTCTACGCCTCGGTCCGCTCGGAGCCCGACCCAGGCGCGACGGTGGGCCCGAAATGTAACGTCAAGCCGGTGGCGGTAGAAACCGCACCAGTGCTGGTGTATAAGGTTCAGCAGTTGAGAATAGACGTCATCGAGGAACTCGAAAAGTTCAGGGACCTAACGAGCCGCTTGAAGGTAAAGCAAGCACTCATTAAAAAGCTGCTTAACTGAACGTGTTTATGATTCAAGGACCAACGGTGTGTCGGTGAAGTGGTGAATATTACAATTGTGTTTTAACGACAAGAAACATCTCGCGGACACCAAATCAGTGAATATGTTACTATCACAGACTAATACAGACCCGCAGTATTAAGCAAGACGATGTTTCATATAGTTGTCTCTGTCACTTCTCATGGCCAGCTGAGATGAGTTAGAAGGAGACGAATAGTACGGTATTTTGAGGCTATTAATGAATTGTCTCCATCTACTGCCCACCAGTGTGTCAAAAAAGTAAACAATACTACCGAGACGTCAACATCAAGTCGATACTTATAGTGTTGAAACTATTTTTAACCGACTTCAAAAAAAAGGAGGGGGATCTCAATTCGGATGTATTTTCAATGTTTGTTACCTCAGAACTCCGTCATTGATGAGCCGATTCGTAAAATATTGTTTTTTGTAATTATATGCTTCCAGGTGGGTCCCATTTTTTTCAAAAATTCAATTGGTAGATGGAATCCATGAGGAATTGAGGGAACTCTTCAATTATATTAGGCACGCGTGTAGTGATTTTGGTATTTTCTATTTAAACTCGTGTATTTATTTACACCCGGAAATCATAAATTTGGTGGAGTGGAATTGATGATGAAGACCACAGATGACTTATGGAATTCCTCAATTATGTACTTAAACTTCTGATAAGATTCCGTCGATGGATTCCGTGCGATGAGTTCAAACATGCCCAATCTGCCTCCTGGTTATCTAGCGCTAGCCCGGGGTCCAACCGCCACCTAATCCCAGGTATTGGCATAGGCATTAGTTTTGACGGGAGCGACATCTTCTAAGAACATGAATCGTGCATAGTAACATAATATATTTTTTTATAAGTTTTATTTTCTATGTACCTAATGCTTAAATTTTATTCACAGCTTGTCTTTTTCTGTGTATATTTAAAAATAAACAGCCTAAAATGTAACTTTGGTAATTTTTGTGTACCTAGAGAATACGAACTGGCACTTACTCGGCGGGGTGTTCTTTTTAACCGACTTCAAAAAAAAGAAGGACGTACTCAATTCGGTTGTTTTTTTTTTCAATGTTTGTTACCTCAGAACTCCGTCGATTGATGAGCCGATTCGTAAATATTTTTGTGTATGTAAGTTTGCTTCCAGGTGGCTCCCATTTTTTTCAAAAACTCAGTTGGATGATGGAATCCATGAGGAATTGAGGGATCTCCTCAATTATATTAGGCACGCGTATTGATAGTGATTTTAGTATTTTCCATTATAACCGAGAGCAAATGCGTTGATTATTAGAGAAAAAAGGAAGGCCCCGGCATTCAAACTATCTCCATACCAAACATTCCCATCGGTTCAGCGGTTTAAGCGTGAAGAGGTAACAGACAGACAGACAGACACACTTTCGCATTTATAATATTAGAATGGATAATGATTGTATTGATTGTACCTAACTGCTCACAAAATTTCACGAGAATCGGTTGAGAAATGCGACCAGCACGTCTATCATGAGACGGCCGCGACATACTCTCGATTTTTCTCGCACTATACCTCTTGCTCTGAGTGTTCTCATAGGAAAGAGACGGATAGTGCGAGAAAAATC
Organism: Epinotia bilunana; assembly: GCA_947049275.1. Classification (NCBI taxonomy): domain Eukaryota; kingdom Metazoa; phylum Arthropoda; class Insecta; order Lepidoptera; family Tortricidae; genus Epinotia; species Epinotia bilunana. The sequence continues at coordinate 9,363,409 of OX346278.1, read as the reverse complement.
GAAAGAGCTCGCGCGCCGTCCCGTGATAGCCGTGCTGTAGAGGAGATCAGCCGGACAGCGGGACACCGGACATACGAACGATTTTCAGTCCAAGCTGACATAGAACTTCGCCTCTCTCGCTTGTTCAATTACCCAATGTTCAGACAGCCCCTACGATTTGAAATAACATAGTATGTTAGACCGCAAGTAGATTAGATCCAAATTTCAGTCTAATATGTTCGTACAGGAAGGCGGTCGTGGGTTCGAATCCCAGGTCGTACCAATGAGTTTTCAGGAACTCATGTACTGAATATTTACCGTTAGCTTTTCGGTGAAGGAAAACGTGAGGAAATCGGCCTAATCCCAATAAGGTCTAGTGGTCCCGCTGGGTTGGAAGATCAGATGTCTGTGCCTATGCTAAATCTTGGGATTAGGTGTCAAAGCGGACCCCGGGCTCCTTTGGGGCACAATCGGGATCAACGCTAGGAGGATGATGATGTAGGAAGCTGGATAATCCGTGATCAGGTCTGGTATCCCCTCTGGGTTGAAAGGTCAGAGGCAGTCGCTTACGCACGAACCAGCGCCTCTGCCAATACCTGGGCTGGGGTGGTTTAAGGTGAGTAAAGGGAAGGGGGTCTTCGGGGTCGCAGCGCTCTGGCCGCCGGGGCACTCGCTTAAGAACCTTTTTGCCCTAGGGGCTTGTTCGTAAATAATACGTCATCGTTTTTGACGATTTTTCCCCCTATCGTCATCCTGTTATTCCTTGAAATGGACCCTCCCCGTAGAATAATGACTGCCGTCATCCAAGGGCCACCCATATTTTGAAATGACAATATAAGGACAGCCAGCGACGGGGCTCCAGTGCGTTCAGCGTGAGCTGGAGTCCCCCGCATAAGAGCGCAGATGCAGTGGAGGTTTTAGTGGATAGAAACACAACATTTTTTTTCTTATACAACGACGGTGGCAAACAAGCGTACGGCCCCGCCTGATGGTAAGCGGACACCGCAGCCTATAGCAAGCATACAACTCCAAAGGAGTAACATGGGCGTTGCCGACCCTTGTTATGTTTGAGGGTTCGCCGTGTTGACAGCTGAAGGAACAAATTCCCTCGCTCTCAACACAACGCATCCTCGGGAGCTCTGGCGGCCTTGCTCAACTCCAGGATCACAACACTACTCCAGAGCAAGTAGTAGTGTTATTATGGCTGTGGTCTACTGCAAGGCGGAGGTACTCCCCCAGTTGGGCTGCTCCACATTCGAGCTGGATGACATTTCGCTGTGTCCTACCTCAGCAACTGTGCCCTACCTCACCTACTGTGCCCTACCTCACCTACTGTGCCCTACCTCACCAACTGTGTCCTACCTCACCAACTGTGCCCTACCTCACCAACTGTGTCCTACCTCACCAACTGTGTCCTACCTCACCAACTGTGCCCTACCTCACCAACTGTGTCCTACCTCACCAACTGTGCCCTACCTCACCAACTGTGCCCTACCTCACCAACTGTGCCCTACCTCACCAACTGTGCCCTACCTCACCAATGTAACATAACCCAGTCAATCCACTCATCACCCGGTGATTGGGTACCTCGCTCGCAGCTTCTCTCCACGAAAAAAAAGTTATGTAACCGGGAAAGTGCTACGATAATGAGGCAGATTGGGTAGGTACTGGCCCCTATTTCACCAACTTGACAATGTGTCACCTGACACTGACAATTCGCCATACATTGCTTGTTCTAGAAGTTAAGGTGGTCGCTAGGATACTGTGGATCCAGCAATGTACGGAGAATTGTCGTTGCAGATGACAATTGTCAAGTTGGTGAAATAGGGGCCGGGTAGTCTATAAACTCATTTTACTTAAACTATTTTTAATAAAATTCGAGCCTAATATGAATTAACTCGATACTTTAAAGAGCACGTGGCAAAGTGAAAAACAATAGTACATTGTGATACAAGTGAGGTATGTTGATAATTACATCAGAAGCGCAATTATCACGCGAGCCGCAGGTGAGCGTGATAAGACAGCCGAGGATATAATTATCAAAGCTCACGTGTTTCATACGACGTTTTTCAACACATTTTGCGAGGAAAAAATCCTTTTCATAAGATGAAAATGTTATAGGCCTGCCAAGGTATTTTCTTTACTTCTTGATGAAAACAGGTTTTTACTCACATGTTGTTACATCGCCAAGAATTTCCAGTGGCGTCCATTCTTTTTATCACTTTTCTAGTCACCACGAGTCAACATTTTTGTTAATAACCAAACACCCATTAACAATGTTTACAAATATCTGTGAAATAACCCATAATTAATGGCGCGCAACAGTATTTTTTCGTGAAGTTTGTGAAGTGCGCGCGCATTAGATGAAATCTGTAAACAGCCAATACAAAATAAAATAATTATTTTCATTTTAAAATGTTATCCTTATTAATTCATATAAAATGTTATCAAAAGTGAATAGTTTTACTAAATTAAACGTTTCTATATCATATCCAAAAAGAAATAGTCAATTAATTAACAAAAATAATTTTATTTCTTTAGTCGATTAAGAATCCATTTGCCGAGAATTAAAAAATAAGCTGTACATTCTGTACAACCCGGTTAATTTAAGAATGCACCGTGTGCTTGCATCACAGAGCTTGCATACATCTTGTTGCAAGGTGCCAACGTGACTTAATCGGGATATAACCATAACACACAAGTGTTGTCGTAATGTTATAAAACACGCGTGTTTAATATCCAGGATTATGAGCCTAAAAGCGACACAATAAAAGGTGCGTTACGAGCAATTGTGTTGAAAACAATATTATTCTATTTGTTGAACATTAATTGATTCAATTGCCCATAATCGATATTCTGACTACTTATACATAATTTAGGTATGATTGAGATTATTGAATGTGGCCAAGATAATATGACCACTACGTTCAATATTTATTGTATCTGCAGTTATGGATACCTGGATCATATATTAATATTTACAAGCATCGATATATACTAACTACTTATTATTAAATTCAATACTAAATAAAAAATAATAAAACGAAAAAATTAAAACTAATTACAAAAAAAAATAGTCCGTCCAAAAGTTCTGTCTGCGGCATGGACCCCATGACGCTGGCGGCATTTCCCCTTTGGACCGCAAATGCGATCCTTTGTGAAAGGTACGCGCCAGCTCTGGGGTCCCCTGAGGCGTGGACCAGCCGCGACGAGATGAAGGCCTTCATGTCGGCTGACCAGGGTCCCATCGTTTCAACTGCAAGCGCCGCAAACTCGTAGTTCTGAACTAGAGAAGAGTATTTGCGGCGCTTAAGTAATTGGGCCTGATCAGCCGCAGCGCCGGCCTGAGACCGTGTTGCCTGTATGTGGGACAGTGCGAACGTATCGACGCATGTGGCCATCTTTTGATAAAACTGTAATTGGAGTTAGAGTCTTCTGCCTTCGACGTTAGACTTGCTTTTTTGAATGGACTACTTTGATGGGATTCGGCCAACTCAAATAATCCCAAGTACAAAATCTAATTTAAACTTAGGTATAACACCTCCAATCACGACGGGGGGAAGATTTGCGGTAGCCGATATACTTAAAAAGTCTTAATATCCAAAAGATCTACAAAATTTTGATATACACTCGCGGACAAAGAACCCTAAATTAAATAACTGCAATAGGTTTTTTTAAATACTTAATACTTGTTTTATTTACATAATATGCTATTCTTTACAATACCCAACTGTATTAACAATTTCTTGGATCCTATCATAAAAATATCGATATCCAAAAATCACGATTTTTGCGATATCTCGCTCCGTTAACGTTGTTTTTTTTCATAGGTTTTTACGAGTCCGATTTAAACCTGGTAACGTTATATTTCTTACTGTTATTAGCAGTTTATATGTAAAATTAAATAAAGATCATGACAGGATTAACTGTACAACCTCTTACGCACTATTTTAGGAAATATGACGGTATTTTACCGACCTGTATTCTTTGCCCGCGAGTGTAGATAAATTAGGAACATCAAACAATTCATTCTTGACCCAACCCAATAAAAACTGGTCTTGTGTAGAGAAATGGTCGTTAACTTATAAAAAAGAGAACTTTCGAAAAAGGAATCCGCGTAGAACGCCATTACAAGCTGACCCACAGCTAACGCATCGCGGCATCCGAACGGGGCTCTCTTAAACTGGTCGCGATAAGAACCTTTTGCGTATCACTAAAAATCCCTTAGCTCGTAAGTGTAAAAGCTTAGAATCAAGTTTCAAATGTCGGTTAAAAGTAATGAGTGAAAGTGTAAAATTGTTTCAAGAAATATCTGTCCACTACTGACCTACTTTACACGGTCAAGACCAGCAGTGTGGCCAGTTGAGAGCCGTTTTGCCGGAATCTATGTTTTTTTTGTTTTCACGTTAACGTTTGTAGTTAGCTTAGTAAAGTATTGTTTCTATTAATCTTTGCTAATATTACTTGTTTCCAATAACTCAATCGGCAAAATACTATACAGTGCGTTACCGGCAAGCGGGCTTTTTTTCAAGTAGGGTAAATTAACGTAGGTCTTGAACTTAACTATATGACATAAATTCAATTAATTAACTAAAATTCTGACTTCATAATTTCTCTAACAACATTTATATATAATTGCCAGCAATGTACAGCAAAGTAATTTGACAAGCAAGTGTAAATGACAGCTCTTCATACTTATTTTTTTAACGACGTCATACACCTAGTACCTACATTAAGGTTCGCATTTTGGAAACTTAATTGTGCAATTAATTTACATAATTATTTATTTATTTCTTATAAGCAACTTTTATTACAGGTTACAACCCAATGCAATAGTGCCTAAACTAGAATTTTACAATAAGTTAACTTATAGGTACTTTATTCTAATCCAGGCATAGTTATTTTACACTAATAATTTATGGAGCAACTTAATAAATCACCATTATGATTTGCTAATACATGCAAACAATTGCTAATGGAACTTACGTATATTATCAGTTTTAATAAATTCCCGTGTGCCGGTAACACACTCTAAAATGATTGAACCTGCTCTCAAAATTTTACGAGAATCGGTTCAGAAATGCGACCTGCACGGCTATCATGAGACAGCCCGCGTGCTCACTCGTTTTTTTTGCACTATCCGTCTCTGTCTTATTAGAACACTTAGAACAAGAGGTATAGTGTGAGAAAAATCGAGAGTATGTCATGGCCGCCTCATGGACTATCACTACGTCCGTACGTACCACGTCAACGTGCTGTAGAGGAGAAAATCCGGACATCCGGATATACGAATGAATTTTGTCACAAGATGAAACTGATAACTTTGTTCGCTTCGCTCGCCCATTCAATTAAGAGGAAAAGTCCGGATCTACTCGTATTCTATATGTATACATGAACCTGCAACGGACGTAGGTTATTTTGTTTTTTTTTTGGACGTAGGTTTTATCGAAGTATCTAGTTATTTGTGCAAGACAATTTATTTTGTAAATATTAAGATCTGTCTTTAGTAGACACCACAGCACAGTAGTTCGCTAATTACTTGGTAATGAACTCCAAAGTAAATATTGAATACAATATATTTACAGCACTTATTTAGACACGGTTGTCGCACCTGATAATTGCATACGTCAATTCACCTAGCATTGTTTATGAAGCCTTGTCACATAAATTAAAGTTACACTTACGCTACGCTACCTTTTGAGGTCGAAGCTCCTTAATTTGAAGACAACGACTGGCAACACTGAGATGCGCACGTCATTTGTTCGCCGGCCGTGGCGCGTAACCGTTGTGCGATTATAAAAAAGTTGGAAATTCGAAATGGCGCGAGTTTTCACGAGCGCTTTTCGACGATCGCCGCTCTTTTTTCAAAAACGTCATGAGTCTACAATGGCGTCTTTAACCAAGGACGAGATTTTGATATTGTTACGACCGCCGTTTACGAATTGGAGCAATATTATTAGAGATGCGGAGAAAGTGGTTGGATATCCGACTTCGTTTATGAATCTGAGGTGTCTTCTGAGCGACGAGTTTGCTAATATGGCGTTGTATCTGAGGAAATTGGTGAGTTTTTGTACGATTCAGCTTAACTTGCGCTGTACTCAATTCGAAATTTAAACAGACCTAGTCCAGTCATTTTACTGACAACTAGTACATCAGTCAGCATCAAAAGGAACTGCGCAATCGAAGACGTCAGAAGCTCTTATTCCCTTCTAATAAAGACTTTTGACGTCTTCGTTTGCGCAGTTACTTTTGATGCTGACTGTACGTACAGAAATATATAGATATTAATAATTTAAAATCGCAATTTTTTTTGTGTAACAGATATATCATTTAAATCATTTCCACCTACACAAAATCCAATTAAATATCAGATATAAAAAAAAACTGAATTAGCTCCTGAGAAGAAGGAAAATAATGAATGCTTTTATCTTTAATTTGGTTAGTTACAGTTAGTAGGTACCGTTAGTTTGGTTTGTTAGTTATCTAGAGACCAAATCCAACAAAATATCGGACATCAAAAAAATTATAACCTAATTAGATCCTGAGAGATCGGAAAAAAATATTAATAAATGATTTAATCTTTATTTTGGTTAAGTTACATTTGCTCTGCACGTCTAGCACACGACGGCCGCGACATACTCTCGATTTTTATCGCACTATACCTCTTCTTCTAAGTGTTCTAATAAGAGAGAGACGGATAGTGCGAGAAAAATCGAGAGAGCTCGCGCGCCGTCGCGTGCTAGCCGTGCTGTAATCTATACATATAATAAAGCTGAAGAGGGTCAACAGTCTGTAGATATTCGAAATAAAGTTGGCTGGGGCTACTTAGGCTCGGTATCAGAACACGCTCATCACATATAACACAGGTGTGCGGAAACCAGTCTAATCCCAACAGCACGGCTATCATGCGACGGCGCGCGAGCTCTCTCAATTTTTCTCGCACTATCCGTCTGTCTTACTAGAACACTTAGAACAAGAGATTATAGTGCGAGAAAAATCGAGAGTATATCGTGGCCATCGCATGATAGCCGTGCTGAGTCTGCTTTTCACAACTGTGTTGCAAGGTCAGTTGGCAGTCGCTTTCGTTGCCTGCTCCTAATCCCAGGAGCCCAAGCTTCTTTAAGTTAAGACGCTGTCAACAGCAAAATGCCCTTGAGGATTCGGGATACGGCGCACACTGTCTATTTGTATCGGAGTACATAAACGAGAGCGAGTGTTTGGGCGGCCAGGTCTTAGAAGATAATAATAAATAAATATTGAAATGAAAAAAAGTGTGGATTATTTGTGAAACATGACTCGTTAGCGGTTTAGATATTAATATGTTGACTTCATGTTTTTAATTGCAGACCAATACGTCAAAAAAATAAGGACAAAACGTCATTCTCAGAGAGCTAAATTTTGCACGTCCGGGCCTAAATTCGTATGTAAACCAAACTATAATAAATTGGTATTTTTTTGTAGGATAGTTTACGTCTATACCTAGGTGTTGCACCTTAGATCGAAGCCTTGTCATTAGTTGTTTAATAGATATGTTTTTCAAAGCCCTGTTCTCAAATTACCACAACGCGTCCACGCGCTTTCTTAGTTTACGAAATTGTCTTAAACTTTGAAAGAGTACAGATTTTTGTAATTTTTATCGCATTTTAAATAAAGGAATGGTTTACCTACGACATATAAAAAATACAACAAAATACATAAAATTTTCTTTAACAAAATAATTAATGAAAATCTTGTCCAGCCTAAAACAATAATTGCCTGCACCGCTTACAATCGCGGGCGCACAGCCCTAGTCAAAACTATCTGGCACATCACTATAGCACAGGCCGTGAGCCATCAGTTGTGCCGAGGTGCTCGATGAGTGCGGACGTATTTGTGTCAGTGTTGTCGCGGGACTGCACATAAGTATCTAATTGCCTCGACTTTGGTTTTCGAAATTTCTAATTCATGTTGTCATGTTTAATAATTCATCTGTTATCGTCAGTGGGTTACAGCTTATTATAAAGAAGGTTCAGATCTATATATTTAAGCTATATTTTCATTTAACAGCTGTTTTTCTACGAAAATGTGTTTCTCTCTAAGAGCCACGATGCTAATTGCCAGGATTTTTCTAATTGCCATCGTATTGATTTAGTGTTAAAATATATTATATTTAGGTATATAATATTAAATATAACCGATAATATCAAATATAAACTAACATAAAATACATTTTCTTTAATTTTTATCAGAACTATAAATGGTCATGCCACGCTCTATTGGAATCGATCTGTCATCACGGACAGGACTATTCTAGCCAACAGGCCAGATATCGTGCTGACAGATCGATCGAAACGCCAGGCAGTGCTTGTCGACGTCAGCATCCTCCACGACGAGAACCTAGTGAAAGCTGAGAAGGACAAAGCCAGCAAGTACCTAGACCTGGCTCATGAGGTAACCACCATGTGGAATGTTGATTCAACGATCATTTTCCCGATAGTTGTTTCTGCAAACGGTCTAATAGCGAAGAGTCTCGACCAACAGTTCAATAGACTCTCCCGCAGATTGCTAGGTCAAGGGTCAGAGACAGAAGGCTATATACTACTGGTCACTGCGTCGGTAGTCAGGTCAGGAGGTGCATTCTGGTACGCTCTAATCCTCCCTTGCTGGCTTTGTCCTTCTCGTCTCGGCCTTCACGAGTTTCTCGTAATGAGGGATGCTAATGTCGAGCACTGCCTTCTTTTTATCAATATGTTTTACTGGATTTAACATGTAACGGTTAAAGTTTCTAAGTGCATATATCTAACGAGACAGAACTGCCATTGCTAGAACAAAACGTTTTTCTTAAAAAACTGCTTAAATAACATCAAATTCAACAAACATTGGAGGATTCACATGCAATAGAACAGCGCGCATTCGCCAATTTTAAAGTCGAGCTGAACCACGAACAGAGACAAACGTCGAGCCACACATCGCTACGAACATTTTTACGATTCTACCGAACGCTCTTAATGCTCATCAAAAAATATATTCTTCACGAAGAGTGACGATGATATCAGACTTGACGGCTGCGTAACAAAACAAAATTACTCGGCTCGGCAAAAAGCTCCAAGCTACTGTCGTTTCGCTAGAATGCTTGCTAGAACGCTCGCTAGAATGCTCGCTAAAACGCTCCTGTTTTTTTACCTGCAATGTAACATTCGGTAGAAAGCTCAAGTCTACCAGCAGCTTTGGGGTTCAAGCGGGAAAAACCATAGGAGGATGACGTAGTGATGTATAACCAAACAGCCAACTTATATAACCACGAATAACAAACATCTCTCTCCACGGCATCTTAACTGGGGTTAGTTAACTTTTGTCATTGTTAGGCAATTATGACGGTAATTTCCATACAATAGAACAGCATTGCAAATTGCCTATCATTGTTGGGATGTTTTAGGGGCTACTGGGGGGCTAGTAGGCTAAGTTTTATGTCGGACATAAAGCATTCGTCCCTTCTGGAAAATATGCGAGTGCAAGAGGGACGAATGCTTTACATCGGACATAAAACCAAGCGTGCTAGGGGGCTGAAAGTTATACTCCAGGCAAAATACGGTTTTGAAAAACATTAATTTATAATAGCGTTTTTTCGTTGATTTCATTTGAAAATGTTATTCTAAGATGATGTATTCAAGAATCCGACAAACTTTCCACCCGGAAGTAATTATGTAGATTTCAATGAAGCATGCATTGTCTTTTTTTATACGATTTATCTTGAGTATTATAGAGCAAATGTAAATGAACCAAAATAAAGATAAAAATATTTATGAATATTTTTTCTGACTTTCAGAAGTTAGTTAACTTATAATTTTTTTGATGTCTGAAATTTTGTCGGATTTTGTCGCTGGGTAACTATTTAATTGATAATATATCCGTTACACCACGTTACACATAAAAAATAAGCTATTATAAATTATTTCCAAAGTTGACATTTTTTCCATACGAGTTGTCAGTTCATTTACATGACTATTATGCCTTTTGCAGGCTAAGGCGAGTAGATAGTGTATATGGATAATATGCGAATAGTTTTTTTTTTTCAATAATAATTTTTGAAACACTAAGACACTTGACATGATGTCAGCGTGTGAAAAAAAGCATTTCCTGGCCAAACGGGATTTTCAAAAGTTTTATTTAATTTGCCGTGTTAATTAGTTAGATTCTAGTTTGGGTCAATTCTTAATGTCAAATATCGGGACAATATTACCTATATAATTGTATTATATACAATGATCGTCGATTACAAGTTGAATAAAGATTTGTAAAAGCTTTTATTTCACCTGCCGTGTTAATTAGTTCAATGTTAGTTTGGGTCAAATTTTGGAAGCTTATTTAAAACAACTTTCTGTCGTTCACCCCCGGCTAGCACAATAGGTTTTATGGTCGCGTTTTACGGTATAATGGCCGGTTCCAATAATCAATCCACCGATAGTTTTCCTCACCAGCACGGCTAGCACGCAACGGCGCACGAGCTCTCTCGATTTTTCTCGCACTATCCGTCTCTCTCTTATTAGAACACTTAGAAGAAGAGGTATAGTGCGATAAAAATCGAGAGTATGTCGCGGCCGTCGTGTGCTAGACGTGCAACAGTTACATTGTGACACATTTTCTACGGGTAATCTGTCAAAATGTAACTGCCGGTAAGGAAAACTATCGGTGAGTTGATTATTGGAACCGGCCATAAATGTACTGAAATGCTACAAGGCCATTTGACTCTTGGCATGATACTTGCGTTGCGTGTTTTTCAGACAAACAAATTAATATAGTTTCAAACCTGTGTGGCGTGATACAGCTAGGTCACAGTGTCTAGGTGTACAGGTAAAAAATCACCACTCTACCCTAATAAGCCCTAATAAGCCATAATAAGCCCTAATAAGCTCTCCTAATAAGCCCGTCGTGGTTGGGCTCACTGGAACCCTCTCATCGAGTACTTTATTACTGGGAAAATAGGTACAGTCGGCAAAAAGCCTGTGCCATTTTTTTAACTTGTTGTTTCTTTTTTTCTTTTTTTACAGTACATACATAAGTAATATCACATTTTGTCGATCTTTTTTATACCCACATTTATGCTAAGTGGCGCTGGAACATAAGTTTCATGTGCTCTGCCTACCCCTTTTGGGAATAAAGGCGTGAATGTATGTATGTATACATAAGTTCCAGATCATCTGAAATCGGGTTCTTAATTGCTTTCATTGTATTATTCTTTACCTACTAGCTTCTGCCCGCGACTCCGTCCGCGTCAAACTCTTTTATATAATCAAACTTTCACGCACGAGAAAAAGAGATGCAAAACTCTTCGGGAACGGCTTTTTTGGACTTTCGATAAATACCTAACTTAGTGAAGTTTTATTTATACTTCATTAAGTGAGATTTTAGATGAGATAAAATACTACCTATAGTATTTAACTTGATTCTGTCGTAAAATAATGTATTGTTTGAGTAGGCTGAGTAAAAAAAAGGAAAATAAAGACCCAACTTTGGTTTTTCTTTTTCGAGGAAATTTTACGCAATTATGTATAGATTAAATCAGATAGACAATCATGTATCTGAAAATCAGACCTTATTGTTTCTTAATCTAGTCAAAACGGCGTTTCAAAGCATGCGATAATTTCCAATGCACCCCCTTAAACGTGAAGAGGTAACAGATAGACCGACAGACACACTTTCGCATTACATTTAATATTACTAGCTTCTGCCCGCGATTCCGTTCGTGTGGAACTCGTATAGATCGTAGCTCCGTACAAACTTTCACCCCCCATTTCATCCCCTCAGGGGATTCTATGTCCTTCCCCCGGGACTCAAACTATCTCTATACCAAATTTCATCTAAATGGGTTTAAGCGTGAAGAGGCAACAGACACACAGCCACACTCGCATTTATAATATCAGCAAGGATTTGTATAGACTGGACAAGCTTAAAGTTAATAATCCGACCGTCCATTAAAGACGACCGAACGAGACAGCGTTAGCTACTTTCACATCGGTGATATGACGATAATAAGCGGGTGGGCTTAGTGGCCGGTAGAAAGCAGCTCCGTGGCCGGTAGGAAGTAGGTATTGTTTACATGTTAATTCGGTTATTATTTGGAGGGAGCGCTCATAGCGTTTAGGGGCCCGCTCGATCGTATCAATACGGGTGTAGACTCAAAATGTATCATTACTCGCAAAGAAAGAAGGCAAAAAACATGCCTTGTGACGAAAATCCCATTCAGTTATATCTAAGAATTACGAAGCTACAACCGTTTTAAAGGCATGCCTTGATTTGAGTCGACCACGCCCCCTTCACAGAGACACGCTTATGCGGCTTATGCCTTCCGCGCACGAGAAAAAGAAGATGTGGAAATGACTTTTTTGGACATATTTCGATAAATACCTAACTTAGTGAAGTTTTATTTATATTTCATTAAGTGAGATTTTAGATGAGATAAAATACTGTAGTATTAACTTGTTTGTGTCGTAAAATAATGTATTGTATGAGTAGGCTGAGTAAAAAAAGGAAAATAAAGACCCGACTATGAATTTTTTTTTCTATCGATGAAATTTTAGGCAATTATGTATCGAGTAATCAGTTAAACAATCATATAGTAAAGAATCATGTAGGTATCTGAAAATCAGACCTTATTGTTTCTTAATCTAGTCAGAACGGCATTTAAAAGCACGCGATAATTGCCAATGCACCCCCTTAACATTGCTTGTTAGAGAGAGAAAACGCTCGCAGATTGTGACGTCACGATCTAAGAGCGTCATGGTGAATGACAATCGTTTCATATGAAGTTGCGTTTTGCGGAGAAGGGACAGAATATACCCCCTCTTAACACTTTGGACAATTCCTTGCTTTATTTTTTTTCCATTTGACAATATTGTTTACTCCTTTTTCGGGAAAATCAACATTTATTTGGTATTCCCATCCCTATTGCGCAGGTTGAGCACTCCCGTGCTTTGTGCGGTACACGGTATATATCCCTTCCTTTCGGCTCTGCCGTAGTCGGGCTAAAAGAGACTCCCCCTTGTAATACAAGTCTTTTATTTTTTTTATCAATTTGTCTTTACCGGAAAACAGTCCCCGGGAAGGATACGGGCGACTAATAAAAGTCACAAGCTTTTAAGAAATGGATTTATTATCGTAGCTGGTCCCACTAATTAACTAATTTTATTTTTATACTTTCCAGCTGGGCAGCAACCACCTGGTGATGCAGACGGCAAAGAACGTCCTCTACGGCGACTCGAAGAACCTCCAACCGTGGGGGCTAATCATTCTGCTGCTCTCCAAGTCCGTGAAGACATCATCATCGTCACTCCAATCCAAACAGATCGAGGAGAAGCAGAGACTCCTGGCCGAACTGACTGAAATGATGAGAACTGGACATCTGATTCACAAGGGAATAGTAAACGTCCCTTTCACTAAACGCTCGAAGAACACAGAGTCGGCCATCTTCGGAAATAAAATAGCGTTACTGCTAGGAGACTACATCCTGGTCACAGCCAATGATATGCTAGCGAAGCTCAGGAACTCCGATGTGTCTTATATCATTTCTTCAGCTTTAAGAGACTTGTCTGAGGGAGAATTTTTCGGAGAACGAGACGAGCAGAACCAGCCGTTGCCTGGCAAGCCGAAAGCCTTCGTTGATGATCTAGACATCACATTTGATACCACTTCGATCTCTGTTGATGATGTACTAGGGAGACCTAGAAAAGAGTGGACAGCCAGGTCAGTTTACAATGGTGCTTCCTTGCTTGGAAGAGGATGCCAAGCTGCGCTGGTACTAGGACAGCAGAATAGAGAAACAGTTAGCTATGCGTATCATTTTGGATGCCATGTTGGTTTAGCGTGGCAGGCGGCTGCTGAAAACCAAACCTTGACGTCTAATAGCAAGGATCAGTTTTGCTTAGCCAGCGCCCCTGTGCTATTCGCTTTGGAGGAAAATCCTGGGCTATATCAGATTATAGATCAAGCGAAAGGCGATGTCAAAGATGTAGACTATGAAGACTTAAAGTTTAATATACTTAAAACTGACGCGGTTAATAAAACTCAAAAGTTGTATGAACACCATGCGAAGGAAGCCACGGCTTATATTGAAAGTATTGGGCAGAACGAATCGGTTGAAATGATTAAGAAGTTGATAAATACCTTTTAAATTTGTATGAACTCTACGTTATGCCTTTCGGTGTCACGAATGTAATTTTAGGTGAGAAAGACTACTTCATGGATTGGAAAAACACGCTTTCTAAAGCAAATATTTTAAATGTTGTCTTGCCAAATTAATGCGCATTTAGAACACGTTTCATTAGTAGTTTTAATATTACTAATGTTTATGAATATTATCGAGACTAAGCCAATTCTGCTTCGATATGATCAAACAAGAAGAGAGCTTGGATTGAATATCCACTAGAGGTGGAAGCTATGGTTTCCTATATTTGACACCTCACATGCATCACAGCTGAGTGATTTCGTGGATCCTAGGAGTCCTAGTGTATGCCCAAAAGCGATGGAGAGCTGGGATGGAAATCAACCTGACTAAATTTAGAAGGATCAGAAGACTCACATCCTTTACATCTCATGTCCTATATACTTTAGTCGTATTATATCGTGAGGTCAGTTTCAGTTCATTTTTGACATCTGGTGACAAACAAAAATTCCTATACGCAATGAGGGACAGGAACTATGACATTTTATCTCGTTCCCACTTGTGTTATTGTCTATTCTTATTTCTTTGTCACTCATGTGTGTATGTCTGTGTGTCCCACTCTATATCCTTTTCTCTTTGATCAGCAATGACAAAGAGTGAAGAAGATTCTAATAGATACTGAACCACTTTTCCCATGAGACCGACTACTATGATACGATACAAAAACAGATAAGTTTTCCATAAATGAACTCGCAATTAATTTTCCCATGAGATCAACCAATGAATCGCAAAACATATTTCCATATATTTAACAATCAAATCGATCAATGAACTTACAGTTAATTTGGTTTTGGTTGAATTCACACTTATAAAGTGATATAAGACATGTAGTCTAGGATTATGTATTTATATAAATTCTTTATTGCAGCACTAATAGTTGTACAGCTCATATTTGGTGAATATTAATTGCAACCTTCATACGCATAGCATTGCAATTCAGCGAGGAAATGCCGTCAGCATCGTCGGTACAATGCGTCGAGGGCCTTATTAACCCCCGACGCAAAGAGAGGGGTGATATGAGTTTAACGTGTCTGTGTATCTGTGTATCTGTCTGTAGTATCATAGTTCCCAAACGGATGGACCGATTTGAATGCGGTTTTTTTATTCGAAAGCTGATGTGAGCCCGAGTGTTCTTAGCCATGTTTCATGAAAATCGGTTTAGCCGTTTTTGAGATATTGGACTTTGAAATGAAAATGTCGGCGGTTTTTAAACTATTCTAAGTTGTAGTTATTTAGATTTAACTTAGTTTTAATTAAACGTAGTTAATGTTAGTTATCATCTGGTATATACTTTAGAAAATAAATTATATTTTTAAATTACCTAAATCAAATTTCATGTTTTCTACCTTTTGGACATACTGGCATGAGTATGTATTTAGTACCTGTCCGCAAATAAGTTCTTTACAATACATTTAAACTTTTTGTCGCATTATCAATAAGGAAGACGGAAAACAAGTCTATTGTAGTGTTGTTCATAATATTAATTATCAATAGGGGTACTAAATAAAATAATCAATAATGTCATATTTTTCTCGAAAATGGATTGAAAATTTAGTCAAATGGAGACAAAATCAACGCAAAAGGTTAAATAATCACGAAGTTATGTGTTCAAAGTTTTAAGAAGCAGTAAGCTCGGCCGAATTTCACCTTCCCATACAAACGTATGGAGAATCGAGCTTACTGCGAGCTGCGGACTCTTAAGAAGGGGTATGTTGTGTCCCTTTTTCGCAAAACGCCAATTCATATGAAACGATGACGCTTGTAGATTGTGACGTCGCTAATAGACGGTAACGTGCCTTGCCCCGTCGTGTTCGGCGCCACCGTCGACGCGGTCTCCCGGCAGCCTCGCGTATCGTGACGTCACGCACTGTTTGCTTTAGAGATAACAAGCAATATTAAAACGGTTGTAGCTTCGTAATTCTTTGAGATATCTGAATGGGATTTTCGAAACTTTTTGCTTTCTTTCTTTTTGAGTAATAATAATTTTCGAGTCTACACCTCTATTGTATGAATATAAATATATACTTTTAAAGAATTGTTGACGTTTTGGCATACTTACTACGGCTGAGCCAAAAAAAAGGGATATGTTTGTATTTACGTGTGTTCCACCGTAGCATTTAAAATACTGAACCAATTTTGATAAATGCTGTATCAATCGATTCGGAATTATACTCTGGTGACAAAGGATACCTTTTGTACGAAAAAACCGTTTTTTTTTCAGCTACTTTTCGGTAGTTGGGTTGCAGTTTTTTCAACTTTTTATACTTGTTTGTAAACAGAAATCTGATCGAACTAATGGCCCAAACGGTGTTCAGGATGGACATCCATATACTAAAATTATAAATGCGAAATTGTGTCTGTCTATCTGTCTGCCTGTCTGTCGGTTACCTCTTCACGCTTAAACCGCTGAGCCGATTTAGAGAAATCATCCCCTAAGGAGGTGAAATGGGGGGTGAAAGTTTGTATGGAGTAACGATTTAATTATTTCTATAAGGCGGGCGGAGTCGCAGGAGAAGCTATAGCTATCCCTTTCAGATCCGTAAAACAAGACCCTGCTAACGCAAACTCACAAAGTCAATATACTTGACATATGTTTTTGATTTGACAACTAAATGATTGTAATCAACCCGCACAATAGGGTAAATTCATGCATTTTTTTTACTATTCTATAATTAATTATATAACCGGGAAAAAATATAACACTTTCACAATATTATTGAATGAGCTAAAAAATAATAATTAAAACTACTATCATTTTCGGACGATTAAAACGCCGCCATTTTGGCGCGCTCATTTTGTGACGTCACCGTGCACTTAGAATAAATAAACAACGAAGTGTTTGATTCACAGTTTTAGTAAAAGTGAATTATTAAAGCTTGTAAGATCAACTTATTGTAACGGAAGAGCACACAAAAGCTTATTATAAATATTGTATTGCCCCTATTTGTGAAAATAACACTAAAACTGCACCTGACATGATATATTTTCATATGCCCAAAGATGCAAAATACTTAAAAAGGGGTGTAAGGCGATGAGGAGATATAATGTATCGTGTTTGAGTAGTTTATATTGTTATGAACATCATTTCGAAGTGATTATTAAATATGTTTGTACCTTAAATCTTTTTTATTAGGACTCCCGAACAACATAAACAATAACCTAATCTAAAAATTTATATACTTATTCATAAAACTATTCTGATTCCCATTATTTAGTTATTAATGTTACAAAATATTATGATATTATGATTTTTGTTGATCAACACAACAGCTGACTACGAGTGTTGATTTTGATCACGAAACGTTTTAGCTAAATTGCTATGTTTGCACTGTTGTTCGAAGTTGAAAGAATTTAATCCTTTCTACTAAGTGTCCTACACAAATTTGTTTTATTTATAAGCCTTGACAACATAATTTGTTATAATAAAGATGTTCTCACCATTGTAACATTCCTAATACCAACATATCTTTGATTAGGTATATAATGAACATGAAGAAAGACACCTACGAGGTACGCACTTAGTCATCATGAACACATCAATTTCAGGCAGATTATCCGACTTTGCCTTGACAAAACCGCTTCCAGTCATTGTGGCGTGTCTTTTTTCACAAGGAGTCACTGCTTTCAGTTAATAATTCCCAAAAAACACTGATTGTTTATCATAAACAGCGGCAAAACAATGCGAATAACTTTCAATAATCATACAAACGACCTGTTAACAGTAGACACCGAGTGCACGGTGACGTCACGATTCGCTCGGCCAATAGCGTTGCGTTTTGAAAATTTGCGAGGGAATTTGAAAAATACCACTTTCAAATAATTAAGTTTGTTAATAGAAACATAATCATTTGTAAAAATAATCATGTGAGTATATTTATTAAGCAATAAAGATTACTCATGATTTTTGGCCATTTCTGAATCACATGCATATTCCCTATTGTACTGGCCGGGTCTGAAAGGGCTATGTAAACCTAATTTAGCAAGATATATATAAATGTTATATTCTCTGAACAATCATTGTTTTATTTATTTAACCTTTATTGCACAATACAACAAGTACAATTGGCGAACTTAATGCCATAAGGCATTCTCGGCTTCTAGGCTAAACAGAGCCATCATGCTAGCTAGGATAGCGTTGTTTAGTCGTATATTGTAACATTGTTTTCTGATTTGTTTAAAAACCATAGAAGTCTAAGTAGCGCCGCAAAATGGCCCTACAGAATGGGTGCCATTGCCATTATGCGGGGTTGGGGGCGGGGTGTCAAAACGATGCCAGGCAGCCGTTTAGTTCGAACTTGCGCACACCGGGTTTTAGACATGTGTTTGGGTAGAAATTTTTAAGGAGCTTGCGTTCTATGGTACACTATTTCATAACTATAAGAGTAGAAAAATCGCACGTCAGTTTGAAACACAAAAAACATTAGTATCGTTATGTTTTTAGAGGCACTTAATGATCGAAATGAGTAAAACTACTTAGTAGGTACAATATTTCCCTTTGATATTTGATTAACTAAGAAAGATATTGCCCTTTCAAATGTTATGATGTATAACTTAATTGTACATAAAACATTGCAAAGTAAAAACAGAAACAAAAAAGTATAACGGCGGTCTCACCTCTTTAAGGGATCTCTTCCAGCTAACCTTTGAGCAAATGGGTTAGCAAAAACATGTGAGAGATGACGATAGTTAAAATAGGGAGTTATGTTATGTACCAAAAAAATATATGCATATTCTCTGCTCCTGCGGACCACTCATGCACAAAAGAAGTATCTACCTAGGGCGGCACGTAGTGCACCCAGAAGAGGTACAACATATCACCGCCCAAAGAATCTGGAACTTCTTAGAGGCAACGGGACTAAACGGTGAAATATAAACAAAGGGCTGCCACAATAGATCACCTGCTGGTCGAAGCGGCATATAAAGGCCCACAATAACACAATAATAATAATATGTACCAAAACTGAAAAAAAAAACAAACGAACAGTACTCCGAAAATGCAATTGTTATCTGTTTTGAGGAATACCTATAGAGAACATAATAATCTCAAATCGAAGAACATAATATGCGGTGGCATTCTATAATTATTTCCTCGGTGACGTATAATTAATGCCGTCATCTAGAGGGTCAATGTGAGGGAATAAATTCGCATTCTCATTTGGGTCAATCAACTTTTTCTAGTAAAATTATAATATAAAATTAATTAATACACAATAATACATTATACAAATATCATACAACTAAAACCAGATAATAAAACTAAACTAAATAATAACGATTTTTAAATGCATAAGAATTATAAAGAGAACATCCCGTCGAGGTGATCCTCTTGTGGCATTTTCCCACGACGCTAAGAGCTGCGTCACTTCTCTGTATCGCGAGGGCGATTCTTTGAGAGAGTAAAGGCCCATTTAGATGGTGCGAGTTTTTCGCCTCGATCGTACGATTATCTTAGCACGACAAAAAAATGTTATCGAGTAAACTATACATACGATATCGCACTAGAAGGAGCGATAATCGCCTCGCCTTTGATTGTTGGAGGTCTCCGTGTAAACAAAATTTCAATGCAAGAATCGTATTGCGAGTTAATCTGCTTTTCAGTCGCCATCATGAGTACATTGCGAGAGGATGTTTTGATTGTGTCGGCACTTTTAAAACAGGAATTACTATTAATGAAAAAGAAAAAAAAACGTTTCGGTTAAAAAAATGGATACAAAGGAGATCTACTTTAGGGGCATCAGATATACGTTATGTCGCGAATTGCAAATTGAAGATGAGGAAACTTTCAAAACCATGTTTCGTGTCATAAAAGCCTACTACCTACTTGATAAGGTTGGTCCTTCAATACAAAAAGAAGACACAAACATACGGGAAGCTATAGCCGCCCGTACACAATTGGAGATAACATTAAAATAAATGCAACTTACATTATATTAAAATTAGAAATATTATGAGAAACAAGAAATATAACTACGAATATTGCCAGTATAGTGTTAATGGTTAGCAACGAATCACGTAAAATGAATGGTAATACTCGAATGAAAATCGGTTCTCACCGATTCGTGCGATACTCGCATGTACGTGAAAAAAATGTCATACGAGAACGAGTTTAGACGAGTCGAGATATCGTAGGCAAATATCTCCCTAGAATGCAGCTCTTCGTGTAAACTATTTCGCTGGCGATAATTTCCGAACGAGTATCGTATGACATAATCGTACAAGAGTTTTTGTTTCTCGCATGAATGTAACCGTTTTTATACGATACTCGCCTGGCGATAATTGCATACGATAATATCATACGATTTCTCGCCCCAAAATGGGCGAGAAACTCGCACCATGTAAATGGGCCCGTAAGCGCCAGCCCTGGGTCGCCTGAGGTACTGATGAGCCGCCTAGACAAAGCTCTTATATTTCTTAGACTTCATATTTCTAGTTGAATCTGATTTTGCCAGTCTGACCAGATTGCAAATTGGAAAAAAAATTAAAGCACAGGAAAGGTCATTGCGGCCATTGCGTGCATCCTACCTTTGCCAGCAGATCGGCACTGGCCACGTAACGCATTGTACGCGCGTCAGACTGGCGTCAGGTAGATTTAAATGTCACTTTTTCTATGGGAAAATGACAGTTGAGTTGTCCTGACGTTTGTTCGAAATGTCAAGATCACATGAATGTTAAACGTAAGTATCGAATAGACCCCTATAGTTAACATGGCGTGTTGAACAGAAGTTGTCATTATGGAAATTCGATGTCGCACCGATTTTACACGCCGCACGGATGAATTCACACAATTTGACAGCCAATAGACGGGTGAGTGATGAATACGGTATTTGACTAATATCAAATCAGCTTCTTTTTATGAAACGCCAAAAATGCTACCGTTGTACGTTGGGGCGGAAAGGTTCTCGAGTGGAGACCACTTACCGGCACTTACAACATGGACTATTATGACCCGGTAAAGGTCGCGGACATAAGCCTCCCCAGAGTGACCGCTCCTGCGTCACCCGCATCCAGCGGACTCCCGCGACCTTATTTACTAGGGAAGTGCAGTTCCCTAAACTGGAGTAATGGAATACTGCCGAATAATGTACGCTTAGTTTTGTAAAATCGGTATGCCGTATCCTATCCTATCCTGATTTTTGTTTGACCCAGTTAATAAATGGATGACGAATAAGTATTTTTTTCATAATGCTTTTTTTCCTGACGGGTAATCACGTAACGTACCGAACGCTCGTTAGAACAATACAACTGTAATTTTTCCATATAATATTTGACATTTAGGTATACCTAATGTGCGTACAATGCGTTACGTGATTGACCTGCTGATCTCAACTTATAATAAGTATGTGATGACGTGGTCGACCTTCGTATTAGTTTCCCTCCCTCTCTAACTTATATACCTGCCTATTCGAACTTGCTAGCAAGGGACTCATGCTTTATGTTATGTCCTACATAAACGCGTTTCTTTTTATTCACACTGCTGCCGTGGTAAACAAGCATACGGTCTGCTTGATAGTAGGCAGACACCTTAGCCAATGGAAAAACCCAGAAGAACTACAACCACGTTGCCGAACCTTTATTGATTTGAGGATTCGTTGAGTTGTAACCTAGAAACTAAAGTGTCAGTATGTGCGTCAGGTAGATCTAAATGTCACTTTTTGTGTGGGGCAATGACAGTTGAATTGTCCTAACGCTCGTTCGAAAAGTTACGTCAACACAGTAAATACCTACAGATCCAGTAGTAGAGTTAATATAATTAATAAATAATAAATATTAGGGAACAATCTTACACAAATCGACCTAGTCCCAAACTAAGCAAAGCTTGTACTATGGGTACTAGACGACGATAAACATACTTATATAGATAAATAAATACTTAAATACATAGAAAACATCCATGACTCAGGCACAAATATTCATGCTCATCACACAAATAAATGCCCTTACCGGGATTCGAACCCAGGACCTCTTGCTTCGTAGGCAGGGTCACTACCAACTAGGCTAAAGCGGTCGTCAGATATGGTTGTGTCTTCTATAAAGATAAATGCTCCTCCTTATAGGATCCTCTTATATGCCGGCCGTACACATTCGGCCAACGTTGGCACGTGAGCAGGATGCAGCTATGTAAACGAATGAGATCGAATTATAGCCCTCTCCCTCTAACGCATAGTTGCATCCTGCTCGCGGGCCAACGTTGGCCGAATGTGTACCTACAGCCGGCTTTAAGTGAACAACATCACAGTGTCGGATCGGACCAAATACAGGTTTTTCGTTTACCGTAGTCGCTGCGCGTGAGTGGCTCAGTCAGCAACCGTTACCCCAACGGTCTGGACATCGCTGTGACTTATCTTATACCAAGTGTCGTGGAACGAGTATAAATACCGGGTATTATGTAAGTAGCAATTATGATTAATGAAGTCATCGAAGATGATTGGTAGTTTGTACGTCTTCAAGGCTGTCGTTCCTGGTTTCAAATGTGCAAATATGTATGTGATAAATACAAAATGAAGTATTTAAACTTTCAAAGGCATGTGTAAAATACTAGGTAATAAATCCACGGTTAAACTCACGTATTAAATGTCACGACGGGCGACATGCTTCGGAGTCTTCTTCTTCCTCAGGATGAGTGTTTTCGCGGCAATGTCGCTTGAACCACGTTCGTCGTGACGTGACATTAAATACGTGAGTTTAACCGTGGATTTATTAGTAGATTTTACTCATCTATTCGATGCAGCTATGGTCATTTACAAGGTGTTCTCAAGCGCGTTGCCGACCCTTTGTTATTTTGGTGATTCGTGTTGGCAGCTAGAGACAAATGCAGGTCCTCGTCGGCCGCTCTGGCGACCTTACTCACCACCGCACCTACACCCGAACCTACAGAGCGTTGGCATGGCTGCGGTCGTCTGCATGGTGGTTGTATGATATTAGGCTGCTCCAAATATAGAGTCTGTAGTATGTAGGAGAGGTCAGTCGCCATCAGATATATCGGAGCTGCCAAAGTGCTCACAAATATCTGAACACGCCTCGACAATAGAAACGTGTTCCGATATTTGTGAGCGCTTTGGACGCTCGGATATATCTGATGGCGACTGCACCTACTGAAAAGTGACTTACTCAAATGTAATTTCGGATATTCGAGCGAAGCGAACGAACGTCTATGCTTCAGCTTAGGGCCGAGAATCGTTCGTATGTCCGGTGTCTGTCCCGCTGTCCCGCTGTTCTCCTCTACAGGACGAATTTCGCATGTCATCAATGGATTTTGCAGAAATTAAGGTGGTTTTCCACCGGCGAGGCGAGGCGGGGCGTGGATGGGCGAGAATTTCATTTCATTTCATTTCATTTATTCAATGCAATTGTGTGTACAGACAGGTCTTAAGATTATAATGTTTCAACACAAACCCTGTGAGGTCACTGCATTATAATAATAATTTAAACTAAACATTTAAATCGATATTAATAATAAAATTTTAATGGTTTGGAATTAATAAAGAATGTTATAAAAGTAATAATTTAAAACGTAATTTACAGCCGAATAGAAATTTAAATTCATCTTTCAGTATAAAATTAATGTCAAATAAAATAAAAAAGAGATTTAATTTACAATGTCGTAAAAATCAAGAATACAGGATTAGACTTAATGTCATCAAGGTTATAATATAAATATCTTGAATTGAAATTAGTATGGGACCTATTTCCACCGCGCGCGCGCGCGCTCAGTGCAAATAGGTAGTAAGTCCCATACGAATTTCAATTCTCGGCCATCCACGCCCGCCTCGCCTCGCCGGTGGAAAACCACCTTTAGTGTGAGAAGCTACTGTGTCACATTATTTTAAACGGTTGTCGGCCCTTGGCCAGGGCCAACCGGTCGCGGGCATTCTCGTGAAATTTTGTAAGCAAGTTCGTTAAGGGGATGCCTTGATTCGAATCGACCACGCCCCCTTAACAGGGACACGCTTATGCCTTCCGCACACTAGAAAAAGAGATGCAACACTCTTCGGGAATGGCTTTTTTGGACATCATCATCATATCAGCCGAAAGACGTCCACTGCTGGACATAGGCCTCCCCCAAAGAGTGCCACAATGACCGGTCCTGCGCCACCCGCATCCAGCGGACTCCCGCGACCTTTACCAGGTCATCAGTTCACCTTGTGGGGGCCTACCCACGCTGCGCCTTCCGGTACGTGGTCGCCACCCGAGAACCTTTCCGACACTTTTTTGGACAAATTTCGATAAACACCTAACTTAGTGAAGTTTTTATTTGTATTTTATTAAGTGAGATTTTAGATGGGATAAAATACTATAGTATTAACTTGACTATGTCGTAAAATAATGTACCTATTGTCTGAGTAGGTTGAGTAATAAAAGGAAAATAAAAACCCAACTTTGGAATTTCTTTCTATCTAGGAAATTTTAGGCAAACAATCATACTGTATCGATTGAATCAGATAAACAATAATATAGTCAGACCCATGTCAGACCTTATTGTTTCTTAATCTAGTCAGAACGGCGTTTTAAAGCACGCAATCATTTTTTTGCACGCAGCAATTTATCCCCTTAATTATATAGAGTAATTTAGCATCATTTTGATAGCCCAAAATCCAGTCTGAAAAAAACTTTTTTAAGTACTATTTCTTGATAAGTATAATATTGCATCAACATCATCATATCATCCGAAAGTCCACTGCTGGACATGGGCCTCCCCCAAAGAGTGCCACAACGACCGGCCCTGCGTAGGGTGGCCAACAGTACTATATTATATAGTATCGTACTATATTTTGACTAAATACACTACTACACTACTATTACTTTTGAAGAAATATATAGTACGCGAAAATACTATATTTTGAGGGACCTTACGTTGTGCTTCAAATTGCCGAGATTTTTTACTAAAAAGCAACAATTTTTTTACAGTGTACTATGTTTTTGCCGTTTTTTATGAAAAATACTATATCTCCCCCAAAAATAGTTGGCAACCCTAGCACTGCGCCACCCGCATCCAGCGGACTCCTTTACCAGGTCTTCAGTAGACATAACAAAGTTTTAAACGACTTCAATTCAGTACTTCGCCTTATTTGAAGAGTTCCCTCGATGTCTCCAGGTTCCCATCATTAAATCCTGACCTGATGACCATGGGGCCTGGGAAAGATACCCTTGCAAATAAAAAAGAGTTTTACATATCGCACCTGCCCCCCTATTCTGTAACTTGTTTTAAGCTCACCTCAACGCTCACCCACAAATATATCTTGACACCGCGATGATGACGATGACGCGCGACCGGCCGGGTGAGCCGCTTTAACGCTTAGCGAATAACAGCCCTGGTGTCTTCGAGTAGGTAATCGGAGGACATACATAAAAAAATAAAACATTCCGACGAATTGAGATTCTTTTTTGTAGTCGGTTAATAAAATACGATATAATTGTTGAATAGTGATATAGTCTTTTGTGAGATTTCTTGTTATTCAATGAATATTTGGTCATAACTTATTTGTTAGCATTAAGCATCTACGTCAATGTGTTTAACATTGAAGTCACTGAGCATGTCAATAGGTCACTTTAAAAAAACAAATACAACCAATGTTGGTTTTGGTAACTTGACTAGCATTGCGAGTAGGGTTGCCAACCGTACTATATTTTATAGTATTGTACTATATTTTGACTCCTTGTATTATATACTGTTGAAGAAATATATAGTACGCAAAAATACTATATATTGGGGGGGCCTTAACTACGAAGTGCTTCAAATTGCCCTGCACGGCTATCACAAGCCGGCGCGCGAGCTTTCTCGCAATATACGTCTCTTTCTAAGTTTTCTAACAAGAGAGAGACGGATAGTGCGAGATAAATCGAGAGAGTTCGCGCGCCGTCTTGTAAGAAAACCGGTTTCAGTTTAATTTTACCAAATAGCAACATTGCCCAGCCAAGTACCAAGTACTTTTAACATTGTACTATATTTTAATCGTTTTTTTTTCTGAAAAATACTATATCTTATTAGATTATGCGTTTAAGTCCCGTTTAGTATAAATAATGTAATGTAATACTATATCTCCCCAAAAAAAAGTTGGCAACCCTAATTGCGAGTTTAATATACGGTTGTAGTTTTAAGACGTAGGCAGGGGCGGCGCACTCCGCGATTTGGTAGCGCCGCTCGTACAAGTACATGCCTACCGGCCGCGGGGTACCTATGCTAGCAACGCTGCTAGGGCACGCACGCGTTCTATCGCAGCGCGTTGCATGCGATAGAAAGGGATGGCCTCGGTTAAGGGGGACGAAGACAGGGTATTTATTAACAGATAACCTTCTGTACGTAGTACTATTATTTATTCTGTGACGTAACCACAGCGGAGTGTCATCTCGTTCATATTTTGAGCAGCCCAACTGGAGGTGTATTCATATTCATATTCAATATATTCATAAAGCCAATTTACATGTCATAGTTAAATAAAAAGTAAAAAATAAAAGTCAAAAAGTTAAAAGTGGTGACGACCGCTTTAGCCTAGTTGGTAGTAGCCCTGCCTACGAAGCAAGAGGTCCTGGGTTCGAATCCCGGTAAGGGCATTTATTTGTGTGATTAGCACGAATATTTGTTCCTGAGTCATGGACGTTTTCTATGTATTTAATTATTTATTTATCTATATAAGTATGTTTATCGTCGTCTAGTACCCATAGTACAAGCTTTGCTTAGTTTGGGACTAGGTCGATTTGTGTAAGATTGTTCCCTAATATTTATTTATTTATTTATTATTTATTTGTTACAGAGGACCGCAACCATAATAACGCCACTGCTCACCCTGTAGTTATGTGGTGTGTGTTCCTGGCGTCCATAGGACACGGTCTCTGCTTGCCGTCCTCACATAAACCACTAGCCTAAACCTGTCTTCAGGAGATTTAAAAGCTGCGTGTAAGGTTGTGATAATCTCAGAAACGACAGAACCGATTTTGACGCGGTTTTCACAAATACGTAACCTCAATAGCGCTCTGTTAGTATTTTTAGGAGAATCGGTTGAGAAATGCGACCTGTAGAAGAGAACAGCCGGACAGACAAAAATATTTTTTGCCCAAGCTGTTTAAAGAAAACTTATTTGAGTTTATATATAAACGGGATTTCTGTGACTCTAACATTCATAAATTTCAGAAATGTATAGGTAGCCTCACTTTTCACGACATAATGACCTCAAAAAATACAGAAGAGTCATTCAGATTATTGCATGACACAGTCTCACTTTACTTCAACCTATGTTTCCCCGTTATAAAAATTCGGATATCAAAACAAAACAAAAAATTGCAATGGATTACGAAAGGTTTGCGAAAAAGCTGTAAAACTAAGAGTAAGTTAAGATTTCTGTTTTACAAGAATCGAAACCGGTCGGTGATATCAGAACAGTATAAATTACAGTTTAGAAAATATTCCTGGCACCTAAGGAACTGTTTTAATGCCGCTAAACAAATTCACTTTACCAA
Organism: Epinotia bilunana; assembly: GCA_947049275.1. Lineage (NCBI taxonomy): Eukaryota > Metazoa > Arthropoda > Insecta > Lepidoptera > Tortricidae > Epinotia > Epinotia bilunana. The sequence continues at coordinate 9,335,781 of OX346278.1, read as the reverse complement.
GATTGTGAATGACGCTGATAATAAAGGTAAAGCTACTTGGAATATCATCAAAACTCACTCGGGGCGTTCTTTAAACCCTGCACAAATCACGGCGATACAACATAATGATAGACTAGTAACCGATCCACAAGAAATTGCCAACGTTTTTAATAATTTCTTTATTGATATGACTCAACGAAATAGCAACCAAAACTATATTTGCCCCTTCGATCGGGTAACAAAAACCATTTTTATTGAACCTACGGACCCTCATGAGATTGTTAAAATAATAAAGTCCCTGAGGAATACGAGGTCAGTCGGTATAGACAACATTAATGTTCAGACGCTTAAAGCTATTGCAAATGAGATAGCCGTACCATTAGCACATGTTGCAAACTTGTCATTCGAGCAAGGACATTTTCCCACTAAACTTAAGTTTGCAATTATAAAACCTTTGTTCAAGAAAGGTTTAAGGACAGATAAAAATAATTACAGACCAGTGGCGCTTCTACCAGTTAAATCGAAATTTTTTGAGAAGGATATGTATACAAGAATTTTAAAATATTTAAATAAAAATCGTATCCTCTGTGCCGAACAGAGTGGCTTCCGTAAAGGAAAATCAACTACACATGCCGCATTTGATTTGGTGAGCAGCGTACTTAATGCACTAGAAGCTAACGACACAGTTGTAGGCTTATTTTTAGATTTAAGTAAAGCGTTCGACTTTGTAGATCATTCGATTATGCTTCAAAAAATAGAAAAATATGGCATAAGGGGGCCAGCATTCAGCTGGCTGCAAAGCTATTTATCAGAGCGTCGGCAAATAACTCAAATTCAATATAAATCAGCTACCGATAACTCCAATTTAAGTTTCAACTCTGCCTCACGAATTAACCACAGTGGAGTACCACAGGGCAGCATTTTAGGGCCACTTCTGTTCCTGCTCTATGTAAACGACCTTCCATCATGTATAAGGCATCATTGCCTTTTATTTGCCGATGACACAACGATAATTATTAAAGGCAAAACCCACAACGAGATTACAGAGAACATAAATACTACCTTAACGGACGTGTCAAATTGGTTGCAAAAGAATGGTTTATGCATGAATGCTTCCAAAACAAAACTGGTTCGATTTGCGACAAGGAATAGCAAAATAGCACCATTAAATATAAAAATGGGTAACGAGCAAATTGAAGAAGTAATGAGTACCATGTTTCTAGGCATGGTCATAGAGACGTACTTAAATTGGAAACAACAAGTAGATGTAGTTTCCACTAGAATTAATAAATTTAATTTTGCCATAAAAAAACTGAAAGCTATTACTTCTGACAAAACCGCGCTACTAGTTTATCATAGCTATGTTGCTTCGGCATTGCGCTATGGAATAGTATTGTGGGGAAATTCCACAAACATTAAACAAGTCTTCGTAGCGCAAAAAAAATGTGTGAGAGCTATAGCGGGCGTAAAGTGGTCTGAGTCATGCCAACCGTTATTTAAAAAATATGGGATCCTGACCGTTCCAGGCTTATATATTTATGAAATGTGTAAATTCGTTAAATATAATTTGGAATTATTCGTTCAGAAATGCAACAAAGGCAAACGAACATTAACGCATTTGGCTCTGGTAGTTCCAAAAGCCAGACTATACGTAAATAAGAAAAACTGCTATCAAATGGCTGTCCGTATTTATAACTCACTTCCTATCTCATGGACACAACTTCCAAGCCGACGATTCTTGTATAAACTGAGAACCTTCTTGTTGGATGAATGTTTTTATACTCTGGAAGATTTCTTTCAAAAAACAAATGTTATTAAATAAAAAATATTACTAACCTAGTTACTAAGTACTTTAAACTGTTTACTATTAGGTCCTAAGCTTATATTGTATGCCGAATTACGGTTGATTGTGACACACTCCTAACTCTATTGTAACACCTGTATTATGTACTAATATGCACAATCTGACAATAAATAATTTCTGATTCTGATTCTGATTCTGAACGGAGAACTTCGTTCGCTTCGCTCGCTCGTCTAATTAGACGATTGGGTTATAACGGTTACGGTTGGGTTAATTGGGTTATCTAGCATTTTTCGCGATTTGTCTTTAGTTATTAGAATAATAATACTATAATGAGTATTTAAATAACTATTCGGTACAGAGGTCGTTACTAGCAGCGGCGGCATGAATAGCTCACCAGCACGTCTAGCACACGACGGCCGCGACATACTCTCGATTTTTATCGCACTACACCTCTTCTTCTAAGTGTTCTAATAAGAGAGAGACGAATAGTGCGAGAAAAATCGAGAGCTCGCTGTCGCGTGCTAGCCGTGCGCAGGTTAGAGCATTAGCAGATACAGAGATCGCAAGTTCGAGTCTTGCTCCGGGTTTCTGGGGCCGTAGACAAGGTTACAATCGACAAGCGCTAACGCCAATAGAAAAAAAAAATGTAGGGGAATGACAGATGCCGACGAAACACTTTTCGTTGACATCTGTCATTCCCATACATTTTATTAGTTTTCTATTGGCGTTAGCGCTTGTCGATTGTAACCTTGCCTAGGCCCCCAGATGATGATGGTTTTATTTTCCATTATAAAGAGGAAAGATTTTATATATATATTTGGGGACAATCTTACACTAATCAATCTAGTCTCAAACTAAGCAAATCTTGTACTATGGGTACTGGACGACGATATACATGCTTATATAGATAAATAAATACTTAAATACATAGAAAACGTCCATGACTCAGGTACAAATGTTCATGATCATCACACAAATAAATGCCCTCACCGGGATTCGAACCCGGGACCTCCGGCTTCGAAGGCAGGGTAAAACTACCAACTAGGCTACAGAGGTCGTCATTTGATTGCATGTTTGTTTGTTTGTATTGAATAGGCTCCGAAACTACTGGACCGATTTGAAAAATTCTTTTACCATTAGAAGCCGACATTATCCCTGATGAACATAGGCGTTTTACCGCTGGAAAATGCTTCATTCCTACGCACTAACCGTGCGAAGCCGGGTCGGGCAGCTAGTCCTTAGATAAATTAAGGGTTTCCAACGCGTTTGTGACTTTTGGAGTCGCAGTATCCACAGGCTACGGTTTCGAACAGGTGTCTGTTTTACACCTCATTCTGTGATATGAGATTGCTACTATTATCCATTGCAGACCGATTCTGTGAGGGTTTGAAAATACGACGTAACGTTTCGGGGAATTGGAGGTAGTGTGCCCTTTTTTTTTTTTGGGGAAAAACATAAATAGGACTATACAGATTTACAAAGGAAAATAAGGTCTTGGTGAAAGTTCTGTGATATTAGCTTGCTATTATTATCCAGACTGATTCTGTGAGGGTTTGAAAATACGACGTAACGTTTCGAGGAATTTGAGGTAGTGTGCCCTTTGACTTCTTTTTTTTTATTGGGGAAAAAACAGAAATGGGACTATACAGATTTACAAAGGAAAATAAGGGCTTGGTGAAAGTTCTGTGATATAAGCTTGCTATTATTATCCAGACTGATTCTGTGAGGGTTTCGAGAAATTGGAGGTAGTGTGCCCTTTGACTTCTTTTTTTTTGGGGAAAAAACAGAAATAGGACTATACAGATTTACAAAGGAAAATAAGGTCTTGGTGAAAGTTCTGTGATATAAGCTTGCTATTATTATCCAGACTGATTCTGTGAGGGTTTCGAGGAATTGGAGGTAGTGTGCCCTTTGACTTCTTTTTTTTTTGGGGAAAAATCAGAAATAGGACTATACAGATTTACAAAGGAAAATAAGGTCTTGGTGAAAGTTCTGTGATATAAGCTTGCTATTATTATCCAGACTGATTCTGTGAGGGTTTCGAGGAATTGGAGGTAGTGTGCCCGTTGACTTTTTTTTTGGGGGGAAAAAACAGAAATAGGACCATACAGATTTACAAAGGAAAATAAGGTCTTGGTGAAAGTTCTGTGATATAAGCTTGCTATTATTATCCAGACTGATTCTGTGAGGGTTGCGAGAAATTGGAGGTAGTGTGCCCTTTGACTTCTTTTTTTTTTTGGGGAAAAAACAGAAATAGGACTACAGATTTACAAAGGAAAATAAGGTCTTGGTGAAAGTTCTGTGATATAAGCTTGCTATTATTATCCAGACTGATTCTGTGAGGGTTTCGAGAAATTGGAGGTAGGTAGTGAGCCTTTGGCTTGTCTTTGATGAAATTAACAGTATATTTTCTGAATTCCAGTAAAATGGTGGCCATCTACATGAGAATGCTAGGTTACTCAGCTACCCTGGTGATGCATGGCGCCAACCTGCTGTTCACGAACAGTCTAATTGATGGACCCGTGATGGAGGACCCTAATTTACGGACCTTCATCGGCCTCTATAAGCGGTTCTTCACTGTGTGGACTATGGTCAGTAATAGTTCCATCATATCGGTCGAAAGACGACTGCTGGACATAGGCCTCCCCCAAAAAGTGCCACAATGCGTGGTCCCGCGCCACCCTCATCCAGCGGACTCCTGCGTCCGTAACCAGGTCATCAGTCCACCTTGTAGTCAGTAATGGCCGCTCCACGCAACGGGGAAATCTCAGTCCCGGTGCTTGGACTGGTACCGGTTCTGCACTCCCTAGTTGCAATTCGGCATAATTATGGCTAGTAAAAGCCTAAAGCAAAAAAAAACAGCTATAACCGAATTTAAACTTTCGTGAGACATGTCTAAAATACTACTAATAAATCCACGGTTAAATTCACGTGTTAAATGTCACGACAGGCGACATGTTCCGAACTCTTCGGGAGTTCTTCTTCAAAACAAACATCGAAAACACTCATCCTGAAGAAGAACTCCTTAAGAGTTCGAAACATGTCGCCTGTCGTGTCATTTAATATGTGAATTTAACCGTGAATTATGTGTGTTGATTAAAACAAAACTATAATATATTATGAAAACTTCGATCATGTCTATGAAAGCCAGATTTTCAGGACACTGTGTGGCGGCCAAATTTTTCAATTCTGATCACGGATTCGTACTTGGAGACAATGCAGACGCTTTGGCCCTTTAGTTATCAATTTTGAACATATTAAAGAATAAATGCAAAATTGTGTTTACTTTTTTTAATATAAAAATGTCCAAGTTCGCCGGCAATAATTGTTGGAATCTGAAATATTATTTCTAGTAGTAAAGGTGTGGAGTGAGGGTGGGGTCGTACAAACAACAACAGTTCTTATAAATTGGTTTATTAATTAACCACTTCCACAGTTAAGCAGTCTTCCTTCATCAAATAGTACGAGCACGACGTAACAAACAACGTAAAAATTGACAATTACTCATATAGTAGGGCAGTTTCAGGTGATAATGTGGACACGCTGAACAAAAGCACCAAATTAATTTCAGGTAGGTACTTGTTAGGTCCATAGCTTTAAATTTTTGATAGGAACCAACTCCTCCGTCGGCCATCTTTAATTTTATGGCGGCCAGTTGGAAATATAGTTAATTTATTTATATCTCGGGTTCTAATTAACGTAGAATCACAAACTTTGTGTCTAAATATACATATTTTATAATTTTGTATTTTCAAGTAATTTAGTAGCTGAGATATCGGTAAAATACTTATCTAGTTGAATTTCCTGACCCCCAAATATGTATATTTAGACACCAAGTTTGTGATTCAAGTGACTTAGAATTCGAGATATTAATAAAGTAACTATAATTCAAAATGGCCCCCATAAAACTTAATATGAGCGACGGTGGAGTTGGTTCCTATCAAAAACTTAAAGCTATGGACCTAACAAGTGTCTGTAAAAAAATTGGTGCTTTTGTCCAGCGCGTCGATATTTACGGCAATTTGTTCGAGCACTCTGCCCCACTAATATATTAACGTTATTTTTTTCTTATTACTCGTTATTATAGAGGCTATAGTAGGTATTTTAAACATCTCCTGGAAGGATCGAGTTATAAACGAGAGGGTGCTCAACATCGCGCGTTTACCCAGTATTGCAGCAGTTTTAAAACAAAGAACAAAGACGTCTGCGCTGGCTCGGGCACGTGCAGAGGATGGAGCCCTCTCGTTTACCACGTAAAACTCTCTTGAGTGAAGTAGCTTGCGCTAAGCGACCGGTGGGGTGTCCTATGTTACGGTTTAAGGACAGCGCAAAGCGTGACATGCTGTCCTTCAAGATCGACCCCGTGAATTGGGAAAAGCAGTCCCAGGACCAAGACCTGGAGTAAGATACTTTATGAAGGCGTGAACACTACACGATATCGCCTGGTTTGACCTGTTGTCCCAAAAACGAGCATTGAGACACCAGCGCGCTGCTGTCCCTCCAACAGCACTGTGTATGACATTTACATGTCATATCTGCGGGCGACACTGTCGCTCTCGTATTGGCCTGACAAGCCACGTACGTAAGTGCCGCACTTGAATGGACGCTGCTTAAATCATCTTTTATAGATGCTAAAGGCCCATGATGATGATGATGATAGTAATACATAATTTACGGAAAATTCAAGTGTACATATTACGGTTCTAGAGATATACCAATTGATATGGGCGGGCAAAAAAACGCTATAAAATTACGTTTCATTTATGAGAGCACTGTTTAATTTTTAATTTATTTATATTTTTCTTAATGTATGTTAAAGCAGCAATAGTAAAACTAATTCTGTGAAATTTTTAAGTCTAGCTATTGCTGATACGCAGATAGCCGGATGGGCAGCGGAAGCTTGGGAACAGGGTTCCGTTTGATATCCTTTGGGAAAAGTTTGTGATTCTACGTTAATTAGAACCCGAGATATTAATAAATGGTTGATGTTGGTCTTGGTGTTAGTAAGTCTTCATTTTCGGCGTTTAATTTAAATAATTTATCATTAAAATTTAAAATACAAGGTGCTATAACTCAGTACCGAAAAGTACCGAAGAACCGGGATTTTCCCCGTCAGTACCGGTACTCAGTATCTTGAAAAATCGCGGGATTTCCCGGTACTTTCAGTACCGGGAAATCCCGGGAGCATGCACACAAAAACGGAAGGTCATATTTCAGTTATAGCTCTCGAAACACTTACTTACTAGCGAAAATTATATCTTCAAATATAGGTACAGATTTTGTCTTTCTTCCCACTTATGATAATTATCTATAGGTATTCATTATGTTTCATCTGACTGTAGGGGCATATACTATGCGAGAAGGAGCGGGGCAGCAATAGACGCATCAGCGCGGCAGGTGCGGGGCGCGCGGGTGATTTCTGATTTTTCCCTGGCGGTCCGCCCCCTCTTAATGTAATTATTTAGGATGAAAATAAAGAGACTAAAACACTTAATTTTAAACAACGTTGCATGGTAAATGCCTCCTCGCAAGTCAATAATAACCTACTAGTGACAACCCTAACGGTGAAAATGTGCTGGGCAATTTTGTGAAAAGTGATACGTAAATACGATCATGAGATTGCCCACGATCATAATTACAAAAGTAATGCATATAACGTGTTGAAACTTCGTCTACATCGTTTCTAAGCTGCATATTATTTACAGTTAAAATTACATACCTGTAGTACTCTCCTGACCCGATATTCTACCGAAGTTTTTTTAACTTTTTTGGCCCGCCAAAAAACACGTCCTCAATTGCCGGCTCACGCGTGACTGAAGTTAGACACACGTCAACCAATAGGCCAGTGTTGCCAGCAATATGATTAGCTATAAACCACAGATTGAAAAGGGAGGTGTATCTGTTACTAGTTTTATGATATTTCGCTTCTACTGAAATGTGATGCGATGGGCAAAGCTATGTTGAAAAGGCAAAGTTGTACAGTTCTGCGGTACGTGTCGAATATTTTCTGTTGATCTAACTGACGGACTAAATATTTTTTTTAGGAAACTTACTTGTACGCTCCCCCAATAACCAGCGCTTCAAAATGTTTCAGTTCCTCCAAATCTTCGTCGCCACGATGGGTTTGACCAGCGACTATCTCACTCTGAAGTACTCCAAGAAACAGGAGCCTTGGCTTCTGGGCGTTTTGAAGAGCGTCAAGAATAAAATATTTGCCTCTATACTCTGGCCTACTGTTTTTGTAAGTTTAACATTAACTAAATGTGTCTTGTGTGGCGCAGCGTGGGTAGAAGTAGTGCGTTCGATCAGTGGAAAATTGAAAAAAATGATTCGCCACGAGCGGGATTTGAACCCGCGACATATGGAATCCGTCCATCTCTCTTGCCAACTGAGCTACCGAGGGTCCGCTAATGGCGACGAATCTTTCAATCCCTTTCCACGTTTCTAATTACACCTTAGGGAGGCTCGTAGCGACATCTAACGCGAAGTTATTACAACTTCTGAAACGGCACCGACGCCACCGGCGACGTCTCAAGTTACATTGAGAATCTTTAGTAACTTGCGCTACCCCATATTAACAGTAAATGTTTACGAAGCAGAAACGTCCGCTAACGAAATTCTAATCGATCAAATTTGAAACTTGAAAAATTATTCGCCACGAGCGGGATTTGAACCCGCGACTTCTGGAATCCGTCCATCGCTCCTAGCGAATAAATTTTCCATTTTCCACTTTGATCGAAAGCGGAAAATTGAAAAATTATTCGCCACAAGCGGCCGTTTCTGCTAAGTAAACATTCTATTTTAGTATTTCATTGTTGAAACCACCCCCGCGTGGTCGTGCCGGAGGTTGGGGGGGCTTTTTTTAGCTTGATTATTATTGATACATAATTAATTTTGACTAATTATCTTATTTTAACTTTATTTTTGACACTGTAAATTAAATTCATTCTTGCAAGCAAAATACACGTCTGTACCAAAACCATCCAATTACTGTATTTTTTGCAAATGATTGATTGATGGAATGGCCTATAAAGCAATAGCCAGGTTATTAATTGACTAATGCGTTTTTGTTAAATACGAGATAATAGTATGACTGTTTTTTGTATGTAATCACATTATTGTACACTATACACAATAGCAGGTTAAAATATAATAATATACATGTCAGAAAAGATTAAAGGACTTCAAATGTACACTTCCCGAAAAAAAGCCAAAAAAGATATTCGCCAAATGATAATTTACCGTAAAGGCCTGGGCACACCAGACCCCCTAGCACACTAAGTTTTATGTCGGACATAAAGCATTTGTCCCTCTTGCACTCGCATATTTGCCAGAATGGGACGAATGCTTTATGTCCGACATAAAACTTAGTGTGCTAGGGGGTCTGATGCACATAGAAGAGCGCTTTTCGCTGCATTGTGAACTAGGAATACTCATAAAATACGTCATACCACGTGCGAGACGCGTCCACGCGTCACGTTTATGTGTCAAATCCTTTCCGTTTCTTTACACCACGTCTGTTACCTTACAGCTCGTCTCCACAATGTTCTGGTCACTCTACCACTACGACCGCTCCCTGATCTACCCGCTCTTCGCGGACAAACTCCTCACGACCACCTCCAACCACATCATGCATACGGCGATCATACCGTTGGTGTTTTGGGAAGTGTTGTTCCAGCCGAGGAGTGTTCCGAAGAGTCATGGGGTTAATCTGACTATGTTGGCTGTGTATATGTTGACGTATTTGAGTGTGTGAGTACTTTTTTGTAAACTTTTATTCAGGCACTCACCATCGACAAAAATGAGGAGCGGATGGTGGATTATTCTACCGCCATAGGGTTCGAAGACAGCTGTCACATACACACATTGACCCTTATATTATTTATTTCCCCCTTCGTATGTCTTAGCACTGATGACAGTGCTTTTGAACATAGACTCTGTGAGAGAAGCGAAAAATTTATAACCCTTCAGCAACGTCAGGTAGCAGAGCTGTGACCGGTAGCAAAGCTGTGACCGTCATGAACAATCATGGAGGTCACAGGTTATCGTGTCGAGAACATTTTTTTTCTGTAGTATTTTATCCTAAGCACTGTGCTCACAAGTTTAGGCTTGGTTATGTCTTGTAGTCCCTTGTAAATTGTTGACAATAAATTAAAGCACACTAAGTATTTTTTTATTGTCAATGAGCGGCATCTATGTTTTATTGATGTTCAAACTAGACTTAATTTAGCAATAAAAAAGAGTACCTATCTTCGTTTTTGCCCTGAAACGAATAAGGTTCCACTGCCTCCGAAATTGCGCCAAGCAGCAGTTCTTACAAATGTAAGAATAAGAACTAATGCCTGTCACCCCGCTGCACTGTGAATCGAGTAGAACATGCAAATGGGACAAAAACCCTTATCAAATATCCAAAAACTCATTATGGTAGGTCATTACTAATGAGTATACATTAAGAGTCCCACGTGTTATTTTTTCCTGCAACCCCCCCTTACATGAGTAATTAAGGTGACTATATAGGATGAGTGCAAATTTACTATGCATTCATTTGCGTAATTGCTCTTGGCTTAAAAATAATTGTGTGCATTTCCAAGTTATTTGTGTTTATTTCATTATTATGGATTCCAATTTGGAGGGTAAGTAGTATTTTTAGACATATATTGATTATAAAAATATTCATTGTATTTTGTAAAACATCAACATGTTTCCGAATAATCATTGGAATTTTACCCTAACTTTGACTTTCATGGTCAAGAAATTACATGTCGGCATCTGTCTACTCTGTGAAATTTATATATAATATACTTATAACTATAAACCGTCATATTTAATAAACTCCCTATCCAACTTTTGAGTACAACAATTATTTTTTTTTTTTCTTTCAGAATTCGATTTTTGCATTTCAAAAGTCAATTTCTTCGATGTATGGCAGAGACATTTGAAGGAAGCGAGAAACAACGAAATATATACATTTATATCATCTGAGCATGATTTAAGTGGAATAACCGAGGAATCCCAGAGACAAATTAAGGTAAAGATATCCCAATTTTCATCCAGGATAGCTCAGAAGTGGGATGCTGCTGGTAAATGTAGACAGCGATTTCTCGAGAAGAACTCTGACTGGCTTCATGGTGAACCTATCAAGTTTGAAGTTCATAGACGTACGACGATGCCGTCATCATCCACTGAAGCTGTAGCAGGCCCTGGAAGGCCCCAGAAGGAATTCTCGGACTCTAGCCTGAAGACTAAACGACGACGAGTAGAGAATTTAGTTAAATCTACAAGTTCCGAGGAGTTATTGTTTGCAGCAGAAATTTCGTCACGTCAATCGGGCTCCAAGGAAGTGGCTAGAAGAATGAAGAACATAATTGAAGATAACAAGAGCGGCGACACCTCAGGCAACAAAGAAAACACCAAGTCATGCAAAGAAAACGCTAGATGTTTGACGAATGAAGAAGCTTTGGCGTGCTATATAGATAGCAAATTGACTACATGCACATACAACATCATAAGGCAGTCGACTAGTAAGGTAGGGCATACCGTATTTCCATCATTGTATTGTTTAAAAAAGGCTAAAGTTGCATGTTATCCTCCTGAAGATAGCTTTTTGATTAATGAAACGCGTGCTGAAATCAACGTTCAGGCAGTTTTAGATAAAACCGCTGAACGTTTGGTTTTATCACTGGAAGATGTTTTAGATAATTTAGTGTCCCCTTGTTCATCATTCAAACTAATTAGTAAATGGGGTTGCGATGGAAGTTCCGGTCATAGTACATACAAACAAAAGTTTACGAATAGTAATGACACTGATGAATTTTTGTTTGTATATTCGTTCGTTCCGCTTCAATTACGGGATGATGCTGATAATGTCGTTTGGCAGAATCCACGCCCGTCATCTACTGCATATTGTCGTCCAAAAAAGTTTATTTTTTCCAAGGAAACAAAAGAATTGACTATTGCCGAAACAAATCGAGTCTTGGAAGAGATAAACGCTTTATTGCCAACATTATGCAAGGTGATGGAAAGGGAAGTTTCTGTTGAACACATTATGCTTTTTACCATGGTTGACGGAAAAATTTGCAATACTATGACCGAAACTTCTTCTGCTCAAAAATGTTTCATTTGTGGAGCTACTCCAAAAGTTATGAATGATGAATCTAGGGAATATATTGCAAATAATGATAATCTTGGTTTTGGTTTATCAACTCTCCATGCTTGGATTAGATGTTTTGAGTGTTTACTTCACATAAGCTATCGCCTTGAAGTAAAAAAGTGGCAACTTAGAGGAGAAGCCGATAAAGCGAATGTAAAGAAACGCTCACTAGAAATTCAAACTAGATTTAAAACGGAAATGGGACTGATCGTTGATAAACCAAAACCAGGCTTTGGTAATACTAATGATGGAAATACAGCTAGAAGATTTTTTGAAAACCCGGAGCTTAGTGCTGCAATTACAGGGTTAGATGTATCACTCATTAAAAAAATTGATATAATACTTCGAGTTCTATCATCGGGCTATGAAATAAATTTAGAAGCGTTTGAAAATTTGACACGGGATATAAGAAAACATTATTTAAATCTCTTTTCGTGGTATTACATGCCTGTTACAGTACACAAATTATTGATTCACAGTAGCGACATTATCCGATCAGCACTATTGCCGATTGGACAGTTATCCGAGGAAGCACAAGAAGCTCGAAACAAAGATTGCAGACGATTTAGGGAACATCACACACAAAAACGATCTCAAGCCACGAATATATGCTGTTGATTACATCTGACCCTTTAATTAATAGTTTTAGAAATGTACCAAGGCAAAGAGTAAACTCGTTGTCTTCTGATGTTTTAGCATTGTTGAAACCCCCTAGAGTTAATGAAACTAATGTAGATGTAGTGTCTAGTTTGTTTAGTGTAGATGATCATGACACGTCAATTAATGATTCGCAGGATGAAGATGATGACGGTGAAAGTAATTAATAAAATGACCGCTGTAATTAACTCTAATTGATTTATATGTACCTACTTAAGAATCCTATGTAAATGTAGTTCCTAATTAGTTTTACTTTTCCTTGTAATGGCATGATAATGTTAAAAATGATGTTGATTAAAAGATTACTGCAACAGTAGATTTAGTATGTTATGTGTACATGTAATAAAATATATAATTCATTATTGTACATTCACTTTTATAATATTGTTTTTTCTGAACCCCCACCCTACCCCTCTAAGTCACGAACCAAAGTACATAAACTATACGTATATGTATATTCATACATAATGAGCTCGTATAAGCTCAAAAAACTACTAAAATAATTTTGTCCCATATGCTTGTTCTACTCGATTCACTGTGCGCTGCGATCATGGTCGAGTTCAATCTTTGAACATCCGGTCATCACCCTGCTGCCCGCTGGCGTCCAAACCATGACCATATTTATTCAGATTAAAATTAACCATGATATTGTATCTACTTTTCAGAATGTACTACACATACATCGACCAAGGCGTATGGATGTACCCCGTATTTGATTTAGCGTACAAAAAGCACATCTGTTTTCCTCTAAGTATAGCTACTATTGGCGTCGCACTGTATATATATTATCACATGCAATGGATCGTCACACGAATAGTATGGGGCTCGCAGACGAAAATAAAGAAATGACCAAAGTTTGTGAAGTAAAGGATAACTAGTATAAGCTTAATATTTAGTTATTTATAAATTATGTGATCTAATTGCTTAAGTTTATATTTTCTTGTTGTTGTGTTTAGTACCTACTTCTCATAAAGTAAATAAAGATTGGAAAAAATCTATTGACATATCTACTCGTAACTTTGACAATATTTATTACTTGTAGGTACAGTGTTAATTTTCGATCAGTGAGAAATTATTCGCTACCAGCGGGATTTGAACCCGTGCCCTTTGTATTCCGTACAACGCTCTATTCCATTTTTTTTCACCTTGATCGGAAATGAGAATATATGTATATGGTTAGCGGACGCTTTTGCTTGGTAACATGTATTTATTTTCAATAAATGAGTATGACTTTTACCGTACCTTTTGAGTGAGTCGTATTGTGACTAATAAGTAATAAGGCCCTAAGTAGATTGCGTTTTTTTCACGCGCCGTCGACGCGCTTTTCCCTACTAAGTTATTGTTAAAAAGCACGAGAAACTCACGGCACGGGAGTTTTCTGTTTAAAATACTTGATATATTTTATTTTATTTTGAGACTTAATATCTTTCCCGCGGTATATTTTTAAACGTCATGTACTCTGTCTCTTTCATTTTGAAGCTTGAGAGAGAGACGAAGTTATCGTGATTTAGGAACTTCCTAGTCTAAAGCTTGCCATTCTCTCTTTACTCCATGTTTTGCTACCGAGTCAGTGTATAAAGCAATATGGCGTTAGGGACTATTTTTCAGATAAATGGCAACACTCACTGTGTCGACCGCGACCACAGATTAAAGAAAAAGGCAGATAGGTTTTAATAAATTGAACGTATTCTATATCGATCTCTTCTTACTTTGGTACTTAACAACGAGTAGGAAAGGGATAGAACTATGTTATTTGCCAGGTCTTCATACGTCATTGGCTCAATCAGTCAAAATTAAATTATGACCACCAGCACGGCTAGCACGCGACGGCGCGCGAGCTCTCTCGATTTTTCTCGCACTATCCGTCTCTCTCTTATTAGAACACTTAGAAGAAGAGGTATAGTGCGATAAAAATCGAGAGTATGTCGCGGCCGTCGTGTGCTAGACGTGCTGGCAGACAACATGATTTTATCCCTTTCTTACTCGTTGTTAAGTACAAAAGTAAGAAAGAAGATATCGGGTATATACGTAGTCGGTCCCAAAGTTCTGTCACTGGCATATTATTTTTAAATTTAGAAGATGATTTTAAGAAAATTTTATTGCATTCCATTTTTGAATGTTTGACAATTATTTTAAAACAAAAAACAGTCATTCGTTGCAATTTCTCACGATGGAGTGGACATTGAAAGAAAACCGAATAGCTGTTTTAGCATTGCACCGCTGTGGGCACTCGCCAAGTACCATTTTCAAGTTGCTCAAAAATTTAAAAATAACGCTTAGGTTTGTGTACCGTACTATTGATAGGTACAATGGAGTCTCCAGTGTTGAGGACAAGAAAAGAATTGGCCGGCCTCGCTCCGTACGAACACCAGCAGTGATCAAAGCGATCAAGGCGCGCATAGCAAGAAATCCTGTCCGAAAACAGAAATTGATTGCTTTGCAGATGGGTGTCAGTAGAAAAACCGTCAAAAAGGTTTTAACCGAAGATCTTAGTCTACGAGCATACAAAAAAGCGTGGGCACTTACTTAATGCCCGTCTAAAAACAATAAGGCTTAAAAGATCCCGGAAGTTGTTAAAGCGGTACGCGAAAAATCGACACCGTGATATCCTCTTTACAGACTAAAAGATTTTCGATATTGAAGAGAAGTACAATAAACAGAATGATAGAGTGTACGCTAGGAGCTCTGAAGAAGCAGGAAAAAGAGTTCCGCGGGTGCAACTTGGGCATCATCCATCATCAGTGATGGTCTGGTTGGGTGTATCTTATTACGGGCCAACTGAGGTTCATTTTTGCGAAAAAGGTGTCAAAATCAGTGCGAAAGTATAGCAAGAGACAGTTTTGGATAAGGTTGTCAAAGATCTGCCCAACACGCTATTTTCGGGACATAATTTTGTGTTCCAGCAGGATTCTGCGCCAGCACACAAAATCGACTTTATAAGACACGAAGATTGGCCTTCCTCTAGTCCGGACCTTAATCCTTTGGACTATAAAATTTGGCAGGTCTTAGAGGGGAAGGTCTGTGCTAAACCACATAAAAATTTGGAGAGCCTAAAGTCATCTTTAAGAAAAGCAGTCACTGAGATAGATAGATATGAAAATGGTGCGTGCTGCGATAGACGACTGGCCGCACCGATTAAGGGCCTGTATTAAAAACAAAGGAGGTCATTTTGAATAATTTTGAGTAATTTTAATTCTTTATTAAATGTACTTTAAATCGGTATATAATTTATTAAAAATTGATTGCTACTTTTGTTTTTATCATTATTTTCATTTGTGACAGAACTTTGGGACCGACTACGTAGAATAATATGTTCAATTAATTAGAGCCTTTTTCTGTGATCAGCACTTCTATCGTGCGACGGCCGTGACATACTCTCGATTTTTCTCGCACTATATCTCTTGTTCAGTGTTCTAATAAAAAAGAGACGGATAATGCGAGAAAAATCGAAAGCTCGCGCGCCGTCGCATGATAGCCGTGCAGGTGCTGTGCTACCTACTAGTTTCTGAACGAAACTTCAATGTCAAACTTGTCAGTGTCAGATTTCAAGCCGACTGCGATTGATTACGATTAGTGATTAGTCTGACTGATTAAGTGATTACCTATTTTCAATGTTTCATGTTGTTATATGTGTAAAGCGTACTTAACGATTGCAGTGTGTGTCGTACTTAATAGATGTTAGAGGATTATCTGTGACATTTCGATATGGAACTTGAATAAATAATGGTGTCTGATTACGACTTGCATTTTATTAATAACAAGGGTATCTTGCTTTAAACCCAAGAATACTACATGGCGCTGCGGACTAAAGAACAAGAGGGTTTAGAAGATGTGAAGAAAGAATAAGTGAGTGGGAAGAGTTACGAAAATAATACAAAAAAAAAAAGCTGAGAAAATGGCGGAAACGGAACATGGAATTGTTGGATTAAAACCCCCAGAAAAGTTACAAAATCAAGATTTCAAGAAATGGAAGCAAAGATTTGAAATATATAGAATAGCCAGCGGAGCGGATAAAAAAGAAGAAGATGTCCAAGTAGCTTTATTGCTGCATTGCATGGGGGAAACGTGCATTGATATTTACAACACGTTGAATCTAGATGAATCTCCTACGTATGATCAAGTTATTCAAGCATTTGAAAGATATTTCATACCATTAAAAAATGAGAGCGTAAATTCGCATGTATTTTTTACACGCAACCAACAAGAGGGTGAAAGTTTCGATGCCTACGTGACGGAACTGAGAAAACTAGCAAAAGAGTGTGATTTTGGAACCCTCACAGACAGATTAATAAGAGACAAATTGGTATCTGGTATTAATAATAAAAAATTGACAGACCGACTGCTTAGAGAACAGGATTTAACACTTCAAAAAGCTATAACTATTTGCAAAGCAGCAGAGTTGGCAAATGAGCAGATCAAACAAATACAGGGAAGGAATGGAACAGAAAGAGCTGAAGTACAGAGTGTAAAGAAGAAACCAACAACTAATTTTGAGAGTAATCATAGAAGAGAACAGGCAACATCGAGAGGCACGGAATGGAGTCAGCGAGGCGGACCAGCTAGCAGCAGTACAAGAGGTGTAAATCAATTAAGTGGATTTACTCGCCAGTATGATAGACAGCATGCAGAGTGTTACAGGTGTGGCTACAGACATGAAAGGAATAAGTGTCCGGCGTATGGGAAGAAGTGCACAAAGTGTGGAAAAATTGGACATTTTATCAAGAAATGCCGGTGGAACAAGATTGGTGCAGTAAGAGTGCAGCAGTATGAAGAAAGAAGAGAGCCAAAACAGCAACTGGACTTAAGTGACAGAGAACTACAAGAAATGGACATTGCCATGGTAGGTATAAGTGAAGAACAAGATAGCTGGTATGAGTATGTTCATTTTGTGCAACAAAATAATAATATTAAATTTAAATTGGACACGGGAGCCCAATGTAATGTGATACCAAGGTCTGTTTGCAACAAAATGAATATATTCAAGTTTGAAAAAACTAACTTACAGTTGACTAATTATAATGGTGGCAGAATTTTGACAGCAGGACAAGTAAACTTGCAGTGTAGAATAAAAAATAAAGAATGTGTAATATACTTTCAAGTAAGTAAAGAGGATTGTGTGCCAATATTGGGTTTGCCTGTGTTAAAAGAATTAGGACTGATTCAGAGATCGGTGCATGCAAACACATTGTCAGAAAACATAGAGTTGAAAGGCTATGAGGATTTGTTTAAAGGTATAGGGAAAATTAAGGACTATGAGTATAAAATTAAATTGAAAGAGGGTGCGACAGGTAAGATAGAACCATGTAGACATGTACCTTTTAAATTAATGGAGGATTTGAAAAATGAGTTAAACAGTTTAGAACAAAAAGGAATAATTTCGAAAGTAGAGTCGCCCACAGAATTTGTAAGCTCATTAGTGATGACTAGAAAACCTGATAAATCACTGCGTATCTGTTTAGATCCCCAGTATTTAAATACTCAAATACAGAGAGAACACATTCAAATTCCAACTTTGGAAGAAATAACAGTAAAATTGACAGGTAGTAAATATTTCAGCACGTTAGATGCCAATAAAGGATTTTTTCAAATATGTTTGTCGGAGGACAGCCGGGAGTTGACTACATTTAATACGCCTTATGGTAGATATTTTTACAATAGGTTACCATTTGGATTGGCTTCTAGTCCAGAAGTGTTTCAAAGAGTGTTCAGTAGTGTTTTAGGTAGCATTCCAAATGTAGAAATATACATAGATGACATATTAATTCATGCAAAAACAGAAAGTGCACATGACCAAATTTTGAAGCGAGTGTTAGAAAAAGCAAGAGAATTTGGAATAAAATTTAATAGATCAAAATGTCAGTTCAAAAAACAGGAAGTAAAGTATTTAGGACATGTTCTCACAACAGAAGGAATGAGAGTAGATAGTGACAGAATTAAAGCCATAACAGAAATGAAAGAACCAAGTAGTCATAAAGAATTATTGCGTTTTTTAGGCATGATCAACTATATCTCTAGATTTATACCAAATGTATCTGAGGTGACAGCACCATTGAGACAATTAAATAAAAAAGATGTACCATTTATATGGACAGAGGCACAGCAAAAAGCTTATGATAAATTGAAAGAGTTGATATGTAAACCGCCAGTTTTAGCATATTTTGAAATAGATAAAAAGATAACTTTGAGTGTGGATGCTTCGAAGGACGGTTTAGGATGTGTTATTTTGCAGAATAATGGACCGGTGGCTTATGGTTCAAGAGCACTAACACCTACAGAAAAAATGTACAGTCAGATTGAGAAAGAAAGTTTGGCAATATTATATGGATGTACTAAATTCCACCAGTATGTATATGGACAAGAGTTTATAGTAGAGTCAGATCACAAACCATTAGTCTCAATTTTTGCCAAACCAATGAATAAATGTCCAGCTAGATTACAAAAAATGAAAATGGCCTTACAACCCTATAGTTTTGTAGTGATATACAAACCTGGTAAAGAGTTGTTGGTGGCGGATCATTTGAGTCGCTCATACTTAAATGATACATCACTAACATATGAAATTGACCTTGAAGCTCATGTAGCTATGGTAATTAATAGTATACAGATAACAGATAAAAAAATACACGAAATGACAGATGAAACTAGACAAGATAGAGAATTACAGTGTGTCTTAAAGTATATTTTGAATGGATGGCCAAATAGTAAAAATGAAGTTGATCATGAGGCAAAAACATACTATAGTTACAGAGATGAGTTGAATGAATACAAGGGGCTGATTTGCAAGGGCAGTCAGTTAGTGATACCTAAATGTAAAAGATCTGAAATATTAGAGAAAATTCATTATGCACACTTGGGCATAGATAAATGTAAGTCGTTAGCTAGAAAAACAGTATTCTGGCCTAATATGTCAAAAGAAATTGAAGATCTTGTTCAGAATTGTGATGCTTGTAAAAGTTTTCAAAACAATAATAGAAAAGAACCATTGATCAATAAAGAAATTCCTGATAAAGCATGGCAGATTCTGGCAACTGATTTATTTTTTCTCTATGGAAAACCTTATATATTACTTGTAGATACTTACAGTAAGTTTGTGGAAATAAATAAATTGCAGGACTTAAATACTAGCACAATCATTGAGTGTTTAAAATCAATATTGGCTAGACATGGAACAAGTGACATATTGTATTCTGACTCGGGTCCTCAATTTACCAGTTATGAATTTAAGAAATTTACTCAGGAGTGGACATTTGAGCATAAAATTGTTAGTCCAAAGCATCACCAAGGTAATGGACTAGCAGAACGTTACATACAGACTGTGAAGGGTATGTTAAAAAAGTTAATATATTCCAATAGAGACATAAACTTGGGATTGCTTATGTATAGAAACACTCCAGTAGGAGACGGCGATAAAACGCCTTGTGAGTTACTGTATAACAGAAAAGTAAAAACCATATTGCCTTATGTTACTGGAAATTGCTGTAATCAGGATGATAAATATAAATTTGATAAGGAATTGATAGAAAGGCAGAGGAAACAAAAATTGTATTATGACCAGAGAACTAGAGCCTTGCCAGAGTTGAAAGAAGGAGATATAGTAAAAATACAAAATGAAAATAATGTTAAACCTCTACAGAGTGCTATTGTAATGGGAAAGGCTCCAGGTCCCAGGTCATATCAAATAAAAAATGAAGATGGACAGGTAATCAAAAGAAATAGATATATGTTAATAAAAGGTGGAAATTACAAAGAAAACAACTTAGATTATGATAATATTGTATTAAACAATAGTGAGAATATTGTACACAATGATAGAAACTCAATGCACACACAGAACTTTGAAAATGTATCAGATAGTATTGTTCAAGATAATTCTCAGAATAATTCATTGCCTACAACTAGTAATTATGTATCAAGATCTGGGAGGCAGATCATAAAACCATCCTACCTTAATGATTATAAAATATAATAATGTTTACATTATAGTTTGTGACATTCTTTCTAACTAAGAAGGGAAGGATGTTATATGTGTAAAGCGTACTTAACGATTGCAGTGTGTGTCGTACTTAATAGATGTTAGAGGATTATCTGTGACATTTCGATATGGAACTTGAATAAATAATGGTGTCTGATTACGACTTGCATTTTATTAATAACAAGGGTATCTTGCTTTAAACCCAAGAATACTACACATGTTTCATCATGTTATTATTGCAGTTATTTTTAAGTTTTATACGTGTGAGTGTATTTTGTATTATTATAACGGAATTTCCATTCTTTTGTAACTCAAATAACGAGAGTAAATAGCTCACTCAGTGTCGTCGGCGTCAGATTCCATGCAGCAGGTGTGTTTATTATATTTATTTATTGAATAAACAGTGTATGTCTAAACTTAATAATTAACAGGGTCCCACCAAACTGTTAGGACAGTTTGTCTGTGTGATCATAGACTTCATAGTGCAGTTAACTAATTTGTAAATAGGTTGTTTGTAAATGTTACATACAGCTACGTCGTAGGGGTTATTATAATTAAGGAATGTCGTTGTAATTTTCTTTTAAAGTTGTTTTATCCTTTCACGGCGATAGTTTCTGGGAAACTGTTCAGAAGATAAGGGATACGTTTTATGACGTGATAACATCTGATAAATCGATGAACGCCGGCTGCACGCATGAAAAATGTGACGTCACTGTCCCGTTCTGAAACTATCAACGCACAGCCCAAATCGCCGGTTCTAGAGATTCCAAATTTGGCAAGTAGGTTCCTTATAAGGTCTAGGAGTGCACTAAGAAAGGATTTTTCAAAATTCACCCTCTAAGGGGGTGAAATGGGGGTCCAAGGTTTGTATTGGGGAAACAAGATTAGATCGACTATTTTATTCGAAACTTCACAGAAGTATTCCTAACGATAAATGAGTAAATACGTGTTTCAGGTTTTTGAGAATTCAACCCATAAAAGTGGGAAATGTGGTGAGAAAACTGAAAATCAACATGGGTATTGTTTCTATGGTTTTTCGGGTTTCTGATTACGCAAAAAAACAACGATTTTAAAATCCAACGTGGCGGACGTGAAATATCATCTCCCCTGTTGGGGTGCGTTGGGGATAAATGTCTAAATATCAATATTGGTGTTGTTTTTATGGTTATTTGTGACATACAGCAAAATAATGATAATTCAGTGATAATAATTCAATTCCATTAAGAAAAGTATGTAATTTTTCATCAATGCTTTCTTATGACGTTGTCAGTCCATAAACTGACAACCAATATTTTTTACAACATTTTGCGTTCAATCACCATAATAGTTTGAATAGTTTCTAACCTTCGGTACGCACAGTTTTCCGAACGCCATAGCCCTAGTAACATATTTATTATTGACTGTTTTTAACAAGCTATTCTCAGTGCTGTTCTGGACTGCTATGGTTATTTATAGTGCTTTTGTTTACCTCCCGTTTTATGCAGGTTTGCGGATCTTTCTATCTATTTTGTTTAATATTAGCTAGCACTTTGCACATAGTGTTGCTCTGTCAGCTTTCAGCTGTCACACACAAACAGCCAAAACCGTCAGCAAACAGTAATAGTGAATAATTATTTACATGAACCTAAGGCCGCGTCTTCACAGGCGTAATTTCGCTAAAACGCTCATCAGGCGATTATAGAAACGCGCAACATTACGCCTGTATGCACAATTCTTTATATTGCAACAGCTTTACCAATGAAATAAGCTGTCAGTTATAAGTACCTATTAGACCTTGTATCATGGTCGGCCTTATCACGCGATAAGTGACAAGATAGGAGCGTCGTCTCGTTCTATTGAACGGTGTCAGCCAGTGACGGACGCTCTATCCTGTCACTTACCGTGTGATAAGGCCGACCATGATACGAGGTCTGGGCTGGATTTGGAGGTCAGGCCCCTATTTCACCAACTTGACAATAGGGGTGTAGACTCGAAAATTATTATTACGCCAAAAGAAAGAAGGCAAAAAATATGCCTAGTGACGAAAATCCCATTCAGATGTCTCAAAGAATTGCGAAGCTACAACCGTTTTAATATTGCTTGTTAGAGAGAGAAAACTCAAACAGTGTGTGTGACGTCACAATACGCGAGTATGCCGCGTGACGCGCGCGTTGCTTCGCGCGCGCTATAACGCCTGAATCACACTGGCGCGACCTATAAGGCCTGAATCACACTGGCGCGACCTGTGGTGGCAGTCCATAGTAAATTGGAGAGCTAATGACAAGTTTGCTATTGACCGCTGCGGCCAGGCTGTGCCTATCTGTGGGAGGTTTAAGGGCTAAATAAGACTGGTGTGGCCAGCAGTGGCGGTAAATTTGATAGCTAATGACATGTTTACTATTGAGTGCCGCGGCCAGGCCGCGCCAGTCTATGAGAGGCTTTAAGCCTGCAACACACTGGCGCGGCGTGCGGTGGCGGTCAATAGATTTGATAGCTAATGAAATGTTTACTTTTGAGTACCGCTGCGAGGCCGCGCCAGTCTGTGAGAGTCCTTAAGCCTGCAACACACTGGCGCGGCCTGCGGTGGCGGTCAATTGTAAATTTTACTGCTAATGACAAGTTTACTACTGGCCGACTAAACCTAAGGCCGCGTCTTCACAGGCGTAATTTCGCGATAACGCGTTCGCTCATCAGGCGATTATAGAAACGCGCAACTTTACGCCTGTGCATAGTGCCTGGCCAGCATTTCGTGACAAAAGCATTTTATTCAAATTCTTTATGTGGCAATAACTATGAAATAAGGAGACGCTACACGGGCCGGTATCGGCCGGACATCATGCCGGCCGACGCATGATTCGGCCCGTGTGGATACGTAATCGGAAGCACGGCGGCCGGCCAAATCTAGGTCACTCCATACTAGATTATCTGCGACCTTGCTTGGCTGTCCGACAAATTCGTAGGTGTATCGTCTGATAATCACGCGTCGGCCGGCATGCAGTCGAGCCGATATCGGCGCGTGTAACGTCTCATAATAATATTGTTTGTGTGTTTATGTTTTGTGTGTTTTACCTTATCAAGTAAACTTTGTACTGTGTTACCTAGTACCGGAACGCAGATAAGCGCACACAGTCCGTGTAGAAAAATATGATCAAAAAATATATGCTATCGCGGAATTTAGACTAACTGCTTGTTTTGTTTTTTAGGGTTGCGTAGTCAACGAGGAACCCTTATAGTTTCGCCATGTCCGTCAGTCCGTCTGCGGCTTAGCTCAGTGACCCTTGCTACTAGAAAACTGTAATTCGGCATGGGTATAAGTCATTTATGTAGTTTAGCGTAGGTACTGTACAATGTACATAACGTAGCCAGTAAGTTAATACTAACAACTATGGACTGTAATTGTCTGAAAATAAATAATTTTAAGCATAGCCATCCAACGTGGCAATGCTGCCAGCCTTCTGGGCACGTTGCCCAGCGACGGCGAACTGGGGCAAATATTTTATTTGTAAGTTATTTTATTTTATAAGTAGTTTAGTTTCAGATATAGTTATAATAAGTTTATTTTTGTTAATTTAACATGTTCCTTTTGTGACTATTAATTTTAATTTTATTTATAAGTATAAATCAATCACGCTGATAAAATGATAGAATGAAATCTTGTTTGTTTTTCGGTACCTTTCCTAAACTTAAAGTAGGTACGATTATGTTTTTTTTTTTTCTTTAAACCCGTAGTGTAGGATATCGTTGGATAACTTGTTCAACAATATTATACTTAGGTTTCTAAAAACCATTTTTAAACTTAGTAGTCCATTTGTGTTTGAGCCCAAATTTTTGTAAGTCACCCCCTGCCGGCTAAATGGCTACTACTGGGAAGGTAAAAAAAAACGTATCATGAATTTAAAAGGAAAACTGTCACTGCTAAGTAGACATTACTAGTTACCTAGTAATAGTCGACCAACTTAAAATGCACTTGAAAAGGCCAACTTTATTAGAAATTCGGCCGACGCAACCGCACCATTTACTTAGCAAGCGCATGTCGATGTAACAAACAGATAGGCAACTACGGAACCGTACACTGCGCGTGGCCCGACTCGCACTTGTTATTATAATATTATTATTTAAACAAGTGCCTAACACGGATCTGGCTGTTCAAGTTGTGGTCGATTGATATATCTATTTCAATAGTGTCGGACTCTCTGCGCATAACGGGTAAGTTAGTGAACTGCTGAAAAGCGTGCATATAATTGTTATTTTCGACGACCTCTACAGACTAGTTGGTAGTGAATCTGCCTGCGAATCCGAAGGACCCGGGTTCGAATCGCGGTAATTGTTTTGTGTGATAAGCATGAATATTTGTTTCTATGTTTTGAAGTATTTATTTATATAATAATTAATATGTAGTTTTGTTATTATTTTTGTTAGTGTATAGGATGTGTAGTTAGGCTAGTATTATTTTATATTGTATTATCGGATTCTTTACCGATAAACATTAGAAGTTTTGGTATTAATAAGTATCTACATCTTCGTATAGTACCCAAGCTTTGGTTAGTTTGGGACTAGGTTGATTGGTGTAAGTTTTTTTTTCGTCAGCTTCTAGTGCCGACACTAACTAATGTTACCTCTTACATTTTATTTCAATATCAATTCATTTACGATGTTTCATGTGCAAATAATTAGTTTCGGTGTTAATATATAACATAAAGACATAAAGACAAATGTTATTGTAGTATGCGAAAACTAGCATGTCGTTTTTTCTCATGATAACAATTCTCCAATCTAAATTTGAAGATAGATAAATTGCAAGTGGTGATTTGTTCGGGTACGTGTGACTGCTCACGTGTTCCTTCTTTGTTAATTAGTTGCTATGTTTTTTATGTATTTTTTTCTTTTCTTTTTTATGGTGCACTATTCTGTATTAGCAGTGTACATATCCCTAGTGCGATATTGTGTTCTAAGTGTGTCAAACATATTTCTTTTTTCTATGCCATTTCTATCTGTGAGTTCCTTTAATTGGCTATGTAAGACTTATATCATGTGTTTGCAGCTGTTGGTACTCCTTAAGTATAAATAAATAAATAAATAAATATCTTGCGGTGAATTTGTCAAAAACTGCAATAAACCTGTGACGCAATCCTTGAACAAAGTGAATAAGTAGGTACTTGAATTTTGGACACAATATTTAATGGGTCTCAGTGCAAATATTTCAAAAACGTAAAAAAAAAATTTTTTTTTAAGAAACAGTCATACAAATATATTATTACGAGATAACTTAATACTATCAATATCTTTTCTTGCATCGTCTCCGCTTTTTAGCGATAAGACCGCCGGTTGTCTACCATTGTTTATGTTTAATTTACCTCTATTTTTCTATTATCTACTATGTCTGGTGTGCAATGAAGAATATTTGTATTGTATAGTACTATACCCAATACCTATAGTTTCCAAATTGGTTTTAACACATTAATAGTACATTACTACAGAGGCCGGGAAGTATTATGAAAAACACAACGTCAATATTTCATTGTATATTTATTTGAGAAAACAATATTGTGTAAGTAATTGTAATACCCAATCAAACTTATTGGTTTTATTTTTAGTTACAATTGCCATTACAAAGACGTACATAAATATGTATGTTACACGTAGAAGTATGAGTGAGTAATGTTTTTACACAGACCAGATGAATTTCAATTTTATGCTTAAATCCTGTTATCTACATGGAAAATATGTTTTACTTATTATACATATATAGGTATAATTAGGTATTACTACTTTCTAAACACACTTTTTAATGACTATTGTAGGTACATATTACGTACGTATTAGGTTTTCATTCACTTGAGGTGAGGCGTAACTGCTGTGTGTTACTAACGAGCGCTTGCAAAGTCTTACGAGGTTCAGATTGCCCTGAGCTGGTGGGTCAGGCGGTGCGTCTGCTAGTCCCCTCACTGCCGAGGGTCAATTTTCGTCCACGTCACCGGCTACTGCTAGCTCCCCCAGAGGCGCGCACCGTAGCGTGCAAAAACTCTCCTTTCGTCAGAGCTCTACACATAGTCCAGTCAATGAACTGACAACTTGTATGGAAAAAATTTCAATTTAGGAAATAATTTATAATAGCTTCTTTTTGATGTGTAACGGATATATTATCAATTAAATAGTTACCCAGCGACAAAATCCGACAAAATTTCAGACATCAAAAAAATGATAAATTAACTAGCTTCTAGAAAGTCAGAAAAAATATTAATAAACATGTTTGTCTTTATTTTGGTTCATTTACATTTGCTCTATAATATTCAATATAAATCGTACAAAAAAACACAATGCATGCTTCATTTAAAGCTACATAATTACTTCCGGGTGGAAAGTTTGCCGGATTCTTGAATAAATCATCTTAGAATACAATTTTCTAATGAAATCAACAAAAAAAACGCTATTATAAATTAATGTTTTTCAAAACCGTATTTTGCCTGGAGTAACAGCCAGAGTCCGCAGTAAGCTCGGCCGAATTTCACCTTCCCATACAAACGTTCTCATTTTAAAACTAGGTACGTGTTGGATTGTGACGAAACTTTACACAATAATTTACTTTAAAAACAAAGTTTTAACCGACTTCAATTTAGTACTCCGCCAAGCCACGAGAACATTTCCACATTTATTTTCCAATTTACCACATGAACTGATTTCCGAGAGCAAATGCGTTGGTTATTAGAGAAAAAAACCCAATCGCTGTATGTGGCCCGATAATATTTGAGGACTACCGTCGATTCCACAAGGATCACGCACTTCACTAGTTGCTATTTCAACGGAATCTTATCAGAATCTATGACGTACTTTTAGTACATAATTGAGGAATTCCATAAGTCATCTGTGGTCTTCATCATCAATTCCACTCCACCGAATTTATGATTTCCGGGTGTAAATACACGAGTTATAATAGAAAATACCAAAATCACTACACGCGTGCCTAATATAATTGAGGAGTTCCCTCAATTCCTCATGGATCCCATCAACCAATTGAATTTTTGAAAAAATGGGACCCACCTGGAAGCATATACTTACAAATAAAAAAAAAAATTACGAATCGGCTCATCAATGACGGAGTTCTGAGGTAACAAACATTGAAAAAAAAATATATATATACAACCGAATTGAGAACATCCTCCTTTTTTTGAAGTCGGTTAATGACATAAGGTATATCTATGTCTCTAATTAGTTTATATGGTTCCAGTTTATAAAACAAACAAAATACAACAAAAACAAGTTTTGTATGAAAAACTTAAATTCGCTGTATTTTTTTTACTATGGTATCTGAAGCTACATAAACTAATTACAGACATAGATATACTTCATGTCATTGTATATGCAAAGTTTCGTTACAATCCAACACGTTGTTTTAAAATGAGAGCGTAACTACGTTTGTATCAGCACCGGATGTGGACGTCTTTGGAAGTAGTTGGGGAATTGTGTATCGTGAATGCTTAAGGTACTGTGAGATGATGGATATATGTAATTTTATAGTATTTTCCTTCTTATAGTAACTTCCTGTTACAGGAGTATATTCACTTACTAAGAAATTCCGGCCCTGCGAAAAATATTATTTCATAATTTACCTGAATAAAGACCTTTGATTTTATGTAATTCGTCTGTCATATTTAAAATGCAGTGTATATATCATTTGTAATTCACAGTGACTTAGTTTTTAACTGTAAATGCTGTGTAATTATTTTAAATAAATAAATATATCTATATCAATCAATTTATCATTGTTGTTATAAAGTGCACATGCACGCGTAACAAACATATTTTTTGAATGGGCTGTTTAACAAAAAGAGATGGAAAACAAACGCTCGGCACGACACTGGCGTTGCCTGTTACGTGGAACCCTGATACGGAATGTCAAAGAAGAAGGTTAGGGGCTTCAAGATGGTTGTTTATGATTTTATATAATAAACCAGAGTCAATGCAATCTCTTCGACATTAAAGGGATTGAAAGTTTTGACGATTTAAAGATTCTTTATAATCTTTGTATGCATTATCACTTTTAAATTCAAGGGACTTCAAAAACTTTTTTGTAGTCTTTCAATCCTATTTATATGCACATTATAATAAGGTTTCCATACCGCACTCGCAAACTCAAGCCGACTACGAACTTAACTGTTATACAGTATTTTAAGTGTTGACGTGTTTCTAAAGGGTTTACTGTTTCTCAATATAATTCCTAATTGTTTAAAAGATTCGTTCATAATATGATCAATGTGTGGTGCAATTGCCAATTTATCGTCCACAATGACGCCAAGATCACGAATCTCCTTTACTATTTGCAAATCTTGGTTACACAACTTATAGTTAAATATAGACAACTTATTTTTCCTTACTTAACTTATTATATTACATTTATCTGCATTTAGAAATAGATTTATTCTCTACAAAATGTTTCAAAATTGTAAAGATCACTTTGTAAAAGTTCACAATCTCCATAAGAACGAATAACTCGATAGATCTTCGCGTCATCTGCATAAAGAAGGACATTAGAGTGGGAAAATGTTTTGACGATATCATTTTTATATAGAATAAACAATAAAGGCCCCAAATGAGACCCTTGAGGGACGTCTGAACTTATATTGTTACTGTCCGTTGTAAACCCTGAGACTACTACTGACTGTGACCGATTTTCAACATATGATTTAACCCAGCGAAACAAATCACCGTCTATACCGAGTTCCCAAAGCTTATTTAGTAAGGTATGATGACAAATTTTATGAAGGCTTTGGCAAAATCGGTAATACACGGCGTCCGGGCGTAAATCCGTCATCCATAGCTTTCAGTATAACGTTGGTCAAATGTCAACAAATTTGTATCAACTGATCGATCTTTCTAGAAGCCATGCTGGTTGGGAACAATGTGATATCTTACAAAACTAGACAATTGATCTGTTACTATTTTTTCAAGTAGTTTGCCAAATGGATATAGCCTTTGGGGACAGGAGTAATCCAAACATGTTTCCAAATAGTAGGAACACAACTTTCAGTAATAGTTTTTTAAAATAACAGTTATTGGGAGTGTTAAGTAGGAAGAACATCTATTAATAAACAATGGATGCATCCCATCAGGCCCTGCGCCTTTGTGAATATTAACAGAATTAAGGTATTTTTAGGGTTCCGTACCTGAAAAGGAAACCCTTATAGGATCACTTTGTTGTCCGTCCACTTTGTTTTAATTATAATTTTAATTGAGTGAATATCTATTGAGGAATTTATTGGTGAAGCTAGATTGTCGACATCACAAGTACTCGTATTGTATACTTCAATACAAACCAGCCACGCGCAGTGTAGGGTTCCGTAGTTGCCTGTCTGTCTTAGTTACATCGTCGTGCGGTGCGGTTGCGTCGGCCGAATTTGTACGAAAATTGGCCTTTCCAAGTACACATTAAGAGTCCGCAGTAAGCTCGATTCTCCATACAAACGTAGTTACGCTCTCATTTTAAAACTATGTGTTGGATTGTAACGAAACTTTGGATATACAATGACATGAGGTGTATCTATGTCTGCAATTAGTTTATGTAGCTTCAGATACCATAGTAAAAAAAATACAGTGAATTTAAGTTTTTCATACAAAAATTGTTTTTGCTGCATTTTGTTTCTTTTATAAACTGGAACCATATAAACTAATTACATTACAGACATAGATATATACAAATCATTGTATATGCAAAGTTTCGTTACAATCCAACACGTAGTTTTAAAATGAGAGCGTAACTACGTTTGTATGGCAAGGCGAAATTCGGCCGAGCTTACTGCGGACTCTTATTATTATATTAACTGTGTTGGCGTAGACGTCTTTCGGCTGATATTACGATGAAGCTATTTCGGGCTCTGGTTTGGGCCATGTACTGGCTTATCTTGCTTGCTGGCTTGTGTCGGTGAGAAATAACTTTATATTTTCTGTATTCCAGTAAAATGGCGGCCATCCATATGAGAATGCTGGGCTACTCGGTGACCCTGGTGATGCACGGTATCAACCTGCTGTTCATGAACAACCTTCTTAAAGCAGCTGTTGTCATGGAGGACCCCGATTTGCGGACCTTCATCGGCCTGTACAAGCGGTTTTTCACTGTGTGGACTGTGGTCAGTAGAACCAGGCCTATCCAACTGTCATTTTGGCGCGAAACGACGCCTATTACGGCGCGCCAACCTCCTGTGGAGAGTGCACGAGTGTGGAGGTCTAAAGTCGCCGTCAATGGAATTTGCTAACTATGTAAACAAACCGCCATAGTGAAAGACAATTTAAATATGGTGGTTTGTTTACATAGTTAGCAAATTCTATTGACGGCCTCTTAAGCTACGGCTGTACAGCGTATCGCATACAATGACGTTTCATATATATCGCACGAATACGAATTTTAATTATACAAAATTTTGCTAACATGACTAAAGAAGTAATCTCATTGCAAAATATGAAATGTTTCGTAAAAACTTAGTCTGTATTCATGTAGGGGAAGAGGGGGGACAGTGGATCAGTTTTTGTTTTGAGGCACATAGCCCAGCAGATACATACTCTATGTCCGTTTTCTTTTCCTCATGTTAATAAGGTTATTAAGTCATAAATAAAATGCACTATAGAAGGCACACAAGTGGAACTTTAGGCCACAGTGACTTAAAAAAAAAGGGAATTGGTCCACTGTTCCCCATGCTCGGGGAACCTTGAATCAGGGCTTTGGGAACTATGGACCATAGGGGGAACAAGGGATCATATGTATTAAGTTACATAAAATACCGTTATAAATCGTCATAAATGTAGAGGTTTAGGGTTACCGGTCTACGCACCTCTACCTCCAGTAACCATTTCTTCAATTGTTTTCCAGTCTCTCCTAATCTTCGTGGCCGGGATGGGTTTGATCAGCGATTTCCTCACTCTAATGTACTCCAAGAAACGGGAGCCCCGACCGTTGGCCGTGTTGAAGAGGGTCAAGAATAATATATTTGCAGCTATACTCTGGCCCACAGCCTTTGTAAGTTAATTTTACATTGACTAAGGGGAACTTTTTGCTTTTTGCTGTTCGGAACTACCTTACAGCCCTGGGCTCCACGGAAGACCAGCGCTGTGGCATTGTTTAATGTCAGAGCATATGCTGAGTGGTGTCCACTTGCGGCCACTATAGCAACACCACCAGTCTTCCTTACGTACACGTTATTTTTAGTTTAAGCTGGTATTTATTCAGTTTCTTTTTATATATTGTGTTTTCTAATTAAGAACGAAATTGTGATGTGGTGTTATTTTGGCTGGCAATAAATTCATTTCTATTCTATTCTATTCTAAAACCGCCTAACCCACATAAACGCAGTCAAAAAATACTAAATCTTTTCAAATCAGTTGCTCAATAGGATCGGAAATATGGTTTTTTTTGCCATTTTTTTTACTGACCTGCCCAGTCTGTCGTTCCTATAAATATATTTGCTAAATTGAATAATCATATTTTAAATGGCAGTGCATAAGCTTTTATTTTTATTACGTTTTTTCATCGTGACAAGACATGAAGTAATAAGAATCTAATCTACCGTAATACTGGAGAGGCGCCATTTTAAAATTAAATTAATAGTAAATTAAATATAAATCCTAGCGAAGATAAACTAGTCGTGTGCTCCTCATTTCAAACACAGAGAAGAAGGATTACTAATGAAATTCATAATTAAATTGAACTCAATTCAATTCAAATATTTTATTGCATACATGTTGTTACAATACAGGTTGACAAATGTTAAAACAGATTCAAACATGCACCCTGATCACAATATTTATAAACTAACTTAAAACTAAAAGATTTTAATTAACATACAGGGTGTAACAAAAATGGGGTATGAACCGATGAAGGGCTTAACAGGTAGCGTGTGATAAGAAAAAACAAAAAAAAATTTATGACTCGATTTTTTTTTACCTTAGTATGGAGCGTTGGCCGACTGGGGCGACAAGCTCCATAGAAAAAAAAGAGTCCGGTCTAAAAATTTTTTTCCCGTTTTTTCTTATCAGAACACGATACCTGTTAAGTCCTTGATCGGTTCATACCCCATTTTTGTTACACCCTGTATAGTAAATAATAAGGCTTTCTGAGCTTTTTTTTTCTGAAAATTTGAATATTGATTCAAATTTTCAAATTCAAATTCAAAATCATTTATTAGCGAGGAAATACGGCCAGCCTTCTGGGCACCATGCCCGTTGACGGCGATTTATGCCAAATTTTTTACCTATAGTTTAAGTTTTATGTTTGTTTTTTTTAATTATGGTTGCTTGAATAAATGAAGTCGCTTTATTATATATATTAAATATTTCAAGATTTTTATAAAACAATCGTAACCTGACAAACAGGGTTCTGTATAAAGTTTATAAAAGTCTTGAAAATGTTACGGTCTCGGAGAAACGCTTTTATGGCAAATGATGATAATGGCAAACGCAGCGTTATGGCAAATGACTAGAGCTGGGCGTTTTTCCCGTAAGCGTTTTCAAAAACAGTTTATCGTACAGTAACGGAAAAACTGTTTGTGGCTAGAACCACAAACTGTTTTTATAAAAACGATGACAAGGAGCTACGAGTAGAAGGCGACAGTCGCACGCAACGGTTGCAATGCAAAACGTGAAAACGCAACTCGAACCGTGTCGTTTCACTTCGTTTGGCGACCGGCGACGGCGGCGACGCACGGAGACACTAGTTAGTTTTGAAACGGTTTTTCAAATGATTAAAAAAAACGGTTACCTTTCGTTTCACGGAAAAGTCGAAACGACCCAGCTCTACGAATGACATTATGGATATCGAAGGTATCCGCTTAGAAATATGCTGCCAGAGTCCGTTCCGTTTGTCACGCCGTCTGTCACCTTCCAGCTCGTCGCCACGATGTTCTGGTCGCTATTCAACTATGACCGCTCCCTGATCTACCCACTGTACGCGGACAAGCTACTCAGTACCATCACCAACCACATCAATCACACGGCTGTGATCCCGCTGGTGATTTGGGAAGTGTTGTTCCAGCCAAGGAGTGTTCCGAAGAGTCATGGGGTTAATGTGACCATGTTGACTGTGTACATGTTGACGTATTTGAGTGTGTAAGTATTTTTTTTGCTTAGGCCGTGCGTGAGAGCGAGAGGCTGCGATCCGATCTCTCGCTCCCACTTATGGTGCTGCCGCTTCCACCGCCGCTTTAAGTTATGGCCGAGCCATAACTGTTGTTTTTGGCATCATCTTATCCACGGTTCTAAATACAGTGATTTGCAATATGATAAATAAATAATCCTAGAGTCTGACCGACGAGTCGTGGCATTCGCATTGTTTTTGCTTTATCATCATCATCATCATATCAGCCGAAAGACATAGGCCTCCCCCAAAGAGTGCCAAAGTGACTCCAACGACCTTTACCAGGTTTCTTGGTTTATATGGCAACCATTTCACCTACCAAATAAGCTGTTAGTTATTTATTACTATACCTAAAAAAAAATACCTTTTATTTTCAATTAAAAGAAAGAAAGAAGACATTTATTCACTACACAAAAGACATAGAGACAAAGGGAGTAGAAATGCAATAACAATATATTAGAATCTAATAACATGTTATTTCCGTTTAGTACAATCTTTAATATCTTGGATTATTTACTAAACATTTATAATGTTTTTAAATTAAATCGTTCCTCTATGCATTTCTTGTTACCAGTGCTTATTTTTTTTAAATTTGTCCCAATTTTGTTATGCCACGACTCGCAGGGCGACTCTAGGCACAGTGCTCGAACTTTGAACCCCGTTTGGGTTTTGTAAAACATATTTTACAAATTAATTTCATTTCATGCTGTTTAGAGTATTTGAAGGACACCGATAACCTCACAAACTCTTGTTCAATATAGGTAATAGCCGACATCTAAAAGCACTTTAAATGACCCTATTAATATTGTAAAACACTCATTAATTGCTGTACAAACGACAGCACAATTAACTGACCATCATGTATTTATATAGAACCTTATTACAATGCACATAGAGTGCACGGATGGTCAGTTAGCTGTGTTGTCGATAGTACCTAAGAGACCGTCGTCTGGACGCTAGCCGACTGTGGGGCGACAAGCGAAATGGGCAAACTGTTGATGCTATATCCATATCCATACTTCCATACTAATATTATAAATGTGAAAGTGTGTCTGTCTGTCTGTCTATCTGTCTGTCTGTTACCTCTTCACGCTTAGGCACTGGTCCCACCGCCGGCTAGTAAGCTAGAAAAGT
Source organism: Epinotia bilunana (assembly GCA_947049275.1). Taxonomy (NCBI): domain Eukaryota; kingdom Metazoa; phylum Arthropoda; class Insecta; order Lepidoptera; family Tortricidae; genus Epinotia; species Epinotia bilunana. The sequence goes on along the minus strand of OX346278.1, from coordinate 9,300,989 downwards.
TGGGCGAGTAGCATTACATTGCGGATCTGTAAAGGTCGATTGATCACACTGTGCCTGGTCAGCACGCAATGAACCGTTACTCGCCCAACTTTTCTAGCTTACTAGCCGGCGGTGGGACCAGTGCCTTAAACCGCTGAACCGATTGAGATGAAATTTAATATGAAGATAGTTTGGATCCCGGGGAAGGACATAGGATAGTTTTTATTCCGGAAACCATCCCCGGAGGGGGTGAAATTGGGGATGAAAGTTTGTATGGTGCTACGATATAAACGAGTTCCACGCGGACGAAGTCGCGTGCAGATGCTAGTTCTTTATAATTTCACCATAATGTACACAGTTCTGACAGTAAAATTTTATTTTCTTATCTTATTTCAAGCATGAGCTCTTACAAATGTACTATCGACAAAATTGAATCCTGACCCACCATGGAACCTTGTTACAATTAACTGACATATTAACGTCATATGATCGTACGTATGTTCGTTAATTATGACATGGTTCTATGGTGGGTCATGATTCAGTTGGTTCGATAGTAAGAACTGATGCTTGTCACCGCGCTGCGACCAAATCTGCGAAAAAATCGAGTTCGCGTGGCGTCCTAATCGCGACCATATTTATTCTGATTGAAATTAACCATGATATTGTATCTACTTTTCAGAATGTACTACACATACATCGACCAAGGCGTATGGATGTACCCCATATTTGATTTAGCGTACAAAAAGCACATCTGTTTTCCTCTAAGTATAGCTACCATTGGCGTAGCACTGTATATATATTATCACATGCAATGGGTCCTCACACGATTAGTATGGGGCTCGCAGACGAAAATAAAGATATAACCAAAGTTAGTGAAGTAAAGAATAACTCACATTATCATTTTGACATTCAGTAATGTACACATAATGCGATCGAATAGGGTTGTAAGCTCAAAATTTAACATTACTCTAAATTAAAAATCCCTGCCGGTGCACGGACGCGGGGTTTGTTAGATCGCTTACGCAAAACTTTTCTTTGTAGTAAATTTTCTTTTCGCATTTTTGTAGTTGCAGACGTTTCTCCACTGTTCTCAGTCTTGTTACTCCCGTATCGTATTTTATTACGTCTGAATTTGTCTTCCCTATAGGAAACCCGTTGAAATTATTCGTTAGATAGCTTGAGATGCCCGAAAGGCAAGCTGCCCAGAAGTAGCGCGCTGTGCGGGGCTCCGTAGAAACTGTTCAATTGCTATTATAATGAATTTTGAAAAACGCGTTGGTAAACTTATGCGAGCAAAAAACACTACCATAATATAGGGCAAATTTTAAGAATCGGAAATTATGCGACTAGCGATAATAGTGAAAGAAAAATTAGCTACAAAGAAAAATTGCGTTTGGTAAACCGATCTAACAAATCGTGTTGTGCAGGAAAGAGAAATAATTATGTCTAAATATTGGCTCTATGTTGAATAATTTACTTTCAAAACAAAGTTTTAACCGACTTCAGTTTAGTACTCCGCCAAGCCACAAGAACTTTTCCACATTTCTTTTCCAATTTACCACATGAACTGATTTCCGAGGGCAAATGCGTTGGTTATTAGAGAAAAAAACCCAATCGCTGTATGTGGCCCGATAATATTTGAGGACTTCCGTCGATTCCACAAGGATCACCTTTGGCACTTCACTAGTTGCTATTTCAACGGAATCTTATCAGAATCTATGACGTACTTTTAGTACATAATTGAGGAATTCCATAGGTCATCTGTGGTCTTCATCATCAATTCCACTCCACCGAATTTATGATTTCCGGGTGTAAATACACGAGTTATAATAGAAAATACCAAAATCACTACACGCGTGCCTAATATAATTGAGGAGTTCCCTCAATTCCTCATGAATCCCATCATCCAACGGAATTTTTGAAAAAAATTGGACCCACCTGGAAGCATATACTTACAAATAAAAAAAAATTGTTCGAATCGGCTCATAAATGACGGAGTTCTGAGGTACCTAACAAACATTGAAAAAAAAAATACAACCGAATTGAGAACCTTTTTTTTGAAGTCGGTTAAAAAGAACCTTACCTTTATCGAAAACGGGTGCAGTGTATACAGAATTGTGTACTATAAAAATGGAGTGAATATATGAATGTTATTTTAGAATGATAAATATTGATATGATTTTTAATATAGATGTTTTAGAAAGGTAAAAATATGGGTGCATATAACGTACTCATAAATATGTCCCATAATATAATATACGGTTTTATAATAAAATCCCGAAGGAAACCACTGGGCTCACAGAAGGTAAATTCAAGAGTCATGTAAAATCAACTTTGTTAAAGAAAGCTTATTACACAATTAGGCAATACATAGAAGTCAAAGATGCCTGGAAGCTTCTGCATGACCACCACCTGGTACCACCACCTAATGTAATTGATACAAGTATTATATAAAGGTAGAATCAGTTTTTGACTTGCAAAAGTGCTATGAGAAAGCCTATTTGAATAAACATTAACAATAAACAATAACTCCTATGTCAACGGATTAAGGTTTTGGTACTTATTTATGAGAGGATGTTATCGATACTTTTTTGCACTTGACTGCAAGTTACACAAGGTGTAACAAAAATGGTGGTGAACCGTATAAAGTGTTAATTGCTATAGCATTGTGGCTATTTTTGTACAGAGTTATATACTTTGTACTCTAAATAATACAATGTTTTAGTAAATCAAGTTAAATTATAAATGGGTTAATAATTCGTTTTTATTAATTTTATAATTGTATTGTGTGTTAGTCTGTAAGGTATTTGTAAATATGGGCCGTAGATGCCTGAACTAAATGGTTTATTATTATTAATAACTATTAAAATTATCTTTTGAATGTCACCCCACTCTGATCTTTTTCACCTTACACTGTGATTTAAAATAACGACTAGAGTAAAATGTAACGGGTATTGATATGTAAGTAGCATTGTAATTAAATTACAATTAAATGGTATATTTTTTGTTTTATTACATGTATGTACATTATATTATATAACTGCAATGGTCATTTATTTGCCTAAACCTAAGGCCGCGTTTACACAGGTGTCATTTGGCGCGAGGACTCGCGCTCATCAGGCGATTATAGAAACGACATTACATCCTGTCGCGCAACATTAAGCCTTTCGTACAAGCGCGGCGTAAAGGCGAAAAACATACTTGGATATTGTAAAATATCCAAGTAATACAGTAGTGTAGTATAATCTTGTTTTTTGTTTGGTTTTATTTTTTTATTTAACAGGCATAACTATCACCCGGTTGCGGCTTGACGTTGACTTTTGGGAAATCCTATATGTTACATATACACCGTGTCCAATAAGTTCGAATACAAACTTTTAGCACTTGCTGTATAGACATACGGATTGCTGGCTATAAAATTCTTATTTTAATTTAAAACGTATATTGACATAAACATAATACAATAATTTCATAAGTCACGTATTTTTAGTTTGGTTTCAATACACGATGAAGCACTTTCGTGAAGAAATTATTAGATAATTCCTTAATGGCGACAGGCCATGTGCTATCTTCAAGGCGTTACAATCCCATGGAGTTAAACGGAATCTGGTTTATACTACTATAAAAAGGTATAAAGAGATCTCTTCTACAGAGGACAGGAAAAGATCCGGTCGGCCCCGCTCAGCTAGAACCAAAAAAGTGGTAAAGACTATAAGAGAGCGAATTCGGCGGAAAAAACAGCGTTCTATTAGAAAATTAGCTGCTGATCTGAAAATTTCCAAGGGATCTGTACATAATATATTGAAAAAAGAGCTTGGATGTCATGCCTACAAAAAACGAAAAGTACATGGCATTTCAGATGCGACCAAGAAAAAGAGAGTAGAAAGATGTAGCACCATACTTTCTTGGCACGCAGGGGCCGAATTTGTTTTCTCAGACGAGAAACTCTTTGTGTTAGTGCAGTCTCATAACGCCCAGAACGACCGGTTGTGGTCAGCAAGGATAGAAGACATTCCAGACTATGAAAGGAATGTGCCTAGGTTCCAGAGCTCACCATCAGTGATGGTTTGGGGTGTTCTTTGTAAGAGAGGCAAACTGCCTTTAGTATTTATTGATAAAGGCGTTAAAATCAATGCGGATGTTATAAAACTGAGGTTTTGGAGAAAAATGTTGCCCCAAATGTAAAAAATATGTTTGGAGATGATTATTATGTTTTCCAATAAGACGGAGCTCCGTCGCATACGGCAAACGCTGTTCAAGCTTGGTGCAAGGCTAATTTGACCGATTTTTTGCCGAAAAATGAATGGCCACCAAGTTCTCCAGATTTAAACGTACTAGATTATTTCGTATGGTCATACATGCTCTCGAAACTAAATAATTATAAAGTCGCAAACCTGAACCATTTTAAAAAGGTTATCGTGCAAATTTGGGACGATATGCTGATGGAAGCGGTGCGTGCATCTTATGACTATTTTGAGAAACGTTTGAAGCTTGTAAAAAAAGTTAAAGGTGGAGTAATTCACATTTGTTGTAAATATTGTATATAAGTGTGCCTTTCATATAATATAATTTACATAACATAAACTACGCGTACATTTATTTTATTAAGGATCATAACTGTATTCGAACTTATTGGACACGGTGTATATCTTGCCTGGTTTCTTCCAAAACCTTGAGGAATAAAATTAAACTATCTAATAGCACCCCACTAGGTGGACTGATGACCTGACCCCGTAGCATGGACGGCCTTATCACACGATAAGTGACAAGATAGAGCGTCCGTCACTGGCTGACACCGTTCAATAGAACGAGACGGACGCTCTATCTTGTCACTTATCGCGTGATAAGGCCGACCATGATACGGGGTCTTCTAAAGGTCAAAAATCGACAAAAAACGATGACATAATTTATGAATGGCCCCTTACGAAGCTGCAGGTCCTAATAAGTATTGATATCTATTAAATATATCGTCGTTTAGTATCCATCAAACAAGCCTTATTGAGCTTACTATGGGGCTAGTTCGGTTGTGTAAGATTGTCCCCTTACTTATATTTACTTATTTTATGCTTCGCGTCGGCCGTTCGTGTGTACCCAGCACAATGTAGGTGATAATCGGAACCGTAACGCGTTGCAAATGTCAGGAAGTAATCTACACTTATAAATCTCTGTATTAAAAATAATCTTAAGATTACACGCGGAGTATGTGTTACGATACTGGTTTGTTTGTATTTTTACGTCACACCTGGCCATAATGCGAGTTTTACTGCACGCTGCGCGTACGGTAAAACTCGCATTATGGCCAGGTGAAGACGTAAAGTTGTGTACTCACCACGGGCGATAATTCATAAAGCCCCAGATCGCATATTTGTCAAATGAAACATTTGGCCAAAAGTTGTTTGTTCCAACATTAGTGAACCGTAACAAACATCTAAACATCCAAACATCTAAACTTTCGCATTTATAATATTAGTAGGATAAAAACCTTGTAAGAACAATGTAAAAAATATTTATTTATTTATTAACATACACATCTTTACAGGCTATTCTAATTCGACAGTATGGAATTTGACACAAAACAGAAAATAAACACACAGGTACTTACACTACAAATTACAGTAACACAATACATATAACGTGGCCTTTGTGAATTCGTGCAAATGACAAAAAAACAAATCTACCTTGATCGCTACTCGGTTAAGGGTCCGAATTGCGCGCGTAAAGGGGGCCTGGTAAAGGAGTTGCGTTCGAGCGCGCGGCTCGGCCAGCAGGCTCGGCCGCCGCGCCGCCGCCGCCACACACACCGCACAGTGAATCGAGTAGAACAAGCATATGGGACAAAATTATTTTAGTAGTTTTTTGAGCTTATACGAGCTCATTATGTATGAATATACATATACGTATAGTTTATGTACTTTGGTTCGTGACAGAGGGGTAGGGTGGGGGTTCAGAAAAAACAATATTATAAAAGTGAATGTACAATAATAAATTATATATTTTATTACATGTACACATAAAATACTAAATCTACTGTTGCAGTAATCTTTTAATCAACATCATTTTTAACATTATCATGCCATTACAAGGAAAAGTAAAACTAATTAGGAACTACATTTACATAGGATTCTTAAGTAGGTACATATAAATCAATTAGAGTTAATTACAGCGGTCATTTTATTAATTACTTTCACCGTCATCATCTTCATCCTGCGAATCATTAATTGACGTGTCATGATCATCTACACTAAACAAACTAGACACTACATCTACATTAGTTTCATTAACTCTAGGGGGTTTCAACAATGCTAAAACTAAATTGGAATCCATAATAATGAAATAAACACAAATAACTTGGAAATGCACACAATTATTTTTAAGCCAAGAGCAATTACGCAAATGAATGCATAGTTCGTTCGTGGACATCACACATTCTCCCTTCTGGAGTATGGCGGAGGGCATTACAGTGCTTTGCACTTTTTGCCGGTTTGTTTTTCGCGGCCCATTAACAAATGGGCCGGTAATCATTTGCCATCTTGGCTTTTATTTGGCGGGGGGGACGTTGGCCATCTTGGCTTGGTGGTCAAGTTGGCCTGTCTGCGGCATTGTTGGGGGTGTCGTTGGCCTGTCTGCGGCTTGGTGGAGTCCTGGGGGCAGGACTGGGGTCTGTGGGGGGCGGCGGTACGAGCTCGCGTGGTAGGGCTCGTCGCCGGCGGGTGTCGGGGGGGCGCGCGTGGAGCGGCGCGATCCCCTGAAGCAGCGGGAAGCGGGAGGCATCGGCGCGAGCGAACATGTTCTGCGCTAAGTGGGCGATAAACTCGTCCAGGTTCTGGTGTTCGAGGTCTCTCTGGATGTGGCGGTTCCGCACGTATCGGGGGCTCGGACGATGGCCCTCAGGCTGAGCGACTCCTGCGCCCTGAGCTTCTTCCTGCTGGTTTCTGCCGTCAGAGCGTACCACGCAGGAGCCGCGTATGTTAGGCGGGACCTAACGTACGCCTTGTAGACCCCCAATTTTGTGAGTGGAAGGCTGCTGTGGAACACTGGACGAAGTTTTGTGCGCGCGCATTTTGCTCGTCGCACCGCTTCCTCGGAGTGTTGCTTCATGGTGAGGCCCCTGTCTATAGTGACCCCCAGGTACTTGGCCGTGTAGGCCCACTCAACGTCCTTGTTGAGTAGCTTCAGTGGCGGCGGCGGCGGTTTCGACCCTGTGAGGAAGGCCTGTGTCTTGCCCACGTTCACCGTGAGCCTCCAGTCGGCCAGCCAGGCAGGTAGGACGTCAAGCTGGCGCTGGATCTTGGATGCGGCATGGGCGGGAGTTATCGACGACGCGTAGTAGGCCGCGTCGTCCGCAAATAGTCCCAGCTTGACGTCGCCGATCACCGGGATGTCATCGGTGAAGCAGGCGTACAGGGCTGGGGACAGGCAGCTTCCTTGTGGAACGCCCGCGAGGATCGGGCGTTCGGTCGATGTGGCGTCTTCCACGGCCACGTGGAACCGCCGCTCCAACAGGAAGGAGCGCAGGACTCTGATGAGTCGTCGCGGTGCGGAGGAGGTCGACAGTTTGGCCAGCAGGCCCTCGTGCCAGACTCTGTCGAAGGCCTTCTCCATGTCGAGAAAAACCGCGACGACATGCTCCTTCTTGTTCATCTTCTCCGCCATGAAGTGCAGAACGCGAGTGAGCTGCAGCGTTGTGGAGTGCTCGGTGCGGAATCCGAACTGTTCGGGGCGAGGCTCAATGTGAGGGAGGAGCCTTCCCAGTAGTAGCCGTTCAAATACTTTGGAGAGGGTACTGAGCAGCGTGATGGGCCTGTAGCTGTCCGGTCTTCTCCTGTCCTTCCCTATCTTGGGTATCAGTATGACCCGGCCAAGTTTCCAGCTCGTCGGAAAGTGGCCCGAGCGCATGATCCCATTGAACAGGCGTGTCACCGCCGCTATAGTGTGCTGCGGCAGGTGACGTAGTGCCTCGTTTGGGATCATGTCTGGACCTGGGGCCTTCTTGGGGTTGACTTTCTTCGTTTCCCTCCGAACTTGGCCGGGCGAGAAGAAGACCGGGTCCTCCTCTGCTGTCGGCGTGCGCTCGAAGTACCTCTCCAAAAGCTCCTCCACCTCCCTCGTGTGGTTGGCGTTTGAAGTGGGGTTGGGCTGGAACTGCCTCTCCAGTGACTCCGCGAACAGTTCGGCTCTCTCCTCTGCTTTGTAATGGAGCACTCCACGGTCGTCCTGTAGTGGACGGACGGCTTCAGTGGTCTGCCCCAGCTGCCTGCACAGGCGGTGGATGGACGGCACGCTGCCGTCTATGCTGGCGATGTGGGCCTCCCATTCGTTTCCGTTGTGGAGGGCGAGCTCCCCCTTCACCTGCTCCACCAGGCGGTTGAGCTCGCTCTTCATCGTCGGGCATCTGGTGTGTTGCCATCTCCTTCGCAGCTGGCGCTTTCTCGTCATGAGCGACCATAGGAAGGGGTCTGCACCTCTCCTCTGTGGCGATGGTGCGAGAGGATGACTCTAGCGCCAGCTGGATGACTCGGGTGATGGCGGTGGCCGTTGTCTCCACCTCCTCTGCCGTTGAGACTGGACCGGGCTGCAGCTTGTCGAGGGAGGAAGCGAAGGCCTCCCAGTCGGTTTTCCTCCTTGGCTTCCTTCTCGGCGTGGTGTTGGGTGCCATGTCCAGGACCATGAGCACCGGACGATGGTCTGATGGCAGGTGTGGCAGGACTTCCTGCGTGACGGCCGCTGCGAGGTCCTTGTGGACCGCAAAGTCTATGATGTCGCACGACCAGTGCGCGTCCGAGTAGTGCGTCGGCTCTTCGGGTCCGGCGACATCATAGTTGCGGTCCAGTAGTTCCTGGTACAGGACCCTCCCTGCTGCGTCCGTGCGTGAGGCGTTCCAGGCGGCGTGCTTGGCGTTCCAGTCCCCTGCCAGGATGGTCGGCCCTGGGGACTGGAGGAGTGCCCTTAGGTCCTCCCTCAGCGTGCCGAGAGGACTGGTGGGCGGCCGGTAGACGGAGTACAGCCTCAGGTCTCCCTGGCTGACTCTGATGTCGACTCCGAGCGCCGTGAGAGAGGCGTAGGCGACGAAGTCGACGGGCTGGTGGACGATGGTGCGGCGTACTAGGACAGCTAGGCCGCGGAACGGGCGTCCCTGTTGGTTTGTCTCGTTCCGCTGGTACACCAGGTAGCCGCTCATCTTGAGGCTGGTCTTGGCCTGGGTCTCGCTGACCAGCATGATGTCCACGTCCTGCTCTCGGAGGAAGTGGCGGAGCAGGGCTATCTTGCCGGTCAGCGTCCGGGCGTTCCAGTAGACTACCCTCAGCTTATTTTTGAGTGTGCTGGTTGCCGAGGGTAGTCTTCAGGGCCTCCTGGACAGCTTGAGGGCCCTGTTGGGCCGCTGCGGTGAGGAGAGCGGTGATCATCGTCGCGAGGTCTTGCGGTTGGCCGTGTTGCAGGCTCTTTCCTTCTTTGGCCGGGGGAGGGGCCACTGCTAGGACCGGTGTGGCCTTCTTCTTTGCTTTCTTTTTGGTCGATGGCTGGGGCTTCGGCGCTGCGTCGCATAGTAAATTTGCACTCATCCTATATAGTCACCTTAATTACTCATGTAAGGGGGGGTTGCAGGAAAAAATAACACGTGGGACTCTTAATGTATACTCATTAGTAATGACCTACCATAATGAGTTTTTGGATATTTGATAAGGGTTTTTGTCCCATTTGCATGTTCTACTCGATTCACAGTGCACCGGTCCGGTACGCTCAAACACACCTCCGCAAGGACTCCAGAGGGCGTAGCACGGTTGCCATTTTATCACTTATCGTTGTGGATAAGGCATCCTTCACTCTCGCACTCGCATACTTGTCGGAGCGTGATGGGCGTTTTTACCACAACGATAAGTGATAAAATGGCAACCATGCTACGCCCACAGGATTGCTCAACTTGCCTCGTATCAACTTAAATATATTTGAAACCAGCCCCATGTAGAGAAGAAGCTCAATATAAACTTGAATGCTGCAGCCTGTGTCCTACCTGTTGGATCTATTGCCATATATTGTTTTGTGCCTTTCATACGGATCTAAATATCAGTGACAGATAAAGATGAGTTTTATCGGTCGGCCTATAATAGGTTTGCAACGTTTTACTTGATTGATAGGTTAAATTAGAACCTGCATGTATCCTATGTCCAAGAGAACCAAACGAAGTCGCAGGTACAGCTGGTTATTTAAATATATTTCCTGTTAGCATAATCAGTTGGACTCGACCGCGCGCAGAGACCGCGCATATCTTGATAATTAATAATTCGTGTGCTCATATAAATATAAGCGTGATATCAACGTAAAATGTGAGTTTCTCAACACATCCAATACTAAACTACACTATGGGGTTCTTCGAGAATGGATTCTACGGGTTGTTATGGCGCCGTAGGTTCATGGTCTTCTCTCCCTCTCACTGAGCATAAGCGTGAGCTAGATGGAAGTGCGTGCTCGGAAGCGCGGATATCATGTTTTATAATTTTAATTTTTTAGCCGTTTAAATAAATGAAAAAGTAATGACTGAGTTCCCTCAAACATGATATTACCGATCTTTAGAAGCCATTTTAATATTTTTAGCTTTTGTACATAATTTGTTACGAATATTTTAAGTGAATTTTAGACCTATATGTTCGTGTTTTTTTTCTATCGAGCGAAAATTGCATGTTTCGAATCACTGATCTCGCTGCAGAAAAGCCTCAAGATTATACTATTCGTATTATAAATAGACGCATTATATTGTTTCAAAAACTCTGTTCGGTTAACTTCGCTGTTACTTACGGCGCCTTAAAGGTGGTTTTCCGACGGCGAGGCGAGGCGGGGCGTGGATGGGCGAGAATTGAAATTTGTATGGGACTTACTACCTATTTCCACCGCGCGCGCGCGCTCAGTGCAAATAGGTAGTAAGTCCCATACGAATTTCAATTCTCGCCCGGATGGGCGATTCGCCTCGCCGGTGGAAAACCACCTTAAGGGTCGGCAACGCGCATGCGAGTGCCTTGGAGTTGCAAGTCGCAAGAATAGGTTACGGTGAGCGCTTAGCATCAGGACCGTACGCTTTTTTGCCACCGACGCAAAAAAATTGGATTAAGTGCCAACCATTTGTAAAAAATTACCTAACTTTCTCATTCAGGGTGTCCCGCATCCACCTCCGCATGGCCGGCTACTTGGCCACCCTAGCGTTGCACATCTCCAACATTATATACATGAGGACATTCCACCAGGGAGAGGTCTTGGAAGATCCAGAGATCAGGCAGTTCATACGAGTGCAGTATAGATACATCACCTGCTGGACATTTGTAAGTTTATTTACTGACTAGCGTATTGAAAAGAACGCAGGCAAACCCGCGGGATAAAATACTGCCTATAACCGTCCAGAAAGCATCTACGCGCAGGTGAATGTTTTTTTTTATTGGATAGGCGGTTCCTGAGAATTATAAGTTTGTACGTAATGGGTATTCTCAGGAACCGTATAATTAACCTCTGTATAATTAACGAACCTGCTCACAAACTTTCACGAGAATCAGTTGAGAAATGCGTCCTGCAGAGAACAGCGGTACAGATGCCGGACGCCGCGCCGGACAGACAAAAGATTATCGGCCCAAGCTGAAGCATAGAACTTCGTTCGCTTCGCTCGCTCGTTCGAATAAAGAGGAAAATAAGTAAGTCTATAAACTTACAAAGCTACACTTTCACAGTATTTTAATCAATTTTGTGAGCAAGTTCGTTAATTATACAGATTTTGTATAGGAGTCACTTTTAGGAAATTAAATTAAATAAAAAATCGGCCAAGTGCGTGTCGGGCCACGCGCAGTGTAGGGTTCCGTAGTTGCCTGTCTGTCTTAGCTACATCGACACGCGCGCGCCAACTAAATGGTGCCGTTGCGTCGGCTGAATTTGTACGAAGTGGGCCTTTCTAAGTACATTTTAGTTAGTTATAGTTTTCCTTTTAAAATCATTATTATGTACTGCTGCCACGATTTTTTTTCACATCCCCAGTAGTAGCCATTCAGCCGGCATTGGGGGGGGGCGGGGACATGACTCGAACAGAAATTAGGGCTTACCTCATGCAAAGTTTCGTTACAATCCAACATGTAGTTTTAAAATGAGAGCGTAACTACGTTTGTATGGAGAATCGAGCTTACTGCGGACTCTTAAGTTTCTTTTTATATATTGTGTTTTCTAATTAAGAACGAAACTGTGATGTGGTGTTATTTTGGCTGGCAATGAATTCATTTCTATTCTATTATATTTCTTGCAGCTTCTCCAAATGCTCTACGCGCTACTCGGATTGACTTGTGACTGGTTGACACTGAGATATTCGTCGAATAATAAATACAAGCTGCCGCACCTCCTGAGTGACTCTCGAGACACATTGTTTTCAGCTGTTATATGGCCGTCATCTTTTGTAAGCATAAACACTTCTGTGAGCGTAGCATGGTTGCCATTTTATCAGTTATCGTTGTGGTAAAGACGCCCATCACGCTCTGACAAGTATGCGAGTGCGATAGTGACGGATGCCTTATCCACAACGATAAGTGATAAAATGGCAACCGTGCTACGCCCGCTGGTGTGTTCCAAATATGAGCGAGATAACATTTCGCTGTGCCTACCACTTCTGATTAATTTATTCTGTTTCAGGTAGTAGCCAGTCTCTTCTGGCCGTTCTATCTCTACGACACCCGCTTCGTCTACCCAATCTTCATAGACAGAGTGTTGACCCGTCTATCAAACCACATTATACATACCGCCATCATACCTATAGTTGTATGGGAGATGCTGATGAGGCCTCAAATGAAGCCAGAGCGAGAAACGAAGCTTGTCAGCATACTGGGGGCGTACATTTTGGTTTATTGGGCTGTGTAAGTATGGTTTTTACAGGCTTTCATTTAACTTGACCCGAGGCCCTAGCACGCATGGTTTTATCGCCAAGTGACGTTTCCGTACATTTTCGCCGTAAAATGAGACGACAAAGCATATCGTGCTAGCTGGGCTGTTCGTTTGTTAGTTTGTTAGTGTGGGACACATCTTGGAACAGAATTTTGAACCATTAACCTCAACTGATTGAGCTGAAATTTTGGGTTTAAGCATAGTTTGGATGACAATTCAATATTATGGTACCATCGAGCTGATGGAAACAGGCCGTGGCCATAGAAAATCAGTACTTAACCGACGTAACCCCGTTGAGTTTGGGCTCATTAGAATCGTATCAAGGAGTAGTTGATGACGGTATACAGATGTGCTTTTCTGTATAGCACAGTTATAGACCGTGGGCCCACACCCAATGTTTTTCCCTTGCTCAGCACAACTTTCTCGACCTGCTTGCCATGCATTACATGCATATTATCATGAAGTCATGTGACGTTGATTTATTGGGAGTGTGCCCACGGTCTACTTAGCAAGTACACAGCCATCAGTAGTGGCTACCTTTTTGCGCCGTTTGGGGTTGAAAAGAACCTCAACCCTCACCACTCCCTCTCCCCCCTCCCGCCCCCAAGCCTCGTCCCGAATCTCTCACCATCCTACGGTCACTTGACCTCCTAAGGTGAGATCTCACCTTACGCATCTGACGTCACAAAAATCTGTGCCGAGTTTATCCATTTTTCCCCATCCAAAAAAGGGCACAGCGCCGCTATAGAAGTTTTCACTTCAAAAACATTCCCATTTTAGGAGCATCATCGATATTTTCATTTAAAGCCCCAAGCCCAGACACGCAGATAGAGTATTCGGTAGTTAATAAAGTGTTTCATTCAATAATAAATAAATAAGGTAATAAATGCTTTGACGTAGTGAAAGTGAGTAATTTGAGAGCTGACATTTTGTATTTTATTCCAGATTGTTCTACACATACATCGAACAAGACTATTGGATATATCCTATCTTCAAATATGCATATGGGACTTTATATTTTCCGCTAATTGTATGCTATAGCTTCATTCTTAGTTTTATTAATTATAAATCGCAGTGGATTGTAATATCATTTCTATATCCGACAAAGAAAGTGAAAGGTGGTAAAAAGATTAAATAAATGTCTCTTTGAAATTTTACTACTTTATTTATCATTTCTAACCTCATAATTAATTGTTTAGTGTAAATGAGAATGTATGATTATTGGTTACTACAAATAAAGACTCCTAGCGTTATTCCCGGCTGTACCCTAAAGGATCCCAGGGTCCGCTTTGACAACTAATCCTAAGATTTGGCATAGGCACTAGTTTTACGAAAGCGACTGCCATCTGACATTCCAACAACTGATATTTGTTCTATATTTTTTTTATTGAATGTGACTAAAGTATACTAACCATTTCCACAACGCACGCATATTGTATTTCTATTATAATTTAGGTATTCTTAGATCGCATGCGTATCAAAAGGTTCATGTTACCTATTCCTGTATACCGTTTTAAAATGAGAACGAAATTACGTGTACGTGTATCGTGAGTCGCCTTGAGGCGAGCGTGCTGGCACAGTATAGAAGAATAATACAGTAGGTAATCTGAGGCCGTTTAGGAGCGTTCGTTACCTACTTTCGCTCGACGCGCAGGGCTGTGTCAAGTTTGTGGCTTGGCATACCTATAATACTAATTATGCTTTTAAGTATGGAAAGTATTTCTGTTACAGTTTAATAGACAATATTGTGTGGCGGTGTGTAAATAAAAGTTCACTCACGTTTTAGATGTTCCTTATAATTCCACACACCAATTCACATTAAATGTTTATAAAAGAACAGAAGGCAGAAAGCAAAAGCACAGTACAATGTCATAACCGTTAACATGCGCGCGGTGCCGCGGTGCTAGAAAGCGATAGCATATAGGAAAGCAAGCGGGTGCGAAAGAGATAGCGAACACTCAGCAGTACGCGGGTGTCGTTCATGAGGTTCGGCTAGCGACTGCCGAAGCCGGCTGCGCCGGCGCAGGGGTAGGGGGGTGCGGTGGACGCCGCTCAGACAATAGGAGCAGGTTTCCGAGATGCGTGTCCATTGCACCCGTACGATATTTACTTTAACGTCCGTCACATAAGTACGGCGAGTTAATGTAAATATTATTATGTATATGTGCTTAAGATATATGTGTAATATAATATGTGTATAAGGTATGTATGTTTATATATATATATATATGTGTGTGTGTTATATATGTATGTAAGTAGGTAGAATACCTATATCACTCCCCTCCAGAGACCGTCAAGGGCGATAAAAATCGGGAAATCGCACGCGTCGCCCTGATCGCGTGATGTAGTCACGAACAGTACTAGGAGGTGGAGGGTCTACGTGGCTGTTTGGGACTGGGTCTACGTGGCTGTTTGGGACTGGGTCTACAAGTGTGTGGGCCGGTTTAAGCCGGTCTATGGACACTGTGACTTCTTTCCCATTGACCATAATCTTAAAAACTTTGTCATTTCTAGCCAGGACTTTATGTGGGCCGGAGTAAGCAGGCTGAAGTGAGCCACGCGACGCATCTTCACGGAGGAAGATAAACTCGCAGGTGGCTAGCTCTTTAAAAACAAAGGGTTTCTTACGGCCGTGGCGAGATGCTGGTACGGGCTTCAGGTTCTCGGCATAAGACCTCAACCGGGCTGAAAATTCAGACACGTCTGTTGTTCCAACTGCGGCAGGGTCGAAGAATTCTCCGGGTAACCTGAGGGGTTCGCCATATACCAGCTCGGCCGAAGAAGCCTGCAAATCCTCCTTAAAAGCGCTGCGTACGCCGAGGAGTACCCATGGCAGAGATTCGGTCCAAGTCTCGTTGGCGTGGCACACAATGGCTGCCTTGAGCTGCCGATGAAAGCGCTCGACCAGGCCATTGCAAGCCGGATGGTACGCCGTCGTTCGCCTGTGCTCAAACCCGGCTATCCTTGATAGGTGGGAGAACAGGGCTGATTCGAATTGGCGACCTCTATCTGTCACTATGTCGCTGGGACAGCCAAAGCGCGAGATCCAGGTAGATAGCAACGCTTTGGCCACTGTCTCAGCTGTGATATCAGCCAAGGGGGCTACCTCGGGCCAACGAGTGAACCGGTCTACCGCTGTAAGGCAGTACCGGTATCCTTGGGACAATGGGAGGGGACCTATAAGGTCTATGTGCACTTGTTTGAACCGTGCCTTAGGTAGGCTGTACGTGCTGAGTGGGGCGGCTACGTGTCTGCTGACTTTTGCACGTTGGCATGGCACACATGCCTGTGCCCACTTGCGGCAATCTCTGCGCACGCCTGGCCACACAAAGCGTTCAGCTACCATTTGGGCTGTTGCACCGGGTCCTGGGTGGCTCAAGGAATGGAGGCTGTGGAATACTTGCCTCCGGTAAGTAGTTGGCACGAAAGGTCTGGGGGCTGGGGTACTGACGTCACAGTACAAGGAGCTACGGCTCCCAGGTAAGTGCCGTTCCTCTAACTGCAGAGAAGATCCTCCGTCGATGAGTTGCTGCAACTCAGAGTCGAAGGCTTGGGCTTGAGCGATGAGGTCGAGACTTACAGGCGCTCCCAATTCCTCCACACGCGACAAAGTGTCGGCAACGACATTATCTTTGCCAGCGATATGCCGAATGTCGGTTGTGAATTGGGAGATAAAGTCCAGATTTCTATACTGACGTGGTGAGCAGTTGGACTTATGCTCCCGAAAAGCGTACGTAAGCGGCTTGTGGTCAGTATAGACTGTGAAGTGCTTCGCCTCCAGCATATGCCTGAAATATTTGATCGACTCGTAGATTGCAAGCAACTCTCGATCGTAGGGAGAATACTTCACCTGCGAGGGACTCAGCTTTCGGGAGAAGAAAGCCAGGGGCTCCCACACTCCATCCTTGAGCTGCTGGATTACCCCGCCCATCGCCGTATCAGACGCGTCGGTTGTCAGGGCGAGCGGAAGCGAGCAATCTGGATGGGTAAGCATTGTCGCTTGAGACAGAGACTCCTTGCAGGCTTCAAACGCTCTCAAGGTGTCGCCTTCAAGCTTGATTGGATGTGACCCTTTGACTGAGCCAGTCAATAAAGCGTTCAAAGGTGTCTGAGACGACGCAGCCTGGGGCAGGAACCGTCTGTAGAAATTGATCATCCCCAAAAAACGTCGGAGCTGACGTACGTTTTGGAGTTGAGGGAATTCTAGAATTGCCTGTACCTTAGAGTCCAATGGTCGTGTGCCCTTTTCGGAGATTGAGTAGCCTAAGAAGGTTACCTCCGAGGCACCGAAGACACACTTGGACGCGTTCAGTAGCATGCCATAGTCCTGCAGTCGTTTGAAAATAGCACGAAGGTGTTCCTCATGCTGCTCTTCGTCTCTGGAAAACACTAGAAAATCGTCTAGGTAACAGTACACGAAGTCGAGTCCCCTGGTCATCTCGTCCACGAACCTTTGAAAAGTTTGGCCCGCGTTCCTAAGTCCAAAACTCATAAAAGGAAACTCCCATAAACCGAATGGCGTCGTTATGGCGGTTTTCGGAATGTCCTCATCGCTGACAGGTATCTGATTGTAGGCTTTAACCAAATCCAGCGTGCTAAATACTTTGCAGCCTGAGATGCTATGGGCAAAGTCGTGGATGTGCCGGATCGGATACCTGTCAGGGATCGTGCGGGCGTTCAACGACCGGTAATCGCCACAAGGACGCCACCCGTTATCCTTTTTGGGGGCTAAGTGCAAGGGCGATGACCATGGGCTTTCCGAAGGTCGTGCCGTGCCGTTGGCCAGCATAGACTCGAATTCCTGTTTCGCGATCTTTAATTTATCAGGCGCCAGACGACGAGGAGCAGCAGAGGCTGGGGGGCCTGGTGTTGTGCGGATGTGGTGTACGGTGTTGTGTGTCGGTGTTGGACGCTGCGTACCAGCCGGCCGGATCAGATCTGGAAAATAATCTAAGAGCTTATGGAAACGCGTAATCCCGGTTGGTACCTTGATGGACGAAATTCCGTTCTGCTGAGCACTCGACGCTATAGTAAACAAATTGGTAAGATCGTCTATGATTCGCTTGTTAGGACAATCTATAATAAGCTTGTAATAGTTTATAAAATCCACACCAATTATAGGTTTAGTAACGTCGGCTACGACAAAACGCCATTTAAAGTCTCTACGCAGTCCAAAGTCTAGACACAAATTCACCCAACCATACGTGGCAATAGAAGAACCATTTGCCGCACTTAGTTCGTAATTTGCCCGAGCGCGACGATCGCGTAGCATCGACCGGGGGTACACGCAAAGGTCACTGCCGGTGTCTACCAGGAACTGGATCTTGGAGTGCCGATCGGTGATGAATAGGCGACCAGTGGGGCCGGGGCAATCGCCTGTCGCCATTAGCGAGTGCCCGTGGAGTTTCCCGCCTTGAAGTCGCAGGGCTTCACGCATTGGGTAGCCTGCTCCCCAAACTTGCCGTGGTACCAGCAGAGCGGGAACTTGCGGTAGTTGCTCTGCGATCGTTGGCTCGAACGGGACCTGCTGTTGGAGCGGCGAGTGGACCTGGCCCGTGATCTATTGCCGGGTTGAGCCTTAAGCTCGTGAACCTCTCTTCGAAGCGCGGCGATCTCCCTGGTTAGGCTGCCGATGACGTCCTCTGGAATACCGTGACTAGCTGCGGCCACTTGCGGAGCAGGTGCAGCGATGTCGCAAACCCTGTCGGCTAGATCCGCTATGTCCTCGATCGAACTAGACGCCGGTTGGCCAGCGAGCACTGTCTGGATGTGACGGGGCAAACGACTAGCCCAGATGGTCTTCAAAAAGTCGTCTGGAACGTCGGCGCCTGCGAGGCTCCTCAGGTGGCGCAGAAATTGCGACGGCTTCCGGTCGCCGATCTCCTCATGTATAAGCAATTGCTTAATCTTTTTCTCGTTGGAAGCTGACAGCCTTTTGATGAGTTCGACCTTGAGCTTTTCATATTTACGCTCGGCTGGTGGGCTGACGATGACATCTTTTACTTCCTTAGCGTAAATACTATCTAGCTGGCCGATGACGTAATTAAATTTGGTCGCATCTGCTGTAATGCCGGAGATAGCAAATTGCCCTTCCACTTGTGCGAACCATATTTCTGGCTCTTCAGGCCAAAATGGTGGCACTCTCGTAGCGACTTTACATATGTCGAACGGCTCGCCGGTACGCTTAGTCCCGCTTGATTCGGTACTATTCTCGCCGCCATTACCGTGCGTTCCCGAGCCTTCAGCAACCGCGTCTTTAAAGTCATCGGGATTACTCGGCATTGTGCTTGCTGTGTCCAAGTGTGGTCACCAGATATGTGGCGGTGTGTAAATAAAAGTTCACTCACGTTTTAGATGTTCCTTATGCTTCCACACACCAATTCACATTAAATGTTTATAAAAGAACAGAAGGCAGAAAGCAAAAGCACAGTACAATGTCATAACCGTTAACATGCGCGCGGTGCCGCGGTGCTAGAAAGCGATAGCATATAGGAAAGCAAGCGGGTGCGAAAGAGATAGCGAACACTCAGCAGTACGCGGGTGTCGTTCATGAGGTTCGGCTAGCGACTGCCGAAGCCGGCTGCGCCGGCGCAGGGGTAGGGGGGTGCGGTGGACGCCGCTCAGACAATAGGAGCAGGTTTCCGAGATGCGTGTCCATTGCACCCGTACGATATTTACTTTAACGTCCGTCACATAAGTACGGCGAGTTAATGTAAATATTATTATGTATATGTGCTTAAGATATATGTGTAATATAATATGTGTATAAGGTATGTATGTTTATATATATATATATATATGTGTGTGTGTTATATATGTATGTAAGTAGGTAGAATACCTATATTGTATACTCGAAGTAATAATATTATAGATAGTTAGGTATGTGTTTTTAGTTTCCCACTTCATCGAATATTTTAATACCACTATAATAGTATAGTGGTATTAAAATATTCGATGAAGTGGGAAACTAAAAACATAGGAAATATTTTAGGCATAGGCCTAAAATATTTCCTAGTAAGTATAATAGTTGCTAAACTGCACTAGGTTGGTAGGTGCTTAGTTACAAGCCTATTCGGCTCCTTGTGATATCGTGGCACTGGCGGCTCGCTGTCTTCATACCTACGAGGCGGCTTCCTTTGACGTAGCGAGTGAGAACGAGCGAACACCGCAACGGCGCGGCCCCGATTGAAGCATTCTCCATCATTCCCGAAGGCTGTGTGTGTGCGTACCGAACAAGCGCGCATGTGTGCAGCCGTGCGATGTACCTTTGTTCGAAGTTTATCTACTGTTCCTATACTGTGGTGCTGGGGACTCAATAATTTAGAATTACGTAGAACCTAATCTGAAGTATTGATAAATAATTTCTAGATTACTTAATGATTAAAATTATCACCATTCAGCCGCTATCAGTTGGCATTGATATTTACATCAATCTTGCGTTTTTGTTACCAAATATAAATAAAGTTTATTTCTGTAGTTAATAATTTGTTCATAATTGTTTGGCAAGTTTTAACCGGTTTCCAAGAAGAAATGAGTTATCATTTCTGTGAATCTCATTTTGCTGGATAGACGGTCATTTGTTTAAGTATGTAAATGTGGGCGTTGTTGTGGCGATATAGGAAGTTCTTATATCGCCACAGAAGATGGGTATGGCGGCATAGAGAATGGCTGTGGCGAAATAGAGATTGGATTTGGTACTTCTCAGAGTTTGAATATAAAGATCTGTTAATTACTTCATTCCTGTGGTTTACCTGTGTGGTAAGTTTATGATTTTACATTATTTTTACGTTTTGTCCTGGCTATGAGTCCCCTGGTCGACTCTCTCAATACAAACTTAGTTACAGGTGGCATACTGAAATAAAATTAATCTTTTTAACCTCCGACGCAAAGAGGGGTGAGGGGTGTTATAAGTTTAACGTGCCTGTCTGTGTATCTGTCTGTGGTATCGTAGCTCCCAAACGGATGAACCGATTTTCGTTTAGTTTTCTTTGGGTCATAGATAATTTTATCCCAAGTGTTCTTAGCCATGTTTCATGAAAATCTGTTCAGCTATTTTTGAGATATTGGACTTTGAAATGAAAATGTCGGGAGTTTTTCAACTTTTCTAAGTTGTAGTTATTATACACAACGCCATCTACCATATCTAGGTGGAAAACTAGTTTATGTCGCTATAAAAGTTAAAAAAAATATCATGATAAAAATATACTTAATTTGAAGCGAGAGATTTTGTATGAAAAACGTTCTCGCTTTTTTAGGCTTCCGTACCCAAAGGGTAAAACGGAATTCTATTACCAAGACTCCGTTGTCCTTCCGTCCGTCTGTTTGTCTGTCCGTCTGTCACCAGGCTGTATCTTATCTCATGAACCATGATAGTTAGATGATTTATTTATGTCGCCGCTATAACAACTAATACTAAAAAACAGAATAAAATAAATATCCAAGGGGGCTCCCATAAAGGAAACGTGATTTTTTTGGCGTTTTTACAGATAATGGTACATTTGTATGCGAGTTGTTTGGTTCTCTTTTTAACCCTTTCACCGCCACAGTCGGCCATAGCCGACAACGCAAAATCGTGACTACGACGCCACAGTCGGCGCTGGCCGACAAACATTTTTTCATGAATACGTATACCTATTGAAAAACAGCCCATTTTTATGGTGGCGTTATTTCTTTACCCATTTTAATTTTACCCCCGTGGCGTCAGCGGCACAGCGTATTGCTTCGCCGTCGGGCGGTGAAAAGGTTAAAACGACATTATGGAATAACATTAAACTTTGTATACACGACGTGATCCGCCATATTTACTTCGGAAACTAGTTAATATTGCTAAAAATTTAAATTGAAAAAAAAAACCGGCCAAGTGCGAGTCGGACTCGCGCACCGAGGGTTACGTAAAATTTACGGTTTTCGCAATTTTTCCTTTATCTGTGCTGTAAGACGTTGCTTCGTACCTTCAAGATTCTGAGTCACATTCTGAGTTCACGGGAAGTATCCTGTAGGTTTTGATTCCCTTGCAAGTTTCGAAAATTTGCGGCATAAACGGCTGTATCTTTTGATAGCGTTGGCTTAGAAAATTGATTTTTTCACAGCTCCAAGGGACAGTAGACCTGAGTATTTGGTATAAATTTTAGCCTGATACCGCGTTCCTGAGAAAAAGGGTCTTGACAGACGGACGGACGGACAACAAAGTGATCCTATAAGGGTTCCGTTTTTTCCTTTTGAGGTACGGAACCCTAATAAAATACTAAATATAATTAATGTAGGTACCTGCTCACAAACTTTCACGAGAATCGGTTGAGAAACGTGTAAAGGGGAACAGCCGGACATCGGGACGGACACCGGGCATACGAACGATTGCCGGCCCAAGCTGGAGCATAGAACTTCGTTCGCTTGGCTCGCTCGTTCAATAAGCTCAATGAGGCTTCTGTTATGTTATGGTATACTTATTATATTTGCCTATTATTGTCAACAGATCCTGTATGTGGTATTATGGACATTAATCTTACACGACTTAAGCCTCATATTTCTGAATTTAATCATCAATGCAGTGTCAACCCAAATGGATGTATTGAACGAGTCATTTGGACAATATTTCAATTGCGTAAGTACCTGAATACGCACGCATTTGTTAGGGCACAAGGTGGTCTGGGCTGTTATTCGCTACGCGCTAATGCGGCTCACCCCGCCCGTCACGAAACTAGACCTCTGCCTACGCTTAGTTACTACGCATCGCGGTGTCAAGATATATTTGTGGGTGAGCGTTGAGGTGAGCTTAAAACAAGTTACAGAAAGGGGGGGGGCTGATGACCTGGAAAAGGTCGCGGGAGTCCGCTGGATGCAGGCGCAGAGCCGGTCCTTGTGGCACTCTTTGGGGGAGACCTATGTCCAGCAGTGGACGTCTTTATCCTTATATGATGATGATGATGAGACGAATTCACCAGTATATTTATAGAATGTACCTTCAGGACTAGGCTGCAAAAGATGTACCAACGAAAAAAGTGTGGACGAGGATAGAGTTGGACCAAAAAAAGACACCTGTCATAGTTAAATTAATTTTAAAAAACCTTCAGATAATTTACTTTAAAAAAAAGTCTTAACCGACTTCAATTCAGTACTTTTTTCTCCAGAACCCGTCATAAGATCCTGAACTCTGTCCAGCTTTCAAACAAAAAAGCTTTCTTCAAATCAGTCCAGATGTCTTCGAGGAATCGGGGAACATACATAAAAGATTCCGACGAATTGAGAACCTCCTTTTTTGCAGTCGGTTAATAAGATAGAGATACCTATTCAAAAACATCAGAACACCAAAACAGAAATCAAAAAAATAAACTTCATTTACCATCTTTGAAAATCTTGCACTTAGCTTTAAAACATCCTGTGTGATTGTGATTATGATTACTGATTAACGGATTTCTAAAATTCTAACTGACTATATTTTGTATTCAAATATAAAATGGTCTAAGAGCTAGCGACCAAATCGGTCATGTGGCTTCAGCTGTATTGAAACTCCGTTAACTACTTCCCTGAACAACCTTCTCCGATAATCTTCGTGCTGGCAGGCCGCGGGCGGTGGGTGCGGGTGTAGTGGGGTGGGAAAAAAAAGAAAAAAAATGTGGGCTCAGCTACTTTAATTTTTTTTCAAATAGTTGCTCTGTACTCTCTGTGCACCCAAATTTTTTTTAAATCGATCGGGTGCTGTGTTGGGGTTGCCAGCGTTAATTAAAAATACCAAAATAATAATAATTTTCATGTGGGCTCAGCTGTATTGGCTTTTTTTCTGACGCGAGATTAATTAATATGTAAGCCCCAAAAAAATAGCCATGCAAAAATATCGGTGGAAAGGTATAGAAAAAAATTGTTGAAATCGTTAAAAAAGGCATAGAAGCAGGGAATATTTTTTCGCGCGAATAAAAATAAGTTCAATTTCTACTACGAATGAAAGTATTTTGTTATTTTTCATTAGCGCTGGCAACCCCTTCCCACCACCCGATCGTTTTAAAAAAAATGGGTGCACAGGGAGTACAGAGCAACTGTTTGAAAAAAATAATTAAAGTCACTCAAGTGACTGTGACAAGTGAGTGTGGGCTCAAGCCCACATTTTTTTCCTTTTTTTTCTCTACCCCACTACACCCGCACCCACCGCCCGCGGCCTGCCTGCACGAAGGTTATCAGAAAAGGTTGTTCAGGGAAGTAGCTAACGGAGTTTCAATACAGCTGAAGCCACATGACCGATTTGGTCGCTAGCTCTCCGTCTAAAACCTACTACTTACTTCGCAACAAAATCGACTTTACTACAACTAATAAACGCACATACTTATTTTTCGACAAAATACCTTAACCGTCATGATGTTTGTATGAAAATACGCTTTTGTTTAAATAGAACAACTTACAGTTATCGTGCACAATAATCCGTGAACCCCGCCCGACAATTTAAAAATACCTATTCTATAATACACTTAAACGAACTAGAAATAAAGTACAAAATCGCTTAAAGATATATGTGACTTGTGCTGTTATGGTATAAGTTAAAGTACCAGCGTAGCTTGAGCTACTTCGCGTCTTTCGGGAAGTAAATAATTGATGACAGAAGGGGGCGTTTGTAACTGGACGATAGGTCTTTTCAAAATGGTTCCAAGTTCCGTTACGTTACCCAGTGACCATTTGTTCTTGACGCGGAGTAGACATGTTTTAGAATAATAAATAGTGGTGTAATTAATAAGTTATAAGCTTCCAAAGATAAGGTAAGGATGTGTTTTATTTATTATCAAAAGATAATTGTGCAATTGATAAAGTACTTAAAGCAGTATTTTATAAAACTGGGAAAAAATGAGTCGGTGATGATAGTCATTTCACGTAATTTCGATCGATTTAAGTGTCAAAAGCTACTCGCACTCGCAGCAAATGTCGCACTAATCACTAATCAAAGTAAATACAGGCCATTAGTAATAAAACGTATCAGTGACATACAGTTCTAATAAAGTTTTAATGTTAAATATGACTTATTGTTTGTCATGTTATGCCTAGTTTCTGAACGTTAGCTACTATGCTCAGTTTTTGGAAGATTTCTTTCGAGTTTCTGAAAACGATTTAGAAATAGTACATTACTACAGCACGTCTACATGGGACGGCCGCGACATACTCTCGAGTTTTATCGCACTATACCTCGTGTTCTAAGTGAGAGATAAGAGAGAGACGGATAGTGCGAGAAAAATCGAGAGAGCTCGCGCGCCGTCGCGTGCTAGCCGTGCAGAGGCCGGGATGTAAGGGGTTGCCGGCCGAGTACATATAGACGGCCGAGCGTAGTTATGAGGCTGGCAACCCCTTTTCACGCCGAGGTATGTATACTTAGTGCTTTTCTCACACATGCAATGAAATAAATTAAAAAATCTCCAAGAAATCAAACTTTAATTTTCATGGCTGAACGCCGTGATGCTGTGCCACAAATTGTGGAATGGAAATTAAAAAAGACCATCTTGCCGGCCTAGGCCTCCTATTTTGTATGAAATGTCATTACGGATCTCTCGTCTGCCTGCGCCCGAAACGTGACACTTCGAAGCCTATGAAGAACACAACGTCAATATTTCATTGCATGTTTGAGAAAAAATCATTGTGCCCGATTCATTCTACATAAGGTAAACGTCCGAGTGCTCGACGCTGTACTAGTAAATGGCATGGATACTCTATGTCAAAGCAATATGGGTTAAATTCGTACTAAGAGGATTTTCCGTCATTCGAATTTAAGCCATGTCACTTTGACAGTGTGCCCACGCCTTAAACTAGTACAGCGTCGTGCACTCGACATTTACCTTACTGGTCAAATAGTTTCTGAAACCTGTTGGGTAGTTCCTGATATTATCCCTACATACGGAGGTGTGGTGGGAAGCTATTTGCCCAGTCAGCATCGTACAGATAGTAGCACCCAAAGCAGCCAAATATTTCGGTACACGTCTTTATTACTGTAAGAGCAGCGGGGCTAGCACAACTGACGCCGCGACGCGACGCGAGTTGAGAAAGATCTACTCTCCCCTTCCAATTTGCACGGTGCGAGTGAGATAAGAGACGCTCAGTCGCGCGGGAAGCTACAAAGCAGCAAGTTGTGCTTACGTACAGGCCCTCTGTCAATTTGGCGCGAAACTCCGGTTGTCTATGGTAACCTCCTGTGGAGGTCTAGCAAGGGCTGTACAGCGCACAAAATGACGTTTCATATATACGTTCCGTTTTACGTCGTAAATGGTCGTAACAACATAATTTCATTGATCGCACACCGTTAGGCACTGGTCCCACCGCCGGCTAGTTAGCTAGAAAAGTTGGGCGAGTAACGGTTCATTGCGTGCTGACCAGGCACAGTGTGATCGATCGACCTTTACAGATCCGCAATGTAATGCTACTCGCCCAACTTTTCTAGCTTACTAGCCGGCGGTGGGACCAGTGCCTTATACGTATTTCAATTTAACATGAAAGAAAAAGAAGTAATCGCAAAATATGAACTGTTTTGTAATGCTTAACCTGTATTCAAGTATTTTTTTACTTAATACAGACTGTATTATTTTATTATCATATCATATTATATTTCCAAAATTTGATGATCATTTCGATAACAAAAAGGAACTAAAATATTTAGTTGTATTTTGCATGTCCAGTTATGTGGTGCGTTAACAACCCTATCTCACTCTATGATTGTCTATTGCAAAAAAATGTCAGCTAACGTCATCACTTAGGCAGTGGACCTTCTGTACCTTTAGGTACTTGTCATTATTCTGTGGTAAGAGTAACGATGTGTGACGATATATTTAGCTTTGGCTTCTTTTTTTTCCTATCTATCTTTCCAAATTGGGCCCCGAAGGGGCCCTTAAGAGTCCGCAGTAAGCTCGGCCGAATTTCATCTTCCCATACAAAGGTAAGGTAACGGGCCATAAGTTCGTGCTAGTACGTCATTTCGTTAGTTTTATTTCTGACGCTTATAATAAGCAACTCAAATATTTTTTATCAAAATTATACATTTGTAAAAAATCTCTGTTGAAATCTCTTTCCAAAAAATAAAATTCTACATTTTTAACGACTAAACTAATAGCAACACAACGCTCGAAACTGTCAGTCGGCCGAAAACAGCTGTGTGGTATGCGCGTACTGCTTGTTAACGTAAGGTGTTCGCTCCGACTTCTTAAGGAAATTGAAAGGGAAAGGCAAGTCCATTTGAATAAAACTTTTAACAATGTTTTTTTTAAGTTCCTTAACAATGGATTGAATATGGAAAAATTGTATATTTATGTATAGGAGCCCATGAAATTGCAATAAGGTAACTCACGAACTAGCGGTCATTATATTTATCGTGTGGCCCCTATTTCGTGTTACTAACGAATCAAAGGACTTTCTAGATACATCCTTGTATCTTTGTATTAAAATAATACTTAAGAAATTGTGAATGCCAATCTAAATAACAGATAATGTATTTAATGACGTTTTCTATGAGCTAAATTCGGTATATGTTTTGTTCACTAGAATTCTCATAAAATGAGTTTGAACGTGACCTAAATGTACAATTTTAAGGTGAATTCGCATATTTATTTGCAGCACAATTTTGTTTCTTGCTCGATTCCTGTAATTTATTTTTATGTTTATTTATTACATATAGCATAGGTAATGGTTATTGACCATAATTTAAAAGTGATCTGCGTCATTAATTGCGCGAATATCCAAGAAATAGTAACACAAAGAAAGGGACTACTACTTTTAATACTTTTTCCCCAAGTTCGTGACAGAGAAATCTATAGTGGTAGGTAAACACACAGATCAATTCTAGTAGGAGATAAGGTATGGGGAATGTGTAACCTCATTTGTTATTTGATATTCTTCTTGAAGAAGTAACGTATATGATGATATTCATCATCATCATAGCATCTGAAAGACGTCCACTGCTGGACATAGGCCTCCCCCAAAGAGTGTCAAAGAACTTTTATAAGTATATTGATAAATTGCAATAGTGGTGCCTGGGTAAATCCCAGGACTACGGGACTTGCTATCCCGGGACCCTTGTTATTTTTACGGGATTATCTTTCTCCTAGTAGGAGATAAGGTATGGGGAATGTGGAACCTCATTTGTTATTATATTATTCTGGAAGAAGTAACATGTATACATTGATAAAATGCAATAGTGTTACCTGGGTAAATCCCAGGACTACGAGACCTGAATCTCGGGACCCTTGTTATTTTTGCGTTTTTTTTTTAAATTAAATGAAAGTTTACTTTATACCCCATTAAACAGTAAGATTGCTCTTTTAAAAGTGTGGAAGTCCCATAAACATTGCCATATTTTTCCTTAAATTAAATCATCGTTTATTTTATAAAATTTAAACTTGGTTACAATTTAAACTTAAAACAACTAGTTACGTTAGTAAATGATTTTAATTAAATACACGTGTTTAACTGCTGCTGGGCTTATGTAGCCCACAGCAGTGATTAATTTAAGGAGAGTCCGTCCTCTCAGCAATCATCGCTAGGATAGTCTTAGGTTAAACAATAGTAGAAAATCAAAACATATGTTTTTTCTCTATTATCAACACAGAAGAAACAATAAGTAGGTGGTAGATTTATTGTGTCACTCTTTAGGGGAAACCTATGTCCAGCAACGGTTTTCTGTGATAACTTTTTACCCTATTAAACAGAACAGCGTTTACAGATGCGTGCCACATCCAAAAGGTTGCCTAGATATTTAACTTAAACGGTTTTGGTTAATATAGATAGGTAACCTATATGTGTGTTTTCAAAACAGGTGAGCCTGTACTATTGGATAAGGTATTTAATCTTACATTTCATAAAAAAAACCCGGAAAAAGAACAAAAGTTTTGGATTTTGTGAATATTCATGTTAATTACCTCATCTATAATCGTGTTCAATATAAAAGAACAAATGAGGGTGTACATTCTTTAAAACGTATCTCGTACTATAAGGTACTCAAAAAATGTATGCCAAAACAGGGGTCACAAACTCACAAACTTAGGAGCAGAGCCAAATTTTATCACGAAATGGGGTTCAAATACGAGGTCTGCAAATAAATTAATAAAAAAGTTATATTGTTACAAAAACTATATTATAATTGCATTAAATAATAGGCAAGATATCAATATTCATCACACAAAATGTTTCAAAGTGATATCATGTGTAGTAATGTGTCAAAAAAATTACCAATTCATAAGTGGCTTAACATGCCGAAACAGTGGACGTTTACCTTAGTTACGCTCTCATTTTAAAACTACGTGTTGGATTGTGACGAAACTTTGCATATACAATGACATGAGGTATATATAGATATATATGTCTGTAATTAGTTTATATGGTTCCAGTTTATAAAACAAACGAAATACAGCAAAAACAAGTTTTGTATGAAAAACTTAATTTCGCAGTATTTTTTTATTATGGTATCTGAACCTGCATAAACTAATTACAGACAGATATACTTCATGCCATTGTATATGCAAAGTTTCGTCACAATCCAACACGTAGTTTTAAAATGAGAGTGTAACTACGTTTGTATGGAGAATCAAGCTTACTGCGGACTCTTAACTAATTACCTATAGCTTTGGCTGCTACTAACTATACGATACAGACTTACATAAAGATGAGTAATTACATGCTATAAAATAGAGTCATTGAGCCATTGCAATTGTTCCTTATGACTTGATTAGGTACCTAGGTCATCCGTAACACGAGGTATAGTCAGCAGCAAAAGTTGCACGGGGGTCATGTGCTCAAAATGACCTACGCACGACTCTAATGTCAAGAGGATAAGGTCTGTCTAGATCGTTTTGCGAAGCTACTTCTGTTGCTGACTGTACTACTTAGTTGACTCGGAGATTATACTCTTATCGATCGAGGTGTGTTATTTAAATAAACCAACGAGTTAATCAACTAATTTATTTAAACGTTAAGTTACAAACCAGATATTATATTGATTTAAACTTTCACGATTCTCACACATTATTTTATACTTAACGGGACTTAATCGCGTATAATTAAATTATTTATTTACCTCACTGAGGTCTCCCGACGTTTCGGATGTGTTGCAACATCCGGGACAACACACAACTGTTGTCCCGTGACCATGATATTACACTAATTACGCTTATTGGTACGACGTCGATGGTCACGGGTCCCGGCTAATCGTCCGATCCCTAACGAGCGCGCCGCCGAAGTGGAGTCCGTCGCTGCTCCGGTCTCTTCCCCACCACCTCGCTCCTCGTCCGGCTGGCTCTCGGTGGGAGAACTTGTAGCAGTTTAGGGTCAGATGAAATTACAGGGATGCCTTACCATAACACTTTTTAGAAGTCGAGTACAACTGCGTGTTGTCACTCCACTTTCATCATACGTTTCACATACTTTACTCAACATGTAGCTAGAGGAAGCAGTCTCACATCTTGGTCAATAGGTTTTGAGTTGGTCCTAGGCTGAAATGTGGTTATTCTTGCATTAATCTATACTTTTCTGGAGTAAAAGAACCGGGTTAGGCGTTGTTTACCAGTTATGACAGTTTTGACGTTCCGTACGTCAAGAGCGTTTATGAAGTTTAGTAGTTAATTAAGTATGCGTACTGTGACGTAGGCGCAGCAAGCAAGACAGGCAATCTTGCCATCTGTCTCTTTCTTGAGGGAGTTGGTAATAATACCTATACTTGAAACCATAATTAGATTTTTAAAAAAAACCTTAAAATTGTCATTAAAATGATGACATGGACGTAGCCAGTATTTAGCTACGTCCATCATTTGATGGCCGCTCCACACAATGGGCCATCCTGACCCATCATACAGGACGCGGCTATGCGGTAGAACGAGACACAAATATGTCTTACTCCCTTTAACGCATAGTTGCGTCCTGTATGATGGGTCAGGATGGCCCATTGTGGGGAGCGGCCATGAACAGGTGCAAACTTGCCAGTGTCGGTTTTTTTTTTTTCGTTTTCAAGGCAATTTTAAGGTTATTTTTTTGGAATCTAATTATGGTTGCAAGTTTACCTATATGTTAAGCGGTAAAATACGAGGCTTTCAATTTGGAGACCATAGGGTCGAGCACCGGCTCGTAACACTAAGTTTTTCTTAAAAGCCTTTGTACGAAATATCATCTGAAGTTTAACAGTAGGTTCGGTGAAGGAAAACATCGCAAGGAAAGCATCTAATTCCAACAAGGTCCAGTTTGCCCTCTGGGTTGGAAGCGGGGATGTTGCTGATATTCGCATCCGCATCCGCAACCACAGTTCCGCACCAATATCAGCATCCGCATCCGCTGAAATCGATGCGGAGTTTTTGCGGATGCGGATTTAGTGCAATTTACGACAAGAAAGGGGCCCACGCGGCGCTTACCGCGAGCGTTTTATATATTTTCGCCATAAGTCAAAAAAACTTCTTTTCGTTTCAGTGACCCAGAGCAGACGCGTTTTTGATCAGTTCGCTATGATTTTAATTTATTCTCAACGTGTTTGATGATGATGATTACGTGATATCATAAAATGAACGTTGTTTATTTACGTTTTTTAGCGTTTGACCTTAAAATTCGCATCCGCATCCGCGGATGTGTGTCCCCAAAAAAATCGCATCCGCGGCATCCCTGGTTGGTAGGTCAGGTAGCGGTCGCTTTCGTCGGCCTGCGTCAAATCTTGGGATTAGGTGGTTAGAAGACCACAGCCATAATAACATTACTACTTGCTCTGTAGTAGTTTTGTGTTCCTGGAGGTGATCAAGGTCGCCAGAGCTCCCGAGGATGGGTTGTGTTCAGAGCGAGGGAATTGGTTCCTTCAACACGGCGAATCCTCAAACATATCAAGGGTCGGCAACGCCCATGTTACTCCTTTGGAGTTGCATGCGTCTATAGGCTGCGGTGTCCGCTTACCATCAGGCGGGCCGTGCGCTTGATTGCCACCGTCGTTGTATAACAATAATATGGATGTAAAGTCTGAAATAAAGACTTATTTATTTTATTTTTATTTATAAAAAATAAGACAGACCCCTCGGGTTCCTTTAGGATCCAATTTTTCCAATGTTTTTTTCCAGAATAAGGTCTATCCTCAGCTATACCTCCGTATGTTCCAATACAATCTTTTTAACCTCCCAAACAAAAAGAGGGGTGTTATAAGTATGGCGTGTGTGTGTGTCTGTGTATATGCGTCTGTCTGTGGCACCGTAGCTCCTAAACGAATGGACCGATTTTAATGCGGTTTTATTTGTCCGAGAGCTGAGCGTGATTGAAATGGTTCTTAGCTACGTTTCAAGAAAATCGATACAGCCAGTTATTCAAGGGATTTTTTAACTTTTCTAAGTTGCTAATTATTAGTTTCGAAACAAGTCATAAAATTTACTAACTACTTTTGGCTACTTGGACTTCTGACAATTTCCATAAGCTCTACACTGAATCTATGTAAGGTCAGTCGGGGCAAGTGCGCCAACGGGGTAAATGCGCCTATCATACAGGACCAGTCATTGCACTCTTTGGGGGAGGCCTATGTCTGTCACAGGATGTCTTCTGGTTGATATGATGAAAATGTGTATTTATTATACTGTAGTACTAAAACATTTCTTCAAAGATATTGAAATCTACTGAGAGTTCAATATCTTTGAAGAAATCGCACTTACCCCGGTGGCGCACTTGCCCCGACTGACCTTAGATATAACTAATATGATCCTTATCTCTTTCAGAATAATGTCTAAACTCGGCTACCTCCGTATGTTCGGCTATGTGCTTACACTGACTATGCACATAGGCAACCTAGTCTATGTAGGTCTTAACTTGAAAGAGGATGTTTTGGAGGACAGAAGGCTCAGAATGTTCGCTAATACAAGGAGGAGGTACTTCACTTGTTGGACTTTCGTGAGTATTTAGCAGGGACGTTGCAGACATTCGCATCCGCATCCGCATCCGCCAAAATCGATGCGGAGTTTTTGCGGATGCGGATGTAGTGCAATTCACTACAAGAAAGGTGTTACGCGGCGCTTACCACGCGCGTTTCAGATATTTTCGCCATTAGTAAAAAAAAAAATTGCATTGCTAGAAGTGGCGCTGGAACATAAGTTCCATGTGCTTTGCCTACCCCTTTTGGGAATAAATGTATGTATGTAGTAAAAAAAACTTCTTTTCGTTTCTGTGACCAAGAGCAAGAGTAATTTAGTCTCAACATGTTTTATGATTGCGTGATCTATATCATAAAATGCATGTCGTTTATTAACATTTTTTAGTGTTTGATCCCAAATATCCGCATCCGCGGATGTTAAAAAAATCGGATCCGCGGCATCCCTGGTTTGTATGGAGACTCGGTCGTCCTGGCGACCGTTAAGGTACACAAAACGATGAAATTTGCCGCACTTACTATGGTTAGAATGCAACGTATTACCATAGTAGAAAGAGTGGAAAGTAGGTTATCTTCACACAAACGTACAGCGCGCGGCTTGTATGTGTGCGCCATAGTATCTAGATGCGTCGCCGCACGCACACTTAAACAAAATCTCGACTGGCGAACTGAACTGAGAAACGGGTCGAGAGTGTGCGTGCGGCGACGCATAGATACTATGGCGCACACATACAAGCCGCGCGCGGTGCGTATGTAGAAGATGTACCTTGCACTCTTTCTACTATAGTATTACTGTCTCATTCCAATAAGTTGTTGCGACAAATTGCTAAAGAAGTCAGAAGAAACGTGTATAAATATCCTCTGCTCCTGTGTAGAGACTTATGGGCAAAAATAATAACTACCGCACATGCGGTGTCCAAAGCATGATCTGGAGAAGTAAAGAACTCTAGGCCTGGTAGGATGGTTGGCGAGCCCAGGGTACCAATGATGGTCTGACCACGCCAAGAAGGTGGCAGAGTACACTGTACAACTTCGGTCCACGGCCTTTGGACACGGTATAGGAACAGTAGATAAACTTCGAACAAAGGTACATCGCACGGCTGCACACATGCGCGCGTGTTCGGTACGCACACACACATAGCCTTCGGGAATGATGGAGAATGCTCAATCGGGGCCGCGCCGTTGCGGTGTTCGCTCGTTCTCACTCGTTATGTCAAAGGAAGCCGCCTCGTAGGTATGAAGACAGCGAGCCCCCAGTGCCACGATATCAAAAGGAGCCAAATAGGCTTGTAACTAAGCACCTACCAACCTAGTGCAGTTTAGCAACTATTATACTTACTAGGAAATATTTTAGGTATAGTATAGTGGTATTCAAATATTCCATGAAGTGGCAAACTAAAAACACATACCTAACTATCTATAATATTATTACTTTGTGTATACAATATTGTCTATTAAACTGTAACAGAAATACTTTGCATACTTAAAAGCAAAATTAGTATTATAGGTATGCCAAGCCACAAACTTGACACAGCCCTGCGCATCGAGCGAAAGTAGGTAAAGAATGCTCCTAAACGGCCTCTGATTACTTACTGTATTAATCTTCTATACTGTGCTTTGGAGACGGACCGTATGTGGTCACATAATCCTCAATCGGGAACGAGGAAGAAGACCATAATAGTAGTAGCACTTCATACACCGAGAGGAACAACTGATTACGGCCCGAATACTCTGGAAATGTACAGAAGTGACGGATCTAAGCAATGAACTAAGAAGGGAACACAATAGACCCAATGTTAGAGAAAATGAAGCGGACTCTTAAGCACCAGCAACAGTAAGGACTGTTGCTGGCGCTTAAGGCACTGGTCCCACCGCCGGCTAGTAAGCTAGAAAAGTTGGGCGAGTAACGGTTCATTGCATGCTGACCAGGCACAGTGTGATCAATCGACCTTTACAGATCCGCAATGTATTGCTACTCGCCCAACTTTTCTAGCTTACTAGCCGGCGGTGGTACCAGTGCCTAAGAGTCCGCTGCAGTAAGCTCGATTCTCCATTCAAACGTAGTTACGCTCTCATTTTAAAACTACGTATTGGATTGTAACGCAACTTTGCATATCCAATGACATGAGGTATATCTATGTCTGTAATTAGTTTATGCTTCAGATAGTATAGTAAAAAAAATACAGCGAATTTAAGTTTTTCATACAAAACTTGTTTTTGCTGTATTTCGTTTGTTAATAAACTGGAACCATATAAACTAATTACAGACATAGATATACCTCATGTCAATATATATGCAAAGTTTCGTCACAATCCAACACGTAGTTTTATAATGAGAGCGTAACTACGTTTGTATGGGAAGTTGAAATTCGGCCGAGCTTACTGCGGACTCTTAAGCTAATACAAATGCCGAGGCTCACGGTGTAATAATGGCAAAAGCGCCAACGACCACAAGGAACCATTTCCCTGAGCGTTTGGCACAAAGGCGCGTTGGCGCTTTTGATACAAAGCGTAGCTTTCGCCAATAAGGTATAGAATCCTACTATCCTACTAATATTATAAATGCGAAAGTTTAGATGTTTGTATGTTTGTTACTCAATCACGCTTAAACGGCTGAACCGATTTGAATGAAATTTAGCACGAAGATAGTTTATAGCCTGGATTAAAATATAGGATAGTTTTTATCCCGAGTCCACGCAGACGAAGTCGCGGGCGGAAGCTAGTGTAAACATATCTTTGATGCCGTTTGTACCTTTTCCCAACCTTGTTTTCAGTTCCTTCATATGCTATAC
This sequence comes from Epinotia bilunana, assembly GCA_947049275.1. Classification (NCBI taxonomy): domain Eukaryota; kingdom Metazoa; phylum Arthropoda; class Insecta; order Lepidoptera; family Tortricidae; genus Epinotia; species Epinotia bilunana. The sequence goes on along the minus strand of OX346278.1, from coordinate 9,265,490 downwards.
GCCGTGGTCGGCTTGAGTTGCGAGTTTCTGCTGCTAAGGAACAGCGTCGTGAAGAACTATAGACTTCCGAAGCACTTGAAGGGACTCAGGGATACTATGTTCGCTGCTTTACTGTGGCCGGCAACTTTGGTAAGTAAATCTTTTTAGGGTTTCGTAGCCAAAATGGCGAAAGGGTTCATACAGTTTTGTCATGTCTGAATACAGTTTCATTTTGTTATCCGCTACAGAGTTGTGTAGTTAAATTACAAAAAAAATAAGGGGAGCTATCAGGTAAGAGAAAAAATAGCAACGGAGGTCAACTTGGATTTTTTATCACGTGAATACCTATATTCAGACGTAATCGCTCCGAAAGTCACAAAAATTATCCCCTCCCCCTTTCTAACAATCGAACCGTTGGAATCAAAAAATATGAAAGAAACATGGATGCTAGGTACTCAATACTTTGAAAGAAATTGGGTTGAACAAGTTCGGTCCAGAGTAGTTTTTCGAGTTAACGCTGAAATTCTGCCTTACTTTATTATAGTATTTCACTGTCTTCTATTTGTTGTGTTACACGCAACACCCTGTATAAAAAGGTTAAACCGTTTTTATCTTTGTCCACAGCTCGTGTTCACGATATTCTGGTCCCTATTCCTATACGACCGAAGCCTCATTTTCCCGGACTTCTTAGACAAGGTCCTCACGCCTGTATCCAACCATATCATGCACACAGCTATAGTACCAATGGCGTTATGGGAAATACTGTTTCAACCGAGATTCGAACCCAAGTCCCATTTGAAGAATGTCGCGTGTTTGACTGTTTATATGTTGGCGTATTTAGGAGTGTGAGTTTGACTTTGACGATGACATTTTCTTTTGTATAATATTAATATACAGGGTGTTCATGGGGGTTCTCCCTTGTTAGACCTAACTAGTTTAGCCCTAAATGCTTCATTTGACCTAATGTTTCATTAGACCTAATGTATTTTTTTCTTAAATAGTAAACTTTATAGGATTATTGCAAATAAACCTAACCTAACCTTCTGACTTCTATTTGATGATATATAAAAAACCTGAAAGTTCACTGTTTCGAAGAGAAATGCATTAGGTCTAGTGAAACATTAGGGCTAATGAAATAGGGCAAAAGTTAGTAGGCCAAGTGGTGACCCGTTCATGGGAATTTCCGTTAACTTCGGCATATTGCTGTGTACATTAACAGGAACAAAGTAGCATACCTAATTGATTTTTGGTTTTTATTTTGACTTATGATCATTTAAAAAAACATTGACGGTTACTGTACAAAGGCCGTAAGGGTTAGCAAAAGGTTAGCGTCAAATATAGTAATTTTAGAATGAAATCACGTTACGACTAATGTTTGTGGTGCACAGCCTGCCTGGAAACTTACAAAATTTATAAATCAAGCGTGACGTCACAGTTTATGAACCTGTTACACTGGTTTAAAGTATAAACTGTTTAAATTAAATTGTTGAATATCTTGATAAAGGTTAGACATGTCTTGGAGATATTGAATTTATTTGACCTTATGTCCCGTAGCAATTAAAGGAAATTGTCAGGAACACTTTGTAAATAAATATAGATAAAGACTGTCAAAAACTTATTTCTTTCAGATTCATCTACACATACATCGAGAAGGGTGTATGGTTGTACCCAATATTCAAGAAACTGTATGGAACGGTGTATTTTCCATTGGTTATGACAATCAGTTTTGTCCTTCTACTGGTATTCTATCGGATACAGTGGACCTTGTCTTACTTAGTGTGGGGGAAAGAGAAAAAAGAACAGAAGAGAGAGAAAACGAAAAAAGTACGTTAGTGTAAAGGTTTAGTAAAACTAATTTGGGAAAGGATTTAAATCTTTTTTTTGGATTTACAGTGGATTTTCAATGAATTTTGAACATTCGAAGTGTTCGTATACATCTAAAAACTATTGTTTTCGTAAACCTCTTTTCTTTAAATGTTAAAGATGAAGGGAGATGGAAAATGTGTCCCAGTTTTTTCGTTTGTTTTGATGCTCCACTTGGACGAGTAGTTTCGGATATTACCCTCTACATACAAACTTACAACCTCACAAAGCTACAAACTCACCAACGTTAACTCTTTGTAATATTAGTATAGATTAAATATAAATTTTTCGGGATACCTATATGCACTCTATCTTACTTAGGACTTTTCAGTCTGCTGAAGGGGGAATGGGGAAGCGAGGGAGGCTTATACTTTTCTAAATAAATATGTTTTACAAGATAACTTGTCTTATTTCACCAAGTTCCTAAACATTATACCTTATAAATATTTAGTATTTTTATGTAAAAATATAGATTTTTTTCATTTCTGATACTTTCATTTAATTTCTTTGTAAAAAGTAGACATCTGATGTTAGTATGCTGGTCGATTGTTTTTTTTTTCTCCTTTCCCGCTAAGCAAGGAGACAATTTTGACAGAGTTTACTTAGAAAATAAAATATTATATGAACTCCAGTCAACAGTCCCCCAGTCCCCAGCAAGTTGGAGTTGCCACATCAGCCCTATCATACAATTTGGTTTAAGTCTGAAATGATAGTTTTTTCTGAAGCGAATTACCAAGAATGGAATCAAGTTAAAATCTCGTACACGGAATAAAAAGTTGAAAATTATTTGTTTGACTAGTGCAATTATATTTTAGTAAAGATACGCTGACGGACGCAACCTCAATAAATGTTTCCGATGGCATTAAAATTAATTCGGCAGAGAGTACAACTTTGTACCTTTTGGCGTCGAACCCTCGGTCCGTTGGGGTTCCAGTATAAGTCCCATTTAAGTAGCTGGTGGTGACCGAAGAGCTAGCGGCTTTCTCGCGCAACGCATCAGCATTGCAATTCAGCGAGGAAATGCCGCCAGCATCTTCGGTACAATGCCTAGAAGGCCTTTTTAGGTTTCCGTAGTCACCAAGGAACCCTTGGTTTCGCCATGTCCGTCCGTCCGTCTGTCCGTCTTCGGCGTAGCTCAGTAGCCCTTAGAACTAGAAAAATGTAATTCGGCATGGGAAAAAAACCAATCACGCCGACAAAACAGTAGTATTAAATCCTGGAAAAAAATTTTTTTAGGGTATCTCATCTGCATCTAAATTAGTGATGTAATTTTTTTTTTCTCATTAAAACATGGGATACAGTTGAATAGCTTGTTCAAAAATATTATTGGTGTTTTAAAATATTTTTTCAACTCGCTTATGGGTTTTTTTTATACAACGACGTGGGAAACAAGCGTACGGCCCGCCTGATGGTAAGCGGACACCGCAACCTATAGAAATGTCAATTGTCATCTTGTATAATCCTTAGAAATAAATATTTTATTTATGGATGTAATAAAAAAATAGCAACTTATAATTAATCATACATGTTTAGGCGTCATTCGACCCGGTACCGCACTGAACGTGTTAACCAATAGGATGGACGGATTGTCTGTGATTTCATTCATGCAGCACGTCTAGCACACGACGGCCGCGACATACTCTCGATTTTTATCGCACTACACCTCTTCTTCTAAGTGTTCTAATAAGACAGAGACGGATAGTGCGAGAAAAATCGAGAGAGCTCGCGCGCCGTCGCGTGCTAGCCGTGCTGTAGGACCTTCCTTCATGGACCATAGACAATGACCCTGATCTGCAGGATTCTTCTCGGAGACGTGCGTAGTACTTAAGCTTTCCAGCAGGTAGGTATAAGGCAATAAATAAAACGCTCTACTTGCAAGTGATTCGAGAATAATAAAAACAATTTAACATTTATTCACTATTGGTTCTCAAACTCCATTTTTCTACTTTTAGGTACAATTGTTTGTATTGAGTTATAAATCAACAAAGCTTTGGTCAGAACTGACAGAAAACTAACATTCGACATCAAATTTCATACGAAATTAAATCAAATACAGTTTTCTGCCAATCTGCACATGCAAAATATGTTTATTTAATATATTCTGATTTTTACATAGATATATGCTTTTTTATATTTGTTTTCTCTTTAATATGTTCAGGTAATGTGTAAAAATACTTAATACTCCGTTAACAAATCAATATTTCGATAATATAAATAATCTTTTAGAAAACAAGGTACAAAACTTTATTACAGCGACACCGACTCGGCGAAGTCACTTTTAAGTATAAAATAGAAAATCTCTTTTAAAAAAATCGACACCAAAACTTAAAAAAACAAATACGATACACACACTCAGCCAACCTGATATTCCTTTAACACTCATTTTTGCCAATGCTCTAAAACTATCCATGTGTCCAAATCTATATATAGTTTTAGTGAAAATTTAGCAAAACATAGTACAAAAGTTTTAGAAATATCTACTAAAAACTACCCAGCAATTAAAACGTTTACCCTATATCTATCACTATCGCACTAACATCCCTCCTATATGTGCGAAAGAGAGAAGTTATCCATCTCGCTTTACTCTTCAAGTTGCACCAATCGCAAAGTCTAGTAAAAACCAATGAAGAATGGACACGTTAAAGGACGTCTCGGAAAAGTTAATTCGGAATTAAGAAATAATTGGAAAGACGCTGTTTTAAAGTATTTTTTTCCTTTAGCCTTTATTCCATTTCCGCCCAAGATAACTAAAAAACTTCTCACGAATATTTAATCCATCTTACTTTTCTTATCCTACGCGATTTAAAGAGTTTAATATAAAAAGAACTCGAATATAAAAAAAATGTATACCAAAATCGCATAAGGAGTGTTAAATAACAGATGATACTCTTATAACTACTAAAATTAAATATATAATGCAACCGATGCTACAAAATATATGCCTAGGTATATATGGGCAAAAATACATAATCTTTTTTTTTAAAGAACTGTCACCTACCTTAACTTAACCATGTACTTAATAACTGTCGAAATAAGAACTTTGTAACCTAAACTCTAAAGTCGGTTGCAATCCAGCAAGATGGTAAAAATATATCTTTAGACGAAAAAGGAATGACCGAGCGAAAACCGCTTAAACTTAATAAGTACATTTTTTTGTACTTCTTTTTTTACGAAACGCCACTTTTTTTTTTCTTTTGACCTCATACAGATTTCGTGATTAGGCATGCGCTAATTTTTCAGCCAATATTTTCAGTCTTAGTGTTCTAAAAACGTTATTTTTTTATAATTAATCGACGTTTAAAATTAATGTCCTAACTCGCGAGCTAAAACATGACACCAACTGACTATGTGCGCCTAGTACAATATTCGCCTAAATTAATTGTGTTATATCATGAAAATGACGTACTTGAAACATGGAAATATATTATATTTAATGCAAAGCTTCAACAGTGATATTATTATTGTTTGATGTACTGTACCATTATACTCAAAATAAAAAATATATATCCACTAATTATATATGTATTATAAAATAAAACTTTGAACCACCCGTATATTTTATTATTATATTATGTTCTCACTATTTATTTATGATTAACCTTAGTATAGCTTATTCGAAAAGAATATGTGTGATATATGTCAAAACAAAGGAACGCAAAGTAAAATAAAACAAAAAAAATATAGACAATAACAGATTGCTTTATTTAACAAAAAATATATAATATATAGAAAGGAAAAACAATGTATTTCACGTGATCTTGGAGACTCTCGTTCTTGTGGAACAATTGTTTTTTAATAGAATGTAAAATTAAAAATAACCCATCGAACCTTATAATATTTAATATAAAATACATAATATACGATTAATAGCTATTTACAAAATACAAGTTAAGATTTATACTTTTTTTAACATTAATATAAACCAGTCTATAGTAAAGGCTATTCGACAAAACTTAGCGTAAGTGTTAGAAAATTGATGATTATTAGTAAATCTAATTGATTTAGCAGGCAATTGTAAAACATACGTACAGCGGTGAAAAAAAAAGTCAAAAATAAAATGTAAAAAATTTACGTATTACATCAAAAATGTACTTTTGACATGCGATTGTACTTAAATGTTATTTATGCATTTATTATTTTTAATTATTATGCAGTCAATCAAATCAGACATGGCACCAAAGCGAAGAAAAGTGCAAAAAAATGAGATCAAATTTATTCTACAAAAAAAATTGCCTGCTAATATACAAAAAAATAATTTTGTCCGTACAAATTGATTTATTTAATATTTATAAATGTTCGACTGTAATTTTGTTCAATGCACCGCGTAATAATACGTTACAATCCAAACTTATTATTATTTTAAATTACATTATTATTCTTGAATTATTACAACGCCTTATTAACCTCTCGCCTCGTGTCTCAGACGCCGCCAAAAATATAAACAATTATTTCATTAAAAGTCAAGTGTGATTACATTTCCCAATTTATCAATAAAGTCGTATATTAAATGTTTCTTGTTCAAGATTCAGTCATTTTTTCATTTATATTTTTGGCAATGTCCATTAAAAGGTACATTAGGTACACGAAAGTCTCAATAAGCGAACGTAAACTTATAAAAAGGGGCAGTATCATGTATTCCTATTTTACAAAATAACCGACAATCTACATCGAAGACAAAACATCAATAATAATAATCATTTGAAATAAATAACAAGTTACAATTCTCTTTAAAAAAATGTTAAAATAATTAAAAGACCTACTCATAAGGGTTCCATTAAAAAAAACTGTTGTGTGATCTACATCTCGCTACACCGTTATAACTTCTTTATTTCTTAATAAAAACTCTATTACTATTATTATATTTTAATAATAATAATTATTATTTCTTCATCCAAGTTAGATACACTTTATGATAATTATATTACGATACGCCATTATACAAAATACACAATAAAACATAAAATGGAATGTGTTATTATGTACTTTTATACAGGCAACGAAACCAATGTTCGTATCTACATATAATTTGCTATGTATAACATAAACATAACAAATAAAAAATACAAATTCCGGTACAAGGCGAAACTAAAGATACCTACAAGTCCCTAGATTAAATTTGAGAATTAAATAAACATTTAAATATTAATATTGTACGTACGTACCTATACGTAAATATCATTATAACAGTCTCAAAGTACATACATACAATTATAAATAGGTTAACAAATAACGTTTAGGTATCTTTAGTCAGGCGTAGCCAAACTTAGCTGTCATCGTGGACAGACTCATCGCAGGCAAAGGGGCCGAGATCCATCCGAATGTACTTCACGTCCGTGTACACATTTATACGAATGTACCCGTTTATACGACCACGCTTGGTACTCATTGGATACACATGTACACGAATGTACGTTTACGACCACGGGTGTACACATTTATACGAAGGCACGCGTACACGCTTGGTACAAAGTGTACACGATTGTGTACGTGTTTATACGTGATAGTCGAGCACGCTGTCTAGAGAGAACAGTTCCTTGTAGAGGGCTGGGAACACGTGGTGGGGGTGAGCTGCTTTGAAGCGGCACAGGGCTTCCAGGTGCATTAAGGACAGTTCTCTGCAAAGAAAAAAGTAGGTACACATTTAGATACCAATAAAAAATCAAGTGCGAGTCGGGCTTTAAATTGTCCGTACTGCTAATATAGAAATCCACTGTAGGCTTAGCCCTAAAACATATTTTGAAGGACAACTGGGGATACATAACAATTTGTTGCACATCTTTGCCAGAGCGTGGCGACTGATCTGAACGTGAGGCCACCAAGTCACAGGGAGTGACGTTAATTCCGACTATCCTTCTCAAGAGGCACTATAAGACAATTTCGCGAATGGCTTGAGACCCAATCGCATCGCCTTGGTCCCCTCGAGATAACAGGAGAAGTTTGGCAGGAAAGAGACTTGGGCGGACTGAATGTTATCGATGGCCTAACATTTTTTTACTGGAACTTAAGACTACCAGGCTGAACTGCCCACGTCTGCTGCATGCATCCACAGAGGTGGGTTGAATTAGCAACGGAGTGGATGCCCGCAAGGTGGGCGAACGAAGTGGCAGGCCTAGGTGGCGATGGATGGACGACCTGCACGCATCTAACGACTGGCCAGATGTGGCTCCGAACTGGGACGAGTGGAATTCAAGTGGGGAGGCCTTTTCGCAGCTCTGGGACATTCTAGATACTTCTATCTATTCAGCCCGTATCCAACCACTTCCTCTTCCTCTTCTTTACTACGACACTCTCCTCGGTCCTGTGCTAATCGCATCCACTGTTTGGTTCCAGTTCGGTAGATATCATCGGTCCATCAGACTGGTGGTCTGCCCACTGACCGTTTCGATAAGCTTGGCCACCATTAAGTAACCCTTTTTGTCCATCTCCCATCGTTTCTCCTCACCAAGTGTCCCCCTAGAGGCTGACAAGAAAAAAAATTCAAAGACCATCTGTCTTGATGGCACTTCGAACTTATTGGTGATGTTTACCTGAAAGTGGGTATCTTGGCCAGCAGTGTATCGAGCACGGTGACGTCACCCTTGAGGGGCGCGTGGTTCGTCTCGATCTCATGTTTCATGGCGGCCATCGACATGTTGAAGAGGCACTGGATCTCAGGATTGCCGCGGACGCCGTGGCGCTCTGAAATGGTTGACGAGAAACATGAACGTCTGACGAAAATAAGCAATATCTCAAATTAAATGGAAACATTGAAAAATTGGTCCGGCGGGCAGAGGGGTTGCCGCGAAGTGAAAACGAACTTCGTTCGAGTATCTCCCTCTCTGTCGCTCGAACTAGTAAGTGCAACAGAGGGAGATACACGAACGAAATTCGTTTTCGTTTCGCGGTAGGGCCTCAGGATTCGAACCTGTGACCTGGCATACGCGGCTGGTCGCTGAGTTATCGGCACCAATTCCCGAGGCCACGAATACTTCAATCAGTTCTCTCCTACAACGCCTTAGAGCCCTGTAGTGACATCTACCTCAAATTGACACAGCCATGATCATCATCGTCCTCCTTTTTGGCACCTTACCCCCTCATTTGGCGTTGGCACTAGTTTTAAAGCCACTGCCATCTGAGCTTCCAAGTCTTCCAACCCAGAGGGAAAACTAGACATTGTTGGGATTAAGTAGACTAATTTCCTCACGATCCTTCAACGAAAAGCTACTGTTGAATATCAAATGATCATTATCAGGTTGTAATCACCCTTATGCATGACCTCTCTTCGAGTACGCCACTCATTTCGATCCTGCGCCTGTCTTATCCAGGACTGATCTGACTGATCCGCGATCCTAATAACATCGAGTCATCGAGCTGGTGGACTGCCAACGCTCTTTTTACCTAGAAATGGCCACCACTTCGACGCCATTTTGGTCCACCTCTCATGCCTGGCAAGGTGTCTTGCCTAACTTATTTCGTGCATAGGTTTTTTTAAAAGAGAGAGACCAAGATTTGTTTTTAAAAACGTGTGGACTAGTCGTGTACCAACGAATCAATCATAAAGTGAAGATTCGAACTCGACTCTCCGCCATATTATGTACTCAACGCGTACTTCGATTTTACGGACACGTGGCTAGAAAAATGTATACTGGTCGCTCACGTGGAAGAGAAAAGAGGTAGAGGAAGACTCTGTAAAAGTATCAGCAGGATCTAGCGGCTTGCCTGCGGATGGCGCAAAATAGGAGTGCTTGGAAGAAGGTGATGCAAGACGTTTGGGGTCATGGCCCTCAGCAATGAGGGAACGACTAAGAAGAGGAGAAGGACTTGTCTTACCTGGCCACAGCAGTACCAGGCTCTGGTAGAGCGCCAGTTCAGTCTCAGTAAGCTTCAGCCGGGCGATGGTCTTCGCTGCGTCGAAGATACCCACCACCAGAGCCATGTCGCGCGGGTCACTGCAACAACACACTTTTTAGAGGGAGGCCCAGAGATTCTAAAACTAGGAACTGATGTATATATGAATGAATGGGGTATCAGAACACTTTGGACGGGCATCAAGTGATTGAGTAGGTGCCAGGAATAAAACTTCCACACTCATTATCTTAGATGTAATTAACGGATAACTATTATTGGCCTCCTATTTTGTAAGGAAACATATGTAAACTGTATATTTACGGCTGTTGTTATCCTAAATACCAATATAAATAAATAAATAGATAAAACATTCTGGGTAGCAATAAATTTAACATAAACCAGTCTGGGTACCTATTAATAAACCTTTCCTTGTCATTGTATATATGAATAACATTTGTTCATGCTCTTATTATACTATTTTGGCAGAGTAACGAGGCTTGAACTCATGTTTTTTTTTTCCAAGAATAGGGTTTTTTTACCTTTATTTAAGGACTTCGTCACACAGGTGATCATGTCGCTCCGTTATAAACAACATGGCATATTTTCCTAGTTACGAATTATTCTTTTAACAACACACTTTCGGGTTAACACTTTCCTGCGAAGATTCTAACAATCAGAAGTCTTCTTTGGTATCACTGAGGCTGTTGACCGATAACGACTGGCCATTTCAGCGCGTTGCCAATTCAGGAACGTACATTGTTACTTGTAGCTACATGGAATGGACACTGATGTTACTGATGTAACTTGATAGTAATGGATTGATAATAACAGATGGTAATTGATGATATCTATCTTCATATATCATCAATTACCATACATACCATCGTTATATGATGATATATGATGGTCATTATTGGTAAGTGATGATAATTGATGGTAATTGGTGATACTGGATGACACGGGTACTTACCGCGCGTGTACGCAGTCTCTAACAGGCAACACGACGTCGCCATACAGCACGTTGTCTCTGTTCACGTCGATCAGCCGAGAGAGACGGACTATCGCCAGTTCGAACGAGCCTGAGGAAATGATTTATTTGCGAAAATACGGTCTTAAAAATAATAAATGATCCAACGTATTCAAACGTGTGCAAACGGAGCGTGTGAAACGGCAAAAGTTTAGAAAAAATATTATATGTCACGTGTGAGATATTTCGTTAAACTTTTTGAATAAATTATAGTAAGTATGTGTTATGCATGTGAAAATTGCTGCTTGCTTAACTGAAACTTCAATCTAAATATACTGTGGGGGAACTGAGGTACGGATTACTACGGATAAAGGTGTTTAAACAATCTTTACTATACTTACCAGATTTGAGCAGCAAGATCTGATCGTCTTGCGTTAACTTCATGAAACCGGGAATCAGCTTCGCGAATTCGATGATGTTCTGAATCATTCCAGTCAATTTGTCCGCGCAGTCCAGCCACATCTCCTCATACGTCATTGAGCTGTAGCACAGTTGCCTGTAAATAACAGGCGTGTTAGTCGGTAATTAAATTAATTATTGGGAGGTAATAATCAAGTTAAACGCTTGGTAATAAAAAATATTGACAGGTAATAAACCTTTAGAGTTGGTAATGGAAGATGTTATTGGGAGGTAATTATCGATAATTCGCGGGTAATAATCGGGTTTGATGAGTGGCTGGATGACGTATGGACATGAAATGCGAAGAGATACGCTAAGAGTATTAGATATGAATGTGAAGGGGTTTAGGGGATGGAAGGAATTGGTATAGTACTAGGTAAGTCAAAACAAAGGTGAATGGACTCTTTAAGGGATATAAGAGCAACTGAGAGATATCTGAGGATGGCAAATAGGTACAGAAGAACAATAATAAATGGAATAAGGCAAATCAAATGATCACGATGATGATTTTCATGCTACTTTTGAAATATAAAATAACTACGTAATAGATTATAGAGTAAGATAAAAAAAAAGTATCTAATAGCATTTAATATTTACGATTCTATAGTTTGATTGTCGCTATTAACTACAAAATAACATACAAATACAGCTAACGATATATTTGGCTCTCCAAAACAAATATTTGAATTAGTATATAGGTGTTTGACGATAATGAATCGTTTGTCTTGGATAGCCACATATTAATGTTAATGGGATGAAGGATTTAATATTACGAAGCTAGTCCTCTTGGTCCCAAATGGTGGTGGACTGGAGATGGTCATGATGTGGTGATGCGCTGTAAAATCAGGCCAAAGCCCCACAATCTAGCGAATACAGTGATTATGAACTTTAATTAACTATGAATAAAATGTGAAATAACTAATAGTAAAATGACACCATAATGATGTCTATAGAGATTATTAATTATTGATTAGTGATTATTAATTCAAGTAGATATATCAATCAGATATTTTTTTAAAGTGCAAAATAATACATCATTGGGGTATTTTAGTAATGGACAAAAAACATGGATGCGTTAACTAATTGTTATTTCGTTTTTTTCTGAGCTGATATTTGCCATTGCCCCAGAATTTTAAGCTTTCTATATACCAGATTAGATCAGAATTGGTTACGCAGTTTACCTGTGAAAAGGTAACAGGCAGACATATTTACTTTCGCATTAATATTACTGATTGTTGGCACGTGAAGTAACCTTTACTTGATCTATATATACACATGTCTGTAATGTGACTAATCTATCTCAGATTGTAAGAATCTGTTGACACCTGTCATCTCAGTACAATTTATGTCAGCAAACGTCAAAGATGACAAAACAGCACGTCTATCATGCGACGGCCTCGACATACTCTCGATTTTTCTCGCACTATATCTCTTGTTCTACTCGTAAGTGTTCTAATAAGATAGAGACGGATAGTGCGAGAAAAATCGAGCGAGCTCGCAACCCGTCGCATGATAGCCGTGCTGTCTTGACACCGCGATGCGTAGTAACTAAGCGTCGGTAGAGGTCTAGTTTAGTGACGTGTGGCCGGCGGGGTGAGCCGTATTAGCGCTTAGCGAATAACAGCCCTGTACTGATATGACAGCCGTCACCGGACTCTTCCAATCTGAAATCCACACTAATATTATAAATGCAAAAGTGTGTCTTTCTGTCTGTTCTCTGTGTATGTTACCTCTTCACGCTTAAACCGCCGAACCGATATAAGAGATGAAACCTGGTATAGAGATAGTTAGACTCCCGGGGAAGGACATACGATAGTTTTTTCCCAGAAATCACCTCCTAAATGAAATGGGGGGTGAAAGTTTGTATGGAGCTACGATATAAACGAGTTCCTCGCGAACGGAGTCGCAGGCTTGTAGACTATAACAGGAGTTGAATAGACTGTCTCTTGGACTACTTACTTGGAGACGTCAACAGGTTTCCGAAACATCTCGTGTATGAACTCCAGCTTAGGATTGGTGTTCGCGTGTGCTTCTGCCAGACTCTTGACGAGGACCTTGCTGATGTCGCCTTCGGCTGGAAGAGAGGCCTTTGTCAGAATATACTTATGTACTGTTTCATTCACTAGGGATATTTCCGACAGTGGTGGGAGCCGCTTATAGCAGTTTTCTGAAAAGGTTAACTTCTTTTTCCAGAGTTCAATTTTTCCGGTTCTTAATGTGAATATATAATAATAGATACAAGAAAAATCTGTCCTTAAGTTACGATTCTAGATAGTTACATTTGTGTATGCCGTCTTTCTTTAATTTAAAGACACTGGGAGATAAAAAATACAGGGTTCCCACATTGCTGAGTAAAAAGAACCCAAAAAATGTAATCCTAACAGATTTTTTTTACAGAAAAAGTGTAATAGAGAAGTCCTATTTAGTAAAAGCCCTATTAAATGGCAGTATACGACAACGTAACTGCGTAGGTACTTCATTCTTAAACATCAAATATTCTAAAACTATGTACAAACAGAAATAATAAAAGATGTGAAAAATAAATCTTCTATTTACTACATTTAATAATACATACACGTTTATTTCCTGCATTAAAAAACACTACTTAAGGCGCAACTAATAAAAACTCAAAAATAGCTTGAACAGGCAACCAATAGCATCCACTCACAAGGAAGGTCGTCGCTACTCGAACCACTGTGGCTGGACCCCTGGTGTCGTCTGTTCGTCACCGCATTCGGGTTCACCATACCCATCCCGCTCATGTTCAGATTCAAGGGATCCATCAACCTTCCATGTCCACTACTGGATGTCAAGTCATCCGGACTCAGCTCCTCACTAGTAAGAGACACGGAGCTCTGCCCACTGACTAAAACAGAATTCTGAATGTCCAACGGACTGTGCTGTAGATTCGAAGGGCTGTGCAAGAACGTCGTGGAGTCCACATAACTGGCAACCAGGTTGTCGACGCCCATGGATGTCTCTGGTTTTATCTCCTGTTTTATATTTATGACTCCACTGGATATTGAAGCTGGCGACTGGATCCTGTCTGGTTCGTATCTGTCGAAGTCCTGTAGTCTCCGCGGGGTCTCGTTTATAGTTGTTTGTCGCATGGATGTTGTGGATGTGGTTGCGGTGGATGTGGATGTCGATCCTGATGGCCGGACGACCGTTGTTCCTTTTTCGTCTATATGTACAATGCAGGATGTTAGTATTTACCTACTGGTCCTAAACTTAGTTAGTATTTAACAGTGTACGAAATGCCGTTTAGAAATTAGATGTTAGAATATATTGTGCTTTCCCTATTCCTGCTCAGTATAGTTTAGGACTGACTGTTGCACAACACCGATATAACAAAATGCGGACTTAATCTAACATACGTACTAATCGAGACATATAGTTTGTCGGCAACCACCGAAATTCAATAGATATGTGAAGTATAAATGTACCAACCCTTAGGTTTTAATTCCGAAATGCTTCGTTGTGGGCAACCATTGACATGCCACAGATTTCTGCTAATTCGTCATAGCATGGTTGCCAAACCACCGACATCCAACAGACGTAACACAGAGCAATGCACGATTGGAAATCGGATGATCCATGTTGTTACTGTCACGTATTTAAACGCCTTTCAAATCAGCGAAATAAAGCTAAAGCAATGACGCGTAGTTTCATTGTCCGAGGGGCAACCGGATCGCTCGCGGTATTTGAGCACCCCAGTCCAAGTTGGCTCAGTTCGGGTAGCACAGTGCGGTTCCACAACACTTCGGGAGCTTAAATACCGCGAGCCATCCACTGCTATACTCTGCACTCGTAACATTGACACCGTTCGAGAGAACGAGACGGATCTCTATCGTGTCACTTATCGTGTGATAAGGCCTACCATGACACAGGGTCTGAATAGTACATAAGTTCCGAAAAACTCATTGGTACGAGCCGGGCTTCAAACCCACGACCGCCGCACGCCTGAACCACTAAGCTACCGTAGCTTAGGCTAGAAACGCGCGATTGTATCGCTGCAAGTCGCCGTGTCTCTCGTAGCTCTAAACTAAAGTACTCACCATGGCCAATGAAGTCTGTGTCCAAGAAACCGCCCTGTTTGGGCTCGTATGTCGTGCTATCGACATATGTGTCGGCAGGCACGTCATAGGTCTGCGCCGGCGGCTGCTGTATCATGTTGGTCGCGAGCGGCGCCGCGCCGTTGTAGCCGTACGACGATATTGGGGAGGGGTAGCCAGTGTAGCTGGAATATGTAAAAATGGTTGAGAAACGGTATAACATCGACACTTTTCCCCATAAAAAGATAACTCGCACAAGGCACCCATGAACCAACTCCTCACACAAACCACTCGACTGACCAAGTCAACTAAAATCATCTCTCATGTGGGGCCAAAAGTATTCAACAAACTACCCGCGAACATAAAATGCGCGGATAGTATCTCATCTTTCTTAAGAAAATTAAAATCGTGGCTTCTCACCCACTCTTTTTATGACATCAAAGAATTTATAAGTTACAACATGAATAATGAATATCCATAAACGTGTAAAATTTAATTTAAGAATGATGACATGTAATATTTTGAATATTATTAATGTAAATGACATGACTTATCACGGTTCAGCAAAGCCACAATACAGTTTTGCACTGTATTGTAGTTTAACCCACGAAGGCCCAACATACATTACAAAATGCCATTGAACCATTTGAATGCTGAAGTTGAAATATTTGAATATATTGAATGACTAATAACTTTAATTTGTAATAATAATGAGCCGAAACTTTTAAATAATTTAGGACTAATATACCTAAGAATATTGGTATTAATATTGTGAATTGTGAAGACGATATTTACAAATTAATGATTTATGTGTGTATCGTCACGTTTTGCACTAAACTAAACATAATAGACGCTGTTACTAACGCTAATTAGCTTATTGCTCTTGTATCAAATATAATCTCTGAAAAATTATATGCTTTTTGATAAAATCACGAAGTATGTGACTCTCACATAGCACATAATTTCCGAGAAAGAAAACAACGTTCACGTGATTACCGTGGCGACATTACCATTGAATGCACCGCCACCTGTTATCATTAACAAGAAACGACTAGTACCGCTACCCGGCGATAGATGGCGCTATTTGCGTTTACCGTTAAAAATGTCACTCTCGGTGACTCCGCACCGTTACCGTAATGACGTCTCGCCGTTGACACGGATATATGAACAGTCATTATTGGAACAGCTTATTTATAGGACCCTGCTGCTTCAAACTTAGACCTTATTCCGTTAGGAATAGCTTTTTATTTAGAAATGCTTTCACGGGGGAGATAGGGCTTTTAGAAAAGTGTTCCCTGTGTGATGATGAAATACGGAAAAGCAACGGTTGAACAGTATTTAATGCCGTGATTGATGTTTACTTGTCTGTGCCGGTATTTGATTCGAACGGTAATGAATTGACATTGATACTGTCATTTTTTCACGCCATTATATAGATCGCGTCTCAGTTACGTTTAGACCTGATAATTACCGATTAACAGTTCTAAGATACTTCTTTGGTGCAAAAAGGGGTTTGTATAAATCTCATATAAACATAGTAGCTATAGGAGCATAATTTAATACTAGCACTGTAGTTAAAATGGACGAAAACAGTAAAAAGACTTTTCTTCGTTAATCTGTGTGTAAAGTTAGGTACCAGCAAGTACCATACAGATTTATAACTTGAAAGAAATCTACGCCAAACACTACGCGATACTACACTTTAAAACTTTTTTTTTAATCAGCTCTAACATAAAATGTATAATCATTTATATATAATTTTTTTATAATAATAATATATAATAATAATATCCGTGTAAAAGTGAAACACCACTTTAACATCCTAAAACTCCTAATAATTAAATATATTTTGGACACAATATTGACGATCAACATTGTGTGCATGTTTTTATTCTAATGTACGAAAATGATAACTAATATATCGTGTAGGTGATGAGAAAACCATCTGCATCTATTGCCCAAAAGATGGCGCTTACCCATTGTAATGGTGGAACTGGTCGCTTGAGCTGGGCGTCTGCTGCTGCGCGTCGTACACAGAATCTGGCGCCGCGTCCGTTTGGGCTAGCATCTGTGCTCTGTGGTATCTGACCTCGTCTTCGACCTTTTCGCGCTGTTTCTTTGACATACGACCGAATTTGACCGCTGGAACAAAACAAGTCATGCGTTAAAATGACAGTCAACTACTACTGGCTATATTTGAGTTTATAGTGGACCCGATTCTACGTGCACATGGCTTAACTAGCCTAAAACTAAATAGTCTAATTTTTAGACGTAATTTAGGCGTCAGATTAAAAACGACATATTTAGAATAGCATTTAGGCAGCTAAGTAAGTTGAATAGACCGCCTAAAATAAGAAACGTCAGTTTCAAATTAGCGCTGTCATTGGATTATGACAGCTGCTCATAGAATAGCAAAGTGTTTTAGCGACACCTAAATAAAATTAGATAGTTTAGAAGCCACTGTAGAATCGGGTCCAGTATCAGGCCAGCACAGCCAGGGCTAGCTGTGTCACGGCGAGATAGACTATAAGTATAAGTTTGCCTATCTCGGTCTACCTACCTTCCTCTCAATTGCTCAAAGGTTAGCTGGAAGAGATCCCTTATAGGGATAAGTTCGCCTTTGTACTTTGATCTATTGTGTGACATGTATATTCTTTAACCTGTTATTGTGTACAATAAAGTGCTTACATACATACATACATACTATACGTCTCCTTCTAATTAGACCGTTTAGAAAGAGGCGGTTAATCTATGTCACCGCGACACAGCTCGCGGACCGTCCTGTAATATCCGTGCTGCTGGCTTGCTTTCGTAAAAGTAGTGCCTAAGCCAAATTTCGGAACCTTTAGGTGGCAATCGGAAAAACGCTACGATGATGATGAATGATGGATTATCAGAGAATAATGACAGGCAATCATTGGTTTTACTGGTCTAATAGTACAAAGAAAGCTTCATGACAGACGTTACATGAAAAAATACGTTTGATTAAAAGCATGTTGTAGTATGCGTTCATATCTTTAATATTTAAAAAGTAAACTACGCCATAGTTATTCACCCTAAAAGTTACGAATAATCATAATCAGGTTTCGATTTAAACTATGATTTAATGGGAAAAGTTAATCGCTTACGAAAGAAAACTAAATGCACACCAAAAATACTGACTTTCACATAAAAATTTCATATTTGCACATCCAAGCCGAATTTTGATGAATGATTAGTATTTTAGTAGTAAATCAGTGTATTGAGCGCCTTTAAATAGCCTTATTTAAATTTTAATAACCTAACCACATTAAACGCTACTGCACACTAGATGTCGCCACCCACCCCATTTCACTTAACCAGCATGTCTCTCCATTGATTACAACGCCACCTACCCCGCTAAACAAACACCAACCGCCTCACGTAATTACTTTGACGTGTTACACAATAACACACAGACGCGGAAAGTCCTTGTATGTGTGTGCGCGTGTGTCTGTGCGTGTGTGTGTGAGGCCATTGGCACACTGCCTAGTGGACCGATGAACTCCGCTGACGTATATATACGTAGTTATGACGACACAGCGTACGGTACCTTTTGCTCGGGATTAATGATATTCTAGATTATTTAATTGATGTGAGAATGCTTTTGTTTCAAGCCGCTCCATAAACGATGGCTTAGGTACTTTTGATATCTGACATTTTGATTTTGAACGCAATAGACACGAAAATGGTGCTATGCCTGTGATATGTCAGCGACGTCACATTTGGTCATCTCGGTATTCTGTTATGTCCGGAATTTCAAAAACTGTTCAGAGTAATTATCGCTGAACATTATCAGGTACCTCTTTATACCTCTAATATTATCAGGTACCTCTTTATAACTCTAATATTATCAGGTACCTCTTTATAACTCTAATATTATCAGGTACCTCTTTATACCTCTAATAGACTACGACTATGTAAATTATGGAATTATTAGGAAGTTTAGAAGCCACTGTAGAATCGGGTCCAGTATCAGGCCAGCACCGCCAGGGCTAGCTGTTAAATTATTACTTCATCCCACGGAACAGAAGTAGGTTACACTTCGGAAGTTACGCATTTACCCTAACGCCCATTTTTATACTACGACGGTGGCAAACAAGCATACGGCCTGCCTGATGGTAAGCAGACACGCAGCCCTTGGACGCTTGCAACATTAAGCGTTTAAGATTATCCTTCTTATCATCCCCCTAGCGTCTTCCCCGGTAGTGCTAGCCCGGGGTCCGCTTTGGCACCTAATCCCAAGATTTGGCGTAGGCACTAGTTTTACAAAAGCATCTTCCTTCCAACCCAGCGGGAAAACTAAACCTTATTGGGATTAGTCCGGTTTCCTCACGCTATTTTTGTTCGTAAATTGGTTTTTATGGAATAACCCAGTGGTTCGAACCGGTGACCTTCAGATTGGAAGTCGCTTGCTTTATGTACTCTTAAGAATAGGATCCTTGTATTGAAAGAAACTAGAAGCTTCCCCAATATTTGAAACAACGGATTCTTTCACACTCAAGTTACAAAACACATTTTTCATTATTTAATTTCCTTTCTTTATTCTTTGTCTCCAGTGCATTGAACCACCATTGTATTCCGAGCCCCGGCTACCAACAATTATTTGGTCAACGGAGCTCTTTTACATTGGCCCGGTTTTGGGACACTAACCGACCTGGTTAGAAGAGACGATTTGTATTGAATTTTCAAACAAAGAAAAACATGTTTTTATAGGAAGCCAAGTATTGGGGGCGTATTTGCAAAGTATGAATACATATTCAAACAACATCACACGTAAAATAAGAAAATCCATACTAATATTATAAATGCGAAAGTGTGTGTCTGTCTGTCTGTCTGTCTGTTACCTCTTCACGCTTAAACCGCTGAACCGATTGCGATGAAATTTGGTATGGAGATAGCTTGAATCCCGGGGAAGGACATAGGATAATTTTTATCCCGGAAATCATCCCCTGAGGGGGTAAAATTGGGGATGAAAGTTTGTATCGAGCTACGATATAAACGAGTTCCACGCGGACGGAGTCGCGGGCAGAAGCTAGTTGATTACAAGTTGGAGAGTTAGAGTACGATTTTTTTCATACTATATACATGGTTTGTTTTAGCCTAGTGGTTCGGGCATGCGGCTGTCAAGCGGCGGTCGTGGGTTCGAATCCCGGCTCGTACCAATGAGTTTTACGGAACTTATGTACGGAATATTGACCGTTAGCTTTTCGGTGAAGGAAAACATCGTGAGCCTTTCAATGTGAACCATTTCAAACTATCTCCATACCAAATTTCATCTCAATCGGTTCAGGGGTTTAAGCGTGAAGAGGTAACATACAGACAGACAGACAGACACACTTTCGCATTTATAATATTAGTATTGATTACGTACCTATAGCGGTGAATTCGTGAATGGCTCAGATCGCAGGTGTTTGTGGCCTGAACCGAAGGTGAGGGCCATAAATATGCGATCTGGGGCTTTACGAATTACCACCCGTGGTAAGTACACAATTTTACGTCTTCATCTGGCCACAATGCGAGTTTTACCGTACGCGCAGCGTGCATTAAAACTCGCATTATGGCCAGGTGTGACGTAAAGTACTTTTCTCTCTTTAATAGTGGTGTTAATGTGACTTTGGTCTTCGGCAAGATGGACCGTTACAATATTTTATAGGTACACTAGGTTCCGCCCGGGAGCCCGCTAGGGATAAAAACCATCCTAGTTATATACAATCTTCTTGTAATATTTGATCCTAATCGTTTGAGCGGTTTAAGCGTGATTAAGTAACAAAACGTCCAAACATCTAAACTTTGGCATTTATAATATTAGTAGGATTAGAAGGATTGCATTCGAATGCTGTTAGTCTATCAACTAACAACATCAAAAAACAATGTGTTCACTACAAGTTTGGCCTAACCTAATAAATCTAGCGATACCTGCCTACCCAGTGCGTTACATAAACGATAACAGTTGATAGCTACACCTACATCGATAAATTATGTTACGCTGCGGCTCTATAATTGCACAATGCCTAGTGATGGGACAGCTGTCGGTAAACATCGATAAATCCTACTAATACATATTTCTTTAAATTTCGGTACACTCGACATAAATCTGCATTATTTTTTAACATGGTCACTAAATTTCATGAGACTCAGTTCAGAAATGCGACCAGTAGAGGAGAAAAGCCGGACAACCGGACGTACGAATATATTCTTGCTCGCTTCGCTCGCTCGTCCAATAAACAAATGTTTACACTGCAAGTCGGCCAGAAGGGCTCTTTTACAAGTCTGTCCGGCTGTTCACCTCTACAAGTCGCATTTCTCAATCGATTCTAGTGAAATTTTGTGAGCAGGTTCAATAATTATGTAGATTTTTTGTCGGTTGTGTGGTTATAAATTGATTTTTTTTTTTTTTTTAGTGGTTTGCGATTTCTACAGCTCACAGAGCCATATCAGTATGTCATTATTTGAATTTTATATTTATATGTCATGCATCCTTCTTATATCCATACTAATATTATAAATGCGAAAGTGTGTCTATCTATCTGTCTGTCTGTCTGTCTGTTACCTATATACCTATCCTGGGGAAGGACAAAGGATAGTTTTTATCCCGGAAATCATCCCCTGAGGGGATGAAATGGGGGATGAAAGTTTGCATCGAGCTACGATATAAACGAGTTCCACGCGGACGGAGTCGCGGGCAGAAGCTAGTGTACTATAAAACCAAATCTATTGTTTAATAGGCGTGTAGACTCTAAATAAAATAATCAATAATGATATATTTTCTTGAAAAACGATTAAGAATTTAGTCAAATGGAGGAAAAAGCAACGCAAGAGGTTAAATAATCACAGAATTGCAAGTGTTCAGAGTTTTAAGAGGGGGGTATGTTCTGCCATGCGCAAAACGCACCTTCATATGAAACGACTAGCTTCTGCCCGCGACTAGTTGCTTATAAATGCGAAAGTTTGGATGTTTAGATGTTTGGATGTTTGTTACTCAATCACGCTTAAACGACTCAACCGATTTGGATGAAATTTTGCAAGAAGATAGTTTATAGCCTGGATTAAAATAAATAATAGTTTTTATCCTTGGTCCACGCAGACTAAGGCGCGGGCGGAAGCTATTGTTCAATAAGGTTTTAATCGTAATTTTATCGAGCGTGTCACAACGCTGCAGTTACGCAACTTCGCACGGCCCGGTAGCGTCGAGTTATGTGCTCTGGGAATGCGTTGGCTTTATTTTAAAGTGAGTTCTTAACTAGGATACTTCGTTCGCTATTATATTTCACTAGGTTCTTCCCGCCACTCCGTCCGGGTGGAACTCGTTTAATCGGAGCTCCATAATTTTCACACCCTTAGGAATTGATTTCCGGGATATAAACTATGTCCTTCACCGGGACTCAAACTATCTCTTTACCAGATTTCATCTAAATCGGTTGGGCGGTTTAAGCGTGAAGAGGTAACAGACAGACATCATCAGATCATATTACTCATATCATCAACATCCATACTATCCATACTAATATTATAAATGTGGAAGTGTGTCCGTCTGTCTGTCTGTCTGCTACCTCTTCACGCTTAAACCGCTGAACCGATTGAGATAAATTTGGTATGGAGATAGTTTGAATCCCGGGGAAGGACATAGGATAGTTTTCATCCCGGAAATCATCCCCTGAGGGGGTGAAATGGGGGATGAAAGTTTGTATCGAGCTACAATATAAACGAGTTCCACGCGGACGGAGTCGCGGGTAGAAGCTGGTATAGGTATACATACGTCCCACTGGGCACAGAACTCCTCATGAGAGAGGCAATCGGCAGTAGTCGCCACGCCGGCCAATTAGTGGAAAAAAAAGAGCGTCCGTCTCGTTCTATTACACGGTGTCAGCCAGAGACGGACGCTCTATCTTGTCACTTATCGCGGGATAAGGCCGTCCATGCTACGGGGTCAGGTTTCCTCACTATAGGTATATATTCCTTCACCGAAGAGCTTGTGGTATATATCAAATGATATACCATACAGTTCACCATCATTGTCACCGTCATATCAGCCGAAAGATGTCCACTGCTGGACATAGGCCTCCCCCAAAGAGTGCCGAAGTGACCAAGTGGTTTACCATCGCTAAACTTAAGTGGCAGTGGGCGGGGCACAGAGCACGTGGAACCGATGGCCGCTGGGGTGGACAGGTTCTCGAGCGATGACCGTACAGTTCCGAAAAAACTAATTGTTTCGAGCCGGGGTTAGAACCCACCACCATTACAGCGGCATACTTGCTCCACTGCGCTAATAGCTCTTTTTCAATAGAAACAATAATTCGCCCGACACGCGAACTATGTTTGGCTTACATGCCTACTACCTGTCATACATACAATACACATTACACACACGTAATCGCGTTCATCAGAGCGAGACGTTACAGGATCTGATATAATTTGTGAGTCAGTAAATGGTAGAGCACGATTTCTTCACCTTGCAAAGTTTAGCTTGTCAAACCGGGGCATTTCGATCCCTCGATGGTGGCAAACAAGTACCTATATTACGCCGTAGGCTTATGGACGCTTGCGACTCCAGAGGTGTCACATGCTGCAGAATTGAGAGTCGACAACGCTCATGTGACAGTCCTTTATTTGCAAGCGTCCAATGGTGAGCGTTTCTCAAAAAAAAATCCACTATTATTAATTGTACTTCTAGGAATTTTATGTTAACAATTTCCACTCAG
The DNA here is from genome assembly GCA_947049275.1 of Epinotia bilunana. NCBI lineage: Eukaryota > Metazoa > Arthropoda > Insecta > Lepidoptera > Tortricidae > Epinotia > Epinotia bilunana. The sequence continues at coordinate 9,241,620 of OX346278.1, read as the reverse complement.
AATCAGGGGCTCTTTCGACCCTGGTAGGACAAAAAACTGTCCCAAAGATATTTTTCCTATTGTGTTACCATTTACCATACACTTTGTATGGTGGTAACACAATAGGAAAGTTCAAAAATGTATGAACATTTTGGGACACTTTTTTCTCCTATAGGGATGGAAAGACCTCGTGATTTTGAGTAGAAATAACATAAAAGTTGCAGAAAATCTCCGAAAAAAATTAGTAGCATTTTTTTTGAGAAACGCTTAGGTAGGGTTGCCATACGTCAGGATTTGTCCGGACATGTCAGGATTTTTGACCCTTTGTCCGGATTGCGGCCGGACTTGGCAAGTGTCAGGATTTTAAGGAATGAGCTCAAAAAAAAGTTTAGTTTAAATATTTATTACGAAGTTTACACAGTTTTAATGAATGAAAGGACCAAATCTGTTACAAGAAATGTCAGGATTTTTATGGTGATGTCACGATTTTTCTCCGGACATTTAATTCTTCCACATGGCAACCCTATCCATAGGCAACGGGAACTTAGCATCGGGTAGACACGCTCGTTTGTCGCAGACGTTTAAAAATTTGTTACATTCTATATTTACTTCTATTCAGACGTCACTGACTACCCCATAAAACCGAGTCGTGAGCATATTGTATACATATATATGAACGCGACCATGCAAATCGCTGTAATTGATTTCACTAAGGGATAAGCTCACGTTAATAAGCGAGACGGCAGACTTGGCGGTGGTTGGTGCAAGCGAGAGGTCCGAGTGACAAGCTTTTTGAGAGACAAGTAAGTATATCAGATTACTAATTCAAGATCAAAATCTTATTACCAGTGGGTCTGTGAGCCGTAGAATAGAACGAGTGCCAGTCTTATAAAAAAAACATTTTTCGGAAAACTTAATCGACCAACAATAGTACATTACTTACCAAGGGCTGTAAAGAAAGGGCTTTCTTTTTTACTACCCGTGGTGAGTTGAGTACACAATTTTACGTCTTCACCTGGCCATAAGGGAGCGACCACCTTTAATGCGAGTTTTACCGAACGCGCTGCGTGCGGTAAAACTCACATTATGGCCAGGTGAAGATGTAAAATTATATATACTAAGTATCATTCATTGTTCATTATTGAACCTCTAGCTAAAAAAAATCGCTTATCAACCCGCCCGCTCCCGCCGCCTCCTGTGCCGCACGTCCAATTCGCAACTGTATAAACACAACACGGCTATCAGGCGCGATAAGCGGTCGTTGACCCCGACTTGCTTCCTCATGCCACAGCCCACGTGGCTGGCTTGTTAGTTTTAACATACAAATAAAACTAACAAGCAGGTACAAGATTAAATTAAAACAAATATTATTAACTTACATTAAATGTCACAAATGCAGAATAATCAATTTATAATTTAAATAATAATATTTAATAATGCAATTAAGAGGTAAGGTTCGGATAAAGAAAAACGTAAAACAAAAAATAATTGGAGCAATAAATGTAATGAAATTTTGTCGAAAATTCTTGCATAATATTCTTTGATTGAATAGAATGGACGGGTCAAAAAATATTCCTTTACTTTTTTGTCAAAGGATTGAAAAACCCTACTACCTTTTGAGATTGAGAAAATATCATCTCCTATCGTTTTTCCCGGTTGTGCCCCAAAGGAACCGGCCCGCTTAGGCTGATTACAAAATATGGCTTAAGTTATATCTTATTCGCTGTAAATAAAGATAAAATATATAAAATGGGTCAATGTCAATCAAAAATATAAACATCGTCTTTTCTGCGGTCAATACCTTATCTGCTTATGTATATAATGTTTATATACAATGGGACGACCTCGCTCGCCACCAGGAACACAACACTACTACAGAGCAAGTAGTAGTGTTATTATGGCTGTGGTCTTCTGCAAGGCGGAGGTACTTCCCCAGTTGGGCTGCTCCAAATTCGAGCGGGATGACATTTCGCCGTGCCCTACCTCAGCAAAGAGAGAATGAGTTCAAACAAAAATAGTCCTTATAGCCCTTAACTTTGGCAATGTCCACAGATTACGCGAACCTGAATCTGGGGCCGTAGACAAGGTTACAATCGACAAGCGCTAACGCCAATAGAAAATAATAAAATGTAGGGGAATGACAGATGCCGACGAAACACTTTCGTTAACATCTGTCATTCCCATACATTTTATTAGTTTTCTGTTGGCGTTAGCGCTTGTCGATTATAACCTTGTCTAGGCCCCTTGACAATGACCCATTTATGTTAGAAAAAGCTACATACCATCACGACTCATTCCCAGCTTCAAACATTTCTGCAGTCTGCAATACTGGCAGCGGTTGCGGTTCACCCTATCCACCACGCACGCCTTGTTCCGCGGGCACTGGTAGTTCACCACTGGAATACATAACTGTGTTAGTTTCATATTAAATTGCGCGTAAAGCTAACGGCATTAAGTCCGCCTTTTGCACGATAAGTTGTTCTTTTGTGCAATAAAGATTAAATAAATAAATAAATAAATAAAGTAGGAGTGACAGTGCTATGGTAAGTATGAGTGACAACCCTAGTGTGAGCATTTGTAGAAAAGTTTGTCTCGGATTTGATTACTATTTTTAGTACAAGCTTTTATTTAACTTGACCTGTTCGATTGTTAGTTTGTCAGTTTGTTAGTAAGGGACTAATCTTGGAACTAACTTTTGAACTTCAACTGAAATTTTGGGTAAAAGTATAGTTTGGATGGCAATTCAATATTATGGTAACATCGAGCTGATCTGATGATGGAGACAGAAGGTGGCCATGGGAATTCAGTACTTATCCGACGTAACCCCGTGGAATTTGGGAGGGGGGGTCGTTAGAATCGTCTCAATGAGTATAGTTGATGACGTATAGTTGATGACATAAAAGTACAGTTGGCAATTAAAGCTTGTACGAAAAAACTTATTCTTAATTAAGTTTCTGATATATGTACCTATACTTTCTTGATTCAAAACATGGAAATCTGTTATAAATTACTAAAAAATGGAGACAAAAATAGAAAATTAAATTTTTGACTAACATTTTTCATAAAATGCTCATGTATGTGATGCTGATGAGTGCGTAATAATTAACACGTTCACGGACACAGGACCATCTCGATTTTTTTGTGATACGACACAGAAATTCCCCATACAAAATGGCATTACATCTGGGGACGGATTGTCGTATTGCTCGGTTTTGAATGTTTGTGTTGCGGCAGTAACGGCCAGGGACGTAACCGCCTGTAGACGGGTATTCATGTCAAACTAATACTAAGACCTGTGTTACGGCACTAACGGCCACAGGCGAAACGAACAGAATATTTGTATGCGAATCGTCCGGCTACAGACGTAGTGCCGCAACACGCGGTCTGTCAATGTGTGCGTGATGGAGGTAACTTGTGTGCACCAGTATGAGTGTTTGCTGTGGCACTGGCGGGTTTGTGTTACAGCCAAAAACGGCACAGAATCATAAACTCCCTATAAATTCTATGATAAATATTCGGCTGTGGACGGAGCGCCACTTTTAATGAAAATTAAATTCCCGTCTACAGACGTAATGCCATATTACGAGAGTTTTAGTTTACGTCTCTCGACGGACGTACTGTCCTTGAACGTGTTAAAGTGACACATCTTCGTGTGATGTGATGACCCTAGAAAAAGTGTCATGAATCGAATAGCCTTTGTCAGTGTGGCATTTTTTATCATAAGGAAGCCTACGTTATTTGAAGGCCTTATATTTTCTTTTTTTCTGTTTTTTTCTCTTTTTTTAGTTCATTTATGATGACGCAAACTTGTTAGTAAAAGTGACTTTTACAAAAACGAACAACTGAACATTACATGACAATGACCAATTAGTTGACCATGTTTAGTTACAAAAATAAATAACATTTTCGTTTTTATAATTAATTAATTTTATTGACGAATTAATTACGTACAAATAACGAACGAATTACCTATCTTTTTTCCTTAACAATACATTACATGTAGTTACGAATGCATGACTGATAAGTTAAGAATTAATGATGTATGAATGAATGAACTTGACTGCATGACTTATGTCAGGGACGAATAAAGGAAGCTAAACTCTGCTCTGTAACCGTCTGAAACAGCCCTTATTGGCCATCGCAGTGGATGACGAATGACACATTTAATGATTAATATCACCAGAATAGTGCTTTTTCAGTTCCGGCTGAATGTAACTTTTTATTTATTTTGTAGTGGTGACGTACAGATTACGAATGAATGATCATATTAGGGACAAATAAATGAAGCCGACTTGTGCTCTGCTGTTGTATTAGGGAATGATGATGCGTACTATTGCTGTATTAGTTACGAACGGGTGACGCACGGTCGCACGAGTTACGAACTCATGACATATAGGGATGAATAAATGAAGGCTATCTGAGCTCTGTGACTAATAAGCTGCAAATTATATTAGTTAGTTACGTACGGATGACGTACAAGCAATTAATTAGTGACTTTTGTTAGGTGCGAATAACTAATGCCAACCTGTACTCCGCAATTAATAAGCTGCGAGTTACGACTAATAATGTATCAGTTACGAACGGGTGACGCACGAGTTACGAACTCATGACATATAGGGATGAATAAATGAAGGCAGAATCTGAGCTCTGTGACTACGCTGCAAATGCCATTAGTTACGTACGGATAACGTACAAGCAATAAATTAATGACTTTTGTTAAGTGCGAATAACTAATTAATAAGCTGCGAGTTACGACTTATGATGTATCAGTTACGAATGGATGAGGCACGAGTTGCGAACTAATTACTTATGGGGACGGATAATTGAAGCCGACCTGTGCTCTGCGACCGTCTGAAGAAGCCCTTGCAGCCCTCGCAGGTGATCACCCCGTAGTGGACTCCTGATGACTTGTCTCCGCATACTTTGCAGGGGATGATTTCGATTTGGGCTGCAACAAGAGATATATACGTTAGATGTTATGTTGATATCAGTCCACAATACCTGTCTGGACAATTATTTTAGACTTAAGGATAGTGATGTGTTTTTGAAGTGAAAACTTCTTTAGCGGCGCTGTGCACTATCTGGGATGGGGAAAAATGGTTAAACTCTCCACAGATTTCGAGGTCACGTGACCGTAAGATCAATCATTCGATTCACGATTATCGATAGTTGATGATGTCAGTTCATCATCATCAAATATCAAAAATGCACAACGTTAATATTCAAGTTTTCACTTCTGCCGGCACTCCCGGAGTTCAACCCGGCCTTTTTTTAATTTAAAACAGGGTGGAGGTGTGGTGCCATAGGTAGTTGTTGAAATGTATTACAACCACCAACAAGTCGTGGATGGTAATGCTTTTTATGTATAGTTAAGAAAATCGGTAAACGGCTGAAAAAATATATTTTGTTCTGATAATAATTTCAATCTGTACAAAGTTATCATTTTTATTATCGTTTATTGTTATACAAATAAATGTAATATTTTATATACAGGGTGAAATATTATTCACCGTTCAAATTTTGAGAGGTAATTATATAAAAAAAACCAGCTCTTCCATACATTTTGGCGGCTGAGCTCACACCGTTTGTATGGAACAGCTGGGTTTTTTGTTCAATTTTGATCGAGATAACCCACCTCCCAAAATTTGAACGGTGAATAATATTTCACCCTGTATAACATTTGTAGCTACACTTAGGAGCATATAAAAATTACATAATCTATTTATCACATATTTTCAGTTCGCCATGACATCGCCAATTTTCACAAAATGTACCATAATCATGGTTATATCACCAGCTGTCTATAACAAATGGAATAGCGCCCCAGCACTGAGTGTAACGTGTCTTGCTCATTGCCGTATTAGGCAGGATGAGCGGGGTCAACGACCGAGCTCCGACCTTGCGGGTCGGTGAACTAAGGATTCCAAGTTTCATACATGTATGGAAATGCAAATTAAACGCGAATCGACAGCTGTTTAAAATACTAGTTGCCCGCGCGGATCGGCTCGCGTAGTGAACCCCGGACGAGGCACGATCTGTGTATATGTCTGTCTGTAGCATCGTAACCCCCTAACGGATGAACCAATTTCAGTGCGGTTTTTTCATGGAATCTTAGTCAGTCGATATGGCTCTTAGTCGTTTGTCGTGTTGAGGCGTTTCAAATGTTATATCTGACAACCTCTGTAGCCTAGAGTTAGTAGTGAACCTGCCTACGAAGCCGGAGGGCCCGGGTTCGAATCCCGGTAAGGGCATTTATTTGTGCGATGAGCACGAATATTTGTTCCTGAGTCATGGATGTTTTCTATGTATTTAAGTATTTAATTATCTATTTAAGTATGTATATCGTCGTCTAGTACACATAGGACAAGCTTTGCTTAGTTTGGGAATAGGTCGATTTATGAAAGATTGTCCCCAAATATTTATTTATTTATTTATTATATGAATACTGCATCCGTTCTGAAGGCAGATATTTTGAATGAATATAGAAAATTATCGAAGCACTCGAAATTTCACATTTATAATCGTTTCCGAAAGAAATACGCAACGTATATCTCACCGAATCAAAGTTCATGAAAGCACTGTCATTGTCCTCTCTAAAACGAATATCAATATTAATCAAAGGTTTTTGAGATCGTTCCAACAAAATGAAACGTCTGTCTTCCCTGGAAGTCAATTTCAAGAACTGAAAAACGTTTTCGAAATCGCATCTAACAAACTTTAAAACAAAAGCTAGATTTCAAGTCAAAATGGCCGCTGACAATGGTGTCGTAATGTTAATTGTCAACTGTCATTTAATTATTGTAATAGAGGATGCATATCCTGGCGTTTCGACACCTTTTGTTCGACCGGGAGCTGTTTTGTAAGCTTTGTTTAAATAGGCAAACCCACGGTATAAAATGAGGCTTAGTAAGTTTGTAAGTAGGTAATCTGCGGTATACTCATCCAAACACTTTCACCAGTACTTAGAATGGATGGACATTGGACGTTTAGGATTGATATAGGCTATATTGCCCATGGCTCCGTGTGTGTTCTTTAGAATACGCGGACAAAGCCGCGCACTAACACAATACAATACAAATACTCTTTATTGCATACCTCACACAAACAAAGCAGTTAGAATTCAATTCAATTCAATTCAAATAATTTATTTGTTAAACACAGGTATATAAAGGTATAGTTAGGGTATTAAAAAACATGTCTCACTGTGTTTTGCCATAAGGCATACAAAATTCGCAAAAAGAGAATCAATACAATAACATGTAGGTAGAGGTAGACAACAGGCGGTCTTATCGCTGAAGAGCGATCCTACCTATCCTAGGATACCTATTAGTAATAATATAGAGAATCTTTCCGGACGACCGGATAGCCTAGTGCAGTGTTTTCAATCTTGTTCATGCCGCGGCCCCATTTGTACAGAAAAAAATATTTAGGGACCCCCCCCACCCTATGCTGTTCAAAATACTTACAGCACTTTAACCTTAAAAATATGAGTATCCGCGACCCCCTTTAGAAGGCTTCGCGGCTCCCCTGGGGGTCGCGACCCACAGTTTGAAGAACACTGGCCTAGTGGGTAGTGACGCTGCCTACGAACCTGAAGGACCTGGTTTCGTAACCCGGTAGGGGCAAACATTTGTGCGATGAGCTAACATGTTTTGTCACATCAATATGTCATGAAGATTGTCCCGTAATGTTTATTTATTAATTTACTAACTTCTGCCTGCGACTCCGTCCGCGTGGAACTCGTGTCGTCGTCATTTCACCCCCTCAGGGGATGATTTTTGGGATAAAAACTATCCTATGTCCTTCCCCGGGATTCAAACTATCTCCATACCAAATTTAATCTCAATCGGTTCAGCGGTTTAAGCGTGAAGAGGTAACAGACAGACAGACAGACAGACAGACAGATACACTTTCGCATTTTTAATATTGGTATGGTTCTTCCTTCTACCGTTTTTGTCATCTCTACCCTGTCCGCTTCGGCATCTAATCTCAAGATTTGACGTAGGCCCAGTTTTACGAAAGCGACGGCCACCTGACCTTACGTAGAGGGAAAACTAGACCTTCTTTGGAATATTTAAGAGTCCGCAGTAAGCTCGATTCTCCATACAAACGTAGTTACGCTCTCATGCAAAGCTTCGTTACAACGAAGCTTTGCATATACAAAGGCATGAGGTATTTTTATGTCTGTAATTAGTTTATGTAGCTTCAGATACCATAGTAAAAAAAATACAGCGAATTTGAATTTTTCATACAAAACTTGTTTTTGCTGTATTTCGTTTGTTTTATAAACTGGAATCATATAAACTAATTACACACATAGATATACCTCATGTCATTGTATTTGCAAAGTTTCTTCACAATCCAACAGGTAGTTTTAAAATGAGAGCGTAAATATGTTTGTATGGGAAGGTGAAATTCGGCCGAGCTTACTGCGGACTCTTAACCTGGTTTAATACGACTATAGTGTTATTTAGTACGCAGAAAACAGCCTAAATTAATAGCAATTCTCGCTAGATTCTAAGTGTGAATAAAAGTAGGTTATATCCACACAAGGTCACAAGCATAGCTTAAAACCGATCGCTACACGTGTCTCCTTAATAGCGAAACTCATCAAATTCTAATAAAACATGATAAGCATTGGATGACAAGATTGATTATACGCAGTTAAGTATTTTGTTAATAATAAGGGAGGCGATGGCAGAGATGCGTATAGTAGAATGGGTGCTGGTCTGTTATGCGCTAATGCGGCTCACCTCACCCCGCCGGTCACCCGTCACGAAACTAGACGTCCACCTACGCTTGGTTACCATGCATCGCGGTGTCAAGATATATTTGTGGGTGAGCGTTGAGGTGAGCTTTAAACAAGTTACAGAAAGAGGGCTGATGACCTGGAAAAGGTCGCGGGAGTCCGCTGTATGCGGGTGACACAGGACCGGTCATTGTGGCACTCTTTGGGGGAGGCCTGTCCAGCAGTGGACGTCTTTTGTCTTATATGCTGATGATCAGACGCATTCACCAGTATGTACAGAATAAACCTTCAGGACTAGGCTACAAAAGACGTACGAACGAAAAACGCTTGGTTACCCCGCATCGCGGTGTCAAGATATATTTGTGGGTGAGCGTTGAGGTGAGCTTAAAACAAGTTACAGAATAGGGGGGCAGTTCATGTTTGCAAGGGCAAGTAACTTTGTGGAAACGGGTCTAGGGGTGGGGGTGCTGTGGGTGGTCTAAGCACTTTTAACATATTTGCTGCCATCTTATCTTATCTTATCTAGATGTGGGCCCTTTCGGATGCACTTCGACCCAGCGGGATCTTTTGTGCATTTGCCCTCCCCTTTATGCCTACTCCCAGGCTCGCTCCATCATTTCCACAAAGCGGATGATGCGGCTCAGCGGGAGCACCTTGAATTCCTTTGGTTGCGGATAGCCGTTACCAAAGTAATTCATTCTTTGTCTGGCAAGGGCATGACATTCACACAATAAGTGTTCCATGGTCTCATCCTCCTCGCCACACATTCTACAGTCTAAACTATCCGACAGTCCCATCTTGGCCAAGAGATCCTTGACCCCGAAGTGACCTGTGAACACCTCAGATATGATTCTGAGTTGCTTCCTACTGGATTTCCACAGTTTGTTAGTCCAGCCCGAGTCCACTCCTTCTATGAAGAGCTTAGAGTGCCTTAAGGCCGCCTCGTTCCTCCATTCGTGTTGGTGTTTGGTTTTGGCGTAGGCTTTAAAGGCCGAAGTTATGGTTCCCTGCGAGAGTCCCAAAAATGTTTCTGGACCTACTATTTGCTGCCATGCTTGCTGTGGTTTCTCGTATGTAGCGGAAAGCGACTACGGCGTAGGCGCTCGCTAGGTTCCAGGCGTGAAAGTGTCAAAAGCGACAGCTGACCAGAAGGCTGGTGCATATCTTGACCAGCGCGTCAGTATCGCCATGGCCATCAGGTGTCGTTGGATTCCTCTTAATCGTGGGAGTGACATCCTTACTAATATTATAAATGCGAAAGTGTGTGTGTGTTTGTTTGTCCTTCTTCCACGTCGCAACGGAGTCTTTTCCAATTTACCACATGGACTGATTTCCAAGCGCAAATGCGTTGATTATTAGAGAAAAAACCGAATCGCTGTATGTGGGCCGATAATATTTGAGGACTTCCGTCGATACCACAAGGATCACCTTTGGCACTTCATTAGTTGCTATTTCAACGGAATCTTATCAGAATCGGTCATATACTTTTGTACGTATTAATGTGTCTTTTTGTATGGAGATAGTTTAGAGGACTAGGTAAGGAGGAAATTAGGAGTTACATAGGCTACTTTTTCCAGCGGGAAAACATCTAATTCCCACGGGAAAAATTCAATATGTTACATTTTCCTATAACCACGCGGGCGAAGCCGCGGGCATCAGCTAGTAGGCTATAAAATGTGAAAAAAGCAGTTGAGTTTTTTGAAAAATCTTTTATTTTTTATAATTGCATCTATAGACACCAAAGCTAGAGAATGACACATTTGTCGCCTACTTAATAGTGTTTGTTACGTAACTATAATTGAAATAATGATGACAGAGACAATTGGGCAATTCAATTGTTTATATTTAACAATTATTTTTAAGAATTTGCAGCGTGAGTTGATGTATATTTTTATTGTATTCGTATTTAAAAAGTTGAGTTTTTGTAGGGTAAAACTATCTATTGCTGACACCTCTATAATTGCCACGTTCATTATTTATTTATTTTGTTATGATAGTGGGAGAATTCGGTTAAAAAGACTATCTTTAATTATCTAGTTACACAATTGCCAATTTTGACAGTTAGTTAAGTGTAAAAATTGACATTCTACAAAAGGTTTAGCATAATTATCAATAAATAGTTTTTATAGCTTAATAAATCAATCGCGGATTCAGTCGCCCGTATCCTTCGCGGGGACTGCTTTATGTAAAATCAAAGAGACAAAAAAAACTTAATAAATATCAAACACTTTTCATAATGCTTTATTAATGATATTTAAACACCTTTATTTAAATTGTTTATTTTACTTCGTAGTTTATGGTTTATTTATGTTTTATTTTAATGCTATTGATAATTTAGTAATATCTATGTATTTTATTCATTCCTTTCCATTCATTCACAATATCTTCAGTGATTTATGAATAATTTTGTACATACGAAAAAATCTAATTCAAAATAAGAACTCTATTATAATACTTCACAACTGGTCCTTCTATACTGGTATCTTGTATATGAAAACCTTTATACGAACTGCATCGGTGACCGTGTGAGCGAGACGGCACGACGACCGTTGCACAGCTGATCGTGACGTCACGGGTCGGTGACCGCGCTCGAAAATGCGCTCTGACGTCACAACGAGAACAGAATTCCGATTTTAGGGTTGACCTGGATTTAGTTTTTTTTGTTGGTCTGAACTGTGGAACATTGTTAATTTTACTTTTTCTGCAGCTTAGCTACTACTTTATGTTAAAGAAAATGTGTATTTTGAAATAAAATTTTGTAATTTTCGTTTTACTGTAAAATAGAAATTAGTATAAGATTTTTAACCGTTTTTAGTGTATTTTTGGCTAGTCAAATATCTTGTTGTTTTGATGGCATCAACTGTTGTGTATTTATGAAATTAAAGACTAGAAAAATACAAATCATATTATTTATGTACCTACAGTTAATAATTAACACACTCATTCATAAGTAATACAGGTGTCTACTAATTTTACCAACTTCATTGCTCCTTTAAATAAATCAAAATGAGAACATATTTTTTATTTCTTCAAGAAATCCCATTATTGAATCAGCAACCCTATTAAAAACAAAAGAAAACCGCACTAGTTATGATAATAAACAATTTGTAAAAGAATTCTACGTCACAGGTCAACGCCCCCGGTCGAGCCCTCACAAGCCCAAGGCTCTAGTTCCGAATTTGAATTCTAATCTAACGGCTTGCGTACGTCACGGGTGAACGACCGCGAATGTCCGAACTGAACCTCGGTTCATTTGCGGTCAAAACGGAAGTCCACGAACTCTATCTCAACGGGATAAAGCCGGAATTCCATTGCATAATTTTTTGTCAATTGCAATTTTATTTTTGTTGATTGGCTAGAGTAAGCTTGCGGGCGTATTAAAGGTATGAGGAAGCTATTACAAAGGGTTAAGAATGTTATTTGATTAGCAAATGTATTTTTAACTGTACGATTATATTTGGAATAGAAAAGCGTTCGGAATTTGAATGGGAATCGACTCTTCATCAGTAGGTAATAAAATCTGTTTCTGGTGAGTTTCGGATTAACAATATAGGACGATCCTGTATCAGACTGCATAAATGTTTTTCAACGTAATATGTACCTCAGACTTACTATCTTTTTGTATGATTATTCCTATGTCCTTCCCCAGGACTCAAACTATCTCAAATACCAAATTTCATCCAAATCGGTTAAGCGGTTTAAGCGTGAAGAGGTAACAGACAGATAGACAGACAGACACACACTTTCGCATTTATATGGATTTATTTATCCACACTAAGGTCCTGGCAGAATACCAGCGACGTGGCTAGCCACCTCATTATGCTGAGCCAGCTCCTTGTCTATGCCACGACACATGGTTTTGTACTTAACTTGTATTTAATTTAGTTCTAAGCTGCATGTCTCTCTTTGTTTTTTTGTTTGTTTTTTACCATGTATGTTGTGGGAAAGAATAAAGGATTTATCTATCTATCTATTTTTATATCGTCCGTTTAATCAGTTGTTTACAATTTTCATCAACTTATATATAGTCTTGGCAGCAGCTGGACATTACATAAAGAGGTGAGTGACCCGCAATGTAAGTATGTGTTTTCATTGTTACTTAAATGACTCAATTGCTTTTTAATGCATTTTAGTGAGTCAATGTTCGATTACAATACGACTGCATTTTTGCAATGTAAGAAATTGAAATGGTATTTTTCATTTTAAAACGAACACGTATATATGTTTGTTTTTGAGTACAATATTAAATTTAAGTAATTTCTAAACGATGATTATAGCTTATAACACATTTTTTTACTGTGTTTAGGTACTTTCACAAGAATTTGTATATTTTTTTACAAATAAAAATAGGAACACTTTTACAATTAGGGTACTCTACAGTACGTAGTCATTTTGTAGGCTAAAGGTAGCTCTTAACTACTAGACATCAACTATTTAACACCCGAATTAAGTTTCTAAACGACCGCAATGATATTAAAAGATGTCGTCTATAATAATATGCCTAATCTTCGGCTAAAACCTATAAACCCAACCATAACTAGACAAAAATTCCGCTTAAGAAATCCTATAAATTCCGATCACCTACTCTTGGTCGCTTATAATTGTACGCCATTTTGGAATTGACGTTCGTTTAATTATTTTAAATTTAGAAGCCGTCGTCCAGTGTTGCAACGTCCGCAAGGCCGGCCGTTAACGTTGCCTTTGCCTACTAATACAACAATAATATAATAAATACTTCAATGTTCAAGAATGCTTAGTTGAACATAGTAGTAAATCATAGTAAGTGTATTGCTGTTACAAATTAATTAAATATTACAAGCTCTGTACTTTGATACAGAGACGATTCTTGTAGGTAAGAAAACTACAAACTAAATACTATTAACAACTGCTTATCTGAGAACATATGAAATCTTATTGTGTTTCTGTATATTTTTGAACATGAAGAAACGAAGGGTTCCGTACCATTATGTATAAAAACGGCAAAAAAATCACTTTTCTTGTATTTACATATTAATCCCCCTTAAATATTTATATTATTCAGTTTTTTAGTATTTGTTGTTATAGCGGCAACAGAAATACATCATCTTTCAACTGTCTATCACGGTACATGAAATACAGCCTGGTGACAGACGGACGGACAGCGGAGCCTTAGTAATAGGGTCCCGTATTTACCCTTTGGGTATGAAACGTAAGGTCGACAGCGGACTTGTGATTCTTCTGGAATCGCAACGGTCCACAGGCTACAGTGGCTATGGACGTGGTCCTATTTTCCACCAACGAAGTATAAAACAATCTCACGAACACAGTTTCCTATTTGGCAAAGAAGGTACGGCATTTTTTGCGAGTGCGAAAGCGCAAATTTATAAGTACTTAAGTACTTGAGATTATTTGAATTGGCCGAATTGCATCAAAGTAGACCGTTCTAAAGGCAACTCTACCGTCCTAGATAGAAGATTCCAATTCCTATGACAGTTTTATAAAAAGTCAGCCAGACAAAATAAATTCAACCATGTGTTACGAATGTGTGCATTTTGACACGTTCAGCCGCATCAAACACTACACGGATTTTGACGCAGTACAGTTTTCGTTAACGCTACTTGGTGTGTGAAATAATAGCACTACCCCAACCACATTCAAGAATGCCAAGTCAAGTCATGACATAATAGTCAGACTCGCAAGGCAATGACCTAATATCAGTCTTATCTTAGTAATCGAACGCTATGACGATGACGCACAGGCCGTTGACCCTGATTACTGATTTTGGCAATAGCGCAATCATTGGAAACAAGTGTGACGTTTATATCAGGTGATAAGTGATAATACAGTTTTAACTTCTTAGGCTTCCAACATACAGGGAAATATGGCACAGAAATTGGAATTAAGTATACTTATCAATACTCCTCCATAGACTTATCAATACATCCATAGACTAAGGATTATAATATAACCCCCCGACGCAAAGAGCGGGTATTATAAGTTTAACGTGTCTGTGTATCTGTGTATCTGTCTGTGGTATCGTAGCTCCCAAACGGATGGACTGATTTAAATGCGTTTTTTTTTGTCATAGATAATTTTATCCCGAGTGTTCTTAACCATGTTTCAGGAAAATCTATTGAGCCGTTTTTGAGATATTGGACTTTGAAATGAAAATGTCGGGGGTTTTTCAACTTTTCTAATTTGTAATCTTATTGTTAATTATTTATTGGACATAAACTAATTGATAAGTGGCTAACTAACGATGTCCCGCATCTATTAGAATCCGACCTCTTTCATAGTGGTGTTTAAGTCTAATAGCTAAAAATTATATGTTAAATATTGTTTAATATACCTAATTTTCTTTTGAGTAGTATATATCCCAAATATAACTTCGTGGCCAATGTTTTGCATTGTTTTTCTAATAAGTAACCTCACAGGTAAACAAATGAACATAGGGTACGCCTATAAGGCGTCCACGTGGGGTCAGCGACCCGTGACGCGCCCGTGACGTCGCACGTCACGTGTGTCACTTTTATTTTTACGCATTTAACCAGCGGCGTCATTTAGGGGAGAAACCTCTTAAGTATTTATTGTACGTCGTTGGTGGGACATTAGGCAAGTTTTTTTTACGTCGATAACAGACAATCGGCCCGCATGCGCCTGGTAACCGGTCATCATAGCCTGTGGACGCTTGCAACTCCAAGGGTGTTCTGTGTACAATCGACGTCATAGATATGTTTACACGTTTGCACCTTATTATATTACAATCCTACTGATATTATAAATGCGAAAGTTTAGATGTGTGTTATTCAATCACGCTTAAACGGCTGAACCGATTTGTATGAAATTTTGCACGAAGATAGTTAAAATATAGGATAGTTTTTATCCCGGGTCCACGCGGACGAAGTCGCGGGCGGAAGCTAGTACTGATATATATATTTTAGTTTATCGTTTTATATTTAATATATATTATCTATTTAATAGTATATTTTTAATAATATATTAATCAATTGATCATTTCTTTTTTTATCTTTTCAATAGTTTTGTACATGTGTCTCGGTTTGCCTGTTTGTTATTTCCACTCATTTGCTCAAAGGTTAGGTTCAGGGATAAGCTCGCCTTTGTACATGTATCTTCTGTTCCTGTAATAATTGTTTTGTTGTTGTGTTCTGTCTCATGTATATTGAGGTTGACTGTACATATGGCCTGTTGGTACGAGGAGACCGTAGCTTATGGTCGCCGCAACTGCAATCACAGGAGCGTTGCCAGTCAGCTGACCAATTACCCCGTATGTCCTATATGTAGGTATTCCGCTTGTCCAAGATCTTTGTTCAATAATCATTGCGTCTCACATTTTTTCAAGCAAAACGTGAGATGCAAATACATTGGACAGATCTTTGTCCAATGTATATGCCTCTCACGTTTTATTGAAAAAAAACGTGAGACGCAATGATTATTGGACAAATATCTGACACAAGTGGAATACCACCCTTAGCCACCGTTGTGGTTTAAAAAAAGATAATGAACGCGTCTTTTAGTCACGTCACTTTCATATTTTCAGCTTGGCAATGTATACTTATGACGTTAATTATACATCTTCCGCCAGCTTCGCTCGTTTTTGGGAGGTCGTTGCCACTCAGCTATAAGGTACTTGGCACTTTGGGGTAATAGGAATGGCCTTCAACCCAGTTCGGTCTAATTGACTGGTCCCAATCCCAAAATAAGTTTAGAATCGAGCTATCTGTGATATCTGTCTCTCTGTCTGTTACCTCTTCACGCTGAACCGATTGAGATGAAATTTGGCATAGTGATAGTTTAAATCCCGGGGAAGGATATAGGATAGTTTTTATCCCGGAAATCATCCCCTGAGGGGGTGAAATGGGGGATGAAAGTTAGTATCGAGCTACGATATAAACTAGTTCCACGCGGACGGAGTCGCGGGCAGAAGCTAGTAGCTATATAATCAACTAGCTGTCCGACCCGGCTTCGCACGGTTAGTGCGTAGGAATGAAGCATTTCCCCGCGATAAAAAGTAGCCTATGTTGAACAGGAATAATGTCGGCTTCTAATGGTAAACTAATTTTTCAAATCGGTCCAGTAGTTTCGGAGCCTATTCAATACAAACAAACAAACAATCAAACCTTTCCTCTTTATAATATTAGTGTAGATACTGTAGATGTAGATGAGTTTAAAACGCATAAAACTTTACTAGAATCGGTTGAGAAATGCGACGAGTAGAACAGACGGTCATCCGGACAGCCGGGCATACGGAAGAACTTTTGCCCAAGCTAAAACATATAACTTCGTTCGCTTCGCTCGCTTATTCAATGATTACTTGGTTTAATCTAAAGAAGCATAACACATGAAATGACTTGTTATTGACAAGGTCACCAAAACTATTTTAAATATATTATAATACTTCCTGTTATGACTGCAGCATGTCAAAGCCACAGAATAGTAATAAATAGTACTACGTACAGAAGGTTCTCTGGTAACTTTAAATTCCCTGTTTAGGTACGCTAAACGTGCCTAAATGTGGCCATCTCTTTCTATCGCATGCAACGCGCTCTTTCGGAGGCGGGGCCTTAGAGCTAGGGTTGCCGCCAGCTCGACCTATTAAATTATACGTTACTATAATAGTGTATTTTACTTACGATGTTACGATTATTCTTTATTTACTAAGGATTACCCAACTATACAAAGGCTGTGTATTTTGCCTTTAGGTTATGATATGAAATCAAAACTGTATGTTTCTGTAAAATGTAAGACGGAGACACAACTGGGGTACCTATACAAATGATGTAAAGAAAAATTGTTTTTGAAAATTCTATATTTATTTATTTATTTATTTATTATTCGGGGAACCAACAGCTAACAATTCAAAATAATAATATAAGCTAGTTATATAACTTTAGTAACAGAAAGCCAATTAAAGGTTCCCACCAGTAGCAACAGGTTAACATGCAATTGGTGGTTATCACTAAATTTTACAACGTGTTACCCACAAGCATATAATGAATAATATGTATAAAACCATTATAAATGGTTCACTAATGTTAGACCAAACAACTTTTGGCCAAATTACAGACATAGATACACCTCATGTCATTGTATATGCAAAGTTTCGTTACAATCCAACTCGTAGTTTTTAAATGAGAGCGTAACTACGTTTGTATGGAGAATCGAGCTTACTGCGGAGTCTTAAAAAAATATTCTTTTCAGCTATTAATATATATATGTAGATATAGCCCGGCAAGACCCTATTTAACCCTGAGGTAGTGTACATAATATATGGCATATATAATATATGGCAATAATGTTCATACGTCGTATATAGTCGGGACAGTGTGTGTTGGCATTGTGTTGTTTGTTAAATGTTAAAAAACTAGCTTCTGCTCTTAACGTTACATTTTATACCTATTCTTCTTAACCAAGTACGCGATGCAAAGGAGGGCAATGTGTTTGTTTACTAGTCTATGTATGTATGTTTGTACGTTTGGTCCTTACGTAGGTATTTCGATTTTATCGAGAAACTCTGTTTTATCATGTAATTTGGTTACATTATAAAACTGAATGAAAGGATTCTCTGCAAAAGAACTAGATAATTGATTACCCTGACTCTAATTTTGTAATAGGTATGTTGCCAGCTCGCTTGAAGAGCGAGACGGTTTAACTCCGATCCCCAGTTATACGCAGATTCAAATTAATTTTACCGCAGTGTGTAGCACGCTTGAACGTCGCGGCGGAGTGGCTAGTTACTTAGATACTATAACTTAATCTGTGCCAATACCTATGCAATTTATAGCAATTATGTATGACCCTTCATTCATTGACAAAACTTTTAATTTGAGCGTGGCGTGCGGCAACGACTATAGACCGTATAAATACAGCCGGCCGGCATGTATACCTACATTGTAGCGGCACAGACTGCAGAGTGCACCGCCCCTGGCAAAGGCTAAATACTGTATTTAAACTTATAACCTCTCCATAGCAACAAAATGCATTTAAAAACAATCCAAGTCGAAGTGCCGGTACAAGGTGCATTCACCTCCCCAATACACGTGTCACTGCCTCAAAGGCACAGAAAGCATAACTGCATAGCAGGTGCATCCGAAAATACACTTTAATATGCTGTAATAACAGTTCACTTTCGCCTGCGCCCGATTGGTAAAAAATATTATTGCTGGTAAAAATGGAATCATGCTACTGTGTTTAAAAATATACTGTAACGTTGCGTAATAGAATTTAATTTCGAATGGGCGCTGTCTAAGGAATGCCTTCAATGCGTTGATGCAATAGAAAAGGAGGTCTATGTGCGATTAATTAAAGTTTATTTTTGAATAATGGCAGTTTTAAAATGTTGGTTAAGTGTTCGAAATCTGCACGGCTATCACAAGACGGCGCGCGAGCTCTCTCGATTTTTCTCGCACTATACCTCTCTTTCTTAGTTTTCTAATAAGAGAGAGACGGAGTGCGAGAAAAATCGAGAGAGCTCGCCCGCCGTCTTGTGATAGCCGTGATGAGCTCCGTTCAATAAGGAATGTGTTTTGAATGATTTAGGATGTGGCTTAAGATGTTTGAGTACCTACTCCGTTATTGAGTACTGGTAGGTACTGCGTATATATGGCATTTTTGTTTTAACCCGGACTTCGACCTTTGTTGAAGTAAGTACCTATATCAGTGTATTGCATTATTTATATCGGTAAAAATGGAAGATGACAGCTGCTTTCCAAAAATTCTACCTTTAAAAAGAATATGCTGTTATATATGTCCTAAACCAATATATGTGTACCTATACGATAGTCAGTAGTAAAACTATTTAAAAGTGGAGTCCTGATATGCTTAAGAGGTAGGTAGTTTCGAAAAAATATATCTAAACACTTCGACCATCATTGGGTCAGATCATTTTATTTAACCTGATGATTCATATCATATGGGCATAGGCCTCCCCCAAAGAGTGCCACGATGACCGGTCCTGCGCCCGCATCCAGCGGACTCCCGCGACCGGTACCATAATGCATTGTACTTTTTTCATTTAAATTATCAAATATAAAAATATATAAAAAAAAGTTTTTTTTACAATCTTGAAATACTAGAAAGAAAGAAAGAAGACATTTATTCACTACACAAAAGACATGCTATAATATACACGGTGGTGCAACACTTTGCAAAACGTAGTCAGAAATGTTTTTCTAAAGGCGTGTCATTTTAACCCAAATTTTTGAACAATTAACACAGTTTTCGAACAAAGAAAAAAAAACGACTAATTGCGGAAAATTATTGATTATTGGGGGCACAAACATTTAAAGTCGATTGGGCACAAAAGATATCCTCAGTGTAAATACTGTATTTGGGGCGTCAAAATAGCTAATTTACATTTTTAAGTGGCTAAAAGTGCAGAGTAAGTCAAGATTTTTTAACCTATTAGTGGCAAAAAAATATTGATAAGGCTTAAATGTTTTAAACTTAAACGATGTCCACGGTACTGTACGGTACTTATTAAATGCATTATGTTTGCAAATAAATTAAAATCTGTTTTTATCATATACTTTTATGAAGCCGTGGTGTCTTTATAAAGTAAAAATAAATACACTATCGTAGTAATAACTGATAAGCTAATAGGTACATCAGGAATTTATCAGAATATGTAATTTACTAGGTAATAATAAAATATTTTGTGCCTTCAAAACAAAAGAGTGAATAGGCTATTACTGAACCAGTGAGCTTCATCTTAGCCTCTGTCGCTTAACCATCAGGTGAGACTAGGGTCTGTCACTACACACTTTTAAAATAACTACAACTTAGAAGTACAATTTCTCAAAAACGGCTAAACAGATTTTCATGAAGACATAGTTAAGAACACTCGGGATCACATCAGCTTTCGAATAACAAAAACCGCATTCAAATCGATCCATCCGTTTGGGAGCTACGATACCACAGACAGATACACAGATACACAGACACGTTAAACTTATAACACCCCTCTCTTTGCGTCGGGGGTTAAAAATAAAAATAAAAACTTACTGAATTTTCCGAAAAAACCGCCTATTTCTACCCAAAACCTCATCAGCATAACAAATTCGGCCAACGTCCTAAGGGCTATTATTCACCCTAAAAACGGCGTAGGCGAGGCCGGCGGGCGACGGCCTACAGGCGACGCTGAGTCTGTGAACCCAGACGATCTAGTACAAGGAACTAAAGGGCTTTTGTGACGTTAAATAGGTTTTAGGGCCATGTCTGCCTTTAAGAGTACGCAGTAAGCTCGGCCGAATTTCACCTTCCCACACAAACGTAGTTACGCTCTCATTTTAAAACTACGTATTGGATTGTGACGAAACTTGACATATACATTGACATGAGGTATATCTATGTCTGTAATTAGTTTATATGATTCCAGTTTATAAAACAAATTAAATACAGCAAAAACAAATTTTGTATGAAAAACTTAAAATCGCTTTTTGTTTACTATGGAATCAGAAGCTACATAAACTAATAACAGACATAGATATACCTCATGTGATTGTATGTGCAAAGTTTCGTTACAATCCAACACGTAGTTTTAAAATGAGAGAGTAACAACGTTTGTATGGAGAATCGAGCTTACTGCGGACTCTTAAGTCTAACCTAGTCTAGTTATAGGTCGGGTCTAGTTTTGGCTAACGATTTTTACATGAAATGCTAGACGATACTTGAGTGATACTAGAGTTTTGGGGTATACTTATTAAGTTATACAAGTTTTTAGGGCCCAGTCTGCCTTTTGGCTATCCTTACTAATATTATAAATGCGAAAGTGTGTGTGTTTGTTTGTCCTTCTTTTACGTCGCAACGGAGCGACGTTTTGATGTGATTTTTTGTATCGAGATAGTTTAGAAGCTGGAGAGTGACATAGGCTACTTTTTCCAGCGAGATAACATCTAATTCCCACGGGAAAATTCAATACGTTACATTTTCCTATAACCACGCGGGCGAAGCCGCGGGCATCAGCTAGTAAGGAATACTGTCGTGAACTTAGAGATTCATTAGGTTTTTGTATAGGGCTACCCATCATTGCAATGCAATATCCCTTACCATTATTTGATCATATACTTTGTGTGCATTTTTTTTATATTATATCAATTTTTTCCCCTATTTTAACCCACAATTCCTAGAAGTGGGAATTGAAAATTAGATTCCACGTGCCCTGCCTACCCCTTTTGGGGATAATGCAGCGTTTAAGTATCTATTATGAGTTTATCAACTTCATATATTATACTCTTAGTTTAAGTACTGATATGTTAAGTATATTTCTACCTGTTTGATAAGTGAAGAACTTTGGATCTATCAATATATACTATTTGATTGATATTAATATTTGGTTAGTTCGTCAGTGACTCGTGTAGAACATATGAGTAATATATACAGGGCGTCCCACGGCGATGCCACATGGAGGGAAAGTACCTTAAATATCATAGATAGCATATTTTGCTGAAAGAAGACTTCATTTTATTTTTAAAACTTAGTAAAGTTGCATTCATCCTTTTTTAAAAAAAAAAAAATGTATGGAAAAAAATTATCGCGTCATTGAAGGAAAAGTACCTTAATTGTTGTAAATGAACATCTTACTGAAAGAAGACATTATTTCGATTTAAAAAAACAAGTTGAATTGCATTTTATGGTTAAAGCCTTTCGATCGATATGACAAAGCTACAGGGTATTTTTTTTCTCGTGTAGCGGGTTCGATTCCCGGTTTAACCATGAAATTATTTAAAATGCAATTCAACTAGTTTTTTTAAATCGAAATAATGTCTTCCTTCAGTAAGATGTTCATTTACAACAATTAAGGTACTTTTCCTTCAATGACGCGATAAATTTTTTCCATACAATTTATTAAAAAAAAGTTTGAATGTATGTAATTTTACTAAGTTTTAAAAATAAAATGAAGTTTTCTTTCAGCAAAATATGCTATCTATGATATTTAAGGTACTTTCCCTCCATGTGGCATCGCCGTGGGACGCCCTGTATAATATATATATATACATATAAGATATCAATTAAGATATTTTAGTAGCAAATGGGTGATGGAATTGAAAGGGAAATAAAAACGAGTCTGATGAATCATATTAAAAAGAACTGTAGGTACTTATCAGATTCACTGCCAGGAACCCGCATAGAAGCGAGCGCTTACGCCGTAGGTACTCACCGCTACATAGCGGGAAAACCACGGCTTCGGCTACGACCGTAGCGCGTAGCGACTATTGGCAGTGAATGTGTGAAATAAAAAAGACAAAGCTATGACTACGCTACGACCGCTACGACTTAACCCGTAGCATTTGTTAACCCGCAAGAAATCATCGCATCGACTTAAAATATATGCTAGTTAGTTAGTTTTATTTATTAACTAGCTTCTGCCCGCGACTCCGTCCGCGTGGAACTCGTTTATATCGTAGCTCCATACAAACTTTCCCTTCCCATTTCATCCCCTTAGGGTTTGATTTCCGGCATAAAAACTATCCCATGTCCTTCCCCGGGATTCAAACTATCTCTATACCAAATTTCATCAAATCGGTTCAGCGTTTTCAGCGTGAAGAGGTAACGGACAAACAGACAGACAGATAGACAGACAGACAGACACACTTTCACATTTATAATATTAAGTATGGATTTTGCAACAAAATGAAAATACGAGGTCGCGGAAGTATCTAGTCTGATTCTGAACCTAGTGCATATGTGTGCTAGGGATGTGAAAATAGATCAGTGTGTGTGTGTGTGTGTGTTTATTGGGACGGCGCTGGACCAATCTTGAGCTCATTTGATATTTAAGAGGTCATTGACCTTGATCCCGTCTCCAAGCTGTAACTTACTAAGACGTCCTAATATTACTAAAATATAATTTACCATACCTAGCTTCTGCCCAAGATCGTTCGCGAGGAACTCGCCTATATAGTAGCTCCATACAGACGTTAACCCCCATTAAATAAATATGTAAATAAACAAATAAATATTTGCGGACAATCTTAATTACACATATCAACATAGTCCCAAACTAAGCAAAGCTTGTACTATGGGTACTAGACGACGATATACATACTTATATAGATAAATAAATACTTAAATACATAGAAAACATCCATGACTAAGGAACAAAATATTCGTGCACATCGCACAAATAATTGCCCTTACCGGGATTCGAACCCAGGACCTCTTGCTTCGTAGGCAGGGTCACTACCAACTTGGCTAAAGCGGTCGTCAAACCATCAGTCATTAGGGATGATCTTCGGGATAAAAACTATTCTATGTCCTTCCTCGGGACAAACTATTTCTGTACCAAACTTCATCTAAATCGGTTAAGCGCTTTAAGCGTGAAGAGGTAACAGACAGACATTCACACTTAATACGAGTAGTAGTAGGATTTTCGGAATAAACTTTGGTAACAATTGGATCTTTATGACATGGCCTTGACTATAAATCTATGAATAAAATCGAAAGCTGAACTCTTTTGTTTTGTTCCAGTTCATTGACCTTCAAAACTAAATTCCTAGACCTGTTTACGTAATTAACAGGTGACTGTTTATTAACAGGTTATTATAGGAAATCAATCAGGATAATACAATTGAGGAAAGATTGCACATTAAGAAGTAAAACAGAGGCGAAGTGGGGGGGTCATTGACCTCTAGATTTTAGTTTAATCTAAGATTTGACTAACATTATTTTACCGCCCCTTACTCGATCCGTTAGTGAAGCAAAACGTATAACTGTAACACTTTAAACCATACTTTGAAGACATCGTAAAAAGATTTTTATGAACGGCTTAAAACGCAATATTAATTTACTAGCTTCTGCCCGCGACTCCGTCCGCGTGGAACTCGTTTATATCGTAGTTCGATACAAACTTTCATCCCCCATTTCACCCCTCAGGGGATGATTTCCGGGATAATAACTATCATATGTCCTTCCCCGGGATTCAAACTATCTCCATACCAAATTTCATCTCAATCGGTTCAGCGGTTTAAGCGTTAACAGACCCACAATTCGCATTTATAATATTAGTATGGATGTGCGATCATGGCCGATGAAACCCACGCCTAAACGGAAATGCCTCCATCTTTTTAAAAACATATGACTGTCAAATAAAATAATTATTATCAAAGGCAACAAATAAATTGATTATTGTGGTTAGTTGGTCGCGGTACTTATGGCAAAAACATTTTTTATCATATTTTTTTCCTTGTTTCTGTCTGTTGTTCACTACTATTTACATTATTTACTATGAATCACATGGCAATAACTATTTAATAAAATGATTTCGATAGGTGTCTGACACTAATAAAAAATGCCGTTGACATATATTTGGAGCACCGAATTGCTCCAATTTACGCACTGCCATCTGACATCCACGGAGTTGCAATCGTCCATAGGCTACCGTATCTACACACCATTATACGTGTCACCAATATGGTACAAAAATATAAAACCATAAAAGGACCAAAACTTTAATTAAGAGAAATCGAAAAAGTATGCCGTAGAAAATAAATTTGACCCCGACATGGTACAAAAAAAGCACCGAAAAAGTCAACGCAAAAAAAAAAAAAAAATACGTTACCTCGAATAGAATTAGCGGCTTTCTTATCCATAAACATGGTGTTCATCGAAGACCCGAACATGCCGTCGCTCCCGGGCGGGGGCGAGGTGCTGTCAGCCACAGACCCGGATATATCCGGCATTCCCATCCCCATCTGGTTATGCATCCCGTCCGTATGGGGTTCCCTCTTCAGCTGCATCCCTTGCGGCAAACCAGTGGGATGCAACATGGTGGTGGCCGAGGAGTGCCCTCCGTGCTGATCGGGAGGCCACTGCGACCCGAACAACTCGTGAAATTGATTATTCATTTTTTAGTTTTTTTTTGTCCAGAACCTAAGCTATCTGCGCCCAGTGTGCGAATCGAATTCGCATCGTTTAATCTAGTATCACTGATTTGGTGTTTTATTGATGTTTATTTTTTTCATTCGACTTTGTCGTTAAGGCAACTTGATACAACATATGATGGCACGGCTGTTCAACTTGGTTGACGTGAGCACCAGTTTTTAACTGATGTATATAATGTGCCGGCCTAGGGGCGAAGTGAAGTTACGTTTCGCAAAGTTTATCTCAGGTATCAACTTTTTGAACGGCAACAAGTTTTTTGGCATTTTGTCTCCGTGGTGAAGTTTTAAAAATCACGTTTCCTTCAAAACATAGTATAAGGCACTGTTTTTATTGTTCACTTGATCCCGTATATTACAAAAAATTCTACAAACACTGAATCTGTAAAGGAAAGCAGAACGGAAAGAAGGATTTAATTCTTTAAAGTTTCGGAAGAAATGCCAATATCATCGATTTCAACTAACCGTGCGGTTAGTTAAAATCTGGAAACACTTGTTACAACTTTATCCGGTTGCATGGTCACTGCACTGTCACTTTGTAAAAAAATACGTTCACCTCACTAGGTACTGTAGAAGAAAAAATTTGTACGTTTATATTTGTACTATAGGGTGTGCACAACTCGGTGTTCCGGCGTTGACTGGCGGCCGGCGCGGCTTCCCGGTCGTGACTGAGGCATTGACGAATCTTCACGGGCCACAAAAAAAAAATCATCCAAATAATCGAGCTAGCTCATAGTGATAGTTCAACGGCCAGGCCGAAAATTAACTCCCGAAAACGACGTTCTTAAGAAAAAAAAAGCCACGTACCCCGTGCTGGGTTTCAGAAACGTTCCATTTTCAAATGTCTAAATGGAAAAATCTTAGTTTTAATGGTAATTAAGAAGCAAAATGACTGGCCGCAAAGACGGATAGTGTGGGTGTGTGCGTGAGGGCGTCGTGGTTACGCGTCGCGCGCACACAGCCGCACGCAGGTCGTTGAACCGAGGACCCAAACAAAGTAGATTTCGGTGAAATGCTGTTGAACTCTAGGAACGTTTGAACTGCGATTTTGGCGAACGTTCGATTTTCGAATTCCGAAATATTGTTTTTTAATTAACGGGTCTGAGCGCGGTTGTATTTGTAATTGATATTGCCGGTTTGTTAAGGGGGTCATTGACCCCGGAAAATGCGTTCTGCACTCCTTATTTGTTTTATAAGTCATTTGTTGTTATATTGCAATTAAATGGTAATAGGAAATTAAAATTACTTAAGTATAGGTGCTACCTTTCCTATTCAGTTCTATTATGTGTAAGTACCTAAATATATGTCCTATATCTATATTCTATCTCGTTAATATATCAGAGCGACCAAAGTACTCACAAATATCTGATAACGACTCAATCAAGGCTTCTAAGTGCTCAGATATATTTGAGCACCGAAAAGTACAAATTTATTTGACTATACTTTTGTATTATAACTTAAGTTAATATATTACGTCAATATGTTGTAATATTTATCTTCGATGATTATGAACATAATTCATATATTTATTTTTATTGAAATACTAGTATTTTCCCGCGATGTTGTCCACGAGTTCAATCTACAATATTGAGTATGTATTATGAAACTGCTAAAGTATACCTAAAGGCTACCTAGACCTAAATACCGCCTGACTCAGGTGGCCTGATAACCCGCTGTCCTGGGTTCGATTCAGTAGCAATTCGTCCAAAGTCATTTCGGCTTAAGTGTTTTTATACAAAGGTGCATTTATATTATTGATTTTAAAATTATGCAGTAGTTTTAAACGAATGTTTAATTTCTATACAACTAGATTATTACTTATTTTATGCTGCTAGTGAGAGCCGAAAGAGGTTCCCTGCCTCCCCCAAAGAGTGCCACAATGATCGGTCCTAATCCCCAATAATTTTACAAAGAGGATGCCGAGGATCCGTTGTGTTGAGAGCGAGGAAATTTGTTCCTTCAGCTGTCAACACGGCGAATCCTCAAACATATCAAGGGTCGGCAACGCCCATGTTACTCCTTTGGAGTTGCATGCGCCTATAGGCTGCGGTGTCCGCTTACCATCAGGCAGGCCGTACGCCTGTTTGCCACCGTCGTTTTATAAAAAAAAACTAAATACTAACTTTTTGCGTTCAAAGGCTATGGTATCGCTTAGCAAGCCGTGTGATTATTTGCCACCGTCATCGCATAAACAAATCATACCTTAAATTATCTCACACTTCGAAAATGCGACATTAACACGAAAACCACGTGGTCGAGGTAATTATACGAGTAACTACGTACTTATGACTAAAAATCGTGATTTTTTGACCGTTCGGGTATTTGACCTGAGGTGACTGGACGCGGGGTGCAATGCAAGGCCGTTTGTGGGTGAGTAACAGTCAAAATAGTGAGGTTATGAAATGTTGTGACGTCACGGATACCTCGGATCGGATTCTAGTAAATCAGTTCCCAATAAACGTGTTTAAATATTTTATTAGAATTTAAAGGAAAATGTTGAATTTTTGGCTTTCTTTTTAACCCCCGACGCAAAGAGAGGGGTGCTATAAGTTTAACGTGTCTGTGTATCTGTCTGTGGTATCGTAGCTCCCAAACGGATGGACCGATTTGAATGCGGTTTTTTTATTCGAAAGCTGATGTGATCCCGAGTGTTTTTAGCTATGTGTCATGAAAATCTGTTCAGCCGTTTTTGAGATATTGGACTTTGAAATGAAAATGTCGGTGGTGTTTCAACTATTCTAAGTTGTAGTCATTGCATTTAATCTTGGTGGTGGTCGTCAGGGCTCCCTAGGACTGGGTTGAGACTAAGGGCCTTGCTTTTGTCTCTAGCTGACGACACGAGGAATCCTCAATTAAAAAGGGTCGGCAACGTGCATCTGACTCGTCTGGAGTCGCAAGCGTCCTTTGGCTACGATGTGCTTATCGTAAGTACTTAGTTTGTCACCGTATTAAAAAAAATCGTGACGTTACGATTTTTTGCCCGTCCGGGTATTTGACCTATAGGGTGATTGAACGGGGTGCAAGGCCGTTGGTTTCTGGGTGAGCAACCGACTGCCAAAACAGTGAGGTTATGAAATGTTGTGACATCATTGATGGGAGTCCGTAAGCTACGGTGTGCTTAACATGACCATTAGGTTATTCTTTATGTATGTCCATATTTACGTATTTTTATTTATTTATTTGATTCGGCCAACAAGGCCTATATTTAACAAATATGTAAGTACCTTACAGAATTTTATCAGAATTAATATATATTGAATAACTTTATAAAATGACTGATGTAATGAAAACTGGCCAAGTCAAATCTAACCTATTTTAAGTTCTCACATTTTTAAATAGCAGCAATTGTTATAGGTATCCAATAAAGCAAAGAAATAGAGTTTAATACTTGTTCATAACATTTTATTTTGTTCCTATAAAAACATATTTGGATTTTGCATAGAACTTGGCACTCATTTAGATCTCCATTCTTTTTGCGGCGAAGCCCACAGCCAAGCTTAATTTTTGTATTGAACTTGGCTCTCCTTTTTTACATTTAAGTTTTTGGTGGGATAACATAACACAAAAACACGTTAAGACGGCGACGCGCGGCGCAAGGTCTGGGTGGCAAATTAATTAATAATAATTTAATAATTTATTTATTCACGAAGTAAACTTAATTCTATTAACATTTTCTTCTGCCAAACCACAATGCCGTATATGTAATAGCCGTTTATGTTGGATCTTCTGATAACTATAGTGTCTGTGAGCTTTAGAAGTGGCGAGCCCGTCTTTTCATATTAAAAAAAAACTGAATCGCATAAAAAAACTGTATATTCATCGAAATCGGTTGAGAAATGCGACCCCGTATCTTGGTCGGCCTTATCACGCGATAAGTGACAAGACAGAGCGTCCGTCTCGTTCTACTGAACGGTGTTAGCCAGTGACGGACGCTCTATCTTGTCATTTATCGTGTGATAAGGCCGTCCATGCTACGCGGTCTGTAGAGGGGAACAGGCGGACATCTGGACATACGAAAGAGTTTTTACCCTAAGCTTTTTCTATCCCGGATATCATCCCCTAATGGGGTGAAATAGGGGGTGAAAGTTTGGATGTAGCTAAACGAGTTCCACGCGGACGGAGTCGCGGGCAGAAGCTAGTTTGATATATATGAAAAATAAACGTATGAAAATAGTTTTTTTTTATTACACCTGAGTATTTTGTAGAATATTCTCACTTAAAGTAAACCAAATATGTAATGACGTATTAAAAAAAACTTAATGAAGCATAGGATCAATAGGTCGTTAGCTTAGAGCGAGAGGGCCGTGACGTCACAGGTCTCTCGCTCGCACGCAAGGTCACCGGCCGAGGGCGTTGAAAAGGGCTTAAAAGTCTCCCCTGAAGTACAGTCGGCTATCACAGGACGGCCCGCGAGCCGAGTCGCGGCGAGACATCCATCTCTTTTTATTCAGAAAGAGATGGATAGTCTTATGTCGCCTCGACAAAGCTCGCGCAGGTTGAATTATCCTCTGACGACCTTTGTAGCGTAGTTGGTAGTGACCCTGCCTACGAAGAAAGCGTTCCCGGGTTCGAATCCCGGTAAGGGCATTTATTTGTGTGATGAGCACGAATATTTGTTCCTGAGTCATGGATGTTTTCTATGTACTTAGTTATTTATTTGTCTACATCGTCGTCTAGTACCCATAGTACGAGCTTTGCTTAGTTTGGGACTAGGTGTCAAGATATATTTGTGGGTGAGCGTTGAGGTGAGCTTAAGAGTCCGCAGTAAGCTCGATTCTCCATACAAACGTAGCTACGCTCTCATTTTAAAACTACGTGTTGGATTGTAACGAAACTTTGCATATACAATGACATGAGGTATATCTATGTCTGTAATTAGTTTATGTAGCTTCAGATACCATAGTAAAAAAAATACAGCGAATTTAAGTTTTTCATACAAAACTTGTTTTTGCTGTATTTCGTTTGTTTTATAAACGGTTACCATATAAACTAATTACAGACATAGATATGCTTCATGTCATTGTATATGCAAAGTTTCGTCACAATCCAACAGGTAGTTTTAAAATGAGAGCGTAACTACGTTTGTATGGGAAGGTGAAATTCGGCCGACACGTTACAGAATAGGGGGGCTGGTGGTGAGTAAAGCCAGAGCTTCCCGACAATGAAGCGACTTGCTGTCTCCAACTAGCAAATCCTCAATAAATCGGCAACGCGCAGGCGTCCATAAGCTACGATGTCCGTGTACAGGCCGCCCGTACGATTGACTTTGTTGCATTAAAGAAAACTCGCATACCAACTCGTATCCACAAGAAATAAGTTTCTGTTATGTAACACTGCGCCGTACTCAATGAAGCCTACTTAAAGTTCTTAATTTAGTTTTTATAAATAACTAGCTTCTGCCCGCGACTCCGTCCGCATGGAACTCGTTTATATCGCGGCTCCATACAAACTTCCACCCCCCATTTTAGGGAAGTGGGGGGTTAGAAAGAGACAAAAAGTAGCCTATGTCACTCTCCATCCCTTCAACTATCTCCACTTAAAAAATCACGTCAATTCGTCGCTCCGTTTTGCCGTGAAAGACAGACAAACAAACACACACATACACTATCCCATTTATATTAGTATGGATTTTATATTGTACTAACTGATGCCCGCGGCTTCGCCCGCGTGGTTATAGGAAAATGTAACATACTGAATTTTCTCGTGGGAATTAGATGTTATCCCGCTGGAAAAAGTAGCCTATGTCACTCTCCAGCTTCTAAAATATCTCCATATAAAAAATCACATCAATACGACGCTCCGTTGTGACGTGAAAGAAGGACAAACATACTTAGACACTTTCGCATTTATAATATTAATAAGGATTGCTGATTTTCTAAGAACTAACATTAGTCTTTCTAATGATAATACTAACAAATAATGGATCTTGTTATCTGATTTGATAAATGAATTGAAAATCATTTGCAATGTCCTAAAATCAACGATATCAGTAGACATGGTGTGGTTATTAAAAAACCATATTATTTTAAGGTCAGTCGGGGCAAGTGCGCCAACGGCGTAAAAGCGTAAAAGCTATCATACAGAAACGGTCATTGTGACACTCTTTGGGGGAGGCCTATGTCTGGCACTGGACGTCTTCAGGCTGATATGATGATAATGATGATCATCTAAGATGGTATAGTACTAAATTATCAGTAGATTTCAATATCTTTGTTGAAATCGCACTTACCCCGTTGGCGCACTTGCCCCGACTGACCTTAAGCCAAATATATGTGTTTATCTGCTTTACCTTATGGATGTCTGAAGAGATTGTCATGTAGCATTAAGTGCGTTTTAAACGATAAGTTTTCTATAGTGCAATGCTTTAACGAAACCGCAATTATCCTTCAGTTCTTTCTTCGCTTTAGTTTCTGGGACACACCCCCATTTATGTAACAGCTTAATATAAATATTGTAGAATATATTATTTGTACAAATATTGTCATAATCATAACACACGTGTGTCGAAATGGATTTACGATAAAGATATGTAAATAGAAAATGGTTGCCATGCGGCATGACTTCAAATCAGCACGTCTATCATGAGACGGCCGCGACATACCCTCGATTTTTCTCGCACTATATAAATATAAAACATTTATTCGTGACAAGATAACACAACAGAAATATAAAACAGTAAAAGTAGATAGAAAAAAGAGTGCTGCACGAAATGTAAATGTGATATGATATATAAAATGTATCTTTGGTTCCATATGAATACGGACATTAGTAATTAACTAAGTATCTATTGTACCTATAATATAATTTTAGGTTCCGATGCTCGCGCGGGTTCGTACCTGGTGCAAAGATTGTCAATGGCCATCCAACGAGGTAACGCGGCCAGCGTGATGGGCACCTTTGCACCGGGTACAACTCGCGGGGGCTTGTTTGATTAGACTTAGGCTAGGAATGTTTTTGTTTTTGTGTGTTTTTTTTATGTTGTTTGTGTGATTCTTGTTATTTTGTGTTTTCTATTTATATTTTTTATGAATAAAAAAAAAAAAAAAACATTTTAGTAAAAGTAGAACCATTGTTAAATATATATATAAACCTAGATATAATTAGCTTAAGAGTGAATACAGCGGCAGTTAAACCTTTACGGCTTTGTCCGCTGTACAATTTTTTCTTTTGTATTGTTCTTTTGGTAAATAAATGAAAAAAAAATGGTTCAGTTCTCAGCGTGGTGCTGGTGCGATTGCCAGCGCTGATCTTCCGATGGAACCATCAAGTATACTATACCTCTTGTTCTAAATGTTCTAATGAGAGAGAGAGACGGATAGTGCGAGAAAAATCGAGCGCCCGCTGTCTCATGATAGCCGTGCAGTTTGAATAAGAATTATCATTTATCAACAGTGTAGATTGATAAAAATTGCATGTTTCTCTATCTTCTGTCAGTAAGGTTCGTTGACTTGGAAATTGTGGCTTCGCGAATACCGTATAAGTTGTGATAAAATGTTTTTCCCGTCTACGGCAGAGCCGAAGAGATGGGTTATGATTTAGCAATCTTTGTTTTTATACATCGACGGTGGCAAACTAGCGTACGGCCCGCCTGCTGGTAAGCGGACACCGCAGCCTATTAAGTTAAATGTGCGTTTATAAGAAAAAAAATGGGTAGGTAGTACCTAGACAACGACATACAAATATACATAAATAGGTATTATAAATATATTTATAGTGAATGAAGCAAGAAAAGTTTGTCAAGACAGTAGCAAGTGGAAAACCATGATCTCTGCCTACCCCTCCGGGAAACGCGCGTGATTATATGTATGTATGTATATATTTAAATAAAACGATTAATTAAGTACAATATAAAATCCAATAAAACGAACAAGCCTACGTGCTGGTATAAATCTTTTCCCTTTATAAGATTCCAGTGTGTGTTGCCAGTGATGACATATGGCACTGAAACGTGGTCGCTTACTATGGGCCTCATAAGAAGGCTCAAAGTCACCCAAAGGGCTATGGAGAGGGCTATGTTGGGAGTTTCTCTGCGTGATCGCATCAGAAATGAGGCTATCCGCAGCAGAACCAAGGTAACCGATTTAGCCCCCCGAATCGCTAAACTTAAGTGGCAGTGGGCGGGGCACATAGCGCGTAGAATCGATGGCCGCTGGGGCGGAAAGGTTCTCGAGTGGCGACCACGTAACGGAACGCGCGGCGTGGGTAGGCCCCCCACAAGGTGGACTGATGACCTGGTAAAGGTCGGTGGAGTCCGCTGGATGCGGGTGGCGCAGGACCGGTCACTTTGGCACTCTTTGGGGGAGGCATATGTCCAGCAGAGGACGTCTTTCGGCTGATATGATGATGATGATGACAAGATTCGAACCCGTTGGGACCTCCAGTTTCGTAGCTATTTGCTACGCGCTACGCCGTAGCCCGTAGCAAGCATTTTTCTGCATGTAGCAAAATGTTGCGTAGCATTTTAATGACTAAATTTCGTGATTAACGCGCGACGAGTTATGTGGCTTCAATTTGGCATTTTTATGTCTTTATAAGTATTATTTTCGCATTCGAGCGAGAAACTCATTTCAAACAAATTATAATCTGAAATGATTTCTTCTGATGATGTCTTTTTAATTATTGTTAATTATTACCAATTGTTTTGTTTTCATTATTATTATTATTATTATTTTTTTTTTTATGATATAGGAGGCAAACGAGCAGTCGAATCACCTGATGGTAAGCGATAATCGACGCCCATGGACACTTACAACACCAGAAGAGTTTTGTATAAATTAATAATTGTATATATTTACTTATACTTTTTTTTGGTTTTGTATGACTTATCAAAAGTGCTTATTAATTTATTATTAAGAATAAATTATTTTTGAATTGAATTGAAATTAACAAATGTAACGGGTCGGCAACGCGCTTGTGACGTCTCTGGACTCGCAATCGTCCATAGGCTACGGGATCTTTTTACCATCAGGCCGTATGCTTGTTTGCCACCGTCCTCCTAGTATTTAAAAAAATGTCAAGTGCAAATATATATATCGATTTAATCCTCTCATAAATACGTATGGGACATATTTATGAGTAAGTTTTATGCACCCATATTTTTACACTTGACTTGGCCATTTTTGGAAATCGAATCTATATACAACCTAGATACTCGTCATGAACCAAACGACCGTTAAATTATGCTCCCAATTCAAAAACCAAATGTGGAACGTATTCGAATTTCAAAACACGGGGTTTAACGAACTGTGAACCCAATTGTGACCCTTTTGACGGTTCAAACATCGCACCGCTGAAAAAAGTAAATAAATTGTGAAAAAAATTTTTTTTTGGGGAATATCCGTTAGGAACGGTGGTCATGATGATGGCTAATTGGATTTTTACAGGCTATCAAAAACGAAGAATTTTTCAACGATACGGTCTATATTATAAAGAATAGTTTCTTATATGAGAATATCAATTGTGCATTAGTTGGGCTTTGAAACACAAAGTAAATTTTGGGCTGTGTCTGGTTTTGTCTTTGCTTTGTTATCTATGAACCCGTACTTTTTTAATTTTCTAAATTGTCATTTTTAAAGTGTGAATTTAGTACGCGTAGCTTCCGACGGATGAACTGATTTCGATTCTCTTTCTGTGGGTTGAAAGATGACTATTTATTTATTGCGTTTTTAATGTTTGCCTCCGATAGATGAAAGTTTATCGCCATACAATTTTATTTATTTATTTATTGTAAATAAACTGCTTGAATAGACATTACATGCAGTAGGGCTTACTTAAGTTTTTCACATAGGTATATCATAATTATCATTGAATTTATAATGAACGCGATATCATTTTTTTATCCCACGACGGTGGCAAACTAGCATACCGCCTGCCTTGTGGTAAGCAGATACCACAGCCTATGGACGTTCGTTATGTTAATTCCATTAACTGTCGACTTTGCGACGAGTACGACGCTAACCACAAAAACCTATGTAAAAAAAAGAAAAATGATTTAAGATTATTTTTTAAACTCGAAACTATCCTAAAGGGATTTTAATAAACTGTGCAGTTCGATTTTCAAATAAATTCCTAACTAGAAAAACAAAAGCAAAACTGCGCTGTCGAGAACTGTACATTTCAAAATTCGAATCATAGTTGCGAATTGCAGCCGCTACAGCTACAGAATAAAAATGTATCAACTCGAATAATCGGTTACAATTAAAATAAACTCTATGCCTCAAAGACGAAGATTGAAATCGCAAATGTCTGAAATGGATACTTCGGTCGTTGTGATCAAGTGAGGATACGTTGACCTGCAATTTCGGATGGGTCGTCGGCCGGCGAACGAACTGTTACTAGGGTTGTCGCTTGTCAGGAGTGTCGATGGGAGTTATTAAGTGAACTAGTAGGCTAAGGGCTGCCACAGTCCAATAACTACTGGGTAAAAAACCAGGTTAAATATTAGGCCGGAAACTGCATAGAAATGAGGCTATCTCCTCTCCTCCTCCAGTCCTCTTGAGTATAGGCTGAAGTGCATGAGTGCACCAATTTGGTAAATTCCATTTTTTCCCTTCCCATATAATAGTACATTACGTACCTAGTGCGGTGAATTCGTAAATATCCCAGATCGCAGGTGTAGTAGACAGTAGGGTGTAGGGTCGAACCGAAGGTGAATCGGGGGCTTTACGAATTACCGCCCGTGGTGCGTACACAATTTTACGTCTTCATCTGGCCACAATGCGAGTTTTACCGTACGCGCAGCGTGCAGTAAAACTCGTATTATGGCCAGGTGTGACGTAAAAATCCTACTAATATTATAAATGCGAAAGTTTAGATGTTTGGATGTGTGTTACTCAATCACACTTAAACGGCTGAACCGATTTGAATGAAATTTTACACGAAGATAGTTTATAGCCTGGATTAACATATAGGATAGTTTTATCCCGAGTCCACGCAGACGAAGTCGCGGGCGGAAGCTAGTATAAAATATATGTTGTTGTGACTCGTTGAACCTCAACTGAAAGGAGATACAAGACCTTATACTTAGTGATAATTATGAATTACGTAAGGAAATTTCAGGTAAATAGAATAGGCAGGCTTATATAGTCGAACAAGGGGCTGAAAACCTTTGTAGCGTATCATTTTAGCGTCAGATTTAAACTGCCATACGTAGTTGTCATTCGGGTGAAAGCGACAAGGTATCAAGATGTTCAGCTACTTTTTTTCGACTGTAAGTTTTTTTTTTTAAGAATCTTAATTTCTTTTCAGTCCAGAAATATTCCCATTTTAAAGTGTGTGGAGCATTGCATTAATGAATAATAGCCCCTAGTTGCGGTTAGCTTTTAGCACAGAGTCCTGCGGGCGCAAGATAGTCGCCATTTTAACACTTATCGCTGTGGATATGACATCCGTCAATCTCGCACTCGCACACTAGTCAAAGTGACGGACGTGTTATCGACAGCGACATATGATAAATTGTTTCTTAGGCTTGCTGAAAACGCACGAGAGTGCCCCTAAAACTCGTCGTCGACAACCCTAGAAGCAGATCGGCCGTCCGGCGAATCGATGCGCGTTCGGTGGCCGCGTGCAATTGACGTGGTTCCGGCACCTTCCGGCTCTGTGGCTCAACATCCCCAGACTGTTGGCGGGATTTGAAAATCGAACTTTTTTCAAGCAGTTGGTAGTACTGAGTATAAGTTTTACCGAAACAAAACTTTACGATCGCGTTTGCGTTTCACCCCCAATTTGTATGGGATTTGACAGCTAAACGCGAACGCGGTCGTAACGTTAACCTTAACGAGCCTCTGGGAATTTTCCGCAAGTCCAGCAATCCAGTGTGCCTATTTTGCGTGAAACCGGTGGGGTAGCGCTACTCTAACTACCCTAGAAAGTTGGTGAGTGCCTTGGTGCTGCTGACTGCGTCCCGTAGTGTGTGTGGAGGCCCTATAGGTGCTTTCCTTTGCTTTCCTGTTTACTTCTACCTGGTTGCCGTCCAGCAGTAGAATGTGTTTAGTTGTTTCTTCCGCCTTCATGCACGCTCTGCACATGGCTCTGTGATACCTATGTTGTAGAGGTGTCGTTCAGGGTGTTGTGTCCTGTCATTATTCCAACTATCTTGCGTAGTTGGTGTCTATGTGTCCTTCAGTAGTGCGGTTGTGAGTTTGTTGTCGCGTTTCGACAGAATCTCTTTGGTCTGTTGGCATGTGTTTATAAGCAGATGGACGCTTACACCCATTTTTGATTCGGCGATCTTTTTCTCAGTAATATCGTTGTATAAACTAGTGCCTATGCCAAATCTTGGGATTAGGTGTCTAAGCGGACCCCGGGGCTCCTTCGGGGCACCACCGGGTAATCGCTAGAAGGATCAGTAATAATGGTAGTAAATAATAGTTATTTGTGTCACAAGGGAGCAAAATAGTATATTTACGGCGAGGGCGGTGTATTGAATCCTGAACGTAGCGAGGGATCCTACAATTGAACCCTGAGCGTAGCGAGGGATTCTAACGTAGGATCCTGAGCGTAGTGAGGGATACAAGTGTTAACGCCCGAGACGAAGATAATTTTGCTACCGAGTGACACATACTATTTTTCATGCCGACTATGAAGAAATAAAAAAAAAATGCTGTTAAAATTACTTAACAAGTTTTATTTATTAATATCTGTGTTCTATTGGCACATTGCGTAAATTCTACATGCCAATGAATAAATTAAAAAAGTAGCTTGAACAGAAAAGTAGCATTTTGATCCCTCTCGTCGTGGAGCAAAACTTACTTTTCTGAATGAAAGGTGTGAAAATTTTATTTCCGTATAAGTAGGCTGTCGCCTAAATTGAACCTAACGCCGGCACGCTTCGGTCCCACAACCGTTAGTGCGGATTTGAAAATCGAACATTTCTCTATTAATTCTACTTAATATGGTTCCCACCTGAAACGGGTCCTTTTAAGGCACTTTTTGGTTTAAAAGCCCGCTCACTTGGAAGGCGGGGGGACATAGGTCCAACACGTAGAGGCCCTGATTATTAATCTAGAACAAGGCCCTTTTCCCGCCTGTTTAGTAAACGGCAATCAGTCGCAAGACTTTAATCAGATGCGTTCTGCCCATGAGGAGATTTATGGAAAGGTAGGGCCCTAACTTCCCCTATTTGACCAGCACATAGGTTCTTTTCAGACGGAACTTATAAGAAAAAAAAGAAAAGAGCGTACTCCCATCGCGTCCATGGGCGCCGATTATCGCTTACCATCATAAAAAAAAAGACATTTATATTCAAAATTATTAAAGTATTGCATGCCCTGAAATTGATAATACTCGCCGTGTTCATTATAATTTAGAATCCTCTCATGCGTAAAGTTTATGTACAATCCATACTAATATTATAAATGCGAAAGTGTGTCTGTTTGTCTGTCTGTCTGTTACCTCTTCACGCTTAAACCGCTGAACCGATTTGGATGAAATTTGGTATGGAGATAGTTTGAGTCCTGGGGAAGGACATAGAATAGTTTTTATCCCGGAAATCATCCCCCAAGGGGATGAAGCGGGGGGTGAAAGTTTGTATGGAGCTACGATATAAACGAGTTCCACGCGGGCAGAAGCTAGTCGGTAATAAGTGCTTGTAATATAAACGTCCCAGTGCTCGACGTGGCACTGGTGTATGACATATGTCACTATATGTCAAAGTGACATTGACTTAAATTTGAATAAACAAAAATCCTTTTCCGCTATATCCGTCATGTTGGGATGATTAACACTATTATCCACTTTCCCGCCTTTTTTCCATAATAATTTTGTGATTGTCTATGATGTCCATAATTTTTATTTGTTTCAGCTTTCCGGACTGATCCTTCCCCCAAAAACCGTCAAAATTATACCGAACATTCTCCTCGTGTGTAAATATGTCGACAAACCTAAACAGATATTGGCAAATCCACCTTGCTAAAACAACAAGGAGTCAAAGCCATGACATGAAAAAAAATATCTCTTTGTTATAAATCAATGTAATACACTAACTCAGAAATGTAATTGATAGAAACTTATTTCAGTACTACAAATATCGTACAACAATAATAATATAGAGTAGCATGTGTGTGTGCGAATTTCTTATTAACCATATTATTAAATTGTTTCTCGTAAACATAACCCAGTTTAGAATCCAGGTCGACTATTTAGGTACGGTTTCCGCGTACAAGTCGCGATCACTAACGTCGTAGATTGCAGCACCCATTTAGGAGCTACAGGTCTACAGAGTACAGACTGACACGTACACAGACAATGTCGCTTGAAGAACTCCTGAAGAGTTCGAAACATGTCGCCTTTCGTGACATTTAATCGGGTTTAACCGTGGATTCATTAGTAGTATTTTTAGACATGTCGTGCGAAAGTTTAAATTCGATGAGATACACAGACATACAGATACACGTGTCAAACTTATAATGCCCTTTTGGGTCGACGGTTAAAAGATAGATCAGCCTAGCATGATCGTGTTTATGTCTGACATAGCATTCATCTTTCACCAACAGATTATGTTAGTGCGACAGGGAATGTTGTAAGGCTGATAATTTCGTTCTAATCTCGTCTCAATTATTCTGCGTCTTGCTCACACTTGGCAATCAGTGCATAAGTGTAAATATAAACCAAGACAAACGTATTCCTTTGAACATGCGCGTTGTCAACTCTATAGACTTCTCGAAAAACCCGATACTGTGGTTATACCTACTCGGGAAAACTTCGACAGGAATACATTTCCGTTCAAACAAAAGTTTCCTTCTAATAGTTTTCTATAATAACATGATGAATGATATAACTGTGACATATAATAATTATATAATTGAGGAAACTGATAATACGAAATTTTTAGGATTAAATTAAGATAATAAACTGACGTGGAAACTCCAGATTAACATTATATGTAAAAAGTTGAGTAGTTTTTCATATGCATTATACAATTTAAATAAAGTTGTAAGTCGGACTGAGGTACTTACTGCTTATCACGCCTATGTAACAGCTACATTGCGTTATGGTATCATGTTCTGGGGTAACTCAACTGATCGAGAATTGGTGTTTAAGGACAAACCGAAATCTTTTTAGGAAATATTTGTTGGATTTTTTGGCACAAAATGCTTTTTACTCGTTGAAAGATTTTTTTGACTATATGCCGCATATTTATGAAATCTAGTATAGGTAATATTATTTATTATTTTTCTGCATGCTGCATGATAGGTCATATCATAAGAATCTAGTCTTAGTTATAGGAATGCAGTTTAGGTAACATAGAAATAAATAAATGAAATGAAAATGAGAGATTTTAACCAGAGTTACTTAAATATGTTAATTTTAATAAACACTTGTATTAGCTACCTATATTATTTAAGTTTTAGGTTTTAGATTAAAAATAAAACTTGCAATACCCCTTACAGGGTCTCATGTGTACTGTAAATATTGTATTTAACCACCTGTATACCAACATGAAAGCAATAAAGTTATTTCTATTTCTATTTCTATTTCTTGAATCAACTATTCAACATGTTTATAAATATAGTAGGTAAGATATAACTATTTTTTTATTCTAATTGCTTGACTTCAACAAAACTAATATTTTTCCTTATTCAACGAATCCACAATCACATAAAACGTCAGCTACTCGCTGCAATACATCTGACCCCGTATCATGGTCGGCCTTATCACACGATAAGTGACATGATAGAGCGTCCGTCACTGGCTGACACCGTTCGATAGAACGAGACGACGCTCCTATCTTGTCACATATCGCGTGATAAGGCCGACCATGATACGGGGTCTGGAGTCGCAAACGTCCATTGGCTGTGTCTGCTTACGGGCAGTGTATGCTTGTTCACCACCGACAGACCACAAGCCGCCCTTTGAAAAGTCTACATTTAATCAAAATAAATTTATGTATGTAAGTACGCATTCACAATAACATGTTAAAACATATACATGTCACGACAACACAAGATCAAAGGGAAAAGGCGAATTTATCCTTTGAATAATTGAGAGGAAGGTAGGCAGAGCGAGATAGACAAACGAAACGAAATGATCCATGGATACTAGCGAGTCTAGCATGCCTACAGTAAATCGTCATTCCTTTTGAAAAATGCCCCCAGCACACCGCTAGTGCTCACCACGCAATTACACGCACACATGCGCACGCGCAGCAGTGTGCGCGTTCAGCGACCCGCGCGCGCAGTGGGCCAGCCGTTGACCTGACCACGTGGTCGGTGGCAACGGGGTTTGAAGAAGTCCTGCGAGTTTGAATCAACATATTTTTTTCTAGCTTCCGCCCGCGACTTCATCTGCGTGGGCCCGGGATAAAAACTATCCTATATTTTAATCCAGGCTATAAACTATCTTCGTGCAAAATTTCATCCAAATCGGTTAAGCCGTTTAGGCGTGATTGAGTAACAAACATCCAAACATCCAAACTTTCGCATTTATAATAGTAGTAGGATACCACGTCGGTGGCAAAACTTGCTGCTATCGTGGCTTATGGACGCTGGTAACTCCCAGGTAACTCGCTTGCGCGTTGCCGGCTCTTTAAAAAGGTTTAGGTTTACACACCTTTCTTGAAGAACCCTATAACACTGTCCCTTGGTAAAACTGAGTTCCCGCTACCGCCACCGACAAGCCTGTATGAGGAGATGTATGGATTTGGCGTTCCTTAGTCTCTGCCTACCCCAATGGGATACGGGCGTGAGTATATGTATGTATGTATGTATGTAAGTGGTAAAACTCTCTAACGCATTGTGCGCGCATCTGGTAGATCTAAATATCACTTTTGTAAGGGAAAATGGCAGTTGAATTGTCTACGTGCATTTGAAAACTTACGTGATTTCATACCACGGTTTAGTTGGAAATGCAGACGCGATTTTATGAATGTTATTTATTACTCTATATTTTTTCGATTATTTAGATTCGCATTTGAGATTCGTGAATAATCAATTTACATAACCGTGAGATTTTTCTTCTAAGTCATTTTTTTGCAGAGCGGAGCGGCTTGTTACAGTTATGTTTACGGATACTTCACTGGACTGGGGGCCTTATGAGCCTATTCCCGGTCATATTAAAATTCAATCCCCATTATGCAAACCACAGGAAAATTCCGTTAGGGCGATTCAGGAATTTCCGCCACCCTAACAGCGCCATCTAGCCACAAAAACCAAGCGTGTACCGGCAGAGTGCAAAAACCGGCCAGGTGCGAGTCGGACTCTCGCACAAAGGGTTCCGTATCATTATCCGTTGAATGAAAGGTAATTTGCGGTTTACGATTTATGACGTATTAAAAAAAAAACTACTTACAAGATCTCGTTCAAACAAATTTTCGGTGGCAGTTTGCATGGTAATGTACATCATATATTTTTTTTAGTTTTATCATTCTCTTATTTTAGAAGTTACAGGGAGGGGGACACACATTTTACCACTTTGGAAGTGTCTCTCGCGCAAACTATTCAGTTTAGAAAAAAATGATATCAGAAACCTCAATATCATTTTTGAAGACCTATCCATAGACACACGTAAGGGTTTGATGAAAAAAAATTTTTGAGTGTCAGTTCTAAGTATGGGGAACGCCCAAAATTTATTGTTTTTTTCTCAATTTTTGTGTGAAAATCTTAAAGCGGTTCACAGAATAGGTACAGATACTTACGAAGTTTCAACAGTATAGTTCTTATAGTTTCGGAAAAAAGTGGCTGTGACATACGGACGGACAGACAGACAGACAGACAGACAGACAGACATGACGAATTCGTAAGAGTTCCGTTTTTTTGCCATTTGGCTATGGAACCCTAAAAAACACATTACTCATTGAACACCTATTCTAATAAATCATATACACACATAACAACACTAATATAAGCACCTTTCATCCATCATTACCGACTGTCCCGTTCACTATGAAGTTTTTCTACGCCCAATTACATGTCGATAATCATTTGACAATCTATGCGTGAGATAAAGTATGGAAAAAAGAGTGACATCATGTGAGCCAAGCGCGAGT
Organism: Epinotia bilunana; assembly: GCA_947049275.1. Classification (NCBI taxonomy): domain Eukaryota; kingdom Metazoa; phylum Arthropoda; class Insecta; order Lepidoptera; family Tortricidae; genus Epinotia; species Epinotia bilunana. Next base: position 9,198,035 of record OX346278.1, on the reverse strand, counting down.
CGCATTTAGCGTTAGATAAACTGTGTTTAATGCCACGACGGTGGTAAACAAGCATACAGCCTACCTGATAGTAAGCAGAGACAGACCTGACAGAATGCCACAACTGACACACACAGAGATCCCTTATGGCTTAAAGGGATAAGTTCGCCTTTATACATTAACCATGTCCCTTATGGCTATACAATCTTTTTAATGATAAAACGAACTGTTCAGTATGTGAAATCAAAGAGGAAAGGTAAATAGAATGGGTAGTAGAACGTAAACATTTAGTATGTGGACGGTTACTTAGATGAAAACTTAGTAAGTTTGTATAGAGGGGGTAATCTCCGGAACTTCAGCTCCGAATTCAAAAAATATTTCACGGTATACATAATGGACCTTCAGCACGTCTATCATGGGACGGCCGCGACATATTCTCGATTTTTCTCGCACGATCCCTCTTGTTGTACGTTTTCCCAATAAGAGAGAGACGGAAATCGAGAGAGCTCGCGCGCCGTCGCTTGATAGCCGTGCAGATTGGACACCATTAGTAAGTCTAGTATTTTTTGGCCAATAATTTAAAAATATATAGTTTTTACTTACAATGAATATGCTGTATAAGCGGGTAGGGCGTTCTGAACGTGCTATTCTGATTTTTTAAGTTTTGGATATCGAATTGAATATGAGTGTTTAATATGGGCGTTGTTGCCCATGCAAATAATAGTACATTACTACGGAGGCCGGAAAGTAAGGGGTAGCCGGCCGAGTACCATATAGACGGCCGAGCGTAGCGAGGTCGGATAGTTATGAGGCTGGCAACCCCTTTTCACGCCGAGGTATGTATAGTGCTTTTCTCAAACATGCAATGAAATAAATTAAAAAAACTCCAAGAAATTAAACTTAAGTTTTCATGGCTGAACGCCGTGATCCTGTGCCACAAATTGTGGAATGGGAATTAAAAAAGACCATCATGCAGGCCTAGGCCTCCAATTTCGTATGAAATTACATTACGGAGAGATCGCTGCGCCCGGAACGTGACACTTCGAAGCCCATTATGAAGAATACAATTGTCAATATTTCATTGCATGTTTGAGAAAATAATCTCCAAAAACTCCACGGAATTTCCCCCACAAACTGAACCCCAAATCAGCAAGCCATACGGGCTAAAACGCCACACCTACGCGTGCTAACGAGCCATCCTTCACCTGCGCTGACGCTGATGACGTCACCTACTTACTTCCAAAAGGGCGTAACTGTCTCCATGTTGTTAGAGACTTAAGACCTTGAATGGGTTTCTTTAGGGCTTTTGTGATGCAAAATGTATTTTGGCCTCTTGGAATATGATGTTTGTTTCACCTTGAGAAGGCCTCAGAAACTAAGTGCTGTTCGTTTAGCGGAGTTACTTTTAGTGTAGTATTTAAGTGTACTCATATTTAGGATCTATAAGTACATATCAGTCTTCACTAAGGAAGAATTTTGGCCGAAGTGAGCCAAGTTCCGACGTTTTCGCGGTCGGTTACCTGACACCACGAAATTGCGCAACACGTCGCAGTAATTGTGTGTTTTGCAGTTATTAATAAGTTTATACTGATATGTATGTTAGTCTTTTTAAGGTATTAGTAATACGGGCCTTGTTGCTTGATTTAAATAAATGAATAAAATTAAATAAAGTTGGGGGCCAAAGATACAAAATTTCATTTGCAGCGCCATAACGCCATGGCTCAATTCTAATTTTGCCACCTACCTACATGTCATTATTTGTTGCAATTTCTCCGCTACCCAAAGGTTGTCTGGTAGAGATCGCTCTTTAGCCATAAGACCGCCTGTTGTTAACCTCTATTTTTAGGTGTTCATGTCCTGTATTTGTTTCATGTTTTGAGATGTGCAATAAATAGTATTTGTATTATATTGTACCCATACCGCGAAATTAAACTTTAAAGTGTTTTTGGCGCCAAGTTCCGGAATGCCTGACATTTCGAAAACATTTAACTGGCATGGTGCATGCGCTCCCTATTGCGTTAGGGCATACCCAAAGAAATTAAAAAAAATCCATTAATGGTTACACTTTATGACGCGCAGTCCTGTGCTTTGCGTGCAGCTGGCGTACGATAAACTGCACTACATAGATAATAGTACATTGTGATACAAGTGAGGTATGTTGATAATTACACCAGAGGCGGAATTATCACGCGAGCCGCAGGTGAGCTCACGTTTCATACGACGTTTTTCAACACATTTTGTGAGGAAAAAATCCTTTTCATAAGATGAAAATTTGATAGGCCTGCCAAGTTATTTTCTTTAGTTATTGATGTCAACAGGTTTTTACTCACATGTTGTATACATCGTCAAGAATTTATAGTGGCGTCCATTCTTTTTACCACTTTTCTAGTCACCACGAATCAACATTTTTGATAACCCAACACGCATTAACAATGTTTACAAATATCTGTGAAATAACCTATAATGGCGCACATCAATTTTTTCTTGTGAAGTTTGCGCAGTGCGCGCGCATTAGATGAAATCTCTAAACAGCCAATACATAAATAAAATAAATAATTTCGTTTTAAAATGTTATCTTTATTAATTCATGTAAAATGTTATCAAAAGTGAATAGTTTTACTAAATTAACCGTTTCTATATCATATCCAAAAAGAAATAGTCAATTAATTAACAAAAAGGATTTAATTTGTTTAGTCGAGTAAGAATCCATTTGCCGAGAATTAAAAAAAAAGCTGTACATTCTGTACAACCCGGTTAGTTTAAGAATGCACCGTGTGCATGCATACATCTTGCTGCAAGGTGCCAACGTGACTTAATCGGGATATAACCATAACACACAAGTATCGTAATGTTATTAAACACGCGTGTTTAATATCCAGGATTATGAGCCTAAAAGCGACACAATAAGAGGTACGTTACGAGCAATAGTGTTGAAAATATACTTAACGTATCAGAGTCCTTACTAAAAACCTCAGCAGGCTCAAGCTCCCAAACTACAGTCCCGTAACCACTTGGACATAGTCCTGGCTCAACGACCCCCCGCCCTCGCCAACAATTCATTGATCTCTGTAACTAGTACAGCCAAAAGCCAACGGCCAGGTCGTAGGGAAACGATCCCTTCAGGTTCAGCGGCACAGTAACCGTGGCCAGCCACAGCGGAGCGACGACCCCCAAAAACGGTGTCAAAGTGCCTCGAGAGCGCGGTGAAATTACGCTGTAGTTTTTACCCTTGATGACCTGGTAAAGGTCGCGGGAGTCCGCTGGATGCGGGTGGCGCGGGACCGGTCATTGTGGCACTCTTTCGGGGAGGTCTATGTCCAGCAGTGGACGTCTGTTGGCTGATATGATGACGAGGATGATGAGGTTTTTAACCCCGACGCAAAGAGAGGGGTGTTATAATATAAGTTTAACGTGTCTGTGTATCTGTGTATCTGTCTGTGGTATCGTAGCTCCCAAACGGATGGACCGATTTGAATGCAGTTTTTTTATTCGAAAGCTGATGTGATCCCAAGTATTCTTAGCCATGTTTCATGAAAATCTGTTCAGCCGTTTTTGAGATATTGGACTTTGAAATAAAAAATATCGGGGGTTTTTCAACTTTTATTGTTGTCTTTATATATTACACAAAGAAAGGGTGTTATAAGTTTAAGTTTACCCTGTGTATCTGAGTGTCAGTCTTTGGCATCGTAGGTCCCAAACGTAAAAGTGGTTGGTGAGTTCATGAGTCGGGATCAGCGAAAGAAAAAACCATAGAAGTCTAAGTAGCGCCGCAAAATGGCCCCACAGAATGGGTGCCATTGCCATGACGCGGGGTGTCAAAACGATGCCAGGCAGCCGTTTAGTTCGAACATGCGCATACCGGGTTTTAGGCAAGTGTTTAGTAGAAATTTGTAAGGAGCTCACATTCTATATTAAGAGCAAGATTTGACGTTAGCACTCATTTTACGAAAGCGACTGCCATCTGATCGAACCCAGAGAGAAACACTAGACCTTATTGGGATTACACCGGTTTCCTCGCGATGTTTTGCTTCACCGAAAACCCCTGTCAAATCAAATGATATTTCGTATGTGAGCATTTCTAAAAAAAAATGCCACTATTATTAATTGTACTTCTAGGAATTTTTTGTTAACTATTTCCACTCAGAATCAGGAGCTCTTTCGACCAAATTGTCACAAAGATATTTTTCTTATTGTGTTACCATTTACCGTATACTTTGTGTGGTGGTAACACAATAGGAAAGTTCAAAAATGTATGGACATTTTGAGACACTTTTTTTCTCTTATTAGGATGGAAAGACATCGTGATTTTGAGTAGAAATAACAAAAAAATTGCAGAAAATCTCCGAAAAAATGTACTGGCATTTTTTTTGAGAAACGCTCATGTAAGTTTTTATTTAAACCCGGTGGTACAGTCAAGTGTAAAAATATGGGTGCATACAACTTACTCATAAATATGTCCCATAGCTCTTATGTCAACGGATTAAGGTTTTGGTACATTTATGAGAAGATGAAATCGATAGGTGTATATTTTAGCACTTGACTGTACATGCCGGGGTTCGAACCCACCTCCAGATTAAGAGTCGCGTGTCTTGCCGCTCGGCTAAAGTAACTATCTCCTTTCCCAAATCTATGGCGATAATAAAATAATCCATACTATCCATACTAATCCATACTAATATCATAAATGCGAAAGTGTGTCTGTCTGTCTGTCTGTCTGTTACCTCTTCACGCTTAAACCGCTGAACCGATTGAGATGAAATTTGGTATGGAGATAGATTGAATCCCGGGGAAGGACATAGGATAGTTTTTATCCCGGAAATCATCCCCTGAGGGGGTGAAATGGGGGATGAAAGTTTGTATCGAGCTACGATATAAACGAGTTCCACGCGGACGGAGTCGCGGGAAGAAGCTAGTATACTATATCCCGTATATGTAGTATAGGCATGTCCAACACGGGTTTAGTATTATGTTACTTTTTTTATAGTGGTTGTAATTCCAATATCGGTCCAGTATTCCGCTTCAACGCCATAAATCTGCATACGCACGTGTCCTATGTGTATAGGCGCGTACACGGGTTCAGTGTACACCGAGCAACCTTCAGGCTCCTCCGTTACAAAACACGGGGTCGTTCGCACCCACGTGGCCGGAAAATAGTACAGCGTTTAAATAGATACTATCTGATAATTGTTTGTTTCAAAGGGAAATGTTTTGAAAATTACACTTTCTTTGGCTTCCCGTTGCCATATTGATACAGGCAAGGATTAAAATTCTAAATGGTCTTAGGTTATAGTGTAAAAGTCCTCGTATTCAGCATGCAAGCAAACATACAAATATTAGATTTAAATGAGCTAATAACATGTCAATGTTAATGCGCCTGCGAGTTGGAAACGATAGCAAGCAACGCAGGTTAAGCAAAGATGGCAGCGGTTAGTCTTTGGATTTGGGTGACCGCCTGATGTTTGAGTGGTTAATATAAGTAAGCGCTTCCGTGCTTTGGAAGGCACGCTAAACAGTTGATCCCGGCTGCTGTCTATGACAGTAGTCGTTAAGCCGAGTTAGAGGCCTTCGGGCGGCTTAAGAACTACTTACAGTCGAGTCGCCCACTCACTTGACAAAGGGGGGACAACTGTTACTCGCGTCCGCGGGGGCTACCTCCCACAACCCTGCACCTGTCCCCTGGGTGGTACTAAAGAGTGACAAACTTTAAAAAGGCCAATATAATGTATGCCATATGATTAAATAAATAAAGTTAAATAGTCCTTGGCGCTGTAAAAACATTGTTCTAGTAACCATTTGGTCAATTTTCGCTTGAATAAGTACTCGTAATTCATTTAATTATTATATATAACTATATGCTCATATTTACAATAAAAATCGCAAAATCGACGTCACTAATTCTCATTTCGGGGAAACATCGTTCATCACATCATCTTACGGCGCCGAGCAAAGCTCGGTCTCCCGAATACTTATAGAAGAAAAACATGAAACCTCACATTTGAAATGGCGTTAAAAATACAGTCAAATTAAGATTTCTCTTGTATGTCAGTAACTTTAGAGCGCAGAAGGTCGAGTCGGTAACGCGTGTACTATCCATACAAACACCACGTCAGCATACTGGCAAACACGTTCGCGAGAATCCATTGAAAATGCCAAAAAACAAAAAACTATTCTTAATTTAAAACAACAAAAGACTGTCATAATCGATGATTTTAATCATAACGTAAAGAAATCGAAACAGGTCGACGAACTCGCGGGTGAATGTGCCAAAATACGGGGCTGGCGTTGGCCCCTGCCGGTCATTCAATGAACTTGTGTTGTCATAGGTTGTAATCTGCTTCCGAGCTTCACGACGGTTAGCGATGTGGGGTAGCCAGGGGCGTACGTTTCTTTTTAATACCATGTGGAGTTTATTTTGAGTTATTTAAACTAGCTATTTAGCTAAAGTCTATAGAAAGATATAACCTAACTTTTTTTATATAACCGCGATAATGTCACTTGTAGTTTTGATGTACTCTCAAATATCTGTACGTCTCTATTGTCGAGGCATTAGAGACGTGTTCAGATATTTGTGACCACTTTGGCCGCTCCGCTATTTCTGATGGCGACTGTACCTAGTAACAAGTTTTAAGTCGAATAAAGCCCCTTTTAAGAATTATTTTGACACTGGCTTCCGTCCGCGTCTTGGTCTGCTTGAACCCGGGATTAAATCTAAATCTATATTTTAATCCAGGCTATAAACTATCTATCTGCAAAATTACATCCAAATCGGTTGAGCGTTATTGATAAGTAGGACAGTATTTGGAGCTCAATAAATTATTATTTAGTGGTTTACAGTACAACAAAGTCAAAAATTTACTTCAACAATGAAATCAAATTTCTATCTTTTACGCCAGCTATTTTACGCGCTTCAATCCAACATTCTGCATTATTTCCGATGACATTGCCAGACAGGAAAGTGACGTTGGAATGTAATATACATTACACGAGTTTCAACATTCCTAACACACTGTTGAACCCGACTCGAGATCCAAACTGTGACGTCACAGCATAGGGATATCCCCAATTTCTCAGAAGGATCTGCCTCTGAGACTAATGGAATAGCGGCCCTAGTACCTGTCACGTAATTAGCCTGTTGTTTTAACGGGTCATCGTGTAATCGTAAATAAATCAAGGAGACAATCTTACGCATTTACGGGTACAAGTCGACGACATAATTAATCCTACTAATATTATAAATGCGAAAGTTTAGATGTTTGGATGTTTGTTACTCAGTCACGCTTAAACGGCTGAACCGATTTGAATGAAATTTTGCACGAAAATAGTTTATAGCCTGGATTAAAATATAGGATAGTTTTATCCCGGGTCCACGCGGACGAAGTCGCGGGCGGAAGCTAGTACTTAAATACATAGAGACAGAATAGACACTGGTGATTATAATTTCTGTATAGACAATTGTCGTTGTTGTACTTATCAATAAATGTTCGTTAACTAAGTTTAAACAATCTCAACCCGCACACCTCAACCACTAAACCCGCGAATTTTCATGACGAAAATGTCGTCACGATCGGAAATTTCGAGACACTGTAAATCATGCTTATCTAAAAAAAAGTCTGCGAATCATCGCTGTCTCGGTTTAGCCATAGGCGCGTTATTGCTGTCCCGCTCAGCCTATAAATATGGCGGCGGGGCGATGACCTGCCGAAATTCTTGGGTCAACGAACGACCGAAAGTTGAACGTACTTTTGTAAGGAAAGTCATTGTTTTTACGTGAGGTTTGGCTAGATCTTGCAATTCTTTGAAAGTATGAGGCCGTTTTTGAGATTCCTTCACGTAATTTGCATATCGCGATGTCTTTAACGCCATTTAGCCATGACAAACCTAAGAATAACCTTTTTATGCCTGTTTATGACATATATGTATAGATTTTTCTGTATGATAGTTGTTAATATAGCCATAAACAGGATGTAGTTTTACTTTAAACCGCGAATTACAATGGGAAATCAGAAAAATAGATAAAAACAAAAACTCCGAAAATACTCAACCGATTTCAACCAAATAAAAATCATTAGAAAGCCAGAAAAAAACCCTATCTTCGCATATAAACATCATAAGACTGACGTAAACAGGAGCTGAGCAATACTACAAAAACAATGACGTCGAACGACGAACGAAATTTTTCAACGGCCGTTGAACCGGTGATTGACCTTTGCAATGTTTGGGTGAACGAGGAAGCGAGCCCAAATACTTACCTAGACAATTTAAAAAAACTTACACTGAATAGCGAACGGATATGACGATAAAATATTCAAATACTTATTTAAAACATGCATAAATTAGCCCTCAAAGTTAACACGCGAACTTATGACGTTGTAGCCTTCAGACCACATCGCCATTTTGAGGTTACATAAAAACTCACGCCCATGAACTTAAGTTTTCTTCAGGTGATTCGTGTGCTAGTTTACCTACTCCATAATGACATGGATATAGGCAGATTCCCCAAACGTTTTCAGTTTTGGAAAGCTGGATAAATTTATGGAATCAAGTTTTACTCTGAATTAAGTTGGAACTTCTAGATTAGTTTAGATTCTAGGATATTTGGCAATCCATGCTATTTTTTTTATTTTTTAAATTTTTTAATCAACTAAATTGTATATAAAGATTTTAATATCTCATACATACATACGATATCAAAATATTTATCATTGAAACTCGATAAATTGATCTCATCTACGTAATATATCATTTTTTTGAAAAATTACAACAACTTCTAAAATATGCTACAAAAATATTTTCACATCCCTAACCACACACAAATAGCAACGTTAACCCTTCTGAAAATCCCCACAAATGCCAAACATGGCTAAGTGCAAAAAAATGCCAAAAATGTTCAGTTACCACGCCGTTTCGGCATCAAGTCCGGACTAGTACATTAAAACAAGTGTTCTACCAATTTCGACTCTATTGTTGGATGAATAAGGTGCAATATGGTTGACCACGTTATTGGCTGACGTTTCGGGGGTCGGTGTCCGGTTAGCGCCCCCGCTAGGCCAACGGCTAGAAACAAGAATTGGGCGGAATAAGAAAAATCTGCATGGCTAATATATCCGGAAGAAAATAGAGGGTTAAAAGGACTGCTTCAGAGGTATTGTAGTGTGTTTTTCACGTCACCAGTGTTGCCATTGTAAATCTATCTGTAAACCTGATATATACAGTCATAAATCAAAATGCGTACATAAATAAAGACTTGACCTGGTAAAGGTCGCGGGAATCCGGTGGATTCGGGTGGCGCAGGGCTGGTCATTGTGGCACTCTTTGGGGGGGGCCTATGTCCAGCAGTGGACATCTTTCGGCTGATATGATTAAGATGATGAAACAAATACATAATATATGTAAGGGACTCCATTGTCAATGTCATAAAGGCGTGTACCTACCTACCTACAGATATTTATTTCCTTATTTAAATAGTGTATTAAATACCCCTGACCGAACTTAAAAGAGCCCTCGACCAAAGGCTTCAACATTGCAGAATTAATAATTTTATTTTTACTACCAATTACTAATATTATTTAAAGAGGAAAAGTGTTGGTAGGGGTTTATAAGTTTGTATGTAGGGGTATATCTCCGGAACGACTTGTCCGATTTCAAACATTCTTTCAGCAGTACATAGAATAGTTCTTCGGGAAGGACCTAGGATATACTATAACCCGTGACTCCGCCTGGGCTCTTTGTAATACGCAAGCGGAGCTGCGCGGGTGAATAATAACGAAATCTACCTTTGAGTATAATGAAATGTATTTCATCTCTGTCATTATACCTCGTACATTATTCCGAGATTCATTTATTCTAGATAAACATTTTTCCTGTTCGTCACACAATTATACAATATATTATTGTTTCAGGACAAAGGGCACACAATTTACCTTTGATAAGCTATCGCTCCCAAAACCCTTATCAGGTCTTTGACCCCCAGCACGACACGCACGCTCTCTATTCGACAATACCAAAGCGGTATTGCGAATTTGAATAACGAATTTGCATTTTTTTTAGCTTGGGCCAAAAAAAAATGTATGTCCGGCTGTCCGGCTGTTCTCCGCTACTAGTCGCAGTTCTCAACCGATTCTCGTGAAATTTTACGAGCAGGTTCAATAGTGTTAGATTTTTTTGTCAGTTCACTTTTTCGTTTTTTTTTTAAATATGAAAAAGAAAAAGGCTCGCTAGTTCTACAGGGCACAATTCGTAGTTTTGTGCAATTTAATTAGTATTGAAGATTGCGCAATGATTGAACAGTATTATGAAGGCAGCGGCAGACGCATCAAAGTTATTGCGCAATTTTGTTGCGTGAAAATATTGATAAACTATCGCAAGGGGTAGTTCAATTATATTTCTCCATAAAAATATTGTGCAAAGTTATTGTAGGTCTAGGCCTAACGACGATAACCCCAATTGCAAAAATAGTGCTATATTATCTAGTACAGGGACTGATGACCTTGGTAAAGGTGACGGGAGTCCGATGGACGCAGGCGCAGGCGCAGGCCCGGGCATTGCGGCACTCTTGGTCTGTTGAATTGTCTCTTGGTTGATATGATCATAATATGCATTGTGTATCGTCTCATACAGGCTTTGCTTAGTTTGGGGACTAGGTCGATTTGGAAGATTGTCCCCCAACTCAATATTTATGTATTTATTTACATATACAAGTTGATGCAGCAGTTTCAAAGGGAAATGAGGACTAACAGACACTTGTCATGTATATATATAATCCGGATAAAAACGCAAACAATTAGATCCATGTAGAATTCCACATAAATACCTATTTCGCATTAATTTTCCCTAACTCGCTTCAGTTTGTAAATGCCTAGTAAGCTGTTTCACAATGAACGAAAAGGTTACTGACCTGATGACAAATGTACTGACTCATACAAATTATTGCTAACATACAAATAATATGATCGATCATTGTCGGGTACCTATTACCCGAAAATGGAGCTAGTCGGTCATACACCTCATTCAAGATAACTTTAGGTTTGTTTTTAACGCACAATTTCGCCTGTTTCCTCGTTTATCTAGGATATCAAAGGGATATCACACTAGTTTTACTTATTTCGAACATTAAGTGCTTTTCTAACGTAACAATACTCATTTTTGTGCAATTGGTTATCCTTGATTTTTAGGGTTCCGTTCCAAAGGGTAAAAACGGGACCCTATTTGACAGGGGAAGACGGACAGACAGACAGACAGACAGAGGAGTATTAGTATACTCTGCTGTCTGTCTTTCTGTCTGTCCGTCTTTCACCAGGCTGTATCCCATGAACCGTGATAGTTAGACAGTTGAAAATTTCACAGATGATGTATTTCTATTGCCGCTATCACAACAAATAATAAAAAACCGAATTAAATAAATATTTAAGGGGCCTCCCATACAACAAACGTGATTTTTATGCCTTTTTGTAGATAATGGTACGGAACCCTTCGTGCGCGACGCAATTCTAAACTAATTTCAAAGGAAAAGAATTGTATTTTGTTCTTTACTTCTATTTTATTATTTTGAGTAGCTAGGAAATTATTTGTATACCACGACGGTGGCAAACAAGCAAACGGCCTGTTTGGTGGTAAGGAGACGTAGCCTATGGACGTTTGCAAATCCAGAGGAGTCGAGAGCGTTTAAGAAAATAGCGATAGATTACCAAATATCGTGAAACATGACAAGAAAATAGATACTATAGGTAAAAATAAGTAATCGAGGATTAAGTCAAATTATGATGGGGGTATTTTTATGGAAATCGGTTATTGCAATGCGAAAAATTCCTTCTTGTACTGCAGATATATAAGAATTTCTATGCTTGGCCGGTTAAATGCGTAACAAACAAGTAAATATACAAATTGTCGAATTCATTTCATAAATAAAATAGGATGGATCAATCAAAGCATGCCAAAATCAAATGACACTTTTCATTTCCCCTGTTTTTTGTCCAAAACACTTGAACAGTCCAACAACCCAGGCCCGAGTCAACGTACTCAAATGACACCGTACTTATTGTTAACAGCGCCATCTAGCGCGCGATAGCAGAACTAAACGTTAACAAACAATCTCGCTTTTAATTGCCGAAATGACTATAAATCAGCATTCCAAATGAAACAACATATTATTTTTAGGATTTTACAGATTATAACATAGTTATAAAGGCGGTTTTTAAGCTAATAACGAAATTTTTTAATGCCGATTTTGTAGAGCCATCTGTTGTCGGAACGCGGAACTAAGGTTCAAACATTGCCAAACTAAGTTGAATGAACCAGCTTATCGGCCGTGTTATGAATCGAGTATGACGCATACATGATCGATCAGATTCTGTAGATGAGATAAGTGGACGCGATAGTTACGACATGAAAGAGACACGCCGTCAGACGTACCGTAGGTATATCAAATGATAAGATTGTAACATGAGAAATGCTTTGCCATGCCTTTGTCAACCGACCATTAAAAAAACCATGAAATACTTCTCGTTCCGGCTACTAAAACAGGGGTACTATACTATAGTATAAGTTGAGTGCAATACCGTAGTTGACCTTAGCGTAGTTTTATTCTAGTCAGAATAAATTATATTGCGTGCGTTTTGCATAGTCATTAGTCATACCACTCAACAAAACGCACGAAAATACACGACAACATAACGCTTCAATTTATTTTGCTCTCTTAAACATTTTATTAATACATATGGATCACATTTGGTCGCTCTTTTATACCCACATTTATGCTAAAATTGGCACTGGAACATAAGTTTCATGAAACTCTGCTCTGCCTACCTCTTCTGGGAATAAAGGCGTGAATCTATGTGTATGCAAAGGTTAAAAAATGGACACTGTTTGACCATAGAGACTCGTAACTTCTTTCGTTATTTCTTGTTGGATCGCCAAAAACGCTTAATCTTAAAAGGTTGCTGATTTTATTATCACCAGTGATCGTAATTTTTGTAGCATTTTTGGTACAGCGTAGTGTTGTTAATGGAATTGGTATAGACAATATCAATCGAAATTGTTAATTAAGGTTAAAATTAACTTTATTAACGCTAATTAAGCATTAGGATTGAAGTTCTTTATACCAATTCCGTTAACAACACTACGCTTCACCAAAAATGCTACAAAAGTTACGATCACCAGTTGCCACTCAAAATCCCATTGACTGACGCGCTCTAATATTACGAGCAAAAGGAAGTAGTTTCAAGTTGAGTAGGAATATTCCAAAGATAACGATCGTAAATTGAAAATTGAATAGTTCTAAAGTTTTTGCGGATGGAAACAATCATTGAAATCATTGAATTTTAATTAAATGTCGACACTTATGGGCAAGCGGTTTATAAATTGATTGTACATTATGATCTATTATTTCTCATTGAATTGTATAGACATCGTTAAGCTTTTTTTTTTAATTAATTTTGCTATTGGATGAGAGAGCGTACCTAACAGCATTAAGTCTGTCATTTGTTATCCCTACGGTGGCAAAAAGGCTACGGTCCGCTTGATAGTAAGAGGTCACATTAGCCTAGCCTATGTCCAGGTGCTCCAGGCGTGTCACATAAGCGTTGCAGATTGCAGACTATTTCGCGCCGCGTCATATACTTTATATTTTTACAAGCTTTTATTTTATTTAGTTTCACCTGTCCCGTTGTCTGTCTGTCTGTCTGTCTGTCTTTAATCAAATCTTGTATGTTAAATTTGATCCACTTCCCGGTTTCCGATTGAGTTGAAATTTTGCACGAATATGCAAATCGCGTGACAATAATCCGTAATAAAACCACATAACCCCGTCGAGTTTGGGCTCGTTAGAATCGTCTCAATGAGTAGTTGATGACGGTATACAGAAAAGTACATATATAATAAAAGCTTGTACCAAAAATGAAATTTTTGACAGAAACTTATTTTCTTTCTCTTTAAAGTTTGATATCCTTGTGAAGTTGTATATGAAGTATCTTCGTGCAAAATGTCATCCAAATCGATTTAAGCGTGATTGAGTAACAAACATCTAAATATCGAAAATTTCGCATTAATAATATTAGTAGGATAGTAGGATTTGATGTCTCTGTTGAACTCACGTTGAACTCTTGACTAATTAGTATTGTAATTGTGTACAATAATCAAACAATTCCAGCAAGGTGTTCCAATTTACAGGGAAGTGGACGAAAAGACAAACGATTTGTTTGCACAGTGACGTCACTGCTCTACAAATTTATGTGGGACAGTCGAGTCGTTACGTTCGCTGCGGTGTGTTTTTAGGGCACTGACAATTCACTGAAATGTTGTGTGTTATGGTAATACCATGCAGTTAAATGATGTCTTCCTGTTTTATAGCATCTGTACGAATGAATGTAACGAAGAATGCTCAAAACTATCTGAACACACATCACCATCAGTCTCAATCCGTTTGTTAACCAAAGGAAAAAAATCGTGATTTCAAGCTGGCATGGAAAGCAAAATAACATAAAACCGGCCAAGTGCAAGCCGGACTCGCGCACGAAGGGTTCCGTACCATCTATAAAAACGGCAAGAAAATCACGTATGTTTTTAATTCGGTTTTTAGTATTTCTTGTTATAGCAGCAACAGAAATACATCATCTGTGAAAATTTCAACTGTCTAACTATCACGGTTCATGAGATACAGCCTGGGGACAGCCGGACGGACAGCGGAGTCTTAGTAATAGGGTCCCGTTTTACCCTTTGGGTACGGAACCGGAAGCACTATACACTACGACGATGGCAAACAAGCATACGGCCTGCCTGATGGTAAGCAGACACAGCCTATAAACGCTTGCGACTCCAGAAGATCTTTATTGATGTGATGATAGACTGGCAAATTTATCATACAATCTCATTTTAACAAACGTAACTCGCGATAACGATACGTAACTGACTATTTCAAAACTCTCAAACAACCGAGCTATTTCTTGTTTGTGTGTGGATTCTAAAGTTTGTCAAAGAAACATTTCCTTTAAACGCGTTTGCGTAAGAATTTCGTGAAAACATTTTGTGTAATTTCAATTGGATAAAAATTAATGTTTGCGAAAACATAATTTGCCTATAAAAACATGCGATTCCGTTTTTTAGATCTTTAGTTACTGGCGAACATATAGACAGATTTTAATAGACATAATACTAGTATGGAGAACTCGCACGCAAGAAAAAAAATGATACCTTATTTCGGAAAAAAAAAATCTACATCAAAATTCTATATAATCCTTGAGAATGCTCACAAAATTTCACGAGCATCGGTTAAGTTGGGACCTGGGGACCGACTTTTGACTTTCGAGCCCTCGAAAATTAAATAAAAGTAAATACTATTGTAGTGTCAAAATGGCAGACACTTACTTTTTAACCTATAGAATTGAATGAGTGGTCAATATCAGTCGTTTTTCAATTTTCTATCGCTATTTCAAAAAAGCATTTCATCATTTTTGACAGTTTTTGAGTGAAAGAGTCGAGTACTCGAAAGTCAATAATCGGTCCCCTGTTCTCTTATATGTATAAATAAAAAAAAATAAAAAAAAAATATTAGGGCTCAGTAAGGCTTGTGTTATGGGTACTAGACGACGATATAGATATAAATACTTAAATACATAGAAAACATCCAAGACTCGGAAACAATTATTCATGCTCATCACACAAATATTTGCCCAAATATTTGCCCAATGTATAGACAATAGTTTTAGATTTCAATAGCTTCCAATTTAGTTGCCTTGTGCAAGTCACTCAGGAACAGTTGAAACAAAGCTATTGTAACCATACTTAGTAAAATAACTGCGCAATACCGTAGGCATTTATTTATCGAGAAGCATTTTACACTTAGCAACAGTCAAGGAAAAAACAGCGCAGTCAATGTATGATTACCTAGCTATGCAATATTACGATAAAAAAAATGCTCCATAATACAGAGCAATGGCCTTTGGCAAAAACACTAGCGCCACCTATCGCCGAGCGGCGGAACTAATCGGTCGTTGACATCGGTTGTTGTGATTTTGAAAAGGAGTGAACTTTGGTACGGGTGTCGTGCGTAGAAATTTGGGGAGTGGTTGCGCTACTCGACGTTAGATGGCGTTGATGTTGGTAATAAGTTTTTGTTTTAACTTTAATTACTGTAAGGAGCGAAATGTGATTTCTTTGTGTATATTTATGTAGGTATACATAATATTTACATAATTATTTAATATTTACTATTATTGAGTTATTGCATAATTTACAATTATTATTGATAACTTCGAATTGTATATTATTGTATCTTTCGGTCACCATTTAACCTAAGTAAAATTGATAATGTCCATAATGTAATTTTATATAAATTGATTGAAACATTCCTATTTTATCTAAAATGTTTATAGTATGGCGAAATATAAAATCAAAGCGCGGTGACGACTCCGGGAATGGCACAATGTACTGTTAAACTCATAACCTCCTCCGCCGCGCCGGCGCAGTAATCGATCGTTACGTTCGCGTTACGTGGCCGTTACGTTGTCGTGACTGCGTATAACGGAGTGGTTTTACCACTAGTGTACTGTATGGTATCTTTATAAAACTGTTGCGAAGCGCGTTTTAAGCGTGACAACTAAGATTGTAACAGCCGTATCTACATGGCATCTTTTTTATAATACGACGGTGGCAAATTAGCTTGCGAGATGGCAAGCAGATACCATAGCCTATAGACGCAATACTTAGCCTTTTTGATTTGAGTATTTGTTGTGTTCACAAATGCAGGTCACTATGAAAAGCGCATCGTCAGAAGAAAAGTAGACTGAATATAGGGCCACTGTAGCCTATGCACATTGTTTTGATGTATTGCATCTAACATTTTGAATGTGAATCACGATTTAAATAGCAATATCCAAGCCAGCAAAAAACATTAATACCTACATCCTAGTTTCAAATTAAAAATAGTTCGTCAACAAAGTTCATATTCGCTGATCGCTTAAAAATACAGCGTTAAAACAAAATCAATACTTTCCACATTTGCGCAAAGCGTTTAGTACTCGACGGTTGAGCAAGTTCCTAGAATTACTTGAGCCCTCGAGTCGTATTAACTGTACGTATTGGGAGCTTGGACTTATATTGGTCAGCAGAAAAGTAGCCGGAAAACTTTGTGAATAAGTTGAACGACCTGGGAGCCAGAGTAGCCCATGTCCACGTCAATGTTTACGCCATTCTAGGCTTTAATACGTAGATGCAAGGATTAAGGTTGCTTGTAAGATAAATGGTTGTATTTCAGGTACATTTCAAACCCCTACAGTGAAGTGGAAAATGGCATCATGTATGGTCAAATAAATTGAATGTGGGCTGAATATTTTGGCATTCTTGTACCCAGTAACTATTGGAATTTTGGTACAGCTATAAAATAATCTGACGCGAAGTTATTCTTCATGATATACCACACAAGCATAGCGTTTCCTCTGTTAGGGCTGAAAAGCTATTAAAAACGATTAACCTACACAAAGATAAAGTTCGCGCGAAATAAACCGAAAATTCCACAAATAGCCCTGCACGGCTATCACGCGACGGCGCGCGAGCTCTCTCGATTTTTCTCGCACTATCCGTCTCTCTCTTATTAGAACACTTAGAACAAGAGGTATAGTGTGAGAAAAATCGAGAGTATGTCGCGGCTGTCCCATGATAGACTTGCTGGGCGTGTTTATTTTAACGTTCTCTCCCAAGAAAACCAGTGCCTACGCCAACAACTAACGATGAGGTAACCTCAAAGCTACTAAAATTATATGATGGTTATTACTGCGCTTCCGCGGCTTCTCCCACGTATTGCA
This sequence comes from Epinotia bilunana, assembly GCA_947049275.1. Taxonomy (NCBI): domain Eukaryota; kingdom Metazoa; phylum Arthropoda; class Insecta; order Lepidoptera; family Tortricidae; genus Epinotia; species Epinotia bilunana. Next base: position 9,180,264 of record OX346278.1, on the reverse strand, counting down.
AAGAACGCAGGCAAACCCGCGGGCTAAAATAAAGCCTATAATCATCGAGTTATTAACATTCTGCGAATCTACACACAGGTCAAAGAATTTTTGAAATCGGATAAGCGGTTCCGAGATTACCTAATACCTACACACAAACTTATAAACTGACAGAGCTAACGATCTCACCGACTTTTCCTCTTCATAATATTACGTATAGTATAAATTACTCTAGACGAAAAACGAATATATTATCCTACTAATATGATAAATGCGAAAGTTTAGATGTTTGGATGTTTGTTACTCAATCACTCTTAAACGGCTCATACGATTTAGACGAAATTTTGCACGAAGATAGTTTATAGCCTGGATTAATATATAGGATAGTTTTTATCTCGGGTCCACGCAGACGAAGTCGCGAGCGGAAGCTAGTGTAAAAATAAAAGTGAATATGGATACCCTAACAAAGAAAACAACGAAAATATTGTGCGAATATACTTGACCGCCGTTTTTCATACGGAGCACTGAAGCGGTATGTTCCGCTTGTTGAACTGAAGGGTTTGAAAGGGATTTTGTGAAGGTACGTTTGGTATAACCTTGGTAAAAATACATACATTTTCACTGCCAGAAGCCCGTCATCCCCTGCTGTCGTCACTTTCCGCTACATGCGGGGAAAACCACGGAATCGGCTGCGATGGTAGCGCGTGGCGATTCTTGGCAGTTGTGTTTAAGCTCTCAGTGTTATTGTGATCAAACTCTCAGTGTTATTGTTATCAAGCTTTCAGTGTTATTGTGTTCAAGTTCTCAGTGTTATTTAAATCAAGCTTTCAGTGTTATTGTGTTCAAGCTTTCAGTGTTTTTGTGATAAAGCTTTCAGTGTTATTGTGTTCAAGCTTTCAGTGTTATTGTGTTCAAGCTTTCAGTGTTATTTGGAGCCCAGCTGGGGAACTCCATCTCACCGAAGACCGCAGCCATGGACCACTGGATTAAAATATTGGATAGTTTTTATCCCGGGTTAACGCAGACGATGTCGCGGGCGGAAGTTAGTAATCCTTCTTATATTATAAATGCGAAAATTTTGATGTTTGGATGCTTTGATGTTTATATGTTTAGATGTTTGTTACTCAATCACGCTTAAATGAATCAACCGATTTAGATGAAATTTTGCACGAAAATAGTCTATAGCCTGGATTAAAATATAGAATAGTTTTTATCCCATTTATGGACCCCATGCAGACGAAGTCGCGGGCGGAAGCTAGTATTATAAAGGCGAAAGTTTGGATGTTTAATACTCAATCACGCAAAAACGGTTGAACGGATTGAGATGAAATTTGGCATGGAAATAATGTATGACCTGGATTAAAACGTAGGATACTTCGTATCCCCATAATCATTCTCTAAAGGGATACAATTTGTAATGGCAGTTGATACGGGAGTTCACGCGGACGAAGCCACGGGCAATTGCTAGTTGTTAAAGATACCATATGAGCAAAGGGTTGTAATTTTGGTGTCAGCTTGTAATTTGACGTAAGCCACCACGCATGCGCCAAACTTTGACCCGCCCAAGTGCAAGGTTGCTGAGGTCAATTCCAGAGTTGGCCCAAATCGACGCCCCAGAAACCTCTGAGGTCACACGGCTGATTGTTATCATCTCTGACCTTGAGCCGTGTTTTGGCTGAAATAGAATTCGATTGACAGTGGCAATTCACCTTTACTGCCAGCTAAATATTATAAAGTACCTACGTACATGGAAACGTACAACAACAACATTCAAACAATATGCAGAAATACACTAAAAGGCGGGGGACATGACTCGAACAAAAATTAAGGCTTTAAACCCCAATATTTCGCAAACGAATTACCGATTTGAAAAATGGTTTTAAGAAACCCATAATATTTTTGAACAAGCTATCCAACAATACCCCACATCATGGGTTTAACGAGAAAACAAATACATCCCCGCTTTAAATGTTCATCACAGTTTTCTAGTAGTAATGGTTACTGAGATAAGCCGAAGACGGACAGACAGACAGACAGACGGATATGGCGAAACTATAAGGGTCCCTACAAAAATCGATAGAGAGTGTTTCGTAGGTGCTAGATCTACGAAACACTCTCTAAAATAAAAACCTACCATTGAAGACTGTACTCAAATCAGTTCATCAGTTCCGGAGCCACAATGTCACAGACACACTCATAGATACAAATGCTAAACTTATAATATCTACCCCTCTTTTTATCGGGGGTTAAAAAGGAAATTGGATAGGTACATTTTAATCGCTTGCGAAAAGAAAAATTCATCAAAATTTAACAATTGCACATCAAAACCTCATGAACGATTAGTATTTTAGCCGAGCAAATCAGTATTTTGCAGGTTGTTATGTTTTTTTGATGTGCCTTTAAATACCTAGCGGATGCGAATGAAAATTTGAAAATTCTGGTGAAACGACGCCGAAGTAAATCAGGCCTGAAACTTACAATTTATTCCGACACACGATTAAGGTACGTATGGTGAATGAAAATCCCACTAAAACATGAGCAAACAAGTTCGATTTTAGAACAACTTTGATATTGCCTCATTACTGATAAACGTTATTATGAGTTTCGCAAAAACGGAAGGATGGGTAGTTCATAAACGTTAATGAACTAGATAGTTCAGATTATTTTTAATACACGAACGAGAAGACGTGTAACTTACGATCAAACATGATTGTGACCGTATTTTTATACATTATAAATCTATATTTATCATATGGATTTATAATTTTCTCTTGACAAATAACGGGGGAAAACCGTTAACGAATGGTGTGTCCTTAACGGCAATACACAGTATATAAAATAAAAATTTAAATGTTTCCTCTACGGGCGAGATTCCATGGTTTAAGTATTCTTCTAGTACCGTTGTAGTACTGTTGAGGACACGATCCGTATACGTTTTCCGCCATCTTTTGTCACGAAAAACGTGCACGGTACGGCACACAACGGGACTCGAAACATTTCACAGGTTTACAAATACGGTGAACTATTTCAAAAATTTTAACAACAATGCCCTTATAGGCCTGGGCTGTTATTCGCTATGCGCTAATGCGGCTCACCCGCCGGTCACCCGTCACGAAACTAGACCTCTACGTATGCTTAGTTACTACGCACTGCAGTGTTAAGATATATTTTTGGGTGTGCGTTGAGGTGAGCTTAAAACAAGTTACAGAATCCCCTATTCTGCTACACTGGCGCGCGGTGAGGTGGCAGTCAATAGTAAACTTGACATTAACTGTAAAATTTACTATCAAACGCCACCGCAGGCCGCGCCAGTCTGTGAGAGGCTTAAAGCCTGAATCACACTGATGCGGCCTGCGGTGGCGGTCAATATTAAACTTGTCAGTTATTGACAAATTTACTATTGACCGCCACGGCGGGCGCGCCAGTCTGTGAGAAGCTTAAAAAGCAAAGAAGTGATACCAAATTGTTTTTTTTCCTGCTACATATCGCCTTTATTCGTCTCATACGTACATGGACTCGTATGTACTCAACCAGCTCTCGACGTGCATTAAAGTGCGTCACTCCCTAGTTATTTCTGCCAAAGACGGCGGAGCGCCATCTCTTAGTGCCAACCTGACTTTAACTGTGGATGTCCAGGATGTCAACGACAACACGCCAGTTTTCGAACATGAATCTTACAGCGCAAGTGTGCTGGAGTCTGAAGCTATTAATACAAAGGTAACTTAAGATAAACTTATTTGCTTATATACGTTCAATTTTTCATTTTCGATATGTTTCATCGGACGAAAGAGGATTAATCTTTCAAAATGTCTTTCCTGGCACTCTGTTTCCTGAGTTAACAAACACACAAACTATGTGCATACGTATACATTTATGAGGAACCAGCTATTGTGAGATGAAACATCTACTTATAGAATTTTAATGATTTATATTTTCGATACAATATCAATGCAAGGATCATTCAATGTAACAGAATATCGAATGTGGTCTTAAAATTATTAAATTCTTTACAGATTTTAGAAATTCAAGCAATTGACAAAGATACAGGCAATAATGCACGTTTAACCAAAACAAACGTGCGTTTGGCCAAAGCCAGAGTCGACCAGTTTCAAAACAGTATCGCTTGCACACGTTGATTTTGGACTTGACCCGCCCCTAATTTCCTGACCAAAAAGAAACAAAGATCCTTTTTTTTCTTATATAACGGTTGTTGTTTTCACGGTTATAGTTCCGTACGGTTATAGGACAATTGTTCAATTGTGATAAACAGTAACAAAAATAACAAACAAAAAACCCTAGTGGGCCGCACACATTTCATTGGTGGATGAAAGACAGCATATGCACTGCAAGCATAATGTGCCTTTAAGGTGATCGACTCTGACTTTGGGCGATGGTACTTCTCATATGTACATAAGTACGTGGAAACAGTGAGTCGTGTTAAGCCGGTCATGACTGACAGACATTCAGACGTACTCTTTGAGTATCATTGCAAGTATACAAGTCAAAAAGGGAAAGGTACAGACAAAAATCGTTAATTACAGAATGTCTACTCTGAATATTTTTTTACTATAAACTGAGTACACTCACTATATATCAAAGTCCTTTTCAAACTATAACCCTAAAAAAATGAATGTATTCGCACTTAAAACCCCTTTGTTTTCCCCCTAGAACTCGAAGCTTTTCGAAGCTTTTCAAAGTTTTGGCCACGTGTCAAAGTGGGTCAACCATTATGCTAAACAATAGCGCTGTCTTCTTCTTTCGTCGGTGTTTTGTGAGGGTTAGATAGAGAGCGATGCCCCCTAGTTTTCCACGTAGTGACAATACGTGTTTTAAACCGTGTGTTTGAGAGTTTATGTACTTGTCCTGAAAGCCAAAGTAGCGTAAGTAAGTATTCACGCCATATTCAGTCACGCTTATAATATGAATAAATCCTTATAAACGTACTTATATTATAAATGCGAAAGTTTCGATGTTTGGACGTTTGTTACTCAATCACGCTTAAACGGCTCAACCGATTTGGATGAAATTTTGCACGATAATAGTTTATAGCTTGGATTAAAATATATAATAGTTTTTATCCCAGGTCCATGCAGACAAAGTCGCGGGAGGAAGCTAGTAAGACATTTTTTTTTCAGTGGCGCAGAATGGGTTTAAATTAATGATTCTCGTATGTGTGGGACTGTGATTTAAAAAGTATTTTTATGACTTTTATAAAGCTAGTTAATTCCTGACATGATTATGGGATCCTGGAGACACCGAGGGAACTCTTCAAATAAGGCAAAGTACTGAATTAAAGTCGGTTAAAACTTCGTTTTAAAGTAAATTGATGACAGTTTACAAACGGTTGTTATTTGACTATCAGTGAGCATCCATATTGTGTGGTGTTTAGTCAACAAGGAACCCTTTGACCCTTTGCTACGTTTTAGTAGGCTTTCGTTTTAGTTGTACTAACATATAATGAATTTAAAAGGAAAACTATCACGAACAAGTAGGCATAAGTAGTTACCGAGTAATAGTCGACCAACTTAATGTGTACTTGGGAAGGCCAATTTACGTACAAATTCGGCCGACGCAACCGCACCACACGTCGATCTAACTAAGACAGACAGGCAACTACGGAACCCTACACTGCGCGTGGCTCGACACGCACTTGGCCGGTTTTTTTAAAATAAATAATAACGTCGTTATACCGTTACAAATGCCACAAAAAAGCACAAAATTAAAACTATTTTTTCAACTTAGGTAATAATTCATAGTACTGTTGTTATCATGAAAGAACTATTGTATGCCGTCCTTATCTAGTTGCAGGAAAACATTAATATACCTACTTTTTATCATGCTACACGTGGCGTTTCGAGAATTCGTCAAAATTTCGATGGTTTTACAAACAAATATGGCGTCGTAGTGACTGTATTTGAACTATGACCTCTCATTAGCAATGTTTTTTGCGATTTTGTAAACGACTTATGAAACAAATTAACGATCAATAGGCGCATCTAAAGGGGTAAGGTATGTCTGTGAAATGTGAGTTTGTATGGAAGGGGAAATCCCCGAAACCACTAATCCGATTTCCAAAATTCTTTTGACTGTGTATAGAATGGATCTTCGGATTGGGTATAGCATATGATACCCCTCTGCCTGGTTTCTTTGTAGGTGGTAGGAGCCCCACGGGGCAGCGAGAACGTATTTTTGAAATTACACCGAGATTACACCCTCCACAAAAAGTTACATAGTCACAAATATTTCATATGTATTATTAGTATAGATCTTCTAAAACAACTATATAATGTATATAACAACCGATAGTATCATACAGCTAGTTTATATAATATATATATTTTAGTCAAGTTACTTAGTATTCCGATCGTACGTATTTCCAACGAAATTTTTATTATTAAAATTAAATTTGTTACCTACATTTTTAGGTAATGTAATCGAGTCTACCTAATTATTCCCTTAAGTTGCCTTCTATGAATTGTATGTATGTATATTGTATGTGTATATCTTTGTATGATTGTATATATGTCTGCGTACTTTTTTTAAATTAATAAGGTATGTATTTTAATGTGTCCTGTTTAGTAATATTTTAAAGTTTTATCTTTACTAATATTTGAAAGAATGATGTGTTGGCATGCTCTTCTTGATGAGGTCCTGCACTACCTGTTTAAATTTCTAATTTAAATGTTTCCTGCTATAGAAAGGTTGTCTGGAAGAGATCGCTTTAAAGCGATAATACCGCCTGTTGTTACCATTATTTATTAAGCCATTTTTTTTTGTAAGATGTTTCTCTCCTGTTGTGGTGCAATAAAGAGTATTTATTATTATTATTATTATTCAACTTAAATGAATTAGAATTAATTTAGTATTATACTTCTATCAGCTCTCTCTAGGTTATTTAACTTCTTTATCAAGCCATTTTTTTTTGTAAGATGTTTCTCTCCTGTTGTGGTGCAATAAAGAGTATTTATTATTATTATTATTATTCAACTTAAATGAATTAGAATTAATTTAGTATTATACTTCTATCAGCTCTCTCTAGGTTATTTAACTTCTTTATCAAGCTTAAAAGTAATAGAAATAAGTAGAATAAATCTTCTGAATGATCTAGCTCTATCATTCAATTTCATAATCAGCTGCAATTAAAATTAATTAACATGAACTGTTACGTTGGCGGTAATTTATTCTAAAATAACGCGTCAAACCGCCATTTGTGTAATAAAAAAACATTATTCGTATAAAGAAAGTTTTTAACGCGGTTTCAACGTAATTGTTACATCACGGACTTTCGAGTATTCAGAATAACCGAGTTGTACACACCTTAGCAAACAATCCGATAACACTCGTTATTAACACAGTTTATTTTTCACTTAACCAAAAATAACTGGTTATATGCACAAGCACTGGCCACTCCCGGGTTCGAAAATTAAAAAGCTATTTTTGAGTTTCCCGCGTAAGGTTAGGACCCGCTCACATTGTGTTGCAAGCGGGCCAGGCCACCAACTAGGAAATGACTACAGGCGGCACCTACACAGCCATAACGCACGCACACCACCCCACTCTTTACTATACACACTACATTAGAACTGCATGCGTTGCATAGGCCTACCTAGTACAAAAAAAAAATTATATCATTCAACCAATATAACCTCACTTTTCTGTGTAACTGTCGAGTTTTTTACTCGAAAACTGTGAGTTTATCTAGTTTAATAAAACCTACGTAGCGGTCCTAGGAGAAAAATGTTACGCAGCTATCACAACAACCGTTATTACATAACAGTAAGCGGGAGCGAGACAGCCGACGGCTAGAATAACGGGCGTGAAAGAGACGCGAGACCTGAAGTTGTGTAACTTAACACAGAGAAAGCTCCCACGTACTTTCTTTGTATATAATCACCACTACTGAGACGTCTTTGATACGCTGTCTATGTGTAGGCGTCTTTAGATTTTTCGAAATTCGAACGAAAGAGCGTAAGAGGCAGTTAGAATTTTCAAAAATGGACTCTTTTTTTGACAGTAAATGAGTTATTTTCGACCGTCTGTCATTGTCATTGAGTACATTTTGGTGGGTGGAAAGTTGCCGGGCCAGGTTTTCGAAAGTTCATTGACACATGGTTTGGCACATCTTTGGGCCTGCTGATTTTTTCAGACCGCCGCTACAAAGCTACATTTTGCCGTCGTCAACGGCGTTGCTACAAGCGTTCGCACTACAGTTAGTATGAAATTACTATAGTTCCATTTTTCCCCGCTGCGTCACATAACTTAGCAGCGTGGAAGAAAAACGTCAACATTTCCACTGAACTAAAAAGTAGGGCATGCGTAGTTGCAAGGTTTTTTTATCGATTATTTCCTTGAAACTCGTAAATGAGGATAAATGATGAGTATTCTCAGTAAATCTGAAGGTATTATTTCCGTGTTTATTGAGACTAACGACCGAAATTAGGGCACGCGAGATCACTTACAACAAATTTGAGGTTTCGCTACTTGGCAATAGATGGCGTTATAGTACTTGATTAGATTTCTTCATTTATTTACTAAAATTTGAGCACTATAAAAGTAAGATTTATTCTTGATTTAAACGTTGTGTTAGAAGGAAAAAGGGATATAATTAAGTCAAATATATAAAAAGTATTAGGTTAAATATACATAATAATGTGATGACGATTACTGAGTAGGAAAATATGGGTATACGTAAATCTTTTGAACAAAGTCAACAACCTACGATCCTAATGTGAAAAGGAAGATAGAGATATGATATTCAAAATTGTTATCGGAGAATAACATTCTCCTCGTTTTTCCTTAGGTTTGACAATGTTTTGTACTTATATAAAAACAATAGAACAAGGTACTAGGGTACCATAAACTGTTAAGAAGCGAGTGGAATTTCTGATTATTTAATAGGTAGATATAATAGATAGTACATGTGCCTATTGTATGATATAATGCAGGTATATAAGAAAAATCATAGTTATTCCTCAATATACATAGTCAATAATTACAATTACTGACTTAAATAACCAGGCTTTGTCTTAAAATAGATATTTTACTGTAAAATTGCATCACAGCGAAGGAAGTGAAATAACACTCATAATATTTATAGATAGTTATCTCTTTCCCTCGCGGGGCCGTTTCATTCGCGCTCACCGCAGTCCCCGCTTGAGACGCGGAAGCTTGGAAACTACAACCGTCCTGCTTTTACTCGCGAATCGGCGCGTATTTCTCTTTTCCGCGCAAGGCAACGGAGTGCGTTGACCTGTCCTTGTTGTGCGAGTGTGCAGCCTTGCTTTACAGTTATATACGTAACTGTGTGCATGTGGTACAACGTGCATCATAAAGCTTTGGTCACACTGGTTCTTTTTTATATGAGAATAATTTAATTTGTAGATAATTACTAATTGTTTTTTTTTTATACCTGTTGTTGACGGTGTAGTCATTGTAGTGCTTTATTTGCTCGATTGCTTACCTGTAAAATAAACAAAATGTATTAGCACACGAATAAGAATACTGAATTAAAAAGCAACAATAAAAAAATACTAATTACAAACCCCATGTAGAGATTTTTTTCAAAACGATCAATTTTTTCGTGGTGACAGGATTTAAGTATGGTGCTGAAAAATTCAGTTTTTTTTTCTGATACGAGTTGCGTAGTTTTTTCCGTTGAGTAAAAGTATGTGTAAAATCTGATGACTAGCCGTTTTGGTTCTGCTCTACTAGTACCTCCCAAATAGTCCGAAATAACAACTATGGTCCAAAATAAACTAATACATTTTTCCTAATACCAAGGACTTTTTTAGTTCTTTTCTTGGTTTTTACTTGACTCTTCGTAGTTACATTGCCTCCCATAGACTTCAGCCACAATAATAGTCACAGTGAAACATAATAGTACCGTTACTTTAGATCATCGTTAGGTGATTTGGACCATAGTTGGGAGCTTCCGCCCGCGGCTTTGTCTGCGTGGACCCGGAATAAAAACTATCCCATATTTTAATCCAGGCTATAAACTATCTTCGTGTAAAATTTCATCTAAATCGGTTGAGCCGTTTAAGCGTGATTTAGTAACAAACATCCAAACTTTCGCATTTATAATATTACTATCTTCCGCCCGCGACTTCGTCTGCGTGGACTCGGGAAAAAACTATCCTATATTTTAATCCAGGCTTTAAACAATCTTCGTGCAAAATTTCACCCAAATTGGTTGAGCCGTTTAACCGTGATTGAGTAACAAACATCCAAACATCTAAACATCCAAACATCCAAACTTTCGCATTTATAATATTAGTAGGATTAGGATAGTATTTCAATTGAGTCCATATTCAACCTAGATCTAATAAAAGCGTATTAATTTACAGTTTCTGTAATGTTCTAAGTTGGAGCCGTATCTGCGTTTTAATAAGAAAACACAAACGTTTTAGCTTAGCATAGCATTACTGACGGTCTGTGGCTTCAAGGCCTAATGTTAAGGCCTAGTCAAATTCAATTAAATTCATTTATTTTAGACGGAAACTAATACCTATGTGTTTGATTACTACACCTCAGAGGCTAGAGTATAAGTTTTAACGAAACAAAACTTTACGATCGCGTTTGCGTTTTACCCCCAATTTATATGGGATTTGACACCTAAACGCGAACGCGGTCGTAACGTTTTGTTTCGGTAAAACTTATACTAGACCCTCTGAGCAAAGTTGAATTTCCATGCAGTGTAACTGCTGTCCGTACACTTGCGATTATTCCAGTTAGACGAATTGCTTAAAGTAGTCCATTCAAAAAGCAACTCCACCGTCCCAGGTAGAAGATTCCAATTCCAGTGCAGTATTTTTATAATAAACTAGCTACCCGGCCCGGCTTTGCATGGATTACCCGTTTTCCCGTAGGAATGAAGCATTTTCCCGCGGTTAAAAGTAGCCTATGTTCATCAGAGATAATGTCGGCTTCTGCCGTATGTCGGACCCTATTACTTAAGGCTCCGCTGTCCGTCCGTCCGTCCGTCTATCACCAGGCTGTCTCTCATGAACCGTGATAGTTAGAGTAGAAATTTTCACAGATGATCTATTTCTGTCCGCTATAACAACAAATACTAAAAAACCGAATAAAATTAATATTTAAGGGGGCTCCCATACAACAAACGTGTTTTTTTGCCGTTTTTATAGATAATGGTACGGAACCCTTCGTGCGCGAGTTCGACTCGCACTTGGCCGGTTTTTTCGTTGTTGCTCACGTAAGTTAAATTAGATTAATCAATGTACTAGTACTTTATTCAATTATTGAAACACGAGATCCTAATTAGATTTTGCAGGCTTGCAGATTGTCTTCAATATAGGTTACCTAATAAGAATCGTTAGGTAATTTACAGACTTCTTATTATTATTTTTGCATCGATCGCTATATTTGTATATGCATAATTTAAACAAGTTTAATTTATTATGAATCAATACAAATACAAAGGAAATTTCAGTCAGTCATGCAACAAAAAAGCATTTAAATAACACAATGCTGATAAAATACAGGTCCCGCTTAATATCGTTTAAATCACCGCATGCCGGAATTTATTAAAAACAAATGTAAATGTAATAACGAATCGATAAATGTAAACAAACAAGCGAACACCGCTTTGCTTGAAAAAGTTGCGTCAGAGCACATAAAAAAATGTCTGTGAAGCGTCAACTTGGGTATTACATCACTACTGCTCGTGTGTGCGCGCGTTACACATGTGTGCCGGCACGTGGTCACACACACACATACACACACACGTAACTACATGCATGTGTGGGTCCTAATCTTTTGTGGCATGCGGGCTTCATACCTTAATGAGTACTTTTTAAAAGCACTGAAAAGGGAAATTCTCTGGAGCGCCTTTCAGTTTTCGTTTTTGCGCTTTGCTTATTTCTTTCACTTTTTATGTATGTTAATGCGTGGTTTTGACTTCTGCGGGTTAGTTTAATGTGTTCCTGACAATTAGGATCTCGGCGCCTTCAAAGCAAGAGTAAATAGGTTACTGAACTAGTGAGATTTATCTTTGGGCCTATCGTCACTAACCACCACATGGGACTAGGCTAGGATCAATCAATGGTCAGTCTTATAAAAAATAACAATTATCTAGTAATTTCCAGTTTATGGTAGGCATGACAAAAAAAATGAGCGCGTGGAACTCGTTTAAATCGTAGCTCGATACAAACTTTCATCCCCCATTTCAACACTTCAGGGGATGATTTCCGGGATAAAAACTATCCTATGTCCTTCCCCGGAATTCAAACTATCTCCATACCAAATTTCATCTCAATCGGTTCAGCGGTTTAAGCGTGAAGAGGTAACAGACAGACAGACAGACACACTTTCGCATTTATAATATTAGTATAGATTACCTACTTATATCATAGTTCCAGCAAGCCACCGTGATGATTACCACGTAACGTGACACACATCTTCATTTGTAGTATCATGATACGCAAATATCTTAGAATCTGGAAGCCATTTAGGGATCGTCCTAATACAACGCGACTACGCGATTGTCGCAAGTTCGCGCGAATATTGCTCGCGCGAACGCGCGATCAAACACATTGGCCTCGAATGGGTGTCCTAATTGACAATCGCGCGAACTTGCGATCCGTAATCTTCAGTATCACTATAACATCAATGACATAACTCTTACTTTCAATAAGAATTAATTATTTGCATAACACATTTAGTGAAGTCATTCTTTGGTGATTATAAAATTCAACTAACCGTTTCGCCCCGTTATCTCCGATAACGTAACAGGAAAGATTCTTACGTAAAAAATATAGAATAACAATGTATAAGTATATAAAATAATGCCTGTAGTAGATAAGAAATAAGATAAATCGTTGTAAAAAAGAAAAAACATTGTATGTATAAGATATTTGTCAACAAAAGTCTGACCATACCCACGTCAGGGGGACTAGCTTAAAAAAAAACATAATCACATTTGCAACATGAATACTGGGTCTTAGCTTAGCCTATTCTTTATAGCACACATCGCTGAACTCATAAGTTTCTGTTTGTATTCATGTCTATATTTAACTCTCAACTATTTTTGTTCCTTGTGCTTTGATTAGAATAAACATTCTTCTATTCTATTCTATATCCGAGATCATCAATACAGTTTTTTTTTCTCTTAGTTTTTTCTTATCAGAACATACCTGTTATGCCCTTGATCGGTTCACACCCCATTTTTGGTGCTCCCTGTATAACTCCTAATCGGTATGATCGTCTTCTAGCTGTCTATCTATCGTTCTCAACATCCTAAACCAAGATAGATTTCAGTCACATTACTCCCATCCGCAGTTTGCATTAACCATAAATATCACAATGAGGTATAGTTTCTCCTGTGGGTTCAAAAACAGGCAGTCGTTTCAGCAAAACTACTGCATATGTAATTATGCATACTTGGGATTAGGTACAATACGAAAGGTTACCGTACCAAAAATGAATCAATAGAACTATCAAGTCTTGTGATTTAAAAAAAAAAATTACTAAAAACTAAATTGAAAAAAAAAAACTATATAATCAACGAACCTGCTCACAAAATGTCATGAGAATCGGTTGAGAAAGCGACAGCCGGTTGGGAACAAAGAATTTTGGCCCAAACTGAAGCAGAGCTGAGAACTTCGTCCGCCGCGCTCGCTCACGCTACACGATCATTACTAATCACGTTTAATCCCTGCTACACACAAACAATGTTTACTATCTAATGTTACGTGACAAATAAAAGACTGTTATATCGCTTAACAATAATAACCATAACTATGTTGAGACAGAAACCCGTTGCAAAAACCTGACCTACGGCAATACAGTCACCTATATCGCGATTACGTGGGAACGTGTACATATATACTGTTATATATGACGATGATTCATAGCGACATGAATAGTCATAGTAAATAGTGATTTCTTACGTACGAGGCTATTTTTGCGGAAAATATTATATCTACACTTCTGGCAAGATATATCATATATGTAACTTTTAAAACGCATACCTATATAGCATTAGATAGGTATTTTTAGGTAGGTATACTTTTTATATCACGAAATCTGCGCTTTCGGTGGTTTCCTGCAAAACGTCGAGATAAAGTTAACATATACTGCTCAAAACAAAAAAAATCATTTTATTGTTACAAAAATTCAATTTTTCTATTTTATTGTTACTGATTGGACATAAAGTAATTGATGTGGCTAATTAATGATGTCCCGCATCCTTCAGAATCCAACCTCTTTCATGCTGCGGGCGTAGCATGGTTGCCATTTTATCACTTATCGTTGTGGTAAAGACGCCCATCACGCTCTGACAAGTATGCGAGTGCGAGAGTGACGGATGCCTTATCCACAACGATAAGTGATAAAATGGCAACCATGCTACGCCCGCTGGTGTGTGGCTAATAGCTGGAAAAACTATATTATTACTGTTTCATATTTAATTTTCACGTAACGATCACCATACTTGTGGACCCTATTTTCTTTTGAGTAGTATATAAACTAAAACATTTAAATACGCCTTTTCAATGAAATCTAGTATCTAATACAATATAATTGATCAGGGCATTTACATAACTATGGAACAATCGTATCTTAGTGGCAGCAGCAACATAGTAGTTTCAAGGTCACAGGTTCAAATTCCTGCAAATACAATGCCTGTTGGTATTTATATGAATTTTGTGTACTAGATAGCCTGTTTACCATATAATTGTAAAATATTGTGTAAATAATACAATTAATATGGCATAGCTTACTATAAAACGATAATAACATAGTTAAAATCTATTTATTAACTGTCAGTTCTCGTGATCTATTTGTCTAAATAATAATCCATTAATACTATAAATTCGAAGTGTCTGTCTGTCTGTTACCTCTTCACGCTTAAACCGCTGAACCGATTTGGATGGGTATAGAGATAGTTCCGGGGAAGGACATAGCTGTTCGTTTTTATCCCGGAAATCACCCCCTAAGGATATATGGGGATATGGGGTGTGGAAGTTTGTATGGAACTACGATATAAACGAGTTCCATGCGGACGGAGTCGCGTGCAGAAGTTAGTTACTTAATTATTAACAAAAGTAGCTCATTAGATTCTCTTCTAATTTAGCTGAGAACGTTTTTACATAATGGTAATATATTATATACTTATAAAACAGGCTATTGCGCACTCCAATCTTATATAATTTCACGCAAGTATTACGAATGTCTAAAGAGAGGAAACATACAAACCACGACCAACTAACCGGTAATAGTCATACACAAACATACATTTGGCGACCTGTTAGCCTAGTGGGTAGTGTCGCCTACGAAGCTGAAGGTCCCGGGTTCGATTCCCGGTAAGGGTCAATATTCATGTGATGATGAGCGTGATTATTTGTTTCTGAGAATTCTGAGTCTTGGATGTTTTCTATGTATTTAAGTATTTATATCTATGTAATAAATATATCGTCGACTAGTACCCGTAACACAAGCCTTATTGAGCAATAAGGGCTAGTTAGATTAGTGAATAAAATCCCCTAATGTGGATAAAATAAAATAAAAATCATTTAATTCAGACCATCATCCATGTTTTGTTAATAAATTCTTACGAAATATAGAATTAAAGAAAAAAAAAGTAACAAAAGTAAATGAACAAAAAATTTTGAAGTTTGCCATTGAGAGCGAAGTGAGCGCCTGCTACTTACCTCTCACAAAACACATCACAGTATTTACTGTATTTATTTACAAAGGATTGTATTTGTGATCATAATATGTTATTGCTCACAATCTAAATCTGACATCACAGAAATTGCCTTGACTCGTCCAAATTAGGTCAGACTAGGACTAGGACAATACCAATGAATAAATTAAAACAAACAGGGTTTTTAAGTTATATAACTTAAGTTACGTGATAAAGTTGTTTGTGCCTATTCATATGCGTGGTTAGTGCTTGGCCTAGACGCGACTATCTGCATAAATTAGCTGTCTAATGACGCAAAATTGGTCAATGTCGTAATCATTTCCAATTTTGTTGTTTATTGACAAGCTTTTCAGTATTTTTAATGAAAAGTGGATATATATGTAAGCTCTTTATTGTACACAATAACAGGTTAAAGAATATACATGTCACACAATAGATCAAAGTACAAAGGCGAACTTATCCCTATAAGGGATCTCTTCCGGCTAACCTTTGAGCAATTGAGAGGAAGGTAGGTAGACCGAGATAGGCAAACTTATACCGTGTACAAAAACACAGAGAAAATGAAAACAAAACCAATAAATAAATACTATATTCAACCAATTCACAAGTCATTAGAAAGCCACAACTTCTTCAAATTCATCTTAAGTGACGCAACAGACGGATGTAATATTTAGGGTATTTAGTGTATTTGTTGGACTGCTGGGCAAAGATGTCCCCCTGGATTTCCACTTGTCCCCCGCAATCCTTGGCCAATCACTTGACAAAGTAGAATAAAGCTGCCAAAATCGGACTTTTCAAGTTGACAGCTCCTAAATTGATAAAATCTTGGAGCCTGAATTTTAAATAGCTTACTTCAAACAACGGTATACATTGATTGACATATCCAGCAAATGGCTGAGACGGGTACCCATTGCCCTTTTGTTTGCTTTTTGTATTCCTTGTTTTTTATTAAGTTATGTTTGTCTTATTATTATTATTATTAGTTTTTATACTTTTTATTCAAATGTGGAAATAAACTCCTTTTTTTATTTTTTGTTTTTTAAAACAAAGATAAAATCGTGCATCAGACTATTGCTCTAGCCTGTACATTTTGGGCTCATCCTAACAACTATTTAGTTTAAAAGAAACCATTCGTAAAATGGCCGACTCAAGGTTTTTTTGTTATCTTCGTTTATTCACAGTTGAATAACCGATAGTTTTCAACATTGTACATAACAAGGAACTAGACGTTAAATGATTATCCTTGAAACACAATTGCGAGGAAGAAAGTACACCCATTTTATTTTACTTAAATATATTATTAGCACGTAGGAGTTTTTTCTCGTTAAAATTAATTAATTTAGACTTTATTGCAGAATAAAAAATATATATTATGGGCATAATGTCATAAGTTTTTCAGTCAACCATTGGGCTACACATAAAGATTTAAATCAATATTAAATTCAAAAGGAACATACACACAGGTTGGGATCTTCTAGACGATGATTATTAATTCGTGATCAGGAGTAAATTTTTCTAATTCTGTAATTGATACCAAACACAATTAACTCGAAGCTACCTAATACAAACGTTCTTTTTTCTGAATAAAACTGAATAAGGAATCACTTTATAATTCAAAATCATTGTCACCCTAACGGTAGTTTGCGAAAATTTGACGTATGTGTGTTTGACATATCTACTTAACTTCAAGAAATGTAGGATGACCGGACATTCAGTGGATCTTAGTGTTAATATTATCATTAAATGTAATTAACTAAAAAGTGACTTAATTGCATGAGACCTCATCCATTGAAATCTGTTTTGGCTGTTTATCAATATTTTTCGACTCCTGATCACGGATTAAAAAATTTCGTGTAAATCTATACTTACATGTGAGAGGAGACCATGCTCTTCCGTAACATCTGGTTTGTTAATTAATAAAAGATAACAATAACTTAAAAAAAAACTATTCTCAAGTTCAAATCCATACTAATATCCATACTATCCATACAAATATTATAAATGCGAAAGTGTGTCTGTCTGTCTGTCTGTCTGTTACCTCTTCACGCTTTAACCGCTGAATCGATTGAGATAAAATTTGGTATGGAGATAGTTTGAATCACGGGGTAGGACATAGGATAGTTATTATCCCGGAAATCATCCCCTCAGGGGATGAAATGGGGGATGAAAGTTTGTATCGAGCTACGATATAAACGAGTTCCACGCGGACGGAGTCACGGGCAGAAGCTAGTACTTCAAATAAACTGAAACAAACTTAATTTGGTTTAGTGCAGCCATTTAAATTAGAATAACTCAGGCATTAACTTACCTATCTATATCTAAAACGATTTCAATAATGTTTTCTCAGTACAAGTCGTTTTGTAAAATCTTTTGACAAATAAATGTCATAAACCATTTATCATTTATTCCTTAACGGGAGAAATATTCATAGATTTTTGTCACATCACCGTTCATGATTTTATCAAGTTTCCTTCCTCAATTAACAGAAATTAAATATAAAATAACCACAAAACTGTTTATACCTTTGATAGCCGCAACAAAATCCTAAACGATAAATGTTATTTCCTTGATCATTGAAGCCCTTAAACTATTTGATATAAGGAAAATGCGGCCATGTGGTAACATTGAGCATACATCAAATGAATAGTTAGTAATTGACGGTACTATTTTGGTACAAAGTTGTGACACACACACCGCTTTGTGACTATGACTTGAGAGCCTATTGAAAGGGTAATAATTTATATTAACATGTCCGCTATAAAACCCGTGGCATGTTAGAAGAGATGAGTTCCAGCGAATTTGTTCAATAATTGCGTTACGAGACGTTGAGATTGAAGTCAGCAGAAGAAACTTGCATTAAATACACTAAAATAGAAATATTAAATATCGCTTACCGAAATAGTATGCACTAAATGAAAAACTACAATGAAATCCCTACAAGTTGTCGCCCATATTTTGTAAAATATAAACTTTTAACGTTGCCGTGTCTATACATTATGCAAGCAGCGCTTTTTGTCCGTGAGAATCCAAATCTATTCGAGGCAAAAAAAGACACTGACAAAACCAGAACACAATATAAAAATAAATTATTATTACCAAAACCGAATTTAGCGATGTATAGGAAAAGTCCTCATTATAAATGTATCCTAATTACTAACAAGATCCCAGATTCGATAAAACAAGAAACTCGTGACATTATATTTAAAAACAAACTAAAAAATATATTAATTGACAAATGTTATTATTCTATTGACGAATTCTTAAATGATGATAAATTATGATGTTGAAATATTGTATTAATGTTATCCTAATAAGTAATTCTGAGGTGATGAATTGTAATGCTATTAATGTTAATCTTAAATTTTAATTCTGTTTTAATGACTTTTATGATTCCTGTAACCTTATTTTAAGTGTATCATTGTGTGCCCTTACAGGGCGTCATGGTCTGACTATTATTACTTTGTAACATCTTTATTGAAATGTACATGACTTATACAATTGAATAAATAAATAAATAAATTAATTAATTAAACACAAACAATAGAAAATAATGGGGCTTATCACTAAAAAGCAGCAATACGGTATTTGACGAAAGTCAAATCTGCTTTTTTTATGAAACGTCAAAAACGCCTCGTTAGTATGGTATTAGTATGAATTACTTGCTTGTGACGTCACAATCAAACAACGTCCTTAAATATTGTGTTTTTATGAATTAAAAAATCTTACAACAGCAAACATAAATGAAAGATTTATACTTTTCGCTTTTTGCTAGTGAAAAAACTATTTATTTTCACTTATGTCAAATACACTATTGTCTCTAGCTGTGAACAACTAATCCTCAAATGAATAAGGGGTAGGCAACACGCTTGTGAATAATTTGGAATCGCAAGCGTATTATAAGCTAAGGTGTTTCCTTAGCATCAGGCTGGCTATAGGCACGCTTGTTTGCCATTGCCACCGTCGTGGTATGTTTCATAAAGTAAAGATTCAGTTAAAATAGGAACTTTGTGATGGGAAATCGGATTTACAGAACTACCTATTGCTACTAAAGGTTGTAATGTGTTATAACTAAGCATGCTTTATTAATAAGTAAATATAACATCTAACCTTCTATTATTTTCGTATATAGAAGTAAATAGGTTAGGGCATAAGCATAGTTTGGTTAAATAAAATACTCAGTTATTCAATTTAATACGCAAACTACCTAATTTATGAATAAAGTTACTTCAGTCATTTAAATGCGGGTTCATGTGAGTCATAATATCTTAAAAGTGATCACTTGTTAAAAGGTTAACATATATCACAATAAAAAGTAATATTCCCGTCGTAATATTACAAGTACTTAAAATTGATTAAACACAAACATACTTGCAATGCATTGACAATTCTCACATAATTAAAAACACGAAACCAAACGGTTATAAACGCAAATAATCACATAATGTGTCAATACAAAAAACTCAAGTCGTCACGAGATATGATGCGCTGCGTGGCTATGCATGTGTGCGTGCCTGTGTGACCTACTTACGAGCTCGGTCGGCTAGCTTCGGCTATTTCCGCCGCCCGAGCATATGTCTGTGCCCGCCATCTTGTCGACGCGACCAGCGTAACCTGACCTACGCCACTGGCCGATTAAAATTAGATAATGAAAGGTAGATAGAGGTCAATCTAGCGTGGTCCTTTGGTACGGCGCTTAGTATTACGTAAAAGCTGTCAAATTGCTATTTGTGGGTTGTTTTCAATCTGTTATCAAGGAGTTTCGTCATTCTGCGTGATAGTAGTGAGGTTTTTCCGTAAAACGTCGAATAACCGTCATATAGCGATTTTCGCTTTTATTTTGCTCAAAAATATCTTATTATGCAGTTTAGATTACGAAGGATATGGATTTCGTAATATTACCAAGTCTTATAATTAACTCCTCAAACTACTTACGTGTTAAGCACTAAACCATTAAGCACGAAATCGTAAAATTAATTTGGCATTGCGTGAGATTGCACAGATTTACAAACTTAATCCGACCCAGTGGCTAAATCTGCAACTAACGTAAGCACATGCAAAATGTTACTTGTACAAAGACAGTGGCGCCACTATGGATGGTAAGAGTTGCATTAGCACTTTTTCAAGCAAACGTAATAGGAGCGCCGCGCCATCTATGAATGAGTGGCAAACAGAGAATTATTTTTACTGTATTTAACTTCCAAAACCTCGTGAGTTACCGGTAATTGTTCAACTTTCAAGTTTCCACAGTGACCATATTGCTATAAATGTATAAACTACTTGCTATTACTATACATAAACAAGTCATATATATTTTTAATAAGATACGAAGACGCTTTAGAATAATGAGTTGAGTAGATAGTTCAATATACCTACAGATCACTACATATAAAAAAACTGAAATTGGAAATGATATCAAAGCCAACCACCTGATGGTAAGCTACCGTAGCTTACGGGCGCTTGCGATTCCAGTCCACATATATTTATTTCATTAAGTAATCGCGAAGCCCTACAAACTATTAAAAGGCCTATGTTGTGTATGAGGCCTAAGCGGAGTCAATAACCGAACTTCCGCATTCGAAATTTAAAATTATATTTTTCGCCACACGCGTGACTTTCACTATTCGAAAGTAACGTGTGTTACCATCGAGCTTTTGAAAAAAGAATTTAAAGATTCATAACGGTTGTTTGACCGTTGTTTTTGCAATTGTGATTATGTAAATTGTAGTTGTTTTAAATGTGAATAAATTATAATTTAGGTATACTTGGATAATTTTAAAATTATGTCCGTTGAATTCTGAATGATTTCTTAGAAAACTTTTAAAGCTTTAGGTAACTAAACTTACAGGTATTATTTTTATTTTACAAGCTATAAAATAAATGTTATTTAATGTTCGTATTGGAACAATGCCAATTTCGTATTGATTTCTACTTCAAAAGGTTTCAATTTGAATAACAATATCATACAAACCTAACTTAAGAGATTTCTAGAACTTGTTATATAGATTATATTGAATTAGGTCTATGTACCTAATGATTAATCTATACTAATATTATAAAGAGGAATAATGAGAGATTATAGCTTTATAAGTTCGTATTCACTGGGTAATCTCTAGACTAGAGCCAAATATCCAATTTTAAAAAAATCATTGAAAAATTACCCCCGCGGGTTTGAAAAAAAAAGAAAAAAGATGGTCCATATATAGTTAGTAGTACATTAAAAAAAACTTATACACTATGTTAGTTGTTGTTTTGCAATAGGGACGCGAGCAACCAGTGATTGATATAAATTTTTATTCGCCGACAAACTGCTCTCAGTTGGCGATCAGGAAATTTATACTTAGGTACCGCTAAGATGTTTTTTGAAATAGATAATAAAAAAAAATGTTTTTAACTGAATCGACAATAAAATCTATATAATTATTCAAACCGCTCTCAAAACGTCACGAGAATCGGTTGTGAAAATCGACCTGTAGAGGAGAACAGCCGGACAGCGGGACAGCGGGACATAAGGTCCAATTTCCGCCCAAGCTGGAAGCAGAAAACTTCGTTCGCTTCACCCGCTCGTTCAAACACACATGAGCGGGAGCGAGACGCAGAGCCCATGTAGCGCCCACACAGCAAACATTTCTCTAGCGCTCCCTAGTAAGCGCGCAGTCAAAATTGAATGGTAGCGGGCGGCGCTCGGCGCCCCCTATGATCGCTGCGCCCGTGTGCAAACATTACTCTAGCGCCCCCTAGTAAGCGCGCGGTCAAAATGGAATGGTAGCGGGCGGCGCTCGGCGCCCCCTATGACAGCTGCTCCCGTGTGCAACGCACACCCTGCACAATAGGTAAGGACACCTCTGAGCGAGAGCGTCACCATCATATAAGCCGAAAGACGCCCACTGCTGGACACAGACCTCCCCCAAAGAGTGTCAAAGTGACCGGTCCTGCGCCACCCACATTCATTTATTATTCCATTCTAATTTGTTTTAGCTGTTAAAAGACTCAAATCGTATTAAGTATATAGTTATATTAATTAATGGAAATATACATACACGCTCGCTGGAATACTTTAATATTAATTTGTAAATAACTATAAGCTCTCATTCATTGAAATGTAAATTTCTTTCGAGGCAATAAAAATTCTTTGATCCGATACATGCCTCACCCTTTTCTTGGCAAATAACAAAAAAAAATGTGAGTTTGAGCGTCGTTTGCGCCTTGTAGCAAAAAAAATTGTCTGTTACAGAAATACAAAAAGAACATCAAAAATTGTGTGTCAAGAAAAGGGTTAATAATCGTAATCACTAATCGAAGATTGACTGTGACTTCGATACGGAAGTATTCAATCACAGCTGTCACGACTTTCCCCCCTTTCCCCCCTCTCACCTCTCCCCCCTCATTTGCCTCCAAACGATAAGCCGTGAAAGTTTTTTGCGCACGATTTTCGTTAACTCCATTTTGCGCGCCGCAGTTTCGTTTTGCGAATTCAATTTTGATATTCGTTTTCGAACATGAAACAAATGAAATACAAAGTGCTTGTATTTTTGTTCTATGAGAGGAAAAACAAGCATACGTCTTGAAGCAGATAACATGAAATTTAATTTTCAATGCCAATTCTAGCAAGACATGGGGCCGTTGGGGCGGAAAGGTTCTCGAGTGACGACCACGTGCCGGCAGGCGCAGCGTGAGCAAACTCCACACAAGGAGGACTGATGACCTGGTAAAGGACGCGGGGGTCCTCTGGATGCGGTCATAGTGGCACTCTTTAACTAACTAATTTGGCTCAGGGACCGAAAGAGGGTCTTGGCCTCCGAAACGAGAGCACGCCATCTGTCCCGATCATGCGCAATTTCTTGCCAGTTGCCGACTTGAAGATGTCGCAAATCTGCCTGCACACTGTCCTCCCAGCGGTACCTGGGTCGCCCAACCGGGCGGCGACCAGTCGGTCGTCCCACGTACGCTCTCTTGGCAGCACGATCCTCTCCCATTCGGAGTAGGTGACTCTTTAGGGGAGGCCTATTTGCAGCAGACGTCTTTCGGCTGATACGATGACGAAGACGACTACAGGAAATGGAAATGTGAAAGATTGAGAAAAGGATATTCCCTCTGACCCATCAGCGGAGGCCTGTGCTCAGCTGTGGCACGTACTAGGTACCTAATATAGGCTGACGATGATGTTGATGATGAGGTTGCTAGCCCATCATCCGCAAAACACATCGTCCTATTCCCGTAGACTTTTATGACACCTATGGGAAGAAAGTGTTCTCATCCGACACCTGCTCGACTGAATGTATTAACCGATTTACATTCAGCCGAAGTGAGCAGGGACACTTCCCAGCACGTCTAGCACACGACGGCCGCGACATACTCTCGATTTTTATCGCACTATACCTCTTCTTCTAAGTGCTCTAATAAGAGAGTGACGGATAGTGCGAGACAAATCGAGAGAGCTCGCGCGCCGTCGCGTGCTAGCCGTGCTGGGCAGGGAAGTGGGCAGGACGGGCGTAATAATACCGCATTTTACGCCCGTTCTGCCCACTTCCCTGCTCACTTCGGCTGAATCTAAATGAGGCATAAATCAGGCAATACAGAGGAAGTATACTCGAATCATCATCATCAATATCATCGTCTTTTCCAGTTTAATATGCAACCGCTTGTGATCGTTGAATATGTAACCGCCACAAATGAAGAGCTGCGGCCCGTTTCGCGGCTGGCCGCCATTGTTTATGTAGCCAAAGCGCCTCTGTCTTGTGTGGCGCGATTATAAGACTGCGGATCTTATTAACCACGACTGTCACGCCTAGCTCCGCCAGTCTAGTGGGCCTCACTTTCGGCAAAGACTAGTGTATCGTCTGCATAGCAAACGACGCTGACGCCGATGGGGAGTGCTGCTCGTAGAACTGCGTGGTATGCAATATTCCACAGAAGTGGTCCCAACACCGACCCCTGAGGTACCCCGCATTCGACTCCCCTGTGCATGTCAGCGCCACTTCGACCGGGGTGACGAATGCTCCTGTCGGATAAGTAAGCTTCGATCACGGTCCTCAGGTAAGATGGCAACTTATGGTAGACTAAAGCTCGCCGAATTGCATTCCAAGGAGGAGAGTTGAAAGCGTTGACAATGTCAAGGCTAATCGCCAGCACCCATGAACCTAGAATACTCTGGACAGGCTGTACTTGATGCCACAGTGAGGGACGGAAAGGCTCCTATGCAGCTAAATTAAGAACTGGTCTTAAAATGACTGATGACTTGCCATAAACAACCTACTCAATTTGGACGGGTAATGGTTTATGTGCCACAACTTCATACTAAATCAGTTGTGGCAAATAAAAAAAAGTGGAACTATGACAAGGACAATGAATGATATTTCCCTTTCTGTCACTCTTATCGAGATTTGTATGCTACCAGCTCGCTCGCACGTGTTATTATTATAACCATAACCTGTCCAGAGTATTCTAGGTTCATGGCCAGCACCACTCTTCCTCGGGTGCGTTCGGTCCGGCCGCTGTATGCGGTTTCATCGCGGTTAGCCGCCATAGCGGTCAGCCGCTATGACAACCGCGTTAGGCGGCTCGCCGCTCAAACGAACCGCCTAAGCGGCCAACCGCAAGTGCGTATGGGGCCTTAGGATGAAACACTAAGGTCAAGATAATTGAGAAATAGGTATTTGTAAAATGTATTGCTGTCGCGCCAACCTCAAGCCTCCCGCCGCAGAGCGCGATAAAGACAACTGCAGCTTGGACCGAAAATACCTATTAAAATTACATAAAATCAACGTCCCCTGATTTCTCCTCCAAAATTTGACCTATTTAACTATTTTTTTATTAAAAATCAAAGAAAGGCTGGGAATTGGCCGTCCCTATCATGTTTTCCTTTTTTTTAAAAATCTAGTCAAAATTGTTGTCTGGATGTTTGAACACAGCGGAAAATCTGGCATTTTTTTAGGTTTTGAAGGTAGAAAAGAGATATTATCTCTTTTAAGAATACATTTATGAAAAAACCAAACCAAACATAGGTACATGTCAATAGTAGCCATAGATTTATGGAAAAAAAATATTGCTCTACTGCCATTATCCAGGGAGAAAACAGGCGACTACGTTTCAATGGAAAAACGGCCGTTGTGATTCCTCTTAATAATCGATTCGTGAAAAAACAATTTCGCGGAGATTTATCGCCAAACAAAAAATCACAAACATTGAGAACTTTTTAGAGATTCGGTTTAAAAACAAACACCGAATGCACTTGCCAAGTGAGAGTGCAGCATTGACCCAAATGCCGGTGACGTCACGGAATTCGCAATGGCGTGACGTCACCGTGCACGGTGCGCGTCGCGTGCGCAGCCGGCCTTGTGCATAAACGGAACGTGGCTGTTGGCTCAGTTCGGGTTGCACAGGACGGTTCCACAAAGCTTCGGGAGCTCAAATACCGCGAGCCATCCGGTTGCCTCTCGGGGGGTGCATTGGAAATTATCGCGTGCTTTGAAACGCCGCTCTGACTAGATTAAGAAACAATAAGGGCTGATTTTCAGATATATGATTCTTGACTATTGTTTATCTTATTTAATCGATACATGATTGCTTAAAGTTTCCTCGATATTTATTTATTTAATTAGTCTCACAAAACGAGTTAGTCTATAGAATAATACAAATTATGCAGTATGTTCGGATCTGGACTAATATAACTCAAAATATATGTGTGCACTATATAGTTAGGAAAATTCCAAAGTTGGGTCTTTATTTTCCTTTTTTACTCAGCCTACTCAAACAACACATTATTTTACGACACATTCATATTAATGCCATAGTATTTTATCTCATCTAAAATCTCACTTAATGAAATATAAATAAAACTCCACTAAGTTAGGCGTTTATCGAAATTTGTCCAAAAAAGCCATTCCCGAACAGTGTTGCATCTCTGTTTCTAGTGCGCGGAGGGCATAATCGTGTCCCCGTCAAGGGGGCGTGGTCGACTCGAATCAAGGCATCCCCTTAACTATAAAGTTTACTAAAAGAGCCCTCGGGATGGTTCCCACACTGGGACGACTGCTGGTGGAGTCGCGAAAGTGTGCGCAAGCGCGGCTCCGTCAAAGGGCAGCGCGCAGACCGTGGGGTTTTAGACGGTTGTCCGACATACAACATTATATAATTTTACTTTTATTGTCGTGTTTAAAATAGAATTGTCTTGACATTTTGAACTTTAATTATTATTATTATTGGAAATCTTTAATTGTGACATTACTAATTCTTAATTCTGTATGACATCTACTGACTATTGGTTGATAATATTGATATCAACCCGACGGTGCTGGCTGAAAATCAGCGCTGCAGGTGTCTGACACCTCAGCATAATGCTGAGCCAGTGTCCGGTTCACTGCCGCAGAGACGCACTTGTTTCATGTTTTATGTGCTTTTCTTGTTTATTTTATTATTTAATAACCATGTGTGTCCTGTGTGTTTGTGAATAAATGTATCTTTCTTTCTTTCTTTCTATATTTTAAATCTGTTTAACACATATAGGTATTTAATATGTACACATGTGCTATGATGTAACCATTTATTATTGTAATTGTATTCCTATTTTATTATATTTTTGTACGCCGCAAGGCAGAACAGAGGACTCCCAACCTAATTTAAGATCTGCAATGTATAAGTACTTACCTATGTTTCACAAAAAAAAATATTTACTTACTTACTTACTTATCCGTCCCCCGCGGCTGGGCGGGATGCGTAAACGCATTCCCCCGCGTAAAGAGAAGGACGCCAGTGACGGATAGAATCGTGCCGTGGATAGTATGGCCTGCACGGCTATCAAGCGACGGCGCGCGAGCTCTCTCGATTTTTCTCGCACTATCCGTCTCTTTCTTATTAGAACGCTTAGAACAAGAGATATTGCGAGAAATATCCAGAGTATATCGCGGCCGTTGCATGATAGACGTGCAGAGATTTTTTTAAGTTCGCAGTAAAGGTGGTTCGCTTTCCATTCAAAAGGTTATTTGACATTTGCAGGCTAAAGGCGTGATATTTTAGGAACTTATATAACAAACTTTCAAAAATTGGCTTTCCATTTTCAAAATGGCTAAATAGTGCCATAAGTAACATCGACACATGACTTCAAGTCGCCTTGAGAACAAGTTTGTAGATAAGACAGGTAGGTCGTTGAATAAATTATGTTAAGTTATAAGGGACTTAATTAATTGTGTAGGGTTTATATTTATATGTAATTTATTAAATTGATTGCAGCCTTAGTATCGCGCCTATTTTATAGTAGCTTTTGCCCGCGACTTCATCCGCGCATCGTTAATCGCCTTAAGGCGTAATAAAAAACAAGTTTCTGTCAAAAATTTCATTTTTGGTACAAGCTTATATTGCCGACTGTACTTTTCTGTATACCGTCATCAACTACTCATTGAGACGATTCTAACGAGCCCAAACTCGATGGGTTTCTGTGGTTTTATTACGGAGTTCCCATGGCCACCTTCCAGCTCCATCATCAGATCAGCTCCACATCATCATAATATTGCATTGTCACGCGATTTGCATATTCGTGCAAAATTTCAACTCAATCGGAAACCGGGAGGTGGATCAAATTTAACTTGCAAGATTTGATTACAGACAGACAGACAACGGCACAGGTGAAAGTAAATAAAATAAAAGCTTGTAAAAACGGCCAAGTGCGAGTCGGACTCGAGCGAATATTATTTTAAATTAGAAACTATGTAATATTACCTTGCATCAACACATTGATCTATCTATACAACCGTGGAGTCGCTTCTATCTTTCTCGGCTTAGGAAGACAGACTTACACACACACACACACACACACACACACACACACACACACACACACGCACGCACGCACACACACACACACACACACACACACACACACACACACACACACACACACACACACACACACACACACACGCACGCAAGCACGCACACACACACTATACTATTACGTCTGAACTGTAAATTCCTAGTATTTATTAGGTATCTAAAGGTTAGTATTACCACTTACCACTTTGGTTTACTATTACCACTTCTTTTACTGGAAGAGCGGTGACTCCTGACACAAGCATAATGTACCGTAAAATGGGGTGAGTAGGGTGAAAACTGACATTCAAACCTCGCTAACATTTTATTTTTACTTATTCAAACTGAATGGTGTATATAATAATGAATGAATGAATTAATGAATGAGATTTATTTTGAAACAACAAAAGTTAACAGTGTACAGAATTCTTATATCTAAAAATATTATTTAGTTGTCTCAAAAAAGGAACCCACTCAGCATAAGTCGAGGCAGAGGGGGCCCCGACGCTGATATTCAGTGGGTCCTGTAATGAGTACCTAACCTAAAACTAAAATTAAGGAATCGCGTTTAATGAACAGGCTTACATCTATATTTAATTGCTAAGATTGTACATTTCAGGTTATTTACCTTTAGCGATAACCAAACCAGAAGTTGGATTGACATGAGAGAAGATAAACAATTAATAGGTAGGCTGAAAGATTTATGTTATGTGGGATTCGCGTGTTTACACGTATGCATTATTTGTATAAAGAACACTTACACCTATTACAGACGCAGGTTGCTAGGCAATAGAATTTGGATTATTAAGTAAGTGACGTTTTAATTTCTGTTTAAACGTAAATAGCGAGTCAGATTTTCTGATAGGGGGTGGGATATTGTTCCAGCAACGCGTAGCCGCGTACCGGAAGCTGCCCCGGAAACTAGCCAACCTGCATCGTGGACACATAAGGCGGGGGGCTTGTCGAGTGTGCATACGGGAAAATGTTAACTTGTCATAGAGATAGGAAGGCTGTTTGCTATTAATGATCCCAAATAACAGAGTAGCAAGGTGAAGTGTTCTTCGGACATCCATTTTAAGTAGTCTAAAATTATTTAAATATGGTGTGACATGAGTACGGCGTGGAATCGGGAAACAAAATCTAGCACAAGCATTCTGGACTCTCTGTATAATTAGTTTTGTACGGGATAAAAGACACTTACCAATAACTGTATCCGCGTTGTTCAGTTTTGATAGGATTAGTGTTTCGCAGAGCTTTATACGGATTTCGATGTTTAGGTAATCACGAACCCTATACAAAACACTGACGCGATAAAACAGTTACGAACAATCTCTAGCACGTGATTTTCGAACTGCAATCTTCCGTCCATAAGGACTCCAAGATTTCTGGCTTCTTCTACGCGCGTTATATTATCATTAAGAATACGAATTTGAGGGTTATGGGACATCGTATTGACAATTCCATGTTTTGTACCGAGCACTAAAGACTTCGATTTTAAAGGTTTTAGGACTAAGCTATTAATCCTAGACCAATGCGCAATTTTACTTAGGTCCTGATTTAATGCTTCAACTGCCGATATAGTATGTTCGGGCTTAAACGATATATATAGTTGCAAATCATCAGCGTACAGGTGAAATTTGCAATTTCTAATATTGCCTATTATATCTGCACTATATAGAATAAACAAAATAGGGCCCAAGATGGATCCCTGAGGCACGCCTCTGGTGTTACGGACGTTTGTATTTTAGTTTGGGTAGTTCCATTTCATAACTTTGACGATAAACAGGAAAACCCACCTCACCCCGTAGTCCCTCGTAATTGGGGTGAGATGGGTTTTCATACAAAGGTGATTTTGGAAGATTGTTGGATAGATTTTTTTATTATTAGTATTACTAGGTATAGCTCCATTTTAAATTGGCATACATTATTTTTAATTTTTTTATGATTTAGGAGGCAAACGAGCAGTCGAATCACCTGATGGTAAGCGATAATCGACGCCCATGGACACTTACAACACCAAAAGAGTTGTAGGTGCGTTGCCGGCCTTTAAGATGGGAGTACGCTCTTTTCTTGAAGGCTTGAAAGTTATAACGGTCCGGAAATACCGCAGGCGACAATTCATTCCAGAGTAGCAGTAACAGTAGCCTTAAAAAACCATCTCACCCCCCTTTCATACCTTCTCTCTCCATTCATAACCCAACTCTCCCCGCGAACCCTACTCACCCCATTTTACGGTAATGCTTAATAGGAGGCTCCAAGCCTTTGTAACACTACATAATGTTTAAACCAAATAAACTATTTTCATTGATGGCTAGGTTTTTTTCTATCAGAAGTGACTTCCATTTGCTTGTCAACATTGTTATGTTCAATACGAAGGGCTAGGCATACTTTTGTCTATTAACGTGAATCAGTGGAGGCGCATACACATATGCGTCATGCGTCATCGCTTTCCCTTGAAACTGTTGCAACGAGGAAAATACCGCTCGGCTAGATGATGTAAGACCTAATGGCTCCTCTACATGATGGCCCATCCTAATGGCCCACTAGGATGGGCCAGCGTGTGGAGAGGGTAGTGGTGTCAGATGGCTTATGGCGCGGCGATGTCTTTCTCCGTCTAACTCATTGTTGCGCCCTGTACGTTGGGTCGTGATGGCCCACTGTATAGAGCAGGCTCTAAACCATTCAGGGCTCATGACGACACATATGCGTCAGACCGCCGTAGTCGCTTTCCGCTACATACGGGGAAAACCACGGGATCGGCTACGAGCGTAGCGAGAAGCGATTCTGGGCAGTGAATGTGTTAAGAGTCCGCAGTAAGCTCGGCTGAATTTTACCTTCCCATACAAACGTAGTTGCGCTCTCATTTTAAAACTACGTGTTGTATTGTGACGAAACATTGCATATACAATGACATGAGGTATATCTATAATTACTTTATATGGTTCCAGTTTATAAAACAAACGTAATACAGCAATAACAAATTCGCTGTATTTTTTTATTATGGTATCTGAAGCTACTAATTACAGACATAGATATACCTCATGTCATTGTATACGCAAAGTTTCGTTACAACCCAACACGTAGTTTTAAAATGAGAGCGTAACTACGTTTGTATGGAGAATCGAGCTTACTGCGGACTCTTAAGAGCTGTATCAAACTTGAGAGCATATTCATAAATAATAACTAGCTTTGTGCCCTGTTCGCGCCTCGCACCTTCTGCCTTCATTTCACCCCCTTAGGGGAGGATTTCCGGGATGAAAACTATCTAACTATTATGTCCTTTCCTGGGGTTTAAATGATCACAACACCAAATGTTATGTTGACAAGGTAACAGACAGAGTTACTTTCGCATAACTTTGTATAACTGTACTTCCGCATAACATAACTTTCGCATAACATGTTAGTTAGTACCTAAATACGTGGTAATTAATACAAACCAGTGAAGCCACAGTTGTCTACGGTCAACCAGCGTCGTTTATTTTGGATATTTGAACATATATATACCTATAGCAATAACAAATCGAACGTAACAATTTCTGAGGTGTTTATTTATTATCCTAATATTATTCTGACACAAATCAAATTAGTACTTAATGCCAACCATAAATAGGGCCAAACTGGAAAGTGCTCAAAATTTCCTTTACGTGACAGCGTAACGTAGATATAATTTATTTTACTGATAGCTACTACCGTACTGTCAGTTGCCCAATAGCTCTGCTAAACGAACTCTACCAATGCCCTGGGCTGTTATTCGTTACGCGCTAATGCGGCTCACCCCACCTGTCACCCGTCGCGAAACTAGACCTCTACCTACGCTTAGTTGCTACGCATCGCCGTGTCAAGATATATTTGTGGGTGCGCGTTGAGGTGAGCTAAAACAAGTTACAGAATAGGGGGGCTGCTGACTACACCGCATGCGCTTGCGCAACAAATTGTTGATCTTCGCACTTACCGGAGGGCCGTTACGTCACTGTATGTATGTATGTAACTGCTAAACTGGTTAGAGTGTTAACAACTGTTGTATGAATGGTAGTTGTATTGTATGAAATCTATGAAGGTATTATAAACTTACTAGCTTCTGCCCGCGACTCCGTCCGTTTATCTGCTCCATACAAACTTTCACCCCCCCCCACTTCATCCCCTTGGGGGATGATTTCTGGGATAAAAACTATCCTATGTCCTTCCACAGGACACAAACTATCTCTATACCATATTTCATCCAAGTCGGTTCAGCGGTTTAAGCGTGAAGAGGTTACAAACAGACAGACAGACAGACAGACACACACTTTCGCATTTATAATATTAGTATGGATTTACGTTCTATCCTCAACGAAATTCATTAAATCATACTGGTGTTTTAACCACGACGGTTGCAAACAAGCATACAGAATGCCTGATGGTAAGCAGACGCCGTAGCATATGGACGCGTGTGCCTCTAGAGGATCCTAATGATATCATTTTGGTTTTTTACCTCCGAAATCATCTCCCAATGACGTATTTGCATGGAAATGACGAGTTCTAGGCAGACGAAGTCACCAAGCACAAGTTGTTATAGGTAATTCCGAACGTTAGTTAAATTCTTACTTAGTCTATTTGACAAACTGAGCTACAAAGTCTACAAACGCCTATATAGACAGGAAAAACACATAGGTTAGAAAAATCGCAATGAACGCCGAAGGTCTTTTGAACAAGTCATAATGTGAAGCAAACAATAATTTAAATACGAAATAAGAAGTACAAACAATCAAATAACAATAGTATAAGTATTCCCTTATTCTATATTTGAATAAAATATAAGTACAAATAGTCGGTGTATAATTCAAAGATCGAATAAAACGGTAGGTGCAGCGCGCGCGACACATCCGCACTTTTGACGCGCGCTCACAGATAGACCGACCTTGTGTCGTGCTATTCAACTTGTGACATACTTTTGACTTGGCTTCACGCCGTAACTAACCACAGACAAAAACTAACCTTAATAAAATCGAAATAAGGTCGACATTTAATTGACACCTTTTTGGATTTTGTTTTAATTGAGCCGGGCACAATGCTAGGCGTCCTGTAGCGAAATTTCGAAATTCGAATTTTACTCTTTCTCGGTGAAATTAAGGGGGCTTTCTTTATACAGCCAGCCAGTTGTATGTTTTAATCATTGCAATGAATTGTTACGTTGGTGGACCTGCTTCGTTATAGGATTTTATCGTATTTAAACCATGTTTGTATTAAGTTTATTGTCATTTACACAATTTACTCTCTGTAAGACAGAGAGTAAATTGTGTAAATGACTTTTAAATGTTGACTTCTAAATGTTATTACTAATTACTATTGTTTGTTTTACCTCTCAAAGCATATGTAGTTTGTTTATTTTTAATTCAATAGGCAATTAGATGGACCAAAACATCAGTCAGTCTGCCAGCGCACATGCCGTTATTACAATAGACGATAAAACAATTTTGTGTTCATTATTGTACGTGCAAAGTTCTTAGACATATTTCAAAGCTTATCAGAAGGACTTTGTTATCGGTTTAGAATGTTAGTCTATTTTATAGATAAGTTGTTTGTAGTATGTTTTCGTTGAACGTTGATATCTATCAAACCTCGAAGCGGTGCTCCTATGCTATAGGGTCATTTCGCCGGTTAGCGACCACCTAATTTTATGTGCCGGTTAGCGACCACTTAGCTGAGTTGGTGAACTGAAAGGATATTTCCTCGGTTTTTTAGTAGATTTCTATTCTAAAACAACAACAAAAATGCATGTACAACTAATTGTCTCAATAGGGTCTGTAGAATTGATGTTATCTTCAATAGAAAAAACCTTCTCCTTCAGGTGGTCGCTAACCGAAGGTGGTCGCGTAACCAGCGTAATAACCCTACTCCCTATATACGCCGTATTAACAGCAAAAATTGCTACGCGTTTCAAGTGGTCAAAATGATCTACACATCTTTATGATGATAGTCAGCAGGTACGTGTGCTGACTGGACAAAACAAAAACGTCCTTATTCATAAAACTAAGCCTCTGTTAACTAAAAGGCGTTGTATCCCTTTGTTACAAACACAAATGTCAAAGTAACAGATAGAGACAAACTAATTTTACCGGAGTTTTAGCTAAAATAGGTTTCATACACGTATTATATATATATATATATATATATATATATATATATATATATATATATATATATATATGTGAATATGGGCAGAAGTATCACTCATTCTACAAATAAATAAATAAATATAGATATATTAGGGCGAATCTTACACAAATCGAAATAGGCCATCTAAAATCGAAGTCTATATAAAAATTCCAAGATATAAACAATTGGGTTCGAATCCCGGTAAGGGCAATTGCTCATCACATATTGCCCTTACCGGTACTCGAACCCAGGACTTTCAGCTTCGTAGGCAGCGTCATTTGCCACTTAGGCTAATAGTCGTCATTCTATCTATGGTGTTGAATTTAAAACTGTCAGAAACACCTTTGCTTTGGTCCCTTAATAAAATATTACTGCCTATGCAATGATAAGGAGATTATGAATAAAATAGGTTAAAATAAAATATTCGAATTTCAAAATTCTGTAACAAATTTATTTTTGCGGCTACTTTCGGCGCTGCTGCGCGACATCTCACACATGTCAATGTGTAATCACTTCGATTCTAAATTCAGTCACACGTACCAGTAAGTTTGTCAATCGAATTTTCATTGTCGCCTGATTTCCTTTAAAACAATTAGTTGTTAAAGTGAAATCGACCTTCCGTGGTGCATTGTGTAACTATTGTCGTTTGGCAGTGAGGCCTTTTTACGAATTTTCGCAACTTCCCTTCAAGGTTAGATTGATTAGTTTTTTTTCAATTGTCACACGAAACCGAGGCAATGGGGTTAGGCCCTGAAGGTTGTTTGGCGAAATTTTTAATTTATGCTTAGGTTTCCATGGGTTGATCTATTTAAGTTTGTGACTTAGTAAAGTTTGGTCGTTACCAGTAAACTCAAACTTAAATGATTAATGCGTGTCACACGTATGTCATTTCGTTTATTCAGACACAATTTACACAGCAGTTGCCCGCGACTTCGTATACGCGTATAACTTGTTACCGTCTTAGAAAAATGATTGCTATTTAGTTATTGTAGGCGGTACCTTAATTAGCCGACCTAAACAAAGTTCTAGGGGGGGTAAATTATTACTTTTATTACAATTAATTTTCAAAAAAAAAAAAATATTAGTATCGATTTACCGTTTAATGTTATTTTACTGCAGGACATGTTTAAATGTTTAGTTGAAATTATTATTATATTGCAGTGCCATGTTAAAACCTGTCTGTACACACAATTGCATTGAATAAATGAAATGAAATGAAGTGAATGATGAGTGATGTTTAAAAAACACAAATAGCGTTGGTTTTGATGACATAAGCACCAAGGTAGTAAAATATGTCAGTCACTCTATTGCAGTACCTTTAAGCCATATAATTAATTTAAGCTTTACCACTGGTGTTTTTCCCAAGAATCTCAAATTAGGAATAGTAAAACCTCTATATAAAAAGGGCAGCAAGGAAAACATTCAGAACTATCGACCAATTACTCTGCTGTCTATATTTACAAAAGTATTCGAGAAAATAATGTACAATATCATCTATAATTTCCTAGACAAACACAAAATATTAATAGAAGAACAGAGAGGATTTCGGAAAAGCAACACAATAAATATGGCAATTTACAGTAAAGTTATTATCAATCTCGATCGAAGAAAACCGTCATGTGCCGTATTTATGGACATGTCAAAGGCGTTTGACCATGTAGACCATATAATTTTACTAAACAAATGAGAACACTACGGGATTCGTGGTAATGCTTATCAACTATTAAAATCGTACCTACAAGACCGAGAACAATATACGGAGCTCACGCAGATATGTGCTACCGCCCGAGAGGAAAATAAATATGTATCGGATCGTCGACTAGTACAATTTGGAGTACCCCAGGGGGGTGTAATGGGACCCTTGTTGTTTTTTATTTACATCAATGATATTGTTAAAAGTAGTCCGCATCCAATGATATTGTTCGCAGACGATAGTACAGTTTTTATACAACTTGATCCTAATACTGACTACGAATATGATGTTACATCCACTATACAAGATATAATTGAATGGCTAGAATATAACAACTTGAAAATAAATCTGGATAAGACTCATATTATGCAATTTACTCAGAGGAAATCCGCACCGAACCAAAATGTCCAATATAAGGGACATACTATAAATAAAGCAAATGTTACTAAATTTCTTGGTATTTACTTGGATAGCAATACGTCTTGGGAGACCGACTCTACTGAAGTTTGTAAAAAGCTATATACATTTTCATACGCACTGTACAAACTAGCGAAAACGTCTGCCCAAAAAACTGTCTTAGCGGCTTATCATGGCTTTGTCAGCTCAACCTTACGGTTTGGTGTAATTTTTTGGGGTAACTCAACCCTCAGAGATAGACTTTTTAGAGCGCAAAAACGTTGTATTAGGGCCATTTGAAACCTCAAACCTATGGAAAGTTGCCGGCCGCATTTCAAATCACAGAAAATATTAACGTACCCTAGTCTATACATTTATTAATGCTGCAACTTTGTTAAAAGTAATCCCACCCTTTTCAAATTAATCGATTCAAATCGAATGGGTCACTTGAGACCTAGAAGTCCTGTGGTGCTCATAGAGAAGTACAATACCGCTCTGATGGGACGCAATGTTAGCATAATGGCTTCAAAACTATATAACAAATTGCCTATTGTGCTGAAAAATGCTGATGTAAATAAATTTAAACATTCACTATTAAGAGTGCTATTACATAAATGTTATTATAATATTAAGGAATATATTAATGATGTGGATCTCAATAATGTGGCTTAATGTAATTGACAATATTTGACATGTAATTTTTAATTTTCTATTTGTTACTTTGGGATTAATTTTAATTGTATTATGTAAATTATAAGTTAATAATTCATACGCCAAACGGCACGTCAGAGAACTGCTGCCTATTTTGTACTGTTTGTCACCTATTTTATCACCTATGATGACGAAATAAAGATATTTTGATTTTGTTTTTTTTTGAAATGAAATAATCTCCAGAATTTCTATTTCCCCCTCTGGATTGTCCGAAAATCGCATGAGAAATTTAACAAAATCCACATACAATTCGATTTCAACAGACGAAAATCACAAATTACCAGGGAACGAAAAAACTATAGAAGTCTAAGTAGCGCCGCAAAATGGCCCCACAGAATGGGTGCCATTGCCATTATGCGGGGATGGGGGCGGGGTTTCAAAACGATGCCAGGCAGCCGTTTAGTTCGAACAACGCATACCGGGTTTTAGGCACGTGTTTGGGTAGACATTTGTAAGGAGGTAGCATTGTATGGTTTTTACGTTCGCTGCAAATTACCGACGATTAGAAATAACCAGCAGAGGACCGATTTTTGACTTTCGAGCGCTCGAATTCAAAAGCGAGCGGTAGAAAATATTCGCACAAGAAAATTTGTCACTATTATTTTCGCATGAAACCAATAATAGCTATTTTTGAAATCATCACTCGACAGCTAGTGATTGGCTATCGATACTATTGCGTTTCGTTGTATGCAAAAAGTAGATAATTACCGGTTTTTCAAATTTAAATTTTCAACATACGCACTTCTAATATAGAGAATAGTACTTTATTGGAAGTTGTGTGTAATATAGTAAATTTATTAATTTTAAATATATTAGGCGTTTTATATCAGAAAAAAAACGAAAGTAAGTAGTGAGTAATAAGTAAACGAAACGCTTATTTTCCCGCCAATAGACTAACGATCTTGGTTTTCGACCCCAAAATTCGGCAAG
The DNA here is from genome assembly GCA_947049275.1 of Epinotia bilunana. Classification (NCBI taxonomy): domain Eukaryota; kingdom Metazoa; phylum Arthropoda; class Insecta; order Lepidoptera; family Tortricidae; genus Epinotia; species Epinotia bilunana. Next base: position 9,141,955 of record OX346278.1, on the reverse strand, counting down.
AAATTAAATATAATCGTACACCAGCTAACCACTTAGCATCGAATCGATATATTTTACTTAAAAATATCTATCTTTTAAATTAATAGTCAGTGCAAAATTAAATAGGTACAAGTGAGGTGGCAAAATTTTCTACCGATAGAATTGAATACGAATGGTCAATACCAGTCGTTTTTAAATTTTCTATCGTTCTTATTTCAAAAATAGCATTTCATTGTTTTTGACCGTTTTCGAGTGAAAGAGTCGAGCGCTCGAAAGTCAAAAATCGGTCCCCAGGTCGATTACGAAACGCATTGTACAGTACGATTACTGTTAGTTAAGACCTGACAGATGGATTGCCTTCATTTAATTTTCAACTTTAATTTCATATAGATAAAGCATTTTTCATAATACTGTTACCCACATCTACCGATTTGGTAATAACTACTTTATTTGTATAAGATTAAAGTTGAAAATTAAATGAAGGCAATCCATCTGTCAGGTCTTAACTCACTCACTAGGTCTTAAGTCACTTTTCGTATGGAGAAATGACAGTTGACTTGTCCCAAATCATGCGCTCGAAAACTTACATGATCACCCCTCAGGCCTATGTCAGTGGACATAAGATGATGACCCAAGTCACAGAGACGCCATACCATGAATTGTCATTAAATCCTGAATACAGCCCGAAGTAGGTTGACGTTGATGCTTTGTGCTTTGAGGAAAGCGTCAATCAAAGCTTCCGGAGCGAACTATTGTCTGGAGCTTTCGTACTGTACTTATTTGAGGTGGTTCGACTTCCATACAGAACGTTATTTGACATTCGCAGGCTAACGGCGTGATCTTTTAAGAAACTTATGTAACTAACTTACATAAATTGGCTTTTCATTTGCGCGGAATTCCCCTTTCTCTTGAATAAACTTGTATAAACTAGAATAATTTGAGATATTAGTTTGTGACGTCATACTTTGGGAAAACCATTTTTCTCAAATTATTCTAGTTTATTCAAGGAAAGGGGGAATTTCGCAAATGGAAAGCCAATTTCTGAAAGTTACTTACATAGGTTTCTTAAAAAATCACGCCGTTAGCCTGTGAATGTCAAATAACGTTTTGTATGGATATCGAAGGGAGCAATGGAACTCTATTTTATAGTGTTGTATTATGTCGATTGCGTAACGCTTCGTACGTACGTTCGTCATAAAGATGTCCACAGCTGGACATAGGCCTCCCCCAAAGAGTGCCACAATGACCGGTCCTGCTCCGCTCGCATCCAGCGGACTCCCGCGACCTTTACCAGGTCATCAGTCCACCTTGTCCCACCAGAGACGGATACACGAACTTCGTTTTCACGATAGGTACGACAGTTATACGGACTTTGTACTCCTTGACCACCAACCACCATCCATAGGCTAGTGTCTTACGACCAAGCAGATTTTGTGCCCGTTTGCCACCGTATCAGGAAGCCCCAGGTATAACTCACAGGCGCACATAACCATGACACAGCACGCCTGGTTCGCGCTAGAAGTTTCCTAGCTAAGAAAAAAAATAGACAACACAGCGAATCGTCATATGTCCTTAAAGCGTCGACAACGCATGCCCATATAGTTAAAATCGGCTAGTGTCCACTTCCGATAGGCCGGACTGTACGCTTGTTTGCAACCATTGGAGTATTCAATGAAGAGAGAACATGTATAGGTACCGCAGTTATGGATGTTGCGCTCGTTTGCCACCGCTTTACCTAGTATCAAAAAGTTCCAGGTATAACTCACAGGTACTAGGCGCACATAACCATGTGACAGCATGCCTGGTTCGGCGCGCGAGAAAAAGTTGCCTGGCCAAGACCCATATAGCGTGTGAGCCGACGCGCCAGTCTTGATGCTTGAGGTAAAGGTATAGAATAAATAATTGGTAAATGTAGACATCTGCACGGCTATCACGCGACGGCGAGCGAGCTGTCTCGATTTTTCTCGCACTATCCGTCTCTCTCTTATTAGAACACTTAGCACAAGAGATATAGTGCGACAAAAATCGAGAGTATGTAGCGGCCGTCGCATGATAGACGTGTTGTATGGTCTGTTCGTAAAGGGCTTATTACATCTTAACCCAAGATTATGGCCAAGTAACTAGTCGACCTGTGGCTCGTTCACGAAGCTAGAGTTATAAATTTACGTGTCTAAGGGTCAATGCACACCGCTTTTAATTGCACCCTGCGCGAGTTTAAAAAACACGGTGTGCGGCCCATGCACTACGTCCTAAACTGGCAACACTGGTCAAAGTCGTTATTGGAGCACCTCAGTGTTGCCAAAGTATTGTAAAATTGTAACTTGTAACACAAACTAAGCCCCTGCCTGATGGTAAGCGGTGACCATAACCTGCAGGCGCTCCAGAAACGTCACAAACGCATTGCCGACCATTTGTTAAATTTGAAAATTAGCTGTGATGACAGCACGAGACAAATGCACGTTCATCACTCTCAACTCAATACAATGCAAACTCGAGAGCTCTGCCAACTTTATTTACCACCAGGAACACTACACCACAAGTGTAGAGCTAGTAGGTAGGCCAGGCACTTCCCCAGTCGAGATGCGGCAAATATGTGTCTGTATTGTTGTCTCCAATTTAATTGTATTGTTATATCTGAATTGTTCATTGGATTATATAAGATTACTTAATAGGGAAACATTGTATTGACATTTGAATTTATTGTATCGACATTTAAATTGATTGTATTCTCATTTGAATTTATTGTACTGACATTAATATTAGGATTTTTATTGTATTTTTATTATGTTTACTGTAATATTCTACAAAATTTCATTGTTATGAATAAATGAAAATATGAGCGATCCACTATGCCCTATAGCTCTCATCTTACTATAATATATTTATTCTAAATCCACAACCACTATTTATCCACCTTTATTTTTCATTAGCTACATTCAAAACGTCATCTGTCAAGCATAATTGTCGCTTCGACTATTAAGAGTCTATTTATGTTCTATTATAAGTTCTAATTACGGCCCTAAATGGTATAGAGCTATATAATAGTGTAGTTAAGGCGAGGGTTCTTAGGAATGAACGCTTTGGTGGTTCCATTTACATACATAAAAGGAAGATATTGATTTGTATTAATTACTTACAATTTTTTACTCTTTATCTGCATAACTCCAAATCTGCAATGGCGCACTCTCGTGTCGGAGGCCAAGATAAATTTTCTGTGGCTGAGGCAATGTAATACGTAACTATTACAACGTTTTATTTACGTTAGCCTTGTATTTCCAGATTCAACGAAATGATAAAAAAAGAAATATGTTTGTGGAACAAAGCTTATAAATTGCTCATATGGGATTTTCGTAGTTTGCACATTTGGTTTTTGTGGCTTATTGTTTTTATTTATCTCCACTTGTTTCTCTCCCTGTTTTTTTTTTGTATGAAACATCGTTCTTCTATAGACTCCTGAATACTGTAGAGCACTTGAATCATTGAAATTATAAAAGTTATTTTATCTTAATTTTTGTATAAATGTGACTATAATCGGAATTGGGTAAAGTACCAAAATGGTTGCAGCGGCGTGCATGTATGATAGCGCATGCGTAGAGCATGCAGGCGACTGTGCGTTGCACCGAGCCCCGTTTGGATTTTGAATCGCCGGCGCGAGTGATAAGTACTGGTAAGTCATACATATGAAGGGAGAAAACTAAGAGTCCAGCGCAGCGGTTCGCAAGCTACCAGATAGAATGATATAGGTATATCAATGTACTTGAAATTTAAAAACCTGTCTCGAGCTCTTAGCTTTGTAGTCCGCCACGCAGGACTTTCTGGATGCTTTGGATTGTCTCGTTCATAATTTCGAGTAAAGTCTAACGGCCGTATTCATAAACGTCCTACAAGCCTGTTTTAACTAAACTGACGTTAAAATTCGTTTGTCCTTATCTGTCACTTTGACATTTGTGTTCGTAAGAAAGGGACATAGCACATTTTATTTAGCAGAGGCATTTTAAGTTTTATGCATAAGGGGGTTTATCTCTTATTATTCCCTGCACGAAACCCTCCTCTAGCCCACAGGGCCAAGAGGGATAGGGATAAAAAAACAACTTAGATAAGGTTACAAACTTGAATGCCTTGCACTTGCGTAAATAACGTATTACAAAATTATGTTATGATATAGGGTGCAATATATATTTACATTTATGAGTTTGTAACAATCGAATGGCACAACTGCCGTCGCGACGCCCGCGACGCGACTTGAGACAAGATAATCTACCACTAAAATGATTTCAAATAAAGAAACTTCTGGATTATCAATTATACAGATAAATATATAAATAATTTATAGTATACATATGAATATATATCTTTTTTATTTATAGGAGGGCTAATTTATAAAGTGTAATTATATTTGTCCGGGATTACTTGAAAATTATGTTGTTAAAATTCATATTTTACCGTTTCATCAAACTTTGGTTTAATAGCACACATTTTTTGTTAATGTTTTGCATTAATTTCTAACTATTTTATTCGTTCTTGGCGCGATCGTGGTGTGACAAGTTGAAACCGCCCCAATCACGTTATTTAAATAAGATAGACAGTAACTCGTGCCAGTACTAAATCGCTGTGAATGGTCGCTCGCGCGCAGGCGCAGTATGCAGCGGTGACGTCACAGCAGTAGGTGAATCTGGCGGACCTACCTAGGCAATCTAACGCCTTTAAATAAGGACCTAGGGCCGGTTCAAAACGCTTGTATAGAGCGCAATCTTCGAGGACGCGCCCCTCCCCTTCTCAATAAGGGGGGGGGTGGATAACGAATATACTTGAATATGTTAAATACTGCCTGAACTAGCAAAAAAAAATTATTATTCGCATATAAGTTTCTTGCTTGACTGTACATGTTTTTGTTTAATAGACGAGAGTGTAGAATTTGTAGGGATTCCTTGCTTGTGACGTCACAATCAAAGAACGTCCTTAATTGTTAGTTTTTATGAACTTAAAATCCTTAAGCTATTTAAGGATTTTAAATCTTTATATCTTCGAGTATTCGTGATATTAATCTGTTGCTAATAAAAAAAAAAAATTCATTGTTATCAAATACCCTATTATTTATATATCTATACAACAAGAGTGTGACGTTTAAAATTTCGTATGTAAATTTCTAATGTTTTTGACATGTTATAAAATGAACTTTTGGATGAACAATTGAACATATCATAACAATTGAATGTTCTTTGTAATAGAGCTAGTTATATAAATATACCTACGCAAAATTTATTAATTACTTTGAATTAAGCCTTCGCTTCGTACTAAAACTTCGCTAAATTGACACTTTCATTGTCAAAACCAATTTGCTGTTCAGTTTCATATTTCATTTGTTAGGATAAGCTAAATTACGTTATAATAAGCAATTTACTCAATAATATTGTTGCATATGCAAAATATTAAACTGCGTACTTTAATTAGTATAGGTACCTATTAGTATTTTAAGGTGTAAATTCATATCTCGTAATGAATGTTTGCCTTAGGACGGAATTCTAAATTACTTCTATGTATTTATTGGATAAATACTTAAATCTATTCTAGTCTATTTTATTTACTATACGTTTTTTGATAAGATAAGATAAGATAAGATATTTTTTATTGTTAGAACTGTGTATTACATTGTGGTGGTAGTCATAAAATTGTAGAATCAACAGTCTGCCCATTTCGGACGTACAGTATTATGGTTGAACTATTGCAAAGTGAATAAATGAGCTGAGGCTCTAGTATAAGTTTTACCGAAACAAAACTTTACGATCGCGTTTGCGTTTTATCCTCAATTTGTATGGGATTTGACAGCTAAACGCGAACGCGGTCGTAACGTTTTGTTTCGGTAAAACTTATACTAGAGCCTCTGAACTATAATTTGGTACTTTTACTTGGCTGAATGCGTTAAAAGTAAAAACCAACGTCAATCAACAAAATTGCTACTCATCAAGTACATATTACGTCGCTGAGCATTCCTTGAGATTTTTCATATTCAGTTAGTCTCTAACATATACGCTTGTGAGTACTGTCAGTGCACACACATTATTATAATCCAAATACACGAAGGGGCCTTTTACACACACTCAAACGGGTTTGCACTCCAGTTATGCCAACATTTCGTTGCGCAACGCATTTAAAAAGAAACCAGATTGCTTTCGCACTGGTCATACCGAGTCCTTTTTTAAATTCGAACGTTTTCACGCGCGAAAGTACTTTCGAAATGTCAATTAAGATGAGAAAGTGGTGCATTTTCTGAAATTCGAACTTAATTCCGCCTTTTTGTTTCGTAACCTTTTTAAGGAATTCGAAATTTAAAAGCATCGTTAAAATTACTGAAACGTATTTCCAACCTAGTTTCGTATTATCATTAAGATTAAAACATTAGCATAAAGTTAAAAGGAATTCTATTGACGAGCTGTTAAAAATGGCGGCGTAGCTTTTTAAATCAGCATCCGCGGATTTCAGCCAGCCAGCATTGAAACAATGCTCAATTGCTCATCCACTTATATTTGAAAAAGGCCGCTTTCTTTACTCGTGTGTTCCGTTGCGCAAGATGTGAAATAATTATTTAAATAACAGTAGTTATGACATAACTTTCAAAATTTTAACAATATGATCACGCAATGGTTTTATCTTTTTAATAATGTTTTTTAAGCATGTTTAAAGAGGAAGTCTCTAATTACAGTGCTCAGTTTAATAACCCGACTTTTGGGCTCGATCGTTAAATTTGATCACTACCTATTGGCAAAATTAGCAAGTGTAGGAACGACGCTCTAAAAAAACCGGCCAAGTGCAAGTCGGATTCGGCCACCGAGGGTTCCGCCCGAAATATAAATGTATAGTTTTCAGATTTATCCCTGTCCTTGTAGTATAAGACGATATTACTTGCCAAATTTCATAGTTCTAGGTCAACGGAAAGTGCCCTTTAAATTTTCATTCCCTAGAGAGTGTCGACATATAAGTTTTTTGCGGCATTTACCGCCGTATCTTTTTTTTACGTCAACTTAGAAGTTTAATTTTTTCACAGCTTCTACTGTACGTAGACTTAAGTATATGGTTTTAATTTCAACTTGATAACTCCACGCGTTGCCGAGATAAAGGCTCTTAACAGACATACAGACGGACGACAAAGTGATCGTATAATGGTTCCGTATTTTCCTTTTGAGGTACGGAACCCTAAAAATAACAAATTCTGTTCTTGTTCATAGTAAAAAAAAACGTTTTTCCATGCATTTATTGTCAGTAATAACTTACAGTTTAGATTCTACTATACCTTAATAAAAAGTTTTATATATTCCTGAAAGTATTGATATATTTCATCTTTGTTGCGCAATACAAAATAGGCTGACTGAATGCCTTAAGGCTGTTTCTACCGTACCCCATAACCGCAGGGCTAAACAGAAAAGTATTTTTGTACCTACAAAAAATTTGATTAAATGATTTCATTTTAATTGTTTAGCTCATTGCATTGGTTTCATTACGTTTGGCAAGAAATGTTCTTTATTTAGAGTATTTTATATAAGGTAGATATAAGGTTTCAATGTAAGTAGTTAAAAATGAATGTTTGAAATTACCTCCATTGAATAAAATTTTATTCAAAAGTTCTATAAAAGTTTCGATTTATGCGGAAATATATAACTTTTTTCATTGCCACGGTTTTAAATCGACGCAATTCTATCCACAGGTCGTGAAGGGCTAAAGTTCGTTTCATTTGTATGGTTTCGTTTGCGTATATGTATTTGTTTTTTCTTTAGAAAAAAGCAAAAGCAGCACTGCAGACCAGTTTTTTTAAAGATTCCTGGCAAGAAAGGAAATCGTGCTTAGTTTTTTTTCTGAACTAAGAATGAACTGTGAAGTCCCGAAAACTTTATCTAAGGTTATTAATTGCTATCGGAAAAGAGTCTAAAACGAATAAATAAATATTAAAACTGTAACATACAAATCCATCCATCATTATATATCGAATTGTCAAACTTTTAGGTGTTACATTCAGAGGGGCTACCGCGAAGTGAAAACGAACTTCGTTCGAGTATCTCCCTCTCTGTCACTCGAACTAGCAAGTGCCACAGAGAGGGAGATATAGGAACGAAATTCGTTTTCGTTTCGCGGTAGGGCCTCAGAACAGGTAAAATTCAATGTATAATTAATTACATAAAAAAGTAAAGAAGTGTAATATGTAATAGATGAACAAAGACTTGATACCAAATAAGGGTTACTTTTCAATTAATTAGAATCCGTAGCAGCCCTTTTTATCTGATGTATCATCCTACTAATATTATAAAAGCGAAAGTTTAGATGTTTGGATGTTTGTAACTCAATCACGCTTAAACGGCTGAACCGATTAGAATGAAATTTTGCAGGAAGATAGTTTATAGCCTGGATTAAAATATAGGATAGTTTCTATCCCGGGTCCACGCGGACGAAGTCGCGGGCGGAAGCTAGTATTATAAATGCGAAAGTTTGGATGTTTGGATGTTTGTTACTCAATCACGCTTAAACGGCTGAACCGATTTGAGTGAAATTTTGCACGAAGATAGTTTATAACCTGGATTAAAATATAGGATAGTTTTTATCCCGGGTCTACGCGGACGAAGTCGCGGGCGGAAGCTAGTACCAAATAATTTTATTTTAACGAAAGATAGATCCGCAGAAGTCACGTGGGTTATATTCACACTTGACAGCGCACTAATCTCACAGTCAAACTGAAAATGAATACAAAGAAAAAAAAAAACATAATGCGTTGTTCTACAAGAAAACATGTCCGAATAAGCTATATGAATGATTAAGCTGTTTTGGGCTCTGGTTTTGGGCCATGCATTTCTGTCAGATAGATAATCTCACAGTTGAGTTTTTCATATGATTACACAATCTAGTACTTTGGATGTTAGTATTATTATCTGTGACGGTGAAGTTTATCTTAGGTTTTGCGCCGTAGCTTTAGCTAATTGGTCGTTTTTTCATAGAACTCATTTCGCCCCACACATTTTCCGAACTCTTCCCAAAAGCCATTATCTGATTGCAAGAAAACTGATGTAGATTTTATCGAAAATTAAATATTAATCTCGGAAAATGGCTTTCGGCTTTTTATTAACGGCAATAGTTTTAACCCGACTGACCGGTGCAGATAGCGTGCAGCAGTAACAATCACAAGTTGCCCAAAAACATCTAAACAAATCCCATGTCTGGCCAGAAATTGCGAACCGGTGCAAGTGACCGAGACTAGGGGCTTAGAAAAAAAAGAGTTCTCTTTCTAGGACGTTCATTAAATAGTTATTTGTGCAACAAGAGAGCAAAGTTTGTTTTTGCTGCGAGTGCTGATTTTGAGTCCTGAGGAAGCGAAAGATTCTAAGTTTGAATCTTGAGCGCAGCGAAGGACTCAAAAGCACGAGATGCAAATACTTTGCTCTCGAGTAACACATACAACTTTTTACCTCAGCAGTGAGAACATATTCACATTAAAAAATATATCACAGTATCACGTACCTATTCGTTTCAAGATTATTCAGGAAGAAAACTTAATTAGACGTTCTTTACTGCTTGTTTTAACTCCTCAGCGCCGGCCGCTCCGTTACTCAATACTATAAAGGCGAGACAAGGCGCGAGACACCAAAACGAGTGTCGCGGTACACTAACACATCACTAAAAGCTAACCGTATTTTTGTTTAAATTCACTGATTTTACTAATATCTTCGAGATATTTTTGAAATATATTATCATTATCATAAGGGCACACATTTAGCATATTACGTGTATCTCGCGTGCATGCCAAAAACAAGCCGTATTGTAGTTAAATTACTGCCTTCGTCACGTCACTGACTTCACTATATTTCCTATGTAGTTAGAGATTTGATTTATCCTAGTAGTTTTTATATTTAAAACCAATATCAATAACGCAAGAATGAAGAATAATATACTTAGGTACCTAATGAAATCTGAAACAAATTTAACAGCGCGCAATTTTTTAAAAGGGGCGGGGCGCCGCGCTTGCGTTCGGAAACTGCATCTGTGGTATGAGCGTTTCTCAAAAAAAATGCCACTACATTTTTTCGGAGATTTTCTGCACCTTTTATGTTATTTCTACTCAAAATCACGATGTCTTTCCATCCCAATAGGAGAAAAAAAGTGTCCCAAAATGTTCATACATTTTTGAACTTTCCTATTGTGTTACCACCATACAAAGTGTATGGTAAATGGTAACACAATAGGAAAGATATCTTTGGGACAGTTTTTTGTCCTACCAGGGTCGAAAGAGCTCCTGATTCTGAGTGGAAATAGTTAAAATAAAATTCCTAGAAGTACAATTAATAATAGTGGCATTTTTTTTGAGAAACGCTCGTATACGTTCATACAATTTAAGATTGTTTAAACTAGAATTATTAATTAGCTAGCGTAATAAAATTCATGGTTACCTATTTATTATGAAAAACGGAATTTATTCTGAGATCTTTTATATAAATATTCTAAAATTTTAAATTCCTTTTTATAATTATTTTGGTAATTTAAACTTGTTAATTTGATAGTTTTCGAACGTGTACTTTTTTGGGGGTCTACTTTGAAATTTGATGGTCGAACTATGGATCGACCTACGTCTGCTATTTTCTTTTTTCGTAATGGAATGAAAGGGACAGCGCTAAAAAAGTTCAAATATTCTGAACTTGTAATAGACCCCATACAACGAGGTCAGTGCTCCGCATCAAAATTAAAAAGCTACTTTGTCTCACGGAGTGAGCAAAATATGCTTGTTCGAGCTGCTGAGGTGAAAAAGTATTTTTTTTCTAATTTGCTCTTTGACTTGTAGCCTATTTGCCGATGTTTTTTGGGGTGACGACTGTTTTCACCGCCCAATACAGCTACCGTACCTGCAATTAAGTTACCTTTAATGCTCCCACCTGATGTGTGAGGTTGCTGATTCTGCTGCACATTCGTCTGCTCCAACTTCGTGCTGACCGTGTTCCACATGTCAAACATATTCAACATATTGCCACCCGGCACTAACACAAAACACAACACATCGTCACTGAAAAAGTCAAGTGTCAAGATTGTTCGTCCGCCGTACAAAAACTTATACTATCGTGTTCCCTTAATATTTGTATTTTTTTAATAATTAATTGTTATATTAATATTGCGTTTTTATAAATACTCTATTATATAAACTTTCTCAAATGGTCAACTAATGTAAATACGCTCTATTTGTCTATTCGGTTCAATATCAGTCTAAAATTTTCGTTTTAAGGTTGGGTTATTTGCTTGGGATAACTTTAATTACTATTTGTGAGTACTAGATTAAATGCGTATAAATTTGATAAAGGTTTAATCGGGATATTGTCGTTTTATGTGTTTTTGGAAAAGTTCGTTATGGCGCGCCGTTTCTTTTTCTTCATAGTCCTCCGGAACGCGGTGAGACGTTCACTTTTCAAATTTCTCGCCGTTCGACCGCATTTTTAAATATTACGGCTTTTTTGTCGGTTTTTGGTGGCGATCTCTCGTGCACTGGAGTGCAGTTGCAATGGGGGGCGATCGGGTGGGAGGGTGGGGGGTCGGAAGCGGGGGGTGCGAACGGCGCATGCCCGCAATCGATCCTGGTAGCAACTACTTTCCTTGCTGTATGTTGGTACTATAGCGTGTATATATATGCTTATATTATGTCATTCACTTTGATGTTGTATGTGGGGTCCTTTGTTATGTGTCGTGGAGTATATTTCCACCACGGGTTACGAAGGGCTTAAATACTTTGAATGGGAACTTGGTGCATGCGGCCACAGCGTGTGTGAGATGTATGGATGATCGAAAAGGTGTACTAAAATTAAATAATTGGCGTTTTAGTGTTTGCTTATACCAATGTGAAGCATGGTTATATGTATAGGTTACATGCATGTAATTTTCTCAATTTAAGAGTCCGCAGTAAGCTCGATTCTCCATACAAACGTAGTTACGCTCTCATTTTAAAACTATGTGTTGGATTGTAACGAAACTTTGCATATACAATGACATGAGGTATATCTATGTCTGTAATTAGTTTACGTAGCTCCAGATACCATAATAAAAAAAATACAGCGAATTTAAGTTTTTCATACAAAACTTGTTTTTGCTGTATTTCGTTTGTTTTATAAACTGTTACCGTATAAACTAGTTACAGACACCTACCTCATGTCATTGTATATGCCAAGTTTCGTCACAATCCAACACGTAGTTTTAAAATGAGAGCGTAACTACGTTTGTATGGGAAGGTGAAATTCAGCCGAGCTTACTGCGGACTCTTGAGTCAATGGTAATGTGTAAAAATATAATTAGGTATATAAATATGTATGTATGTATAATACTTTATTGTACACAAGACACAGGTAAAAATACAGACAAATTAGGTTAAATAGGTACAAAGGCGAACTTATCCCTGTAAGGGATCTCTTCCAGTTAACCGAAAGTTAGGTATATTACTGTTACATGCGTATCGTGACAATAAAATACAGTGCAATCTGAGGGCGAACTTAGTTTTAACGATGAAATAAGACTAAGATAAGTCAACTGATTAATCACATATGCGCCCTAAGTTACTCGTATATCAATATGTAACGCCTTGGCCACGATTTTGGTCTTAAGCGACCTGCGGCAGCGGTTTTTCTAATTCATTGCGCGTGATCCCAACTAGCCACAGTGCGTTGCGCGTTTCGACCGCGCAATGAACAGATATAAAACGCTGCCGCAGGTCGCTTAAGACCAAAGTCGTGGCCAAGGCGTAAGTTAGTTATAGTCATTCAATGTACTAAAAAGTACGAAAATATGTGGACAAAGGCCAGAGTATATGGTCCAGTCATCTATAGCAAATCCTAAATAGTTTGCCTACGGAGGTAATAGATATTATAGAGGACTAGCTTCTGCCCGCGACTCCGTCCGCGTGGAAGTCGTTTATATCGTAGCTCCATACAAACTTGCACCCCCCATTTTAGGGAAGCGGGACGTTAGAAAGAGACAAAAAGTAGCCTATGTCACTCTCCATCTCTTCAACTATCTCCACTTAAGAAAACACGTCAATTCGTCGCTCCGTTTTGCCGTGAAAGACGGACAAACAAACACACACATACACTTTCCCATTTATAATATTAGTATGGATACAACCCAGAAGATCAAATGTACCCTCAAGGAAATCATGTGTCATAACTAAAATAATAGAAAATAAATGAATTAGTTAAACCTATGCATCTAGATTAAACCTAGAAATTAGCTAAGCTTAGCAAATAATCTTCAAAGACTGAGATTGTGCTAAGTAAGTAGGAAAAATACCAATTAAATTAATGAAATAAACAGTTTTTCTTTTAGTTACCTATAAAAAAAAAAAAAAGTTTTTTTCTCCTACCTACCTCTCAGTCTATTACAGACCATAAAAACAGTGTTAACATAGTCTCTTCTGGGTGTACAAAACCTACACGCATTCAAAAATATATGATATTAGCTGCCCGCGCGGCTCTGCCCGCGTGTTGCGAAGAACGCAGGCAAACCTGCGGGATAAAATATAGCCTATAACCATCCAGAAATTCCATTCTACACGCAGGTGAAAGAGTTTTTGCATTCAAATATGCTGTTCCGGAGTTTACCCATCACATACAAACTTATAAATATAAATATTTTTTGAAACAACAATCTTACACTAATCGACTTCGCGCTTAATGTTTGGGACTAGCCAAACTAAGCAAAGCTTGTACTATGGGTACTAGATGACGATATACTTACATGCTTAAATACATAGAAAACATCCATGACTCAGGAACAAATATTCGTGCTCATCACACAAATAAATGCCTTTACAGGGATTCGAACCCGGGACCTCCAGCTTCGTAGGCAGGGTCACCAACTAGGCTGCAGAGGTCGTCTAAATCAATCAAGTTATAAAGCTACAATCTCACAGAATTTTCCTCTTTATAATATTAGTAACATTAGTATAGATATAACAAAGGCGCACATCTGTACGAATCACATAACGTCATGTATAATCCTAAATAATGTAACACTTTAAATAGTATTTTATGCAATCGTTATACAATGTATGCTTTTTCAGTCGAGTACCACGTTTAGGCCACGAAGCTAGCTGAGTGGCCTAATTAAGGTACGAGACTTAAAAAGCTAATTACATAAACTATTGTATACAATACTTTTTCTACGAGTCAACTGAACTAATTAAACAAACTTGGTATCTATTGAAAACGAAGTGCAACCAACGGCTTTTTTGTGTTGCGCGTTGATGTCTATTTACCTTTTGACTTTCTCATGACGGCGTCCTATTGGTCAAATACATTATAGTTCAGTAAAGGCGCCACGTGATTGGTCCATTTCATTTTAGTTGTCTCAACAGTTATGAAATTATGAGTTGGGAGCTCCATAGTAAAAAGTATGTGATTTAAGTTTAGTGTACGAAGTCTTAATTCAAACATTAAGGTCGGCGAGTGTAAAAACCCCTTTTTAAAAACCCCCGCCACGTACAATTTCAAACCTTCCCCATATCAATTAGATATCACGTCACGCCAACCCTTCCGTCCGTCCATGACGTGTATTCACGTCAGCAAGCAGTAACATGGTTAATGCTTGCCCGGGGTAGGCAGATATCACGAATTTCAATTAGCTACGATCCTGACACAGTTATTGTTAGATTTTGAGTGTGTATGTTGTACAATATCATACAGTTGGGTCATAGATTCACCATAATGAAAAAAAACAAACATAAAACTTAAACTATAGGTAAAAAATTTGGCATAAATCGCCGTCAACGGGCATGGTGCCCAGAAGGCTGGCCGTATTTCCTCGCTGTATAGCGATACTAACACGCTGTGCGAAATACTGGCCAGCCCTCTGGTCGCCCGAGGCTTCTATTAAGCGCGTCGCCAAATCTTTATAAAGCCGACGCGCACTTGGACCCCAAGGCCCCAAGGTTTCAACTCCAAACGCCGCAAACATGTAGCTGTTTCCTAGGACGGCATATTTGCGGCGCTTGAAGCTTTCGGCCGAGGATGCCGCAGCGCCAGCGGCGGTACTGGTGCTTGGAACATGGGACGGTGCCAGGGTATCAACGCAAGTAGAATCCCAAACTAGCGGCTGACCCATGCTCCAAGGCACCAGCGTCATTCCGTCAGGTCTCTTGCCGTCGTCCCTGGCCAGCCCGCTGGGCTCGAGGACTGCCGGCACTCTCGCACTGACAAGAGCCCGACGGATGATATCGTTAATACTGGCGTGGCGGGAGATCCTACCAGCGCTCCGGACACAAGAGAGGCCATGGTGGCCCAGTTTGTCCACCATGGCGCCGCATTGACAGCGATGTGGCTGATTTGTTGATGCCCCCAGACGCAAGCTAGCTGCCAGGCGGAAGGTGGTGTTATCTAGAAAAGTGCCTATGTTTGGAGACGGTAGAGCTTGCAGCCACAGACCCGACTCCCACTCCGCAGACGCAAGGAGACGAGCACGGTCTGCCGAACTAGTTGACGTATCTAAAAGGTTTTTCCGTACTAGATTATTACTTTCATAGATTATTTTGCCAGGTCCGCCCATATTGAATACTTAGCTTTTGGTCGTGCTTTCGTCCGCTGAACTCCCATACAAACTTTCGCATTTCAACGTTTTTGATACTGGTTTTCAGTATCTGTGCGCCAAATGTCATCCAAATCTGTTCAGCAGTTGCGTAGCTAATTAAGAAATATTTAAACCACCAAACAAACAAATTTACAGTTATTAGTAGGATGAGCGTGTTCGTTAAATTCCATTTAGTTTAGATAGCATTAAAATACGTATCTTTTATATGTATTTAAGTAGCTGTATTAATCTTCTATATCTATTTATTTATCTACGTGGAAAGCTTTGGAAGAGGCCTTTGTCGAAGGACAAGTTTAGGTTGTCGATGGAGATAAAAAGTAAATGCAGTAAATATTAAGTTATATTTTTTAAGTTTTTGCAAATTGCAAACCTTAGCTACTAATACTACTATAAAGGCTACTTTTTTTGAAGTGAAAACTTCTTTTTGCGGCGCTGTGCACTTTTTGGGGTCGAGAAAAAATTGTTAAACTTAGGAGGTCACGTGACCGTAAGATGATGAGAAATTCGGGACGACGCTTGGGGGCGCGGGGGGGGGGACCGATGCCGTAGTACGAGACTGGCTCGCCATTCGAGTTAGCGAGAAAAAGGGCGCAAACGCCATGCAACCCGCGGCGCTTACCCGTTCGGCCGACACACAATAAGTTCTCACGCGCTATTTGCAAGTGAAATAGTTTACTTCTGTCGCTGCGGTATTCGTCGATTCGAAATGTCAAAATATTCAAGTTTACACTTATGCCGGCACTCCCGGAGTGCAACCTGGTCTTTTTTTTAATATATCTATTTATTGTGGTCTAGTACCCGTAATCCCGTAAAGCCTTATGAATCTTATGATAGTTATGATGGAGCTAACTATGGAGGCAGTTCGCGTTGATTGTACCCTAATATTTATTTTGACCGCGATTCTTAAACTTTCTGAAGTACCTTCACGGCAGTTTTACGAGCTTCATAATTAAGAGGAAACACAACGGCCGTTTTTCCATAGAAACGTAGTCCCCTGTGTTCTCCCTGGATAATGGCAGTAGAGCAATCATTTTTTTTCCATAAATCTATGGCTACTATTGACATGTTCCTGTTTTCCTTTTTTTCATAAATGTATTCGTAAAAGAGATATTAACCTTCAAAACCCTAAAAATATGCCAAATTTTCCGCTGTGTTCAAACATCCAGAAAACAATTTTAGATTATTTAAAAAAAGGAAAACATAGGAACACGGCCAAATACTTTTTGATTTTTAATAAAAAAAATAGTTAAATAGGTCAAATTTTGGAGAAGAAATCAGGGGACTACGAAACGTTGATTTTATGTAATTTTAATAGGTATTTTCGGTCCAAGCTGCAGTTGTCTCTATCGCGCTCTGCGGTGGGAGGCTTGAGGTTGGCGCGACAGCAATACATTTTACAAATACCTATTTCTCAATTATCTTGACCTTAGTACCAGGGGGCCGATTTTTGACTTTCGAGCGCTTGAAAATTAAATAAAAGTAATACTATTGTAGTGTCAAAATTACGGGCACTTACTTTCTACCGATAGAATTGAATACGAGTGGTCAATACCGCTCTTTTTCAAATTTTCTATCGTCATTTCAAAATAGCATTTCATAGTTTTTGTCAGTTTTCGAGTGAAAGAGTCGAGCGCTCGAAAGTCAAAAATCGGTCCCCTGTTCGTATGTAAGTATAATATAAGTAAGTTGTCCGTCAAAATTTGCAATCCATTTTTCAGTCAGTTGCCGATATCTGATTGACCTGAAATTTGGGGTATTAATATAGTTTGGATGACAATTCAATATGATGGTACCATCGAGCTGATCTGATGAAGGAGACAGAAGGTGGCCATGGGAAATCAGTACTTAACCGACGTAACCCCGTTGAGTTTGGGCTCGTTTGAATGATCTCAATGAGAAGTTGAGGACGGTATACAGAAAAGTACAGTCGGCAATAAAAGCTTGTACCAAATCATAAAATTTTTACAAGCTTTATATTAACTTGACTTGTTCGTATGTAAGTATAAAAGTATGTAAGTTGTCCGTCAAATCTTGCAAGTTAAATTTGACCCACTTCCCGGTGACCGATTGAGCTGAAATTTTGGGTATAAGTATAGTTTGGATGACAATTCAATATTATGGTACCATCGAGCTGATCTGATGATGGAGACAGAAGGTGGCCATAGGAACTCCGTAATAAAACCACATAACCCCATCGAGTTCGGGCTCGTTAGAATCGTCTCAATGAGCAGTTGATGATGGTACACAGAAAAGTACAGTCGACAATAAAAGCTTGCACCAAAACATACAATTTTTGACATAAACTTATTTTGATTTCAGCATTCATTAATTCTGTATTCTGTGGCCCATTTCACAAAGCCACAAGTTCCAATTTTACAAGTCTACACAGGTAACCCAGACCCCGTATCATGGTCGGCCTTATCACGCGATAAGTGACAAGATAGAGCGTCCGTCACTGGCTGACACCGTTCGATGGAACGAGACGGGACGCCCTATCTTGTCACTTGACCATTATACGGGGCATGATCAAATGGTCCAATTTATATTGTAATTTTGATCGTGTAATAAATAAGTCGAATCGAATCTAATCATTTTCCCTAAGTAGTTTTTCTTAGATACTTACTCTAAACTTTTCCCGTTATAAAACAAACCTGAAAAGTTTACAGAACCTAAACTGCACGACCTTTATGGCAAACGGGATCCCTCCATTTTACCGACAAACGTTACACCGAATACTTTGTTTTATCGAATTATTTCTTCTCAGAACAGAAATCGTAATTTTTTTAGGTAAAGCTTAAAGGCGTGAAGAACCCATTCGGTTAGGTTAGGTTTGTTTTATAACAGTCCTAAAAAGTTTACTGTTTCTACAAAGGATTTACATGAAATGAAAATTCGGCGAAACATTCATTCGATGAATCGTTTGTCGGTTAAAAAGAGGCAAACCATGGCAAACACTGTAAAATAATGGATTGAAGGTATCCGGTGAATACATCTCTGGCAGTTACACAGGTAAACACAGAACACATGATAGCAGACGGAACGCAAGAAATAGAAAGGAAAATCCCCGAAATGTTGCATTCACATGCGCAGGCGACATTACGCAAGATTACGTTGCGCGCACGCCGCCGCACGAGCGACGAGCGGCGGCGGAGCCGGGAGCGGATTTACACAATCGTAACTTCTAGCCACCCATAGACGCATTAGAATGCATTGTACCAACTTAGCCCTTGTTCGCACTATGTCGTCTGTCGGGACGATTTTTTATCGTGTGTCGTCGCCTCATACAAATTGGTGTCCGACAAGTGTGAACAGCTTCATATAAAATGATCTGCCACATTTTATTCTGTTTTCGTATTCTTAAATAAATGATCGGCAATGCGTGTATAACTCCACCGAAGCCGCAAGCGTCCATAGACTACAGCGTCTGCTTACCATCAGGCCAGCCTTGTTTACCAACGTGGCATCAAAATATGCATATTCAGATTTTTTAATGCCGCATTTTTTCGTGACTTGCGCCGCGCGGGCCCGCGAGTGAAAGTGACTGCCAAAATCTCGAGAAAGCGAGAGAGAGCCTTGATCGATGTCGTAATTATTATTAGCCATTATATGAGATATGCTAAACGAAACGGATGTAGCTTGTAAATAAAAAAAAACTAGTTTGCAAAATAAGTTTTTGATAGATGGTTAAAAACGATATGGCGCCATACAGTTTCAAAGAAAGCAGTAGAGTATTGTTTGTATAGTAATAAATCGATCTTGTAAGAAAAAAACGTGGGAATGCACAAAATATATGACGAAGAGAAATAAAAAACAAAGATTAAAAAAGTAATAATAGAAGAAATTATTACGAATAGGTATGAAAAGAAAACAAAACTTTCTAGAAGAAAAGACAAAGGAAAATTATTAAAATCAGCATACCAAAAGCGTTGGCGAATAAAATGAAAAACTTCATCTGTAGGTAATATTTAACATTTGAAGTTTTTGGACAGAATTGAAGTACTCATTATCATAGGCCTTCAAAATTAATGTGCCGAAGTTTTGGATTAAAACTTGAAATAGCCAAAGTTGGTAAGTTACCAGAGGGACTAATGAGTCCCTCTCAAAAAATGTTTTGAAGTATCTACGAATATAGATAGAGATATAAGCATATAGAACTCGTTTCTTACATCTCATATTTCTTTATTTTATGATATTTGAATCGCCTTCCGAATCGTTAAACTTAACTAGCAGTGGGCGGGGCACATAGCACGTAGAAACGATGGCCGTTGGGGCGGAAAGGTACTCGAGTGGCGAACACATACCCGAAGGCGCGGCGTGGGTAGACAAGGTGGACTGATGACCTGGTAAAGGTTGCTGGAGTCCGCTGGATGCGGGTGGCGCAGGACCGGTCACTTTGGCACTCTTTGGGGGAGGCCTATGTCCAGCGGTGGACGTCTTTCGGCTGGTATGATGACGATGATGATATTTGAGTGATTTATTATACGTAGGTAAAATATCTGCGGGTTCCTTTAAAGTAGGTACTTTAAAGGAACCCGCAGATATTTTAACATTTATGGACATATACTTGTACAGCGATATTCAGTTCTCAGTGATAATTGACGGTATTAAATGCCATGTCATGTGTCATTATAAAAAAAAAACTATGATCAAGAAATACATACTCAAATAGCTTTTAAACCTAATTTTATAAAGAACTATACCTGGATGCAATAGTTCATAACCCATCCCAAGACTTGAACTACTAACTTTTATCACGAAATAAGACGTAAAAATATGTTCAGATGCCCGGAGCCTTACACAGAATCTGCGTGATCCGAGGACAAATCGGCAAGTATAAGTAGATATCAACAATTATCCATAATTACTGACGCAAATTATTTTTTGTTTCTCAGGTACTCGAACCAAGTCGCTGTAATCGTTTGTCTGGTGAACTTTTTATGACTATAACTTGTTAAAAGAGAGTTTGTTTTAGCACCTTTCTTGCCGTCGTAATATCAAAGTTCAATTCGTCATAGTTCAATGGTAGTTCATGGTATGGCTGTAAGGAATTTGTGAATGCCGGAAATCTGGTAGAAAGTTGAAGAACATACGTTCAATAATGTAATATCATAGCCCTGTCACAATATTTGCAATGTTAACAGATGCATATGACAATTCCGATTGCATATCAATACAGTGTTTAATATTACTTGTGGGTGTAGAAAACTTATCTCAAATGTTTTCGGTACAATTGTTCCGTGAATAGTTCATTTGAAAAACTGATTTTAGGAACCTTCATTATGTTTCAAGCAAACCTAACTTAATCTTAGATAGGTTAGTTTTTGTGGAAATTGTATTGAAGATCGGATTATACAAAAATGACAAACAGTTCATCATTTCAGCACATTCTAAAGTAACTATGTTTGGATTAGTAATCTGAATACACAGTGTTGAATATTGCTGCATACTTCAATTGATTTCCAATCAAAACGAATGAACAATACTTTTTACCGTGAAAAATCGGATTGTTCACAACACTTAATGAACGCAACGCTGAAGCCTAACCAATATAAGTGTTGACCTACGATGATACATCGATAATGGAACTACAGGTCAAATTATACTAGGAAGCTCAGATGAGTGCAATTTGTTTTGTAAATAGGCTGGTTAAAAGTGAGCGTTTGGCTCGCAAAGTTTGGCGGTACCATTAACTTTCACCTCACCACTCTTTCGTCACGATATATTTTTAGACGCGGACTATTACCATACGGGGTTATAAAATGTTTTGTAACGTTGCATATGTTGGAGATAACAGTAAGAAAGTTCTAGAATGGTATCGTACACGAGTCTAGTTCTAAGCTGGAAGCTTTGAACGAGAAAATGAAAACCCTTTCCTTTTTTGAAATTTGAAAGATCTATGACATCGCCACTTATTATACAAGATTGACCACATGGTCGCCATATCACATAAACCAAGTTAAATGGAGCTGTAGTAAGATTCCCAAGTTAGTTCATAATATAGATAAGTGAATGAATGGAAGAACGAATCCAATCCTCGACCTAAAAACCCGAGATAACGAACCTTAGAAAACAGATATTAGTGAAAAAGCAAATATTCATTAAAAAACGCCCTTCGGACAGAGAGAAAAAATATTTCCCAACAGTTTCCCAACCGTCCCTCTCCGACGCAAGGTTAGCATATGTCCGTCTCGCTCGCACGTGCAATAAGATCATGCAACTGTGTAACCTTGATTCGATGCAATTTCGTGATAGATAATTATACGGGCGGTTATGGCTTATTCGTTTAAAGTAGCGAATACGCTAAATAAGGCAAAATTTTAATAAACGTATGAAAAATAAATGGTCTCATAACAGTGCCATAAAAGGAAAATTGAAATGAAATTAGTAAGTGACACGTGCAAAATCACTGCCGATTTTTTTGAGAAATTAACTGTTTTATAATATGCCATGATTTTTTTATACGTGATTTTGTTAATGCCATTATTATTTAGTTAGTTAAGATTTATTAGGTAGTTAAGATTAAAAAATACGTATAGATATAAAAACAAAAACCTATAAAGCTACTAAGTTTTTAAAGAGAGAGAGAGAGAATTCAAGATAGTGATTTGATTACTAACAAAATTATACTATTTTAGTACCTGAGTGCTACGATAAATAGACAGGGAGAGCATGCGGGTGCCTTGGGATTGCAGGCGACCATAGGCTACGGTAACGCTCACCAGGCGGGCCCTTAGCTTGTTTGCCACCGAAGTGGTAATTTTTTTAATATTACATTATAATCTATACTGCTCAAAACAAAATAAGGGCCACTTAATTTTTTTCTATTTTATTGTCAATTATTGGACATAAACTAATTGATAAATGGCTAATTAATGATGTCCCGTATCCTTCAGAATACAACCTCTTTCATAACGGCGTTTAAGTCTAATAGCTGGAAAAATTATATATTAATGTTTAATAAAATTTCACGCAACGATACATGTGGCCCCTATTTTCTTTTGAGTGGCATATATTTATATCACCATAAAGGGAAAAAATCTCATTATGCGGTCTATTGTTTATTTTTCATGATAGATACTTTGATATCATTGGTACATAATGTGTTAATGTTATGTCTATTTGTTTGTTACTATGTAAATACATCACTAACTTAGTCACTCTTTAAAAAATTGTATAATATATTAAGTATCTATGACTTTAATTTAACTTAGTAGTACAACGGACGAACATCAAAAACTCACATCCAAAAAGCAATCCGTACACAACACTAGTTCACTGACACATTCGCGTTTTTCGCGTAGTTTTTCGATCGCGTTTTTAGTTTAACGCGCGGCCGTGCGCTCGCGGCGACCCGTACTGACTGCGCGCGCGACGCGGTGAAGGTACGCTATTTTAGCGATTGCTAAAAAGCTGAGGATTTGTCGCTTTGGCTGGTGGAGAATGCTTAGTGCATCCTGGCGTTAAGTCATAATCAATTACGTTAAAATTGTAATGTTAGTGTTACAATGTATATGAATATGAGTGGCGTGCCAATGCCACTCATGAGTCATGACATGGCATCCTAGGGGATGCTGTAAGTACTTATATTAAACCATTTAATTTATAAATACCAGCTTAGATATTCAGCGAGGTAATGCTGCCAGCATCTTCGGCACAATGCCGCAGGGGCCATTTTTAGATTTAATTTAGTTTTATTTTATTTTAATTTAGTTTTTAATTATAGCTTTAGTTAACACTTAATTTTTGTTTTCTTGTTGTTTGTATTATAAATAAATATGTAAAAAAAAAATATCTCCATTACCACTTAAGATTTTAGACCTTGGTTATTGTATTTTTGTGGACATCTGCTATCGGCTACTGTTTTAGTATTTTACATTTGAGTTTTTGTATGTAACGCTGTTGATGCTGCAAATAAACAAAATAAAATAATATAAATTGGTAATTATTACCGTGAATGCCCCAAAAAAGGCTTGTTTTTCGAGCGTATGTATATGTATGTATGTTGACAAGGAAATTCTAATTCACGGGCTAGTCCAAACGGCTCAATGGGAATCGGTATATGAGGTGTTGTTGGATTCCTCATAATCGTGGGAGTGTCATAGGCTCTACTAGAAAACAAAGAGCAATTGAGTTTTTTGAAAAATCTTTTGATTGCACTTGTTAACTGTATTTTAGCCTACTGTATTAACAATGGGGTATTACCTGTTGTCCGTAGCAACGCACGGCGAAAAAGTATCAAAAGTTGCGACATTTCTTCTATGGAAATTCCTTGCACTTACATTTTACAAGCACTAGAATCAACGTGCCTAAAACCCGGTATGCTCATGTTCGAACTGGCCCGCCTGGTCTGGAACTGCCTGGCATCGTTTTGACACCCCGCCCCCACCCCGCATAATGGCAACGGCACCCATTCTGTGAGGCCATTTTGCGGCGCTACTGAGATTTCTACGGTATATTCGTTCGCTGCTGAAACTTTGTCAAAAACTCCTGGTAACGCCATGAATCCTTTCGGCCACATGCCCTCCTTGCGCGGATCACACATCGAGCCATAAACATTAAAAAAAAACTGTCACTGTCGTGTCAAGTGGAAAAAATTGTAAAAGGCAAACCTGAAAATAATATAATCGGTCTTTCGTCGGGGATGCGGTCAGCGGTGGACGTCTTGCTTCTTAAGCGGAGCTTCTGACGCTGATTGCATTATTGTCGAGTGACCAAACTACCGAACAACGTCGCTTTTTAAGCAAACTTGACATTGGCGAAATCATCTTAAATTAGATGGAAGCCATTTTTAAAAAGAAGAAGAAAATAATATAATCGTCGGTCTTTCGTCGGGGATGCGGTCAGCGGTAGACGCCATGCTTCTTCAGCGGAGCTTCTCATTATTGTCAATTGACAAAACTACCGAACAACGTTGCCTTATAAGTAAACTTGACATTGGCAAAATCATTAGCTTTGATGGAAGCCATCTTCTAAAAGAAGATAATCGTAATAACGGTGTCAAGTCAATACTTAATTCAAAAACCAACTGTACGCTGCCGCAAGGCGAACAAGTCAAACGAGTAAGGAGGCCTCTGGGGACCGATTTTTGACTTTCGAGCGCTCGACTCTTTCACTCGAAAACTGTAAAAAAATATGAAATGCTATTTTAAAATGACGATAGAAAATTTAAAAACGTGTGGTATTGACCACTCGTATTCAATTCTATCGGTAGAAAGTAAGTGCCTGTGATTATGACACTACAATAGCATTTATTTTTATTTAATTTTCGAGCGCTCGAAAGTCAAAAATCAGCCCCGAGGGCTGGCAGCTATTTTGGCCAAAGGATTAGCCTAGCAATCCAAAGAGGCAACGCTGCCAGCCTTCTGGGCACCATAACCAATGACGGGGACCTGTTTGGTTTATAATATAGGTTTAGTTTAGTTATATTCCGTTATAATCATTTTTTATGATACTTGAGTTTATACCTTAGTTGTTTAATAAATATTTTTGAAGACATTTGCGTTTTTATAAAACTTCAGCTGTCCTCGTGGTTTCTTTCTACCCGTGTCAAAAAGCGGGTGGAGTCACGGGATTAAATATAGTTTTGGTGCGGGCCTTTTTATATGACTGAAAGATTTTTTGTTATCAGATTAGTCTCGAAGGTTCTCGAAAATTTCACGAGAATTTAAAAATAAGTTTCTGTTCGGATCTTTCTTAGGGGAATTTTCATGGATGTATCGTTAATTACTCTAAGGTAATCGTCCCAGTTCTCGACGTGGCACTAGTGTATGACATACACTTTATACACTGACCGGCAGAAAATTTGGCCCAAAAACTTTTCGTGATTTCAAACTAAAATTGAATAATCTATTCAATAATTAAATAATTAAATGCATTTTTCTAATTTGGGCCAAATTTATTGCCGGTGAGTATATTATCAAAGTGACATAACTTCAAGAATGAACAAAAATCCTCTTAGTTCGAATTTAACTCGTATTGCTTTGTCATAAAGTACTCAATTACTCATGCCATACACTGACGCCACATAGAGGACTATGAAGTTTATACAGCTGATAATTGTATGTATCAAGGGAATCGGGGAATAGTTAAAGTTAATACCTGGTGCAGCTCAGGGGGCTGATTTTTGACTTCCGAGCGCTCGAAATTTAATAAAAATAAATGCTATTGTAGTGTCATAATCACAGGCACTTACTTTCTACCGATATAATTGAATACGAGTGGTCGATACCGCACGTTTTTAAATTTTCTATCGTCATTTCAAAATAGCATTTCATAATTTTTTACAGTTTTCGAGTGAAAGAGTCGAGCGCTCGAAAGTCAAAAATCGGTCCCGGTCGCCGGATGTCTGGATGGGCCGCTCCGAAAGTTAGAAAACGCAAATTAAATTTAAATTCTCACACAAAAATAACGGGAACATTTTCATCGACTCAAGTGTTGCTGTTCTTGTGAATCACAAGTTAAAAATAGAGTCATTCATCCTTTCCTGAAATTATACAGTCCAGCTCCAGATGCCAAAAGCGAGCGACTTAGAATTTAGGCCATAGGCGAGTTGTTGAACTTTTGACCTACTCTTCTTATGTCTTCCCGGTATCCGACAGATCAGCGCGGCAGTCACAGGACGGGCCGCAACCTGTGTCGCGGCGACATAGATTATCCGTCCTTTTCTGAGCGTTCTAATTAGAAATCGACGGTTAATGTCATCATCATCATCATATGAGCCGAAAGACGTCCACTGCTGGATATAGGCCTCCCCCATAGAGTGCCAAAGCACTGGATGCGGGTGGCGCAGGACCGGTCACTTTGGCACTCTTTGGTTAGTAACAGACGTGCTGTATTCGATAGAGTTGATAGCATGCTATTGTAAGTGCTGTGGCAATGTAATATTATGGCAGGCCGAGCTGATCTGATGGAGACAGAAGGTGCTCCACGGTCCTAAACTACACCAGACAAACTCGTCGTGTTGGTTAATGTATTTTTTTAATGTAAATCGTATCAGTTATCCCACGTGGCAGGCTATGCCTAGTGTCAGCTTAAAATGTAACCGTTTTTTTTGGACCTGTGTGGTGTCGGGTTAGAATTTCACCACCCCCTTTCTTCCCGTGGGTGTCGTAAAAGTCGACTAAGAGACCAGGGTTGAAGTGTGTTGTGGGCGATGGGCTAGCAACCTATCACTGCAATATCACATTTTGTCGATCTTTAATACCCACATGTATGCTAAAAGTGGCGCTGGAACA
Organism: Epinotia bilunana; assembly: GCA_947049275.1. Classification (NCBI taxonomy): domain Eukaryota; kingdom Metazoa; phylum Arthropoda; class Insecta; order Lepidoptera; family Tortricidae; genus Epinotia; species Epinotia bilunana. The sequence goes on along the minus strand of OX346278.1, from coordinate 9,115,154 downwards.
TACGTTTCATGTGCTCTGCCTACCCCTTTTGGGAATAAAGGCGTGAATGTATGTATGTATGTATGTATGTTTTTTGGAAAAAAATTATTTGTATTTGTATTTCTCATCATCTCATCGGCTCATTTGGTAGGCAATGAGTAGTGGATGATCGTGCAGAAAAGTACAGTTGGCAAGAAAGCTTGTACCAAAACGATTTTTTGTCAGAATATAAATACTAATATTAGGCTTTGTGAGCCAAAACTCACGCAATTTTATTTAAAAATAATAATAATTTGTTTCCTTAAAACGTTGTATTATTGAACGTTTCCCGAGAATCGGTTGAGAAATGCGACCCGTAGAGGAGAACAGCCGGACAAACGGACATACGAAAGAATCTTGGCCCAAACGGAACCAGAGAACTTCGTTCGCTTCGCTCGCTCGTTTAGTTACAACTAGCTTCCGCCCGCGACTTCATCTGCGTGGACCCAAGATAAAAACGATCCTATATTTTAATTCAGGCTATAAACTATCTACGTACAAAATTTCATCCAAATCGGTTGAGCCGTTTTAGCGTGATTGAGTAACAAACATCCAAACATTCACATTTATAATATTACTAGCTTCCGCCCGCGACTTCGTCCGCGTGGTCCCGGGATAAAAACTATCCTATATTTTAATCCAGGCTATAAACTATCTTCGTGCAAAATTGTATTCAAATCGGTTCAGCCGTTTAAGCGTGATTGAGTAACAAACATTAGGAGTAGGATAAAGCCTATGGATTAGTATAAATAGATTTAGATTTATTTATTTCGAGATAAAAATTACAATATAGATTCGCATACAATGTCAAAATTATAAGAATCCTTATCACGATCGTTAATAATAAAAATTGTGGAAATAGTATCTACGATAACGGATGGATAATTATTTTTAAACAAAATATCAAGGAATACAGCCACAAAGCCCTCTAAAAAAACCTAAACCCGTGCCAAGCAATAAATAGTTTGTTTTGACAGTCTAAAAGCCAGAAAGTTACAGTTTTCTTTCCACGTCAATCACTGACTCAATAACATTTTCTGCCCACTGGTTAAAAATTCTTGAACAACTTTGGCTCAATTTATTCGTAGTTTCGGTATTTTGTTTCGGTAGTGAAGGTTTAATTTAATTGGATACCTAGTTAATTTCATTTCGATTTATAGACTTAGATTTATTTATTTCACAATATAATTTATTCTGCTTCTGTACCTATATTTATACGACTTTATTTTATTAGCATCGCCTAAAAATATCAAAATCATAAATAAGTAATTTAAATGAAATAAAAAATAGACCATGTTTGATTTTTATTTTACTGCTTTTATTGGGGTAAAATAATAACTGACAACCTCTTTTCAACGCAAAACGTGTTTTTAAAATTCCGAACGCTTTTTCTTTCGAAATTTGGTCCAGTCGCAGATGATTTGATAAAATACATGATTAGTATAATACTTTAGTATCCTGAAATATCATAAACTACTTCAGCGTAATATGGTTTTCGGATAGACATTTGATTGTAATATACGAACTCTTTGGATACTAAACAACATATGCGATATCAAAAAATAAAAAGGAACAGCTTAAATATTTATTTTTTTGACTTTCATATAGGGACTCTTTATAAACAAAACCCATGTGCGATTTTGAATCTCGCAAAAATGACAAACCAGCATAAATATTTAAGTAGCAACCCTACCACCCCTCCTAACCCAAACACGTATTTCGAATTAGTATCACGAATTAAAATAGAAACCGGTCCAACAAAGGGTTCGCGAATAAACTGGACCCTTGCGTCCAGTTTAGGCGCCATTGTCCACTATAGACGTCTTTCCACTATAGACGTCATTGTGAAGACGAAGATAAGAGTCGGGTTACAGGCTTAGATATGCAATTTGGTTGTCTATTTGAATATGGAATATTGAATGCGAAAGTTAGAAGGGGAAGGATGGTCATAAAGAGAAATTCGTAAGAAAGGTTTGGTCAAGTCAAGAGTTGTCTTAAAAAGACAAGCATGTATGAAGAATATTCGGAAAATAAATAAAGCGAGAGTTCAAATTTTCATGATTTTCACACATTATTCTTTACTAAACCGCGTGCTTATAATAATTATGTTATATTTAACTGAAAGTAAAAACAGCAGTTTTTTTAAACGTTTTGTTACATTGAAGTTTGTAGGTAAAAATTAGTAACGTCACTATTTTCTATGAACTACAAAATAACAAAAATAAGTTGATGTTCGATGTTTCTCGAGTACCTATTTTATACAGTGTTGTTTATAATATTAATTCTAAAAAAGGCCCTCAAGGCACTGTACCGAGGATGCTGGCGGCATTTCTTCGCTGAATTGCAATGCTGGTGCGTTGCGCGAGAAAGCCGCCAGCTCTTCGGTCACCAGTTACGTCAACCAGACGTTTCGCGATTTCCGCAAATAACTTTTGCGCACTGGGACCCCACGGACCGAGGGTCTCGGAGCCAAATTGTAAATTTAATTCTTCTTTAATTATTAATAGGTGTAGGTTATTAATAGGTTAGTTTATTTATTACATTTGTATGACGTTTCCGTGAGTCACCGACGGTGCTGGCTGAAAATCAGCGCTGCAGGTGTCTGACACCTCAGCATAATGCTGAGCCAGTGTCCGGTTCACTGCCGCAGAGACACACTTGTTTCATGTTTTATCTGTTTTCTGTTTTTTGATTATTTTATTGTTTAACACGTGTGTCCTGTGTGTTTGTGAATAAATGTATATTTCTTTCTTTCTTTCTTTAATACACGGGGGTTAGTGTGAGTCTGACACGCAGAGCTTTGTGAGGTAGCGGAGCGGTCTAGCCACACTCAGCCGAAAGACGTCCAGTGCTGGACATGGGCCTCCCCTAAAGAGTGCCACAATGACCGGTCCAGCGACCAAACGACCAAACATATTCTACTGGACTGCAAGCAGGTAGAAGTATACAGGAAAAAGCACCTAGGGTCTCCGGACACGCTACGGAAGTCAGGCACACAAAGGCACTCACCAACTTTGTAGAGGAGCTGGGGTGGTTAGAGTAGCGCTACCCCACCATTTCACGCAAAATAGGCACAATGGATGTCGACTTGCGGAAAAGAGCCCAGTAAAACAAACTAACTAACTAACCCCTTTGTGATTATTTAATCCCCTGCCTCCTTTTTTCTCCATGAGACAATATGTTTAATAAAAAAATAAAAAAATGACAGTACAGAAAGTGGAAATAGTATCTACGATTACGGATGGATAATTAATTTTAAACAAAATATCAAGGAATAAATAGTTTGTTTTGGATGTCGACTTGCGGAAAAGAGCCCAGTAAAACGAACTAACTAACTAACCCCTTTGTGATTATTTAATCCCCTGCCTCCTTTTTTCTCCATGAGACAATATGTTTAATGCTTTATCGGGAAAATTCAACGTTATTGGTTATTTTATTTGGTGTACCCCTATTGTCCGATCTAATGTTGACTGAGATGTAATACGATAGCTTCAAAGTTTTCAAATCTTCGGCACGGAGGTATCTAGGCATACCAGTGGTTAAATGATGATGAATGAATAATCATTGCTTAAACAAAGACTTCCACCATAAGAGATAATCATTAATGATTGTTAAGACGCTAATTTTCGCTCTTCGTGATGTAGCTTTGAGCAATTTGCTGAATCATGATGTTCTTGAACAATTCGTATGCTTATAACAAAGCATAAGAAACATATATGTATAATATAATACCTACTAGCGACCCGCCCCCCGGCTTCGCACGGGTGCAATGCTGACTGCTGCCGCTATGTCCCTGCATTTTAAATCTGTAATATTTTCGAAAATATTCATTTAAATTACATGTCGTATAGGGCCATATTGATCTATATTAAATGCACAATGTATTTAAGCTACTTAATTGGATAGGGATTAATGATGTATTGCTTAAAATCGCTTCGTAATATGGCTTTATTTCTCGTAAAAAGTAAACCATCGCAGAAATTTTCGTAGACCTTTTTAAGGTGTACAATACTGTAGTACATTATTTGATCCATCTCGTAGGGTTCAGCCAGGGTTTGCGCAAAAAAATGTGTTTATTTACGACATCACATTATATAGAAACCTCTAAAATTATCAGTGTTTCTCTACTACACTCGCGGGCAAAGAATACGGGTCACCCTAAATTAAATAACTGCAATAGGGGTTTTTAAAATATTTAATACTTGTTTTATTTACATAATATGCTATTCTTTACAATACCCAACTGTATTAACAATTTCCTGGATCCTATCATAAAAATATCGATATCCAAAAATCACGATTTTTGCGATATCTCGCTCCGTTAACGTTGTTTTTTTTCATGGGTTTTTCCGAGTCCGATTTAAACCTGGTAACGTTATATTTTTTACTGTTATTAGCAGTTTATATGTAAAATTAAATAAAGATCATGACAGGATTAACTGTACAACCTCTTACGCACTATTTTATGTATTGTATGTATTATACATATAAACCCTCCTCTAGAATATAATATTAATCAGTAGTTATAAAGATCTAAGCATACATAGGGACAGACAGACAGCAAGAAGCGATTTAATGTTGGATAGCTATGGCAAGCCCACCATTTTCACTTCACTGACGTTGATAGATATAACAGCTAGGATTTCAAAAAGAAGAAATGAAAAGCTTTAGTTGTCAAATATTTCAGAAAATGTATTATTCGTCGCAGTCGGATAAAAATTATCCTAATCGGAAGCTAGAATAACAAAGTATTGTAAAAAAAGTTTCATGTATTTCCGTTCATGGGAAGCAGAGATTAATCGTGACAGAACAATGCTTAGTTTGATACTGACTGATTCCTTTTTAAATTCAGAGATTTATTATAAGTGTAGATGATAGTTTCATTCACCATTCTATACTAATATTACTATTGACTCAGAGTGCTATAGAACTCATGTCTTTTTTTTTAAATTGCGTATTACTAATAACCCGCGACATTTCCATTTCAAAGTTCAATATTTAAAAAGTGGCTGAACCGATTTTGTTGGAACGCACCTAAGAACCATCTCGATTTCGTCGGCTATCGGACAAATAAACCGCATTAAAATCGGTCCATTCGTTTAGGAGCTACGATGCCACAGACTGACATACAGACACAAACACGTCAAACTTATAACATCATTGAACCTGCACCGGGAATCGGTTGAGAATGTGACATGGGGACCGATTTTTGACTTTCGGTCGCTCGAATTCAATAGCGAGCGGTTGAAAATATTCGCACACGAAAATTTGCCACTATTATTTTCGCATGAACCTAGTAATAGCTATTTTTGAAATCATCACTCGAAAGCTAGTGATTGGCTATCGACACTTTTGCGTTTCGTTGTATGCAAAAAGTAGATAATTGCCGCGGTTTTTCCAATTTGAATTTTCAACATACCTAATATAATAGAACTTTATTGGAAGTTGTATATCTAAATATCTATAATATAGTAGGTAAATAGATTTATTTTAAATATATAACGCGTTTCATAACAGAAAAAAAATTAAAAGTAATAGTCAACGAAACGCTTATTTTCCCGCCAATAGACTAACGATCTTGGTTTTCAACCACAAAATTCGGCAAGAAATTAAATATATTCGTACACCAGCCAATCACTTAGCATCGAATCAATACATTTTATTTAAATACATCTATGTTTAAATTAATAGTCAGTCCAAAACTAAATAGGTACAAAGTGAAGTGTCAAAATTTTCTACCGATAGAATTGAATACGAGTTCTATCGCTCGTATTTCCAAAATAGCATTTCATCGTCTTTGACCGGTTTCGAGTGAAAGAGTCGAGCGCTCGAAAGTCAAAAATCGGTCCGCAGTAGAGGAGAACAGGGACATCAATACCGCTCTTTTTCAAATTTTCTATCGTCATTTCAAAATAGCATTTCATCGTTTTTGGCAGTTTTCGAGTGAAAGAGTCGAGCGCTCGAAAGTCAAAAATCGGTCCCCTGCGGGACAGACGCCGGACATTTCCTTACGAAAGAATTTTGGCCGAAGCTGAAGCAGAGAACTTCGCTGCGCTCGCTCGCGCAACAAGGCAAGTTAATAGTAAAGCTTGAAGACTGGGAAGGTTGGAATAAATGGTGATTCTAGACATTTACTTAAATTTGGATATTGTATGACTAAAATTAGCATAAAGACAAGCAATTTTTGCATTCCTTCAGACGCGAAAAGAAAGTTCAAATAAACACTTTCGCCTTTATACTAGCAACTGGCTAAACAAGGAAAACACGCGGATGTGTCCTTATTGAAGATTTTATTCTCAACTCAGCTCAGCCGTTGGATGAAATATAATACTAGCTTTCGCCCGCGACTTTGATTGCGTGAACCCGGGATAAAAAATATCCTATATTTTAATCAAGGCTATAAACTATGTTCGTGCAAAATTTCATCCAATGCGGTTGAGCCGTTTACGCGTAGGTAATTGAGTAACAAACATCTAAACATCAAAACATTCTGATTTATAATATTGGTACGAGTAATATTAGGAGTAATTTCTATACTCGCGATAAAAAGCTTCTATTCGGAACATTCCAAATTTCAGCATTCTATATTTCTCTCTATGCATATCCCTTTTCGCTCGCACCAACATAGGTACAGTCAACAGCAAAAATAGATGATCATTTTAGTACCTTGTCGCGTTCACTACTTTGACGCATCCCAAGTATCCCAACTGTCACATTATTGTTACGTTAAATACGACAAAGTACTAAAATGATCATCTATATTTGCTGTTGACTGAACCTGCCTAATCATAGAAGACTCCTGACCCCGTAGCATGGACGGCCTTATCACACGATAAGTGACAAGATAGAGCGTCCGTCACTGGCTGACACTGTCCAATAGAACGAGACGGACGCTCTATCTTGTCACTTATCGCGTGTTAAGGCCGACCATGATACGGGGTCTGGACGCAGTTACAGCAGTGAATGAATAAGCCCCTTTGATACAGCTGAAAGATTTTTTGGATTCGGACGAGGGTACTTACTTAGCAATAGGGTTGTGAACTAAGATTTATTTACAATGCCATTCGAACCAGTTATTAAAGAGGAACAAATGTTTGTATGGGAGCAAGTGCAATTAAGAGTCCGCAGTAAGCTCGATTCTCCATACAAACGTAGTTACGCTCTCATTTTAAAACTACGTGTTGGATTGTAACGAAACTTTGCATGTACAATGACATGAGGTATATCTATGTCTGTAATTAGTTTATGTAGCTTCAGATGCCATAGTAAAAAAAACGCGAATTTAATTTTTTCATACAAAACTTGTTTTTGCTGTATTTTGTTTGTTTTATAAACTGGAACCATATAAACTAATTACAGACATAGATATACCTCATGTCATTGTATATGCAAAGTTTCGTCACAATCCAACACATAGTTTTAAAATCAGAGCGTTACTACGTTTGTATGGGAAGGTGAAATTCGGCCGAGCTTACTGCGGGCTCTTGAAGAGGATAGATACCTAAAAATTAGAGTTAAAGACGGAACTCGGTGTCGGCAACCGAAACGCTTTAGACTAATACGTAAAAGTATGACGTCACCCTTTGCAATTTGTACCTACAACCTAATCGTTGTAAGGAAAATCAAGTAGATTGCTGTTTCGGTCGCGAAATACTGCGTTTAGGTCCATAGTTGTCATACAAAAGACCATGGGCAGCTTTGTGTGTGTATATACTGAATCCAACAAAGCTGAAACTTAGGTCATTAAATAGGTCTTTAAATCTACTTCAATTGGTTCTACCGGCACCGAGTTGAATTCCATTGCAGAACTGAGATATTCATATTTAAGTTAAAGTGAATAGGATCTATGAGAAAACGGGTTCTCTCAGTGTTTTTATTTTTAAGGTAAGGTTAGTGTGTCAAATAAACATGTTTTTTGTAGTAAATTAATAGTTTTATTAATAAAATATGAACCAAACCCAATGAATGCCACGCTCGATGTGCCTTCATCATTAGTACATTTTGTCATAACTACCCTCCAGAATATTAAATATGAATATTCTCCGAATGTGTTTTTTCATAGCTCGTACTTACTCACTGTAGCTAAAGTACGAATATCTTCGTTCTGCAATTGAATTCGACTTTGTGCCTATAGAATGAAATAATAGTACATTACGTACCTAGGGCGGAGAATTCGTGAATGGCCCAGATCGCAGGTGTCATAAATATGCGATCTGGGGCTTTACGAATTACCGCCCGTGGTAAGTTCACAATTTTACGTCTTCATCTGGCCACAATGCGAGTTTTACCGTACTCGCAGCGTGCAGTAAAACTCGCATTATGGCCAGGTGTTACGTAAAGAAGTTTTAAAGACCTATTCAATGGCATAACTCTCAGTGCTGTTGGTTTCAGGACCATTTTGACGCATGGTCCTTTGTTTCTATAAAAGCGTAAAAAATCTATTAGTAGCTTTAAATTTACTCTTGCACAACAAATAATAATAATAAAATCATATGTCAGACTCATAGAATCCATATTAGAAAATAACTGAAAATGATTGCCTGAAAGTGTGTACGCTGTATATATAATGAAATGCTGTTTCAATCGAATACCTGGTGACAGTTTTTTTTTTTCGCCCCCCCCCCCCCCTCAAATTTCCACCCCAGTCCAAGTTGGCTCAGTTTGGGTTCACATCCCTGTCCCACAACACTTCAGGAGCTCAAATACCGCGAGCCACCCGGTTGCCTCTTTAACTAATACATATCATCATCATCACGAAAGACGTCCACTGCTGGACATAGGCCTCCCCCAAAGAGTGTCAAAGGGACCGGTCCTGCGCCACCCGCATCCAGCGGACTCCAGCAACCTTTACCAGGTCATCAGTGCACCTTGTGGGGGGCCTACCCAAGCCGCGCCTTCCGGTGCGTGTACTAATAGATATACCTGTGCTTTAAGGAGTATTACTCATTTGTAGTAATAATAAGATTGTGATAAGTAACCATACTTAATGTAGTATACAATACAAACAACAGAAAACATCCAAACTCAAGGCGCCAAAACACTTGGCACTCGTTACACGGTAACCTAATTTCCAGAGATAACCACTGATAAGCGTATCTCGGTCAACGTACGATACCGCGCAGACGTAGTTAGTGCGTACTATCAGCGGTGGCAAACTAGAAACCGGCCTGCCTAACATCGTAGCCTTGTGACAACTTCCCGACCAGCACGGCTAGAGTCTGTCAAGGGAGTCGTGGCCCTGGAATTTTAGCAAATTGTTGTAGACACTAAATAAAACTACACCTTAGAAAAGTTGAAAAACCCCCGTCGTTTTCATTTCAAAGTCCAATATCTCAAAAACGGCTGAACAGATTTTCATGAGACATGGCTAAGAACACTCGGGATAAAATTATCTATGACGGAGTCGCGGGCAGAAGCTAGTGTTTAGTGGTTTATATCATTGGAATTCATACATATATACTCACCGGCAATAAATTTGGCCGAAATTAGAAAAATGCATTTAATTACTTAAAACATTATTTAATCTATTCAATTTATAGTTTGAAATCACGAAAAGTTTTTGGGATAAATTTTCTGCCGGTCAGTGTATTAAATACACTGATTTTTTTGACATTCAATAGAACTGTTTACCAGCAGCATGCTGGTATGTAATGTGATATTTTGCACGCCATGCAATAATAGCAACGTTGCATTGTTGATTATGTCTACTTCCTTTCCCGTATAACGGTGCTAGGTATATGCAAATTGACACTCCTACTTTCCATTTTACTATGAAACTGTTTAATAAGGAATGTTCATAATACTAGTATTATGAACATTCCTCCTAGGAAAACCTTCTTCCTAGGGAAACCTCTGAAATTCTACAGTATATTTGGGTAAGGTAAACGCAGCTATTAACGACCCATCGAAAATCGGAAGGTATTACCGACCTATTATAGTTATTCGGTATTTTTACGTTTCCAGAACTGTTCTAGCTATAAGTAGGGAAAGCTGTACACGCACTTGTTCCTTGAGAATCGTATACATTAACGTTAGTGTATGTAGCAGTGGGCAAAAGAGATAAAACACGTCAGTTTCTGCGGGGGAAGCGCGGACGCAGGTCGCGCCATACTGGCTCTTGTTCCTCCAAGTAAGTACGTGACTTTTCTGCTTAAGACATTTATACAAATTTGTAAACCCTATACTTAATCGCGTATTATTAATTATATCCGTTTAAGTGTCAGCTTTTGGTTTCTTACCACATTTTACTGAATTTAAACTATTTTAACCGCTAAAACTATAAATTAAAAACGGTGATAGCTTCGCCAGTTTTTGTTGTGGCAGCTATCAACGACCCCTGAGTCGGTAATGGCCGCAAAGTAATGTTTAGTTTTTCTCTCTTTTATGTTATTATATTGTATCATAACACAAGTTTTTTTTACCAGTTTGAAGCTAAATAATCAGTCTTTGTAAAAATCTATTAGCGACACATAAATTGTTGTCCAGTTTTCTTATTTTAGGGTTGTCAATTTAACCAAAATTATGATAATTTAGGTAGCTCGATATTTTATAGTAACCTTAAATTGTAAATGATTGTTTCTCGTTTAAAGCCGTATTATTTTGTTCATATTTTTTGTGATATTAATCACTAACAATCGATTTTGTAGTCAGACGGTCAAATTAATAAAGATTGCCTACTTTTTATGAGTCGGTATTTAATTTTATGTTTGTCGTTACCTATTTTATTAACGACCCAAACCCGAGCAAAGGAGTCGGTAATAGCAACCATCAGAAACTATTAGCGACCCATATGAGTCGGTAATAGCAACCATAAGAAGCTATTACCGATCGTACAGTCACGATACGAAAACCTTCTTCCTGGGGAAACCTCTGAAATTCTACAGTATATTTACAGGGTACAGCGTTCCTACGGCGTTTTTTAGGGTTACGTAATCAACAAGAAACTCTTATAGTTCGACATGGCCGTCCGTCCGTCTGTCTATAAGGGTTCCGTGTTTTCCTTTTGAGGCACGGAACCCTAAAAAATTATGATCAGAATTAACTTTTTGTTAAAAACGTATAACGATAATGGCGTTGTGTTCTATTTGATCAAAATTCTAGTTTCGTTTTGTGACACTTTTAGCGCCTACTAGCTTCTGCCCGCGACTCCGTCCGCGTGGAACTCGTTAGTATCGTAGCTCCATACAAACTTTCATCCACATCTCACCTCCTCAGGGGATGATTTCCGGGACAAAACTATCCTATGTCCTTTCCCGGCATTCAAAATATATTCATACCAAATTTCATCTCAATCGGTTCAGTAGTGAAGAGGTAAGAGACAGACAAACAGACCGACAGACAGACACACTTTCATATATACCTATAATAGTGGTATGGATGCAGACTGCGTTTATTAAGCGCGCGTTTGTCGAATTACAAGTAAATTTACACAAACGCGCGTGAATGGCGCGCTTAATAAACGCAGTCTGCCTAGGCCCTATAAGTAAAGGCACTGAAAAAATGACTTGAATTTAACTGCAGTAATGTTAGGTATATTGCATTCGGTAACTTGAGAACAGCTGCAAGACATGTGCAGCGGCGGGTATCGATTTTCATGATTTAAATGCAATAATTTATATGTTTAGAATGAAGTTAATATCGATTTCAAAATTATAATCATTAAAACTGTGTATATTTTTAGAAAACTAGTGCCTATGCCAAATCTAGGGATTAGGTGGAAAAGCGGACACCGGGCTCCTTTAGGGGCACAACCGGGAATAACGCTAGGGGAGGATGAAACTGTTCATAGTTTTAGAAAACTAGTGCCTACGCCCAATCTTGGGATTAGGTGGAAAAGCGGACCTCGGGATCCTTTAGGGCACAACCCGGAATAGCGCTAGTGGAGGATGAAAGCTCTTTATATTTTTGGAAAACTAGTGCCTACGCCAAATCTTGGGATTAGGTGGAAAAGCGCACCCCGGGATCCTTTAGGGCACAACCCGGAATAACGCTAGTGGAGGATGAAAGCTCTTTATATTTTTAGAAAACTAGTGCCTACGCCAAATTTTGGGATTAGGTGGAAAAGCGGACCCCACGGGCTCCTTTAGAGCACAACCGGGAATAAAGCTTGGGAAGGAGTAAAACTGTTTAAGTATATTTTCTCAAACATGCAATGAAATATTGACGTTGTGTTAACATAATGGGCTTCGAAGTGTCACGTTTCGGGCGCAGCGAGACGAGAGACCCGTAATGGCATTTCATACAAAATTGGAGGCCTAGGCCGGCAAGGTGGTCTTTTTAAATTTCCATTCCACTATTTGTGGCACAGCATCACGGCGTTCAGACATGAAAATTAAAGTTTGATTTCTTGGAGTTTTTTTAATTAATTTCATTGCATGTTTGAGAAAAGCACTATACATACCTCGGCGTGAAAAGGGGTTGCCGGCCTCTATAGTAATGTACTATTAAGTTTTGTTTCTGAATCACAGGAAGAATAAGTATATAGAGAAACACATCACATACAAACATACATGACAAGAGACAGAGATGTAAGCATGGACAATGACACAAGTGGGAATGTGATACAATGTCATATTTCCTGACATCACGTGTGCCGAGGCCTTTTTGTGTCACTAAGTTGTCAAAAGCAGACACCCGTAGCATATGGAAGCTTACGATGCCAGAATCACCAGCGCGTGGCCGACCCTTTATTGATTTGAGGATTCGTTGTGTTGATAGCTAGAGACGAAAGCCTCACTCTCAATAAAACACATCCTCGGAAGCTCTGGCGACCATACGCGACGGGAACACAACATTTCGCGTTCCACCTCGCCTCGCCGCTGGAAAACCTTTATCAGATTGTGTGAAGTAAGCTTTACCTACCAGTGGTCCGGTGTTTGATTCCCGGGCAAAGCTTTTCCATATCGACAATTTTTTATTGAATCTTACCTGGAACACAAAATAAGTAAATTAGTAAATAAATAATTATAATTGAAATATTTATCATCGTGACAGATTTACAAAAATCTATATCCATCCATGTTATAAATGCGAAAGTAACTATGTACATCTGTCTGTCTGTCTGTTACCTTTTTCACACTTAAACCGCCTAACCCAATGACGTAATATAAAAACCGACCAAGTGCAAGTCGGACTCGCGCACTAAGGGTTCCGTACCATTATATATAAAAACGGCAAAAAAATCACGTTTGTTGTATTGGCGCTAACGACATACTTGAAGGGAAAGACTAACCATAAATACTATATTATAGATATATAGTATTAGTAGAAGTACAAAATAAGTAAGTAAATTACAGAAAATAAAAATAAAAAGATTCGTATACAGGCGAACTTGCCCATTTAAGGGATCTCTTCTTAACGTTAAGAGGTATGTCAGTTTTTGTCATTAGCTGACAAATTTACTATCAACCGCCACCGCAGGCCGCGCGACTGAGATTCAGGCCTTATACATTCCGCTGTAGGTACCTCTCACGATTTAGCCGACTAGTGTCGGTAAGGAAAAATTACGAGGTATAAAAAATCGAACCATAATTATGACAGAAGTGACTATATTCGGTTGCCAGCTTTGCAATCTCGTCGCATTTACTAAAATGTCTGTTTTAGTGTCTAAAATTATAGTCAGACTAACCAAACAAAGAGATACTGAATATCTAAACACAAAGGCAGTACCTATTCCTATTACAAAACATGTTAGAGCACTTAAACATATCCAGCGATACTTGAGCTCCTTCTCATATGAGACATGAATAGAAAACATAGGTCTTCGTTGCTTGGACATATGTAGCCAATTTAAGATGGACGACTTTGCTAAGACTATGCACACGGCGAGAGATCTTCCGAATCTGGCCAGTTTAAAAACAGGTTTGTAAAGACTAACGGCGTAGCATCCCGGATTCTTGCACACAGACGCAACTTTCTCGTGCCTACGTCACACAGAGACGATCAGCTGTGCGGGAAGTGTGTCAATCAACGGTTCCAACGGTACCAGGCAAAAACGCGACGCTACTCGACGCCAGATGGCGCTGTTATCAATGGTTTACCGTTAGCTTTTTTAGTTTGGTAATATTGCGTATTTGTTTGTTATTAGTTATTACTCAATATGCTAAGCTATTTTAGTATTTATTTCTGACACATTTTAGTGTCATTTACTCATTTAAATCTAGGTCAAATGATCGGATGGTGTACCTTGTTTTTAAATAAGATAAAACCTAAGGAAACAGTTAGACCCGCTTGTCAAGTCTTTGACCTCGCTTAATTACCCTTTAATTAATATAATTACGTTCTCAAGGCTATTAAAAAGTAGCTGTAAGTAAATCTAACCTTACGGTACTGGAGTGGTTCCTATATGTGTCACACGGGTGCCGCTTTTGTTCGACAGATGGCGCTAACGGTAAAGATAGTTTATTGCAGTGGTTATCACTGTTATTTGTTTTGCTGGATGTTAAATATGGATGGGACGCTGTTGGTGTGTTTACCTTTTGTAGAAGAAAATCACACGTTTATTATAAAATTTATTGAGTTAAGGGTAGGTCCTTATATTTACGTCATGTGACAACAGTACGAGTAGGTACTTTCGGCCATTTCAGGACTGATACATAGGCTTACTCTCTCTACGATGTAAGGGCTTAATGATGCCACATATAGACATGTACCTCGTACTGTTGTCACGTGACGTAAATATAAAGACCTACCCTTGCAAATTTTGACCGGACGTGAAGGATTTTCAAACTTTCGACCAATTTTAAATGCGATGATCTCCTGATTCTTGCTCAGTACAATTTTTTCGAACTGCTGCCATGCATTTTATCGTGTTGTCATGAGACGTGGGTGTATTAAAAGCTCCCAAGGATGCGTTGTGTTGAGAGCGAGGGAATTTGTTCCTTCAGCTGTCAACACGGCGAATCCTCAAATATATCAAGGGTCGGCATCGCCCATGTTACTCCTTTGGAGTTGCATGCGTCTATAGGCTGCGGTGTCCGCTTACCATCAGGCGGGCCGTACGCTTGTTTGCCGCCGTCGTAGTATTAAAAAAAACTTGTTGCCAACTCCAACACAGATCATAGAGTGACCGGAACGCCAATCATTCCATCCATTCGTTCCTGTCGCGTCTATATACATTCATTCACACATTCAATTTTGGTCTCCCTGAAACCAGCCATGTAACCTACCGTGTGCTTTTTATAATACAACTCTCATACTGAATACTAATTAATCGCTCTTTTTAATAAGCTACCCCCTGAGTTGAAGGCAATTACTTGTTTAAATATATTTAAAAATAACTTTAAGGCCTTTTTATTGATGAAGTGTTTTTATTTTGTTCATGAGTTTAGTCAGCATAAATAATACTGTAGAAGCGATGTTTTAACTGTAAGGACGTATTATTGAGTTTGTAGATATTTTATTATGTTTTGAATTGCATTGTGTTTCGCATATATTTTATTAGAATAGAGTAAATTGACATACTTACTTGGACATTTTTGGTAATTAGATTATAGTGGACATTTTTATATAATTTTTAAATCTTAGATTATGAAATGTAATTATTTTCAGGAATTTCAAACACAATTTATATTGTTTATGAATAAATGACTTATGACTTCAATTCCAACAAGAAACAGCGCCCGACAACCACTGCACCTCTGTTCATCACTAACTGCTCGCGCGGATCTACCTGCGTAGTGCGTATTACAGGGAACTTACTCAGAGTTGCGAGATATAACATAGATAATTTCAATCCCGAAAATCCACTCTACATACTGGTTAAAGAATTTTGAAAATCGGATTTTTAAAGGTATAGTTTGGATGACAATTCAATATTATGGTACCATCGAGCTGACCTGATGATGGAGACAGATGGTGGCCATGGGAAGTCAGTACTTCGACGTAACCCCGTTGAGTTTGGGCTCGTTAGAATAGCCGTATACAGAAAATACAATTGACAATAAAAACTTGTACAGATATGTATACGATACCTTAATCCGCTGACATAAGAGCGATCGGACATATTTATGATTTTTGTAGAGTTAATTGTTCGCTCTGCTTGGTACTGCGAATAGCCTGCCTGAACTATGTAGGTAAAATATAATAGTAATATAATCCAGACTCTTAGTTTATAATTCTAACATAGTATTTAAGCTTCTCTGTACTAACCACATATGGATCAAACTGGTCTGAAATAAATGGTTTTTTTTATTATTATTATGAGTTTTTTTTTTTTTTTTATGATATAGGAGGCAAACGAGCAGTCGAATCACCTGATGGTAAGCGATAATCGACGCCCATGGACACTTACAACACCAGAAGAGTTGTAGGTGCGTTGCCGGCCTTTAAGATGGGAGTACGCTCTTTTCTTGAAGGCTTGAAGGTTATAACGGTTCGGAAATACCGCAGGCGACAGTTCATTCCAGAGTTTGGCTGTGCGAGGCAGAAAGTTGTATGCACCCATATTTTTACACTTGACTGTACCAAAAATGTTTTTTTGTAAGAACCTTATAATATTAGTGGCGATAACTGAAACCATACAGTTACGTCTCAGACTTTTATCCATTACAAGCCTGCAATATCCAATTAAACATATCAGCAAACTTATCTAATTGCTAGCCGAAAATTCTTGTTGCTATGGCTATATTAATATTGAGGTGAGCTTTGTAAGATTGTTTTAAGCGGCTACCCGAGGTTTTCATCGATTTCTGACAAGTTTTGAATCGTATCTCCTACTTTTGCAATACAGATAGAATTATAAGTCAAACGGTTATCGGTTCTTCAATCATTTGTCTCCATTTTGGTCTATTCGAAAGAAATGAATACTTAATTTTGTATGATTTTTTAAACATTGTCTAAAAAAACACAACGAATTAACACAAAAGTTATGGCCAGAAACCAGTTTGATGCCAAATGCCCAATATCCCGAAAACAATTAACTTTGAAGTAAATATGGGATAATATATTGCTTAAAGCCGTTGTTGTTAATATAATAAGCTACAAAAAACATTAGAAAACTAAGGGATTCAGATCGAAGGGAGCTGGGGGGGAGAAGACTTATGGGAGCCCCTTAAGAGGTACATAGAAACTAACAAAGCTATTATAATAGGGTTCAGAACTTTAATTTTATTATTACTCCAAAAGAAAGAAGGCAAAAAAATATGCCTAATGACGTGAATCCCATTCAAATATCTCAAAAAATTACGAAGATACAACCGTTTTAATCACATCACGGGTGTCGAGCGTAATAGAAAATGGTAATCGTAAAAAAAATGACAAAGGAGAAAAAATAAATACGTTTATATTAATAAATAATATTAATATTATTGAAAACTCCTATCGCATTAGTATTAATCATTCTCAGTGTTTAAAATTTAACTTTTTATACATGTTTCAACTAATTGTTATATTATCACAGTATGTAATTTTTAAAAATTATAAAAAAATACTAAATGAAATTATTTTCAAAATTGCTTTTTTGAGGTTAAATATGAGGATATTACGTATTATTTGTGGTATATTGTATTAAAAAACAATAAGCCATATCGTGTCTAGAGGAGCCCAAACTTGGTATGTCTCGAAAATTGTTTTTGTTTTAATACAACAAAAATGGCTGAAATATAATGATGTGATATATTTTTAGAATCGCCTTAGTAAGCCCTTTCATTAGGTACCACACACGATAGGTTACAGAACAAAATATTTCTTTTTTCCATACAAACAAAGATGTTGACGTAACTCCTCTCCTTTTCCGTTTTTTTTTCGGGCTACGGGTCAAATTGATTAGTTTGGCCTGGTTTGGCCTAAAGATCAATCGTACCGATTTTCAAAACTTTAAAACCATTTGCCGCATATTACTGAATTACGGGGTGTACCGCTAGCAAGCACTATAATCTTATCTGGATATATTCCAAAGAAATAGATTAGTGAAATCAATGAATGAGCTTATACCCTATGGTTATTCATTGATTTACTAGGGCTCTCGTCCAGACTGCACTGTGCTATAGCTATAGCAAGCTACAATTATCTCAGACCGAATCTAGGTCAGGGATGCAGGTCCTATTTAGGTACGCAGCTATTGATTTTTCTATACCGCGCTGTTGCTGCACAACTTGTCTGCTATAACTATTTTAGGATAGGGTTAACGACCTATAACTATGCACAAACATCTGACGACCGGTTGGCCTAGGTAGTGACGCTGCCTACGAAATTGAAGGTCCTGGGTTCGAATCCCGGTTATGGCAGATATTTGTGTGATGAGCATGACTTGTTTCTGACTGTAGAATGTTTTCTATGTATTTAAGAGTCCGCAGCAAGCTCGGCCGAATTTCACCTTCCCATACAAACGTAGTTACGCTCTCATTTTAAAACTTCCTTTTAGATTGTGACGAAACTTGCATATACAATGACATGAGATATATCTATGTCTGTAATTAGTTTATATGGTTCCAGTTTATAAAACAAACGAAATACAGCAAAAACAAGTTTTGCTGTATTTCGTCATTGTACGAGTCACAATCCAACACGTAGTTTTAAAATAAAATGAGAGCGTAACTACGTTTGTATGGGAAGGTGAAATTCAGCCGAGCTTACTGCGGACTCTTAAGTATAAAATACTAAAATATAAAGCTAGCAACATGCTGAGCTGGGTCCATTTCGTGGCAAAGAAAAATGTGCTTTTTACAAGCTTTTATTTACTTTCACCTGTCCCGTTGGCTGTCTGTCTGTCTGTAATCAAATCTTGCAAGTTAAATTTGACCCACTTCCCGGTGACCGATTGAGCTGAAATTTTGGGTATAAGTATAGTTTGGATGACAATTCAATATTATGGTACCATCGAGCTGATCTGATGATGGGGACAGAACGTGGCCATGGGAATTCAGTACTTAACCGAAGTAACCCCGTTGAGTTTGGGCTCGTTAGAATCGTCTCAATGAGTAGTTGATGAAGCTTGTACCAAAAATGGTTTTTTTGACAGAAGCTTGTTATTTTATTTCTTTTATTATCTGTGTTGTGTTTGTCACGAATAAATGTTTTAATTTGATTTGATTTAAAATACATAGATCGTCGTCTAGTACCCTATGTACCCATAACACGAGCTTTATTAAGCGTACTAGGGAGCTAAGAGAAGTTCTATGTGTGACGTTTTTCCCCAAATATTTAATTTTTATTAATTCAATATTGAAGTGTACGGAGTTAATTATAATTGCTAACCTTTGCTAATTATTGTAATTATAAATTATGTTTCTTTTAATAAACCTCAGTCTTTTGTCAGCATTCATGTTGTTTACTTTACCCAATACCTCGTTTTACATGGCGACCCGTGCCAGGCAAGGTGTCGGGTTCGCCGCCATCGGCGTGTAAAACGTACATTCATTGAAGTTGTCCGACACCAGCGCATAATGTTATTGTATTAATTGAATATATAGTCAAGATGTGCAACTCCAGAGTGGAAAAGGAAAATGTCATCATCAGTCAAAATGCTGCGGGAAAATCAAGTAACGATGCAACATTCGACGAGATGAAGTGCCATTTATCAGCGATTAACGATTGCTAACCTTTGCTAATTATTGTAATTATAAATTATGTTTATTTTAATAAACCTCAGTCTTTTTGTTGTTTACTTTACCCAACGATACCTCGCTTTACAGAAGAGCTACGGTAGCCTAGTGGTTCAGGCATGCGGCTGTCAAGCGGCGGTTGTGGGTTCGAATCCCGGCTCGTGCCAATGAGTTTTGCGGAACTTATGCACGGAATATTTACCGTTAGCTTTTCGGTGAAGGGAAATATCGCGAGGAAACCGGTCTAATCCCAATAAGATCTAGTTTTCCCTCCGGGTTGGAAGGTCAGATGGCAGTAGATTGCAGGCTACTGTGAATTGTTATGTCAAATATAAGTTAGCTCTACGACCCAATTGGGAAAGTATTATTTACAAATTGATATTAAAAAAAAACTATGTTTTAACCGACTCCAATTTAGTAGGCCGCTTCAAGTATGCTAACAATTTGAAGAGCTCCCTGGTTTTCGCCAAGATCCCACCATCAGATCCTGACCTGAAGACATTGGATATCATTTAAAAAAAAACCAAACCTGTTCACGCGTCTTCGTGTACGCGGGGAAAACACAAAACATAAACGATTTGTTTTATACAACTACGGTGGCAAACAAGCGTACGGCCCGCCTGATGGTAAGCGGACACCGCAGCCTATAGACGCATGCAACTCCAAAGGAGTAACCCTTGATATGTTTGAGGATTCGCCGTGTTGACAGCTAAAGGAACAAATTCCCTCGCTCTCAACACAACGCATCCTCGGGAGCTCTGGCGACCTTGCTCACCACCAGGAACACAACACTACTACAGAGCAAGTAGTAGTGTTATTATGGCTGTGGTCTCCTGCAAGGCGGAGGTACTTCCCCAGTTGGGTTGCTCCAAATTCGAGCGGGATGACATTTCGCTGTGCTCTACCTCACCAAAACATTCATTCATTCTAATGAGTTCAGTAAATAGTCAAATACAAATAACGTTGGTGATCTCTCATATTTCAAAAGCCATCCAACCGTTCGTTGACATGCGACGTCAGATAAAAAAACGCAGATGCGAAATGATTGCGTGCCACAACTCGAATTGACCTGAACATGCAGCGGCCTTGGATTGAAATGTAGGTCACAAATACCTGCCGAAAATCTACTGCACGTATTATTGACTACTATCATACCTTTATATGATTACCAGTACCATTTATGTACCTACACTACGACGGTGGCAAACATGCCTACGTCCTGATGGTAAATAGACATGTCTATGGACGCTTAGTGACTCCCAAGCGCGGGGCTGACCTTTTGCGAATACGGGGGGCCTCTCAACACAACGCTTTCTCGGGAGCTATTGGGAATTTAGTTACCACCAGCACGGCTATCACGCGACGGCCCGCGAGCTCTCTCGATTTTTCTCGCACTATCCGTCTCTCTCGTATTAGAACACTTAGAACAAGAGGTATAGTGCGGTAAAAATCGAGAGTATGTCGCGGCCCTCCGAATAGACGTTCACGAACACATCATCAACATCATCGTCCTCATATCAGCCAAAATACGTCCACTGCTGGACATAGGCCTCCCCCAAAGAGTGCAACAGAGA
The DNA here is from genome assembly GCA_947049275.1 of Epinotia bilunana. Classification (NCBI taxonomy): domain Eukaryota; kingdom Metazoa; phylum Arthropoda; class Insecta; order Lepidoptera; family Tortricidae; genus Epinotia; species Epinotia bilunana. The sequence goes on along the minus strand of OX346278.1, from coordinate 9,094,021 downwards.
TAGGTCCAGAAAGTCCAGAGGTAGGGTACCATGTCGTCTCGCTCATATTTGGAGCAATTTGGTTTACTCCTTTATATGTATGTAAGCACTTTATTGTACACAATAACAGGTTAAAGAATACTTACACATGTCACACAATAGATCAAAGTTTAGTTTTTGAAGTGTTTTGTACAATTGCCACTGCAATACGATACAATAAAAATATTCTTTTTTGCTCACCAAAAAATAGTGACCAATGTACAAAAATAGTACAAAACGTCTAATAATCGTCTGACTAAACATTTGCATTTGTTTTGGTGTCAGATGGTTTGTTTACTTACGCGATAACAAGTCTGACCCGAGAACCGATAAAGTATGACGTCATCGTCATCACACAGCTGTAATATATGTCTACCTAGTGTCAGGCTATCGGTCTCTAGATATCTGACCCCGCAGCATGGACGGCCTTATAGCGCGATAAGTGACAAGATAGAGCGCCCGTCACTGGCCGACACCGTTCGATAGAACGAGACGACGCTCTTATCTTGTCACTTATCGCGTGATATGGTCGACCATGATATGGGGTATGGTGCCCTTACTTCGGGTCATCTAACATCGTATTGCCTTTGTCCGCCATTATCTCGTCACTCTCTCATTTTTTATCCAGTTTTTGTTTGTAATGTGTACTGTAAATATTAATATTTGATTGAAGCTGCATCTAGGTAGTAAACATGCTTATCTCACTTTCTATATGTTTATTTCTCGTTCGCCTGTCCCAATAATGTAGGTAGTTTTTTTATTACATTTGTATGACGTTTCCGCGAGTCACCGACGGTGCTGGCTGAAAATCGGCGCTGCAGGTGTCTGACACCTCAGCATAATGCTGAGCCAGTGTCCGGTTCACTGCCGCAGAGACACACTTGTTTCATGTTTTATCTGTTTTTTGTTTATTTTATTGTTTAACGTGTGTCCTGTGTGCTTGTGAATAAATGTGTCTTTCTTTATTTCTATGTTGGTCTCACCCTTATGAGGGAATACCCACTAAACCACTCGGTGGCGTTAACCCTCACTGTCGTTTAGAGGGGGCATCAGCGGATCGCTAGCATTCTACCACGACGCCCCACGGATCTCGTCACACCCCCATCTCTGACACAATTAATCACCTTATCGATATTCCAAGGTACTTGGAACGCCATTCACTTGGTTGGCGCTCACATCGTGCTTTGCTCTGAAACCCACGGTATTGTATAGGTACGTGCATAGCGCCATGAAAGAGTTGCACGAAATCCATACTAATATTATAAATGCGAAAGTGTGTCTGTCTGTCTGTCTGTTACCTCTTCACGCTTAAACCGCTGAACCGATTGAGATGAAATTTGGTATGGAGATAGTTAGAATCCCGGGGAAGGACATAGAATAGTTTTTATGCCGGAAATCATCTCCTAAGGGGGTGAAATGGGGGATGAAAGTTTGTATCGAGCTACGATATAAACGAGTTCCACGCGGACGGAGTCGCGGGCAGAAGCAAGTGTAGTAATAAACTGACTGCACTATCCGCTATACAACAAAAGCCTTTCAAATTAGCTTCATAATTTTATTGTCAATGTATCTCGCCTAGGGAACGTGACGGCCGTTCAAGAAAACATATACAACGATTCCGTTATAGTCGCATTTCCACTCCATTCTATTATTTTTAAATCTTAATGCCTTGTATTTTTTAAACACAGTCTCGGACATGTTTTCATGTAGAATATCGCATGTTTTTTTTATCAAATTATTTTAAGTAGTTTAAGTACTATCATTGCAATAAGCTTAATTTTGGCAAAAAAACGGACTATTGAGTTAGTTTTGGCATTACGTTTCTTCGTGACAGTGGTCTTGTTTTTCGAAAACGCTGGTAGTATTTGGCTTTTAAAAGTGTACTTCCAGAGTAAAATCGATTTATTTATTTTATTTACAACACTAAGGGACTAAGTAAGGGACAGTCGACTAAGGGAGCAGGGTTGAAGTGTGTTGTGGGCGATGGGCTAGCAACCTATCACTGCAATGTCACATTTTGTCGATCTTTTATACCCACAGTTATGCTAAAGGTGGCGCTGGAACATAAGTTTCATGTGCTCTGCCTACCCTTTTTGGGAATAAAGGCGTGAATGTACGTTTGTATTTATAACACCAGGTTACCCAAGAGCTTGCTGCGTGCTTCATTATGGTAGTGGGTCCTGTAGAGATTGGTCAAGATCGATAGGAGCGTATTAGGTATTAGTTTATTTTTACTACGAATGGAGGCCAACATGCATACGGCTTGCCAAATAGTAGGCATATATCGTAGCCTGTGGACGCTTGGGACTCGAGAATTAAAGGTGCCGACACTATTGATTTGAGGATTCGTTGTTGACAGCGGACCCGATTCTACAGTGGCCTCTAACTTCCTAATTTTATTTAGGTGTCGCTAATAGTAGATTGTTAACCGAGGGTAAAGCCACCCATTCCTGACGAGATATTTTGGCGCTCGAACGAAGTGAGAGCGCCAATAGTTCGAGGCTGAAATGGGTAGCTTTCCCCGAGTTAAACACTCTATTTTTCATTTCAAATTCGAGGAAATGAAAGCCATAAACTTACTTAAATATATTCTAAATCAGTCAGATCCTCTAGAACCCATTTTAAAAGTGTTTGTGCATGGACCATTTGGGCGGGAACTGTTGATAGATTTTAATAATGTTTGTTTGTGGACCATTTACGGGACGCTTTTAAAGCGGTTATATCGACAAACACTCATAATTATCAACAAGCTTCAAAAATGAACACAATTTTAAGGAAGTGGCAGTATAGGTTTTTGCCATTGCTATTTTTTTTAATGACTAGGACGCGGTTCTGACGCGGTTACATTAAACTACGAACACTTAAAAAATATTCAATTGTCTACAAATACCAATAATAATCATACAAGAATTAATTTATCTTCAATATTTATAAAAATATCTAATGATTGATGAAATCAACTAAATTGTCTGATACTGTGGCTGTACAGGTTTCTGCCATAACTTTTTTATTTTTTATTACTTGTCAGCCCTAGGGGCGACATGCCTCACTTTCAACCCGCTGTTTAGATAAACAATGACCTACTTTCAGAGTATGAAAGATGAAAAACACTTTGCTATTCTATGAGCAGCTGTCATAATCAAATGACAGCGCTAATTTGAATCTGACGTTTCTTATTTTAGGCGGTCTATACAACTTACTTAGCTGCCTAAATGCTATTCTAAATATGTCGTTTTTAATCTGCCGCCTAAATTATGTCTAAAAATTAGACAATTTAGTTTTAGGCTAGTTAAGCAATGTGCACTTAGAATCGGGTCCAGCGAGAGACTAATTTAACAACAGACCAAACCTATTGAGGGAGTGCCTTTAGCGGAACTGCGGATATGATATACACCTAAATATATAAGAAGTCTATTGTCTTTTGCAGTGGTTTTCGGGAACAAACGAGGTAATGTTTGATTTCGAAATGATTACAAAATGAAGAGATTGCTCAGTTGTTGTCATGTTCGTTCTTATTTATTTTCATTTGTATAGCATTAATTCTGTACAAATTTTAGTTTTCAACTATTTTTGTTAAGAAAAGTACTTCAATCGGCAGACCGGTGATTGGTTAAAAATGTCATTCACATAATAAAGAAAAAACCATAAGGAAAACCGATGGCACTCCTCAAATTGCTTTAATCAACATCTTGTCTACCGCATCGCATCAGGGGGCCGATTTTTGACTTTCGAGCGCTCGAAAATTAAATAAAAGTAAATGCTATTGTAGTGTCAAAATTACAGGCACTTACTTTCAACCGATAGAATTGAATACAAGTGGTCAATACCGCTCTTTTTTAAATTTTCTATCGTCATTTCAAAATAGCATTTCATCATTTTTAACAGTTTTCGAGTGAAAGAGTCGAGCGCTAGAAAGTCAAAAATCGGTCCCCAGCTCTTTTTTCGCCGGAATACCAAAGTTTGGAAGCTTTTGTTGTTACTGTTGAATACCTATTCAATGACCCTATGACCTATTTATGTTTGCTTATCCGCTCACCTGACGCCGTAGTAGTCGGGACAGTAATCGCATTGCTCGTAGTCGTGGTCTCGATAGTAGTCGCCGCGTTCGCCATCTCCACAATCCGGTTGACGGTTATGCGGTTCCCGGGTAGTATCCCTGACGACTCAGCCGTCTCCTGCGTCTCGTCCTCTGGTTGTGGACTTGGGACTGTCTGGCTCAAGTCATTGGCCACTATGACGTTGACGGTGGTGAGGGATTCCAGTTCACTGGTTTCCCCGACGTGTTGATGGGAGTTGTCGATGTAGACGGCCGCTGACCGCGCTCCGAGGGTCTCCATGACGCTTTCCGCCAGTGAGCGTGTCGACATCTCATCCATATCTATGTCCTGCTTGATGTCTATGATGATTTGGTGTCTCTTCGTCCCGCTGCCGCTGGGGCTCTGGACCTGGTGAACACTGACCTGCGCCTCAGCCCCCGGCTGAGACATGTGGTGCTGTATCACTTGGGACAGCTGCCCTTCTAAAATGTCGCGCCCCGCCATCTCCAGCCTTAACTCTCTAGAAGCTCGAAATAAAGTCAGACTTAATTATTCAGTCGAAGTAAAACTAATGAACACTGTTGTAATGAACACATTATAGCTACTGCATTGCGTCACGGGAGAGTTGTGCGTAGACCTTTTGGCAGTGTTTAGGATAGGCACTGTTGTTGCTACATCTTGTGGCACCGTAGCACGGTGTCCTAGTTGCGCGACCCGTAGCGGCCTACGAAAGCGTAGTCGCGCAGCCGTAGGCCGCGGGGCGCTTCCGAGAGCGGGTGGTCGCATACGTCTGGAGATATCTCTTGAAAAATATTTTTCTTCTTTTTTTTTAATTGTTAGTAGTTTTTATTACGTTTTGTATGAGTGATGTTTTAGTCTTCTGGAGTATCGATTTCAAAAAGATAATCTTTCTTATCACAGGTTTTGTAAAATCTGACTAAGCTTTAGCATGTGTTTACGTAATTGTTGTCTTTATTAGAGCTTATAGTAATCAATTTCAGTACCTAATAAGTTCTTTACATATAAATATTTATTGCATTAACTAACACATGAAACCCAAATAATGACTATATTTTTTACTTTTTCATATTTTGTATTAATTGACAGTCAGTTGATTCAAACCATTTTATCACTGGGAAATGTTCTTATTTCAACTAAGTCACTCAGCGAGATATCGTTAAGCACCCTTGCCAATCGATTATGGTTCTTAAACGGAAGGTAATGGGTCACCATAAACATTCACCGACTATTATGACAGTTCAAATGCTCAAATTTGTATATCTATTAAAAAAAATCCAATTGTTTATACTTATAGCAAATTCTAGTGCCAAAGTTCAAGTGAACACTAAAAATTTAAAATATGAACATATTTATTTCAAATTCACTCACATTATAACTGTCAACAATAAAAAAAATGGAATAAACATTTATCCGCAGAGTCTCGACTAGTTCTATCCCCAGACCTATCTCCACACTCCAACCTCCCCCTTACCCGTCTTCCGCACCGACACGTGCGCACGCCTGCGCGTTTCCCACCCTCGCACCTCCCGCTCGGCGCGCTACACGCGTCCCCCTCACTCGTCTTCGATCCACCGGGAATGACGAAAAGTATATAATCGAATTTTATGTGGCTCCACCGATTGCGGAGCGTCAGCAGAAAAAGTAGGAAGTGGCCTTGACGATGTAAACAAAGGAATATATATATATCTATTTTTGAATACAACTACGGTGGCAAACAAGCGTACGGCCCGCCTGATGGTAAGCGGACCCCGCAGCCTATAGACGCATGCAACTCCAAAGGAGTAACATGGGCGTTGCAGATCCTTGATATGTTTGAGGATTCGCCGTGTTGACGGCTGAAGGAACAAATTCCCTCGCTCTGGGAGTTCTTGGGAATACTTCGAGAATTATTGGAAATATTTGAAACTTGGCTATAATTATAGGTTATTTTAGGGTTACAGTGTAACTTTAAGTAATAATTACTCCAAATAGGGTAAGCATTGTTTTTTTTTGTACTATGCAGGTACAGTGCAGACAAAAAATTCGGCAGTGGTACGTCGTCAAGTAAACAAAGGATTGATTTCTAGATATTCCATACAGCTCTTGGGAATCAAACTCCTTGAACTCTTCATTTAGGATTGTAAGCTTGCAACTGTTGTCCTTGAGGCAATATGCAATAATTTACTTGTATCAATAGTTTAAAGGAGTCAAATAAAGGTCCAAGAAATTACAGAGAATGGAAACAAGATTTTGTTGTTTTAAAATATCAAGTTGGTGTACATATTTATGGCGTTGTTCCTGCATATATGTCCTTGAATTTTATGGCAAATTGTTTAGAGACCGTAATGTCACCGCTTGACGCACACAAAACATGATAGGATGATTCCTTCAGTTCAGCACACTTCATTTACCAAGTAAATGTTTATCTATCATCATCATCATATCAGCCGAAAGACGTCCACTGCTGGACATATGCCTCCCCCAAAGAGTGCCACAATTACCAGTCCTGCGCCACCCGCATCCAGCGGACTCCCACGACCTTCACCAGGTCACCAGGTTGAATCAAAAAGTCTATAAAATATTAAATTCCTGTGCTTTTTGAACTATTTCTGTAAATTAAGCTCGCCCTTATTAAATAGAATTATGTACTTGAAGAGTTACGTGTATAATGTTCTTTAAAAGTTTTTATTTAATATCCAGAACAGGAAGAAAACCGGCCAAGTGCGAGTCAGACTCGCGAACGAAGGGTTCCGTACCATTATCTATAAAAAATAAGCTGATTTGATTTTTGTCAAATACCGTATTAAGTCCGACTCACGTTTGACTGCACATTTCTAATAGGTTTTCCTGTCATCTGTAGGTAAAGAACTATTTTGTGTATTTTTTCAAAATTTTAGACTGTAGTTTCGGAGATGAAGGGGGGAATGGTCATTTTTTGGCTATTTTCTTAAATATTTTCTAAACTAATAATTTTTAAATTACAATAAAACTATATTTTAGATGCACACAATGAGCTCTTTCATTTGATATATAACACGATAGTGTATGCAAAACTTTATTTTTTAATTTTCTCATTTCCCCCCCCCCCGCCCCCAAAAGTGGCCATCATGTTTAAAATTCATTTGTTTGCGTTACATGTTCCTCTTTGGGTCACAAACTTATATATGTGTACCAAATTTCAACGTAATTGGTTCAGTAGTTTCGGAGAAAATAGGCTGTGAAGGACGGACAGACAGACGCACGAGTGATCCTATAAGGGTTCCGTTTTTTCCTTTTGAGGTACGGAACCCTAAAAATGAGGCAAAAAATTAACTTACTAACTGAAACTGTCCAAAGTCTAAACACAAAGTATCTAAAATATACTAGCTGCTCGCGCGGCTTCGCCAGCGAATTCCAAAGAACGCAGGCAAACACGAGGGATAAAATAAAACCTATAACCATTCAGAAATTCCATTCTACACTTTTTGTAATCGGATAATTGGTTTCGGAGTTTACCAAAAACATATAAACTTACAGTCACAATCTCACAGACTTTTCCCCTTTGATAGATAAAACAACATTAATCAATTAATTTTATCGGATTGAGGTAACTTTTGATCAACCTGAATAAAAGCGACGAAATTCTGTTTCCCTTTTGTAACTTTTCTGCCAACGCTACCAGAGGCTTTAGCGTTGCGTAACGCGAGTCAAAACAACGCAGCCGGCGTAAACAGAGTTTCAGGTGATATGCAACGCTATTAATAGAATTTGATTTTAGCGCCATCCAGCGCTGAAAAGCGATACTTTTACTGCTAACTACGTCACCGCAAGGCTTTCAAGTCGAGAGGTTTCATAATTGCCATAACTTCGGAATGTATAAGAGAATTAACTGTAATGATAGAGACAAAAGTAGAAATCATAGCCAACACAAGGCATTGAGGACCTTACAACACTGCGTACAGAGTCTATACGCAGACCTTTTTATCTACGTGACAATTGCCATCTGACAACTCGCTGTACATTTCTGTATCGATAAGTACTTGAGTATAGTGCTCAGTGACTATTTTTACTCGTAAACCCAGCAATCTACTGCAAATTAACATTATCACCTCACAATGTTGGTGAAATAGGGGGCAGAATGTAGCGTTATTCACTACACAAAAGACAGAGACAAAGGGAGTAGACATACAATACAATTGACACATATTGTGTGTGTCTTTGCGGCAGTGTGAATCGGTCGCTGTCTCAGCATTATGCCGAGGTGTCAAATAGACACCTACAGCGCTGATTTTCAGACAGCACCGTACGTGACCCACGCAACACAACACACTACCGATACAAACGTATACACATAATAAATACATAATTAATTTAGTAAATTTGTTAAATATGTGTAAATATGACTCAGAAATTGATCTGCCCACCATCTAGCGGCGAAATGCAACATCTCTTTTTGTTTGTTGAAGCTGATGCCATTTAAACGGTCACCTTCAGACAATACTGCAGCTAGATAATAATTGTAATTAATTTGCAAGCCATCTAGCGGTGGAAAGCGAAACTATCTCAAAATATTTACATTAAATAAGATAGCAATTATGCCTGCCGTCTAGCGGACAAAAGTGACACTACTTATATGTTCTATTGCGCTGAAAGGTAAAAATACCAATACAGGAACCATTGCACATCAAAACCGAATTGATGAACGATTCGTTTCAGCTGCTGCAAATCAGTATTTTTAGGTTGTAAGGTTTTTTATGCTGCCTTTAAATACTAGCCATTAATAAAGAAATTATGAACGGAAGGTTTTAAATAAAACCTAAGTTCGTCCTCACACTATTTCGCAGTGAGAAATGGGACGCATCTTCGTGTATTGACCCGTACCTGCCTAAACGTGGCTATACGTCGTAGAGGTATATGAACCGTTGCGTCATCTAGCATGTAGATATAGGTTAGCTTGTCTGCCGCAGTGACCCAAGGACGCGCTGTCTGTAGTGGATATGTCCGGACCCTTTGTTTGTTAGTGGGTATGTTTCAGGGGGTATATTCTTATGCTTTGTTTTTTTTTAAATATGGTGATGACTAAAGGACGCGCTGTCTGTAGTGGGTATGTCCGTACCCTTTGTCTGTCAGTGGGTATGTTTCAGAGGGTATATTCTTATGCTTTTTTTTGGTAATGCTGGTAAACGAGAGTGTGTTATAGTTTTAGTCTGTTTCAGTTATTGTGCAAGAGAGCGTTTAGGTCGGTGATTTAGCCTAAAATCGTAAAAAAACAGAGGTTATTTTATGTTGAAGACGAATCACTATAATAACTACTTATAACTCGTACAATTTATGAAGGATTGTATTTGGAACACTTTAGCTGATTTAAAACAGATATAAACTTGTGATAACGTAGCTGTGGGTTAATTTAATATAATAAGTTATGTTTTTGTTATTAGCTACAAACAAGGGGCACATATCGGGTCGCTTTTAAAAAATATTATGCTATTATTTGTTTTATAAGGCATAAACTGTATAAAGTGTCAATTAATAATAATGTATATACCTATTAGTGTTTCATATTTTAATAAAAACAAAAAACAAAAAATTCCACACTTGTTCATTACCATTACAATGATATTTAATTTAAATAATTATATTTAACTTATTAAAACTCTTGAAAAAGTGTAAAACCAACCAACTTGTTTTTGTCTATAAAATCGACAGCAATTGAAGTAAGAAATAATTGTCCCAGACGCAGCGTTTATTATGATAAAACGGCCTTTAGACTGCTTACCCCTTTCGGTCAGCATAGGTGTATACATGTTTATCTAACTGATAAAATTACACGTTTGCATGTCCGTTTAAGGCACGCCTTTCACTTTACTAACGGTACGATGAAACTGTATGACAGTCACGTATAAAGCTGCAGAACAAGCTTTTACAACAAGTAACGTAATAAGAATGTTTATTAACACATTATCAGTTATTAAAATGTCCAAAAACAGCAAACTAATACAAATACTTTTACCTTTTAAAGTCTGTTCATTGACCTCGCCATCTGTTATCGAGTAGCGGCAACTCGAAAGTAAAATTGCTACGTTCACAAAGCTTATCAACAACTCGTGACATTAAAACCAGTGTAATTCTGATCTCCGATTACGCAGAGTTGTTCACGTCGAGATCACATTATATTAGTTACTAGTGGTGAGGTAATTCGAGACAGGTCGTGAAATTCGTGAATCACAAAACTGCAGTCACGTGCGCGCCAGCTAACGGGGAATAGCCGAAGTAAGTTCGTTGAACCCCGAAATGTCCGTTATGCAACTCTTACTGTTACGCCGGTTTGTGGCGCGAATTTGAGATTTCGAACTGTTTTTTGTTTTTGCGGTGAACTTAGTTAACCAAGGCCGTTGCCAGATATAATTCGTTTTACTTAAAAATCGTTTTTGGATTCGTTGTCTTAAATTTGCATTTTAATTTATGTTTTTTACAATGAATTAAGAGTCTGCAGTAAGCTCGATTCTCCATACAAACGTAGTTACGCCCTCATTTTAAAACTACGTGTTGGAGTGTAACGAAACTTTGCATGTACAATGATATGAGGTATATCTATGTCTGTAATTAGTTTATGTAGCTTCAGATGCCATAGTAAAAAAAATACAGCGAATTTAAGTTTTTCATACAAAACATGTTTTTGCTGTATTTTGTTTGTTTTATAAACTGGAACCATATAAACTAATTACAGACATAGATATACCTCATGTCATTGTATATGCAAAGTTTCGTCACAATCCAACACGTAGTTTTAAAAGGAGAGCTTAACTACGTTTTTATGGGAAGGTGAAATTCGCCCGAGCTTACTGCAGACTTAAATTTTTCGCGTCTGCCTACAAGTTTTAGGTTTTTTGAAGGAATTTCACCAATTTATTGACTACATAAGTATGAGAATAAGTTTCCTTATATTCAAGGCAAAAAATATTTTAAACAATAAATATGAAAACGTAAATAGATTGCACAGAGAACTGCTAAATACCTACATAAGTAGCTTAAACAGTGGCTTACTTTTATGTGGGGTTACTTTTACTACTTCTTCTTCGACAGTGGAGCATACAAACATATATAAGTCTGCCTGATGGTAAGTAGACCCTATAGCCAATAGAAGCTTGCGACTCCAGAGGCTGACATCGTTGTGTTGTTAGAAAGATTTATAAAAAGTCGTCCACATTGAATAATCTTAAGCGTAGGTACCTCACTCTCAACACAGTGCATTCTTGGAGGCTCTGGCGACCCTATTTACCAACAGGAACACAACACATACCTACATAACTATAGAATTTACATACATACATACACAGATTCACGCCTTGATTCCCAAAAGATAGGCAGAGCACATGACACTTAGGTTCTAGCGTCACTTTTAGTGAAAAGTTCGACAAAATGTGACATCGCAGTGATAGGTTGCTAGCCCATCGCCCACACTTCAACCCTGCTCCCTTAGTCGACTTTTACAACCCCCAACGGGTAGAAAGGGGGTGGTGAATTTCTAACCCACGCACTATAAATTGACACAAACTTATATGTACTGTTGTTGGGAACTTTTTAGAATTCATCTCATCCAAAGTGAATGCAAATCACAAAAAAGTAAATTACTTTCCCACTGTACATACATATTTACAAGCCAAATATTACGACAAATAACGGTTCGTGCTCGCGGTCAATGAACTCTTTCGGCTTTTAATAAATAACCGGTTAAAATAACTGGTTGTCAATAACTGGTAATGGATTTCAAAATTGGCTAATCTGTGCTCTACAGAGGGGAACACGGGTGTTTAGGATGACATTCCTCGTTTTTTATTACATCTTTCTCATCATTAGAATTTTAACGGACACATTCATCTACTTTTCTTCGTTTATCTAGGACAGGGGTTTTCAAAGTGGGGGGCGCGCCCCTCTAGGGGGGCGCGACCACATTTTAAGGGGGGCGCGGGGCCTCGGGAAATTTGAACACGCTAGGAAGATGATGATGATTTGGCTAGCTAACCCATTCATTCACTTCCTTTTCCTTGCATCGAAGCGAAGGGGGGCGTGGGAACTTCATTTTAGGCAGCAGGGGGGCGTGCCTAAAAAAAAATTGGGAACCCCTGGATGATCCTAGATGGATATCAAAAAGAAATATTGTACAAGTTTTACTTATTTCGACCATTTTAAGTGCTTTTTAAACATAATATTAATTAAAAGGTAGGTAAGTACTAAAGATTTTTCATAATGTTTTTCCTTGAAATTGCACGACGATAACGCACGATTTTTCTAATTTTATATGGAATAGGGTATACTTGGATACACAGTGTTAAATCAAATCAGTCATGTGTGAAAAACTTAAGGCCCATCTATTTGGTAAGTAGTGAAGTTTCTGAATAGATATTCCATATTTGTTTTTTTGTTAATTTAACGTAGGTACAGTTTTCAATCTCATTAAGTAGTTATTTATCTAAGAAGTTTGATTAATCCAGTCCACGTAATATAATTTAATTGTAATGAGAGAATTAATGCGCCATGCGGGTGGCGCAGGAACGGCACTTTGGCATTCCTTGCGGGAGGCCTAGGTTCAGCAATGGATCTTTCAGCTGACATGATGCTTATAATGATGTGAAGAATTAGGATAAATAATTGTCGATATCAGGAATGTTATTACGTGCTTGTTTTATCTTGTACACAACTACATACATCCAAGAGCCTTGCATGTTTTTACCAACATTTAGTAGGATACCAGGCTGATTATACCATTTTCATTTTACCACTTCAATGTTCACAGTTTTGTACCTAAACTTGTAACCGGAAATAGGCAACGTTAAGGGGGTGCATTGGAAATTATCGCGTGCTTTGAAACGCCGTTCTGACTAGTTTTTTTTTTTAATTTATTTCTCAAGAGCCATAGTTACAAATACATGAATTATTTTCGCCAAACTGCAAGTTTGCAGCAGTTTGTTGGCGAAGACAGCACTCTTTTTATTTAAGAAACAGTAAGATCTGATTTTCAGATACTTATATGATTCTTGACTATATGACTGTTTATCTGATTTAATCGATACAGGATTGCCTAGTTTCCTCGATAGAAAAAAAACAAAGTTGGGTCTTTATTTTCCCTTTTTACTCAGCCTACTCAAACAATACATTATTTTACGACACAATCAAGTTAATACTATAGTATTTTATATCATTTAAAATCTCACTCGGGTGGTCAGGGCACGAGAAACTTGAGAAAGGTTGAAAAACATTGGCCTACGAGTACGTACACTTATTTTTATATAGCTAGATAGCCCCAGGTCGCAGGGGTACTATATTATACTTACATATAAACCTTCCGCTTGAATCACTCTATTAAAAAAAACCGCATCAAAATCCGTTGCGTAGTTTTAAAGATCTAAGCATACATAGGGACAGACAGCTGGAAGCGACTTTGTTTTATATAATATGTAGTGATAGTGAGGGGATAAACTCTACTATTACATATTTGATAAAATTTACACTTGGCTGTGCGTATTTTTCCTAGACTAGACAATTTGGAAGACAATTTATATACATTGACTACGTTTATCAGAGTTACAAGCAAGTTGCGTGTTTTTAACACGCGTTATGTATGCAAGAAAAGGACTTGAAAGGGTTTGTTGAACTTTGGCCAAAATGCATTGGTCAGATTTGACGATACAAAGTCTAGACGTGTTATATCGTTTTATTTCCTTTTTTTTAATCTTTTGTCGATAGCAGTGTACCTAATAAAGATTTGTATGAAGAAAATTCCGGTTTTTTTGCTTAGCTGAAGTAAATTGGCAATGATTAACAAATAGAGTGTATGAAGGAAAAGTACATACAGTCAGAAGGGGTCGACCTCTTCGAACAATTTCTTACAAGGAGGGTCAAAGTTTAATGCTGTTATCTTACGCATGCTGCTATTAAGTTTTGCGTGCCCTTACAGGGCGTCATGGTCTGACTTGAATACTGAATGTAACACTTTAATTACAATATACATGGCTCTACAAAATAATAAAGAATAAAAGTTCACTTACGCATACTACTTTGACCGTCGCGACTAGCCCGCTTTACCGGCCTGTCCAGGGAGAGTGCCCGGGACAATTTGGAGGTGCTTCAATACCGTGGACCTATTGGGTAGCTGGGGTATCTAAATCAGCCTACCTAGACGTTGCTTAACCTCGCTGACCCTCACCGCTCCACCTGACAGTTAAGTTATCAACCTGAGCCATTATCACGAAAATCTAAATTCAAAAAAAATAAGGTTCTTAATTCGTCGGAATCTTTTTGCGTATGTTACTAGAAAACACCTCGACCGATTTGGAAAATTATTTTTTTGTTAGAAAGCATATCCTTCCCAGGAGGCCCCATGTTGATCAGGTCAGGATCCGATGATGGATCCTGGCGAAATCGAGGAAACTCTTTAAATTGTATTGGCACACTTTAAGCGATTAGGGTACTGATTGAAGCCGTTTAAAACTTTGTTTTTTATAGGCAATTAATAAAGAAAGAGACTAGACTTTAAGGCCAGCCTCACACAGTCGGAATCAGTCATTGAATTCAGAGAGTCTGGGGACCACTCAAGGGTACACCCTCTGGTAGAAATTCTGCACTAACGGTGCCTTTTTATTTGCTCTCCCAGTGATCCGGATTATGATTCAGTCTGAATTCCGTTCAGTGTGTGCCCAGCCTTATTAAGTGGAGGCAATCTGCCACAGCCTAAGTCAGCAAAAAGCGCGGGAACGTCAGCGCCATCTTGCTCGGATCGCGACCACGTAACGGCGCTCGCGCCGATATGTGGGTGAGTCCGTTAGCTACGTCACCGCAGGGATGGGACACGGTCGATTTTTACTTTTTCACTATCGTTTGTAGTGTGCCAGTGTTTTGGATTTTGGGGTTTCGTGGCATCATTACCTAATTAAATATAGTAGGTGAATCGTAGTGTTGTAACATGGCCGGTTTTTTTACTTTGTCATTATCGTTTGAGGTATGTGCCAGTATTTCATTGGGATTTTGTGGTGTGGAATACTCTTTCAGTTTCGACTTTAACATTATGCTATACACAAATAATTGTTTACAGTTGCGAATAGCATAAACGTCAATTTCGCAATAGGATCCATGTAGAAAATTATGTAGTTATATGTCAGGAGTCAACTGTTTATTCATTTTCATCACGATCATGGCAGTATACAACTCACTCGGTTTTGAACATTTTGGGAGACAAAAGAGATTCTGAGAATGCATTTGGCGTTTATTTCGTAGTTTATTTTACACGATAAGTTCTTATTTGTTTAAACAGTTTAAAAAAGTCCCAAAGTAGTTGTCACAATTGGTAGTTATTTCGTTAGTTGATCTAATTTATACGTCACGCCACGTCATGAGGTCATGACAGGGCAATGTCACTGTTAAACCTCAACGTGTCACAGACCCATCGTAAATGGTATAAGTTGAGGCTCCATCGACAAGTAAAGCCTTATGTTTGCGCTTGCGCATCGAGTACCGTAAGCTACGTCACGACGAAAGGGACCGCGGCAACGGTACAGGGCTGCGTGTGCGCAGACTCTAACGCAGCGGAACGTCGCCAGAATAATCGCTTAAAGGTCGCCTTGGTAAGTTAAATCAGGGAAAGACGATTCTCGGAAGTGTTTCTAATGATTAAAGTATATCTTGTAGTATAACTATAGAAGCGGAGGTATATTGAATAATTTAATTACACTAAAACTAATTGATGTCCCTCAGATCGGGCCCCTGCAGCAGGTCCCCATTAGGGTCTTATAGTTATTTTTTTTAAGTTTTAACATAGTACGTAATTTGTGCACTTAGTGTAGGTTCCGATACTTCTGATAGCACAAAATAGTTAGTGAGTTTTCATTAAGTTTCTTCTAATTAAGTTAATAATGTTACTTGCTTACTTAGTATGACTGCAATTGAGTAGAAACGTCTGTGTAAACTCGGCAGTTACATGAATAAAGTTTTATTTCATTTTATTATAATAGATGAAATAATTTCTTGCATCAATACACTAGCCGCTTTAAGGTCAACAAAACTCGAAGATATTTTTAATAGATATAAATACATAATCAGAAAATGGGATTTGAACATTTTGAACCCAAGGCCGTCTTCGCCCACCCACGAGGTTAATCCGGTCGTCAACATTTTAATGATCTGTATGTACTAAAAAAAAGTATGTAGGGGAGTAGGGTGAATGAGTACCTTATAACAAGAGGACTACGTTTAATACTTGCTAAGTTACCAGGGTCTGCCCAGAACCAGCGTTAAGTTACTTACTGCTAAATTAACTCAAGTAACCTTTTTTTAACAATAACATTTTGGACACGTGGAAAAATACTATACAGAATAATAAGTTCTTATTTTTATTTTAAGTAATTTATGAAACTAACAATAATATAAACAAACACTTGTTCACTACATTTGTATTATTTTTACTATCATTTTTAGTTTCTCATAGAATTCATTTAGTTTTTTTATTTCATTCTATTTGTTTATTTTTGTAGAAATTGTGATGCTTTTGAACTGAGCTTTAATTACTAATCTAAATAATCTTCTGATGAATCTGAATTATTTCTAAAAAAATTATTACTTTGTACATTTATTTATTGACATTTGTGTATAACATTGAATGTTTAACTATTAAATATTAAATATATTGAAACTTTACAGTATTCATTTTCTTCTTGTATATCAATTGTAGCTACTACTACCTAATTTACTAATTTGTCTAGGACGTTTTACTTGTATGTTAAACCATGCATAATGTCCTAAATAGGTAAATGGTCAGCATTGTGCTCTATGGCGCACAAGAGCCGCATTTTCTGTAATACTATATATCCATACATATATATATTCGTTTTTCGTTAACGTTGTGCAAAGTTCGATGACCCTTCGCCAACGAAAATACTGTAAAAAAGTTAAGATTTACTACGTTTTCTTGTGAGTTTACTAGTTTTATAGTACTTATTTCTTTGGTTTTTTATGAACTGTACTTTTTTGTTTTTTGTTATATAAATGTAAATGGAATGTATAATACACAGTTTCTGTTCCTTGAATCAAGAGTAACAGTATGAATGAATACTTATCGACAATATATTATCTACAGATGTCCTCTTATTCCCTTGTTCGATAAATTTAATAGAAAAAAACAGGCGTCCTGCTTCTCTCCAACAAAAATAGTCGAACTTCGGTAGTCATTCTTTTTTTTAAGTGACTCATCACAAATGTGTGACTTTTATTGGTTTTGTTTTAATAAGTAAAGAAACATACATACATACATACATTTATTCACGCCTTTATTCTCAAAAGGGGTAGGCAGAGCACATGAAACGTATGTCCCAGCGCCACTTTTAGCATAAATGTGGGTATAAAAGATCGACAAAATGTGATATTGCAGTGATAGGTTGCTAGCCCATCGCCCACAACACACTTCATTCCTGGTCCCTTAGTCGACTTTTACGACACCCACGGGAAGAAAGGGGGTGGTGAAATTCTAACCCGACACCGCACACGGGCACAAACAAAGAAACAGTGATGTGATATTTTCTAAACAGCTATGTAAAATCATAATTAGCAAATCTTATCAGATAACAATCATGAAACTCTAATAAAGAACGGAAATGGGGTAATCAGAGTTTAAAGGTGGAGGCACGAACTTTACGCGGTGACCTTGGATTACCTATAGGGAGGTATTTAAGACCTCATACCTTTCTATCTCTGCCTACAGTCACGACCCTCAGACAACAGTCACGATTCATCATCATCATATCAGCCGAAAGACGTCCACTGCTGGACATAGGCCTCCCCCAAAGAGTGCCAAAGTGACCAGTCCTGCGCTACCCGCATCCAGCGGACTCCAGCAACCTTTACCAGGTCATCAGTCCACCTTGCCTGGCGCGGCGTGGGGGCCTACCCACGCCGCGCCTTCCGGTACGTGGTCGCCACTCGAGAACCTTTCCGCCCCAACGGCCATCGGTTCTACGTGCTATGTGCCCCGCCGACTGCCACTTAAGTTTAGCGATTCGGAGGGCTATATCGGTCACAGTCACGATTATCTACATAATTTACTTCAAAAACAAAGACTTTTCCGACTTCCATTCAGTACTTCGCCTCTTTTGAAGAGTTCCCTCAATTTCCCATCCCTAAGGATCCCATCACCAGACCCTGACCTGATGACCGTGGGGCCATCAGGGAAGAGTACGCTTTCAAACAAAAAAAGAATTTATAAATCGGCCCAAGCGTCTTCGAGTAACCTGGGAACATACACTGATGATTCCTCCTAACTTATTCCTGGTTATGCCCTAAAGGAGCCTGGCGTCGGCTTTGGCAACTATTCCCAAGGTTTCGCATAGGCATGAGTTTTACGAAAGCGGCTGCCATCTGACCTTCCAACTCAGAGGGAATCGAGGAACATACATCAAAAAGTTTCCGCCGATTAGAGAACCTCCTCCTTTTTTGAAGTCGGTCGGCAAAGTCAAGGGCTAATGTTGAATAACTAATTTCTATAAGATCCTAGCGGCCAGCCTCATGGTAAGCAGGTACAGCGGGCTACATAAGCCTCTGAAGTACTTACTAGGTAACTGATTTAACTTGTACTGTTCGTAGTTAGTTGTCCATACAAATCTCTCTCTGGGTGCCCTGAAAACCGGCGCCTTTAGCATATATAGCCGAGTTGAGTGGCATCAATTTTGGTGCATCTCAGTTTAATAGACACATGTGTAATTTCATGTCAAACCAAATGTATATATTTCTTTCTTTCTTTCTTCAAAAATAAGGCAACCATTTTTCAATCTATCCAAAATAATTGTAAACTGGCAAACTTATGTATGTTCTTTGGCACTCTTTTGAGGAACTCGTCTTCCGGCTAAGTGTGGAGTAAGTTCGGTGAAAACCCATTTTTTTCTCCCTATTTTCTCCCTCTTTCCCCCTTTTTACCCCCCTTTTTTAAATTGCACCATTGTGCTATCGAATGATGGCGATAGAAAGCGGCCATACACGAGATAAACTCTCATTCGAACCATCTCAGCAAGTAATTGATACCAGTGCAAAAAGTAGAGGACAGCAAAAGCTTGTACCATTTTTTTTTCACAAAGCTTATATCGCTGTCCCTGTCTCGGTGATGCATCCTGAAGGAGTCTGCTTACTACCTAATCCTATAAATATAGATGCAACCTAGATCGAACCCATGTGGCAAACAAGCATACAGTCTGATAGTAAACAGACTTCGTAACCTATGGACGCATGTTCAAAAAGTTACAAGCCGATGTAATAACGTACAATATCATGCTTATTCAATACTCGATCCAAACTGATTAACTTATTTTATTCTTATTTTTATTAATACCGCATTCAAGTTGGGCTTTTACATTTTATCTTTTAAGTGACAGTAAACTTTTTGTTAATGAGCTTTTTTCTCTTGATTACAAATCCGCAAGCATAATAAGCGCATGAATGTACAAATTAAGCATTAAAGTCTTAATTAAGATTAAAAACTTATCATTTCGTGTCGATATACTTTACATTTTAAATGTATCAACCTTTTCCATCCTCTCTGCAATTAAATAATTTTGACATAATTGCTTATCGTCCAAATCTTTTGTGATATAAGTATATGAAGTAATGTTGACCATCGTACAACCTACTAGCTTTTTCTACTTACTTCTTGATTTTACATCATATAGGTAAATTTTATGCAATACGTTCAACACATTCCTAGTAACAGTTTCAATAAAAAACTTCAGAGTATCCTTTTATTGACGTTATTCTTATTTAATTAATGTAAATGCTACTGTAATTCAAATACAATTGTAAAAGGTTTCAAATATACTTGGATAAAAACAACAACACATTTTATTCGTGTATCAAATTTTTTAACCTAATATCGACTTCTATTTCCGCGACAATTAAACGATTAAACAATTTGAACGTACAATATCTATTAAAACTTGTGTACGTTCAAATACTTCAAATGTATTAAAGCGTAATTAAAGTGAAACATTCCAATACTCACCTCTAATCGTGCTCGGCATTTTGAATCCTGTCTTGCACAACACTATAACCAATTTTAAAAAGTTACGAACAACACACTCTGCACAGATTATCCGAAATCCGCCATGACACCACGCACAACACTTTTCCCGCCAAAGCAGCTGTCAGACGTGCTGCAGACGTGGTGTAAGCTACGGTTGTGTTTTTTCGCTGCGCGTTGGCGCGAGTAACTGTATTTTTTCTTGATGGTAACGGTGAGGCCGGTTCGTGGTTCTAGCGGTAGCTCGGGTCCCGGGTTTGGGGCTGAAGTGGGGCATAGGGCCAGGCTTTGACCAGTAAGTGCTGACTGCTGGTGGACTGGTAGAAATTGGCATGAGATCAAGTTGCTTGTGTATACGGTAATATTTTTTTTGTACCGTAACTTTTAAATAGATGAGTAAAGAAGGTTGTTCGTAGACAGTGTTACCTACTCATACTCATTTATTGATAAAATATAAAACTTGCACTCAAGTCAATAAAAATTAGATTTTCAAATTACATTACAGCTAAAAAAAATATATATCTATTCTAATTGGTTAATTTTGAGGTTTTAATTGTTTACTCACCACGGGCGGTAGTACAGAAAGCATCAGAACGCATATTTTGTCAAATACATGGGATCTGAGCCATTCTTTGTTTTACCGCTCTCCCTTTGGTAAGAAATGTAATTACTATTGACTAACGTAAAGGTTTACGGTATTGACATCCCATGGTCAATGGTCAGACACCCCCCCCCCCCCCCTCCTATTTGGAAATTACTTAATATATGGACAGCCCCTATTTTCTATAATGTGCTCCCTGCCGAGTTGTTGTGACTACAGAATATCTTCATGCTAATAATAAATAAAAATTTCGAGCATAAAAACTTTAGTCTATGTGCACAAAATTGATCATACTTTTGGTAGTTTAAGTCCCGTAAGGAACATATAACTCGTAAAAGGAAGGTTCAAGCACATAGCAAAAACATTTAAAAAGTCTTTGGCAGGCTAACCACCAAGTTCTATTGTAATATGTAGGCTAATTATTTAAAAAGAAACCTTAAGAGGAAACACTAAGGTCAAGATAATTGAGAAATAGGTATTTGTAAAATGTATTGCTGTCGCGCTAACCTCAAACCTCCCCCCGCAGAGCGCGATACAGACTGCAGCTTGGACCGAAAATACCTATTAAAATTATATAAAATCAACGTTTCGTAGTCCCCTGATTTCTTTTCCAAAACTTGACCTTTTTAACTATTTTTTTATTCAAAATCAAAGAAAGGCTTTGGCCATGTTCCTATGTTTTCCTTTTTTGAAATAATCTAGTCAAGATTGTTGTCTGGATGATGGAACACAGCGGAAAATCTGGCATTTTTTTCAGGTTTTTGAAGGTTAATATCTCTATTAAGAATAAATTTATGAAAAAAAGGAAAACATAGGAACATGTCAATAGTATAGCCATAGATTTATGGAAAAAAATATAGCTCTATTGCCATTATCCAGGGAGAAAACAGGGGACTACGTTTCTATGGAAAAAGGGCCGTTGTGTTTCCTCTTGAGGAGTGCCATCACGGTCGGGTCAAGTCAACGCTCCATACAAACTAAGTTTGGTTCTCATTTTAAAACGGCATACTGGAATACCATGAAACTTTGTATACACAATGGGATCGGCCATACCTAGGTCAGAAACTAGTTTGACTTGCTATAAATTATAATAAAAATTAACTACAACTTAGAAAAGTTGAGCAACCCCGCCATTTTCATTTCAAAGTCCAATATCTCAAAAACGGCTGAACAGATTTTCATGAAACATGGCTAAGAACACTCGGGATAAAATTATCTATGACACAAAAAAACTAAACGTATATCGGTTCATCCGTTTGGGAGCTATGATACCACAGACAAATACACAGATACACAGACAGACACGTTAAACTTATAACACCCCTCTCTTTGCGTCGGGGGTCAAAAACCTATTAAAGGCTTTTGTATGAAAAACGTTCCACTCGCTCTATATTTTCCCATTTAAATTTCTAACATCAGAAACCTTAAAAAAAGTATATAAAGGTACATGGACCTTAGTTCGGTATTAAAATATTTATAAGTAGGTTCTACATCTGAATCGTTAAAAAGATTACGGTTACGTTTCTTATGATTACTTGGAAAGTGGAAACGGAAGACGATAAAATATATTTCAGCAGTTTTATTTGTTTGGCTGAAACCAAAGGTTGTCTGGAAGAGATCGATCATTAGCGATGAGACCGCCTAGTTGTCCCGTTGTATAGCATAAGGTCCTTGTGTTATCTGAGATTGTAGTCAGCTTTGTAAGTTTGTATTTTTAGGGTAATCTAGGAAACCGCTTATCCGATTGAAAAAACTCTTTCACCAGCGTGTAGAATGGACTTTCTGGATGGTTATAGGATATATTTTATCCCGCAGGTTAGCGTGCGTTCTTTGCAATACGCTGACGAAGCCGCGCGGGCAGCTAACTATTGAATAAATAAAGATACTACCAAACATAATCGTTACAAAGAATCCCACCCAAGCACAGTAATAAGCATATAAAAATTAAACACGCGAATTCAAGGAAATTCCGATAACACGACTTGGCATCTTTTGAACAACCACAAAATTAAACGTCATACATTCAATACAACGTTCATAATTTTTGTGAATCGAAATTATGGAATTCGTAAGCTGCGTTCACATCGACGAGGTTCCGTTTCGTGAACGAGCGACCTAAGCAAACGAAATTCTAACCGATATTCTATTCTACTCTATTCTCTCCGGTTCAGCTTGAGCACACAATCTTTCGTACATCTGTCTGTTCGCCTGCTTCCCTGTACAGATCGCATCCCAACTGATTCTCGTGATTTTTTTACCGAGGATTCAGTTTTCCTTTTTTAACCCCCGACGCAAAGAGAGGGGTGTTATAAGTTTAACGTGTCTGTGTATCTGTGTGTCTGTCTGTGGTATCGTAGCTCCCAAACGGATGGACTGATTTGAATGCGGTTTTCTTTGTGTCATAGATAAGTTTATCCCGAGTGTTCTTAGCCATGTTTCATGAAAATCTTTTCAGCCGTTTTTGAGATATTGGACTTTGAAATGAAAATGTCGGGGGTTTTTAACTTTTTTAAATTTAAG
Source organism: Epinotia bilunana (assembly GCA_947049275.1). NCBI lineage: Eukaryota > Metazoa > Arthropoda > Insecta > Lepidoptera > Tortricidae > Epinotia > Epinotia bilunana. Next base: position 9,070,818 of record OX346278.1, on the reverse strand, counting down.
TTCACCATTTGTTTAGCTCAGAGCCACTCCCTAGTTAAAATGTATTTAATTTAAGATTAAACTGAAAGAAAAATGGACGGTGCAAGACCAATGCATTGTGGTTCACAAACTCACGCAAGTATTCTTAAAAGGGCGAACCGAGAGTAAGTATTCTTAAAGGGGTAAGCAGAGAACATGAAATATATAGGTTTAAAGTTGAAGATGAAAAAAAAACGAAAATTCATATGAATCATTAACTTCATTGAATTTTAATATAAAGAGGCGATGCACTGTGTTGAGAGAGGGTACCTTTATTTGTCTCTGTCTGACGGTCGATACAACGAATTGACAAATATTTAATTGGCTTCCAAAATACAGGCTTGCCCTAGTTTGGGTTCCACTGACTAAATTGTAATGTTTGTAATGTGTTTACGTCCTGAATAAACTTTTTTATTTCTTTTGCTTTCATTTCATTTCAAATAATAGGTCGGTCGGTCTGAAGTCGTAAGCGTGCATAGGCTATGGCGTCTGCTAATCAGATTGGTCGTATGCTCGTTGCCACCTCATCTTATACATAAAAACCGTTAAAAATAGTGACTTGATCTATAAAAAAAGATGTGCAGCCTACAATGTGGCACAGCCTTAACGGGCGTGTAAACAAGCCCTTATGAATCACATCGGCATCCCGCGTAAACAAAACTGTTGAGGTCGTTCAACCCAACGGTAACTGCAACCTGACTCGACCGGTGCTGTGCTGTGACGTCACGGCGCTACTGGTACAGCTATATCTGGCGGGGAGTAGTGGAACTAACGTAATCAAGGTGCGTTGATTTGTCAGGTTAGTTGTAAAATAGTTGTAAGTATTGTGAGAAAATGCATTTGATGAACCTATTGATAATGTCTGAATTTAATAAAACGTGGAATTCATGGGGCGTGACATAAAACTACTCGGGCCATAAATAAATGCCATCTAGGGGCAAGTAGTAAAACTAAAGGTTTTTAATTTAGTTTCTACTCTATGCCATAAAAAGTTTAAGCACTTCTACTCAATTCTAAAAGAAATGTGTACAGTTTAGTGATCAGCCATAGAATTTGTTTATTAATTACCTAAGTAATTAGTGAAATCAAAATTATATATTTTATTGGAATCAAAATTGTATGTTTTATTATTCGCAATTCGCAAAGTGGTCACTGGTCGGGTACAGTGAATATAGAGGCCATCACCCATATTACTGTTACTTGCAGAAGTTGCAAGTCGCTGAAAAATACATTGAAAATGTTCCAAAACCGCATCTTACATTTAACTTTTCTTAGTCGTGGCTAACCACGCCGTGGCGCTTATTAGCGAGCTCTCTTGTCGAGTAGTGAATTCATTTATAGCGACATCTATTGATAAACTTGCATACTACATACTTACCTGCGTTTGCAGCACGAACTTGTGCTCATGCCAGACGAATTATTATTATGCAAATCCACTAGATGGCGTTACGGGTAGTAAACAAACCGTGAATAGCGTGAATTCGCCATCATCCTACCTATCATCCATTCATTCATTGTGATTGTGAGTTGGTCGGTACTCGTTTTCTTGTTTGTGAGAACATTAAAAAACAAAACAATTTCTGACTCAATTATATGGTTTTAGTGGACAATAAACTGAAATCTAGTGTATTGTGGAACTGTTTATCTAATAATAGACAGTGGTGACAGTTTTCTGCTCGTTTTGAGACGATTCTTTGGATTTTGCATAACGGTAAGTCTGTAGTCTTTATGTTCGACATTCGCGATGCAATTTGCAATTACTTAATAATCGTGAACGTACATTAGATACGTGCGTTTATCGCTGGCTTAGTAAAGAATTATTACTAGCAGTTTTATGGCTTACAACAATGCTACTTCGCTAAAATTTGTATAAACTAACCTAACATTTTAGTAGTAGAGTAGGCCTTTCGGTGTTGAGATTATTTATGTTTATCGTTTAGCTGTGTTTATGGTGTATGATTATTACAATTGTTATGAAAATATCACAAGTCTGAGAAATTGCCGGGCGAGAACCAAATTAAACTTTTTAATCCGTCCCATAGAGATTAACGGAGAATTTTTTCAATTATATTGGTTTCCAGTGTTTTTATCTGTCTTCTATGACGACGACCCACAATTAATGAGGCCTACCATTGTACTGTAGTTTGCATTGTATTGTAATGTACATTACGTCTGATTACTCGTAAATCGCAACAAAGATATACTTAACTATAAGGATAACCAACAATCTATTTCGGGCTACTCGCAGTCTCACCGGAAATGTGACTAATTTAGGCACTTAGCTACCTAAGTGTACCTACCTGTCCAAATTTGCCGATAACTACCCATTCCATAACATTCGAATTTTAACGAACAAATACCTACATCTACATTTCTTCGTATTATATATATAATATAATATGTTATATAGTATGATGTAGTTAGGACTACCTTCTGCCCGCGACCGTCCGCGTGGAACTCGTTTATTATCGTAGCTCCATACAAACATTTAACCCCTCAGGGGATGGTTTTCGGAATAAAACTATTATATTTCCCTGGGTTTTTTTTTATATACAACGACGGTGCCAAACAAGCGTACGGCCCGCCTGATGGCAAGCGGACACCGCAGCCTATAGACGCATGCAACTCTAAAGGAGTAACATAGGCGTTGCCGACCCTTGATATGATTGAAGATTCGCCGTGTTGATTCAAATTGGGTTCCCTCTATTTGGCATCAATTTGATTGTCCGAAACGTTTTTCGCATAGGTAACAGACTTGGCATACCTATCCGGTTTTCGCCAAATGTTAATGTGGCAGAAATCTTACTTAGAATTTCTAAAAATCCGAACATGTGTTACTACGAATTTAAATTTGCATAATATTGTTTTGGCCGATTATATTTACGCATAATTTTGTTTAGCATAATTTTATTCGGTACTTATACCTATTATCGATTGTCCGATACTTACTAAGCAGACTTAAAACGGAATGAGATATGGTGCGGGGTGGAATATAGTAGATTAGGTTAGGGCAGTGGGAAAAAGGGGGCTCGGGGGGCGAAGCCCCCCGCAGTAAAACAACAACAAATAACCGTAACAATGGTAGGTTTTATTTGTAGGTTAGGTTATGGTTATCTTCTGTCCCTTAGAGCGAAAATAGGCAAAATTTCATTCAAATGTCCACTTCTTACTTATTTAAGCATGGACATGATTTGTAGCATCAAAATCATGAACAAATAATATTCGGACTATTGAAATTCGGCGTAATCGAACTATGCGAATCTCGATTCTGCCAAAACAGTTTATGAGCAAAATCGATGGCTACAGATTATGCCAAATAGAATTCTTACAAAAAAAATAATGCCAAAACAGGGGGAACCACTCACACTATGTCCATACCAAATTTCGTTCAGCGTTTTAAGCGTGATGAGGTAACAGACAGACAGACACACTTTCGCAGTTATAATATTAGTATGAATCAAGCTGTTTGAAAGGTACATAGATTGATGATTGAACACCTCAAGGAGCCGCCTTCGAAGCTTTGGCCTCATGGCCAGGAAACTCCTGTAGCACTCCATCAATGAATGAAACAAGCCTAGAATAGAAGTCTTCGTCATTCCATGTTCACCGAGTTCTCCCCCTAATTAAAGTAGCAAGCTGGTATGCGATAATCCGTGAGTGCCGTTTACAAAAGGTGCGCATACGCATACCTACTTTGGGTGGGTTGCACCAAAACGTCTGTGATCGTAAGCGGAGTTCGTTAAAATCGAATTTTCATCCAAACTATGCCTTTAAAAATCCGATTTTCAAAATTGTTTAAGATTCCGCAGTAAGCTCGATTCTCCATACAAACGTAGTTACGCTCTCATTTTAAAACTACGTGTTGGATAGTAACGAAACTTTGCACAGACAATGACATGAGGTATATCTATGTCTGTAATTAGTTTATGTAGCTTCAGATACCATAATAAAAAAATACAGCGATTTTAAGTTTTTCATAGAAAACTTATTTTTGCTGTATTTCGTTTTTTTTATAAACTGGAATCATATAAACTAATTACAGACATAGATATAGCTCATGTCATTGTATATGCAAAGTTTCGTCACAATCCAACACGTAGTTTTAAAATGAGAGCGTAACTACGTTTGTATGAGAAGGTGAAATTCGGCCAAGCTTAATGCGCTCTTAATAATTAAATTCCATCCAATTAATTTTTTTATAAAAGCAATGTTTTACACGTCAATCCTACTAACATTATAAATGCGAAAGTTTGGATCTTTGGATGTTTAGATGTTGGTTACTCAATCACGCTTAAGCGGCTTAACCGATTTGGATGAGATTATGCACGAAGATAGTTTATAGCCTGACTTGAAATATAGGATAGTTTTTATCCGGGGTCCACGCAGACGAAGTCGCGGGCAGAAGCTAGTAAGATATACAATTAAGATTAAGTTTATACAATGATAAAATTTTAATGGCAGTCAGTGACAGTTATTAATGACATATAGTATGCTGGCCCCTATTTCACGAACTCGACAATTGTCACCTGACATCGACAATTATCCGTACATTGATGGATCCACATGTAACCTAGCAACCACCTTAATTTCTAGAACAAGCAATCCATGGCGAATTGTCAGTGTCCGGTGACAATTGTCAAGTTGGTGAAATAGGGGCCTGGTAGTTTCCCCTATGCCAGCAGCAGAAGTAGCGTCGCGGGCCTAGTGCTCAAAATAATCTACACACTTACTCTTAACGTCAATATAATAAGAACTGTGTTGATCAGCAGGTCGATCACGTAACGCATTGTACAGTGAGCGTCATATAGTAGGACGTATATAGGAGCGACGCGCCCTCAAGAGCGCGTGAAGTTCAGGTTCCTCCAAAGGAGAAGCCCCCGCGCACCGATGTGGATAAGGAGGGTTTTACAACGGTGTCGAGGAAGCGCAAGCCGCGCAAGAGTCAGTGTGGTACTGCAGAACCGGTTGGTTCCGGTCTGCGGGTTGCCACACCGAGCAAGGCGCTATATGTATCGCGCCTGCATTACACTGCCACGGCTGATGATGTGGTGGAGTACGTTCGTCAGAAGACCGGCTTCTCGCTGAGGGTATTCCAGCTGCGTTCGCGCCACTATGTGCACTTCAGCTCGTTTGTGGTGCGCGTGCCGCGACCGCTGCAGGAGACCATCGCATGTGCTGACTTCTGGCCGAAGGGTGTCGTGTTTCGATGGTTCCGGGGCAATCTGCCGAATCCTACACCGGAGATGACGATGCAACGGGGCCACGCCGTTTCGTCGCCTAAATAGTATTATTTGTTGTTTTTAGTTTCGTGACGCATTGGTTATTACTGTAATGTCACGTAAATGTATTTGTCAATGAATAAATAAATAAATAAATAGTTAGTAGCAGCCCAAGGTAGCCAAATATTTCGGTACACGTCTTTATTACTTTAAGAATAAGGTTGTGTTACGAAATATTTGGCTACTCGGGCTGCTACTAACTATATGACGCTGACTGTACGTACGATAGGATATAATTACCAGCGAAGTCGCAGCGTGTGTAGGCCCCCCATAAGGTGGACTGATGACCTGGGCCCTATTTCACCACCTTGACGATTGTCACCTGACAATGAAAATTCCACGTACACTGCTGGGCCAATAAGCTGTCCAGCAACCAGCTTAACCTGTCGACGCAGCCACGTAAAGCGAATTGTCATTGTCAGGCGACAATGGTCGATTTGGTGAAATAGGGGCCTGGTAAAGGTCGCGGGAGTCCGCTGGATGCGAGCGCGGGACCGGTCATTGTGGCACTCTTTGGGGGAGGCCTATGTCCAGCAGTGTACTTCTTTTTTACCTATAATATGTATTCACTCACAGTTTTATAAATATGTATACTGCAACCTTATTGTTGCAGAAATAAGGTCTGCCTACATATTTTTGATACGTTGTGGTGCCCTTGACTGTACCTAAGTTTATGGTTGGTTAGTCTTTATGGCATTTCTATTTTGACGATCTTACACACTAAAACCCTAGCTTAGACCTAAAGCGACATTATTTTACATTAAACCATTCCGAATACTCCATTAAACTCATCTTAGCTACAAAATGGACCAAATACAATGAAAGCAATGAAATAAAACTGAGGCACCATCTTTGAAAGTGGGAGCGGAGGCCGCCATAGCTATCCTGTTTCAAGCTATTGGGAGAGTGTTGCGGTCTCGTTCTCACATCTCATTGCCCTTAGACGTGTGACATCCCTGCGGGCTTAACTCTGCGGTTTAGGGTTGGCTGTGGTATTTTAAATTTATTATTTTTCATGTACTTAAATACTGATTTAAATTACGTAGTAAAATAATGGTATTAAGGACCATAATAGACCTTACGCTAGTTATCGAGATAATAGTTCCTTGGGGTTGACGCAGCATGTCTTTTTCTTCCACACCTCTCTATCGCTCATAAATGACTTTTATTTGTGAGATTTCGGCTACGTAACCGTAAAACCAACCTCCCTCTCTGTCCCACTTGCTTATTCGAGTAATAGAGAGGTATATACAATCGAACTTCTTTTTCGTTTGCCGGCCGCTCTGCACGGCTATCGCAGCACGGCCCGCGAGCTATGTCGCGGCGAGATACACTATCCGTCTGTTTCGAACTTGAATGCTTTGAAAGAGTGATAGTCTACGTAACCTTCTAAGGGCCTATGCAGACTGCGTTTATTTACTCGTGATTTGACACAAACTCGCGTCGAAGGCTTTAAGGGGATGCCTTAATACGAGGCGACCACGCCCCCTTGACAGAGACGCGCTTATGCCTTTCGCGCACGAGAAAAAGAGACGCAACACTCTTCGGGAATGGCTTTTTTGGACAAATTCCGATAAATACGTAACTTAGTGATGTTTTATTTATATTTCATTAAGTGATATTTTAGATGAGATTAAAATACTATAATATTAACACTTGTTTGTGTCGTAAAATAATGTATTGTTTGAGTAGGCTGAGTAAAAAAAGGAAAATAAAGACCCAACTTTGGATTTTATTTCTATAGACGAAATTTTAGGCAATCATGTATCGATTAAATCAGAATATCATAAACATAAACAATCATATAGTTAAGAATCATATATCTGAAAATTAGACCTTCAGAACGGCGGTTCAAAGCACGCGATAATTTCCATTGCACCCCCTGAAAACGCAGTCTGCATTAGCCCTAACAAAAAGTAAAGTCCCTCTCTGTCCCTCTTACTAGCTCCCTCCAGAGGGAGACACACAATCGTTTTCGTCGCGGCAGCCCGGATGACTCGGATATTTTGTTGTCCAGTTGTGACAACCCTAAACGGCTGCGCATAAAATCAATATTTATGGCCGGCGATACATTTCACCTCAGCTCCACCTAGACGGACAAACGTACACACCTATATATGTATACGATGGCCCGGGCCCCGGATGAGTAGCTGGTTTGTGCGATAAGTTGGGCTATTGTGGGTTTAAAGGTATGGGAGTAAAAAAATGCGTGTATAGGGAGATTATCTATGGTATCCATCCATACTAATATTATAAATGCGAAAGTGTGTCTGTCTGTCTGTCTGTCTGTTACCTCTTCACGCTTAAACCGCTGAACCGATTTGGATGAAATTTGGTATTGAGATAGTTTTAGTCCCGGGGAAGAACATAGGATAGTTTTTATCCCGGAAATCATACCCCAAGGGGATGAAGGGGGGGCTGAAAGTTTGTATCGAGCTACGATATAAACGAGTTCCACGCGGACGGAATCGCGGGCAGAAGCTAGTAATAATATAAGTTTTACGTCTTTCTAGTTTCTAGTTGCGAGACATATTGGTTGTTACGGTTTTTATATGAATCGATTCACGTTCACTTTACAAACGATTATCGATAGTTGATGATGTCAGTTCATCATCATCAAACATCAAAAACGCACCACATTGATATTCAAGTTCTCACTTCTGCCGGCACTCCCGGAGTGCAACCCGGTCGTTTTTTTGTCGATTAATTTATACGATTTTTTTAAGTCAGTCTCGCGAGCTCTGCAGCTCACAGGAACATCCATACTAATATTATAAATGCGAAAGTGTGTCTGTCTGTCTGTTACCTCTTCACGCTTAAACCGCTGAACCGATTTGGATGAAATTTGGTATAGAGATAGTTTGAGTCCTGGGGAAGGACATAGGATAGTTTTCATCCCGGAAATCATCCCCCAAGGGGATGAAGTGGGGGGTGAAAGTTTGTATGGAGCTACGATATTTAAACGAGTTCCACGCGGACGGAGTCACGGGCAGAAGCTAGTTAGTATTATAAAGAGGAAAAGTCTGTCAGAAGCTTTGTTAGTTTGTACGTAGTAGTCTCCGGAACGATAGATTTCAAAAAATGTTTCATCCGTGTGTAGAATGGACCTTTGAGATTGATGTATTTATCCCGCGTTTTTGCCTGCGTTCTGTGTAACACGCAAGTCCGGGCAGTACTTTGATATAAAATGAGCTTTGTGATATTTAAACCAACAATACATTTTTCAACTTCTATTTTTCTATTTAAGTTTATAATGGTTTTACCCAATGGCAGAGTTTATTTGATTACAGTTTAGAGATTTGACCGGGATAGAGCTTTGATCAGAGTGACCAGGATCTACTTACTTACTAAAAAAAATCCATGCCAAAAATGTTACTTTGGTACACTCAGCCTCATATAGTTAGTAGCAGCCAATCGTAATCGTAATTGAAAACGTTTTGACAAGTCGGTTAAAGCCATGGCTCCGCGCGTGCGCAGGTAAAAATCTCCGCATGCTAATCTTCGCCCATTATTCCGAGTTGTCACCATTTGGGGCCTCGGAGTGGGGTGACCATGAGTTTGGTCCTCGGTAAGGTTTAGGTGAGGTAGGGCACAGCGAAATGTCATCCCGCTCGAATGTGGTGCAGCCCGACTGGGGGAGTACCTCCGCCTTGCGGAAGACCACAGCCATAATAACACTACTACTTGCTCTGTAGTAGTGTTGTGTTCATGGAGGTGAGCAAGGTCGCCAGAGCTCCCGAGGATGCGTTGTGTTGAGAGCGAGGGAATTTGTTCCTTCTGCTGTCAACCCGGCGAATCCTCAAACATATCAAGGGTCGGCAACGCCCATGTTACTCCTTTCGAGTTGCATGCGTCTATAGGCTGCGGTGTCCGCTTACCATCAGGCGGGCCGTACGCTTGTTTGCCACCGTCGTTGTATTAAAAAAAAGCCTGTTACGTTTTACTACGACAGGAAAAAAAAGCTCACTACTGCAATAATTAAGCTCCTGCCTAATACTGATAAGCAGACACAAGCGTGCTGCCGACCCCTTATTGGTTTGAGGCTTCTTCGTTGATAGCTAGAGACGAACGCGAGTCCGTCACTCTCAACACAACACGTCCACGGGAGTTCTGGTGCATGAGCGTTTTCAAAGACAACTTGGTAGATTTTACGACATGTATCCATACTAATATTATAAATGCGAAAGTGTGTCTGTCTGTCTCTGTCTGTTCCCTCTTCACGCTTAAACCGCTGAACCGATTTAGGTGAAATTTGGTATATAGATAGTTTGAGTCCCGAGGACGGACATAGGATAGTTTTTATCCCCGAAATCATCCCCTAATCCCCTAAGGGGGTGAAATGGAGGGGTTAAAGTTTGTATGGAGCTGCGATATAAACGAGTTCCACGCAGTCTGTCTTTCTGTCTGTTACCTCTTCACGCTTAAACCGCTGAACCGATTGAGATGAAATTTGGTATAGAGATAGTTTGAGCCCCGGGGAAAGACATAGGATAGTTTTTATCCCGGAAATCATCCCCTGAGGGGGTGAAATGGGGGATGGAAGTTTGTATCGAGCTACGATATAAACGAGTTCCACGCGGACGGAGTCGCGGGCAGAAGCTAGTTATAAAATAAAATAAAAAATCAATCCGCCTATATACGTGCCACTTCTGGGCTTTCATGGTTGAGAGGGAACGCGCAGTAGTCTCTACCTAGTGCGGGTTGGGACTTGTATTAATATGATTAAATAAAAATATGGCTGCTGACTCATCAAATCGAGACACCACTCGCTGAGAGGGTTGCAATGAGCGCTGGGTTTATCTAGGAGATGATATAGCCACTAGAATATTTGTGAGTTAGTTCTGTGCACCCATATTTGTACGCTTGACTGCACCTGCCAGTGGCTGAAAATGGTTTTCAAACATTGAAGGATTAAACGATATGGTACATAGAGAAAGAATATAATCCTTATACTAATATTATAAATGCGAAAGTGTGTGTGTTTGTTTGTCCTTCTTTCACTTCGCAACGGAGCGTCGTATTGATGTGATTTTTTGTATGGAGATAGTTTAGAAGCTGGAGAGTGACATAGGCTACTTTTTCCAGCGGGAAAACATCTAATTCCCACGGGAAAATGCAATATGTTACATTTTCCTATAACCACGCGGGCGAAGCCGCGGGCATCAGCTAGTGGAAAAATAAATGTCTGTAGCCCCCGACAACAGGACAAAGATGGTTTATTTTCCATTATATTATTTCTCTCTTTATCATATCGTTTAAAAATATGATCGGGGTAACTTCCTCGTTAAAAATAACACGAAACAAAAATATTTAATAAAATAATTTGTTTCTTTACGAAGTATTGAAGGATTACATAAACGTACGAACAATAACTTTATTAAGTAAAGTTAACCGACGAATAACCCCCTTATTCATAAAACTTAAAATGCCTCTGCTAAATAAAATGTGCTTTGTCCCTTTCTTACGAACGCAAATGTCAAAGTGACAGAAAAGGACAAACGAATTTTGGCATTTTAGTTAAAACAGGCTTGTAGAACGTTTATGAATACGGCTGTAAGTCTACAAGTGGTTTTTTTTCAAACCTGATTTTTTGCAAATATATCCTACGGTGATCTCCATAAGTAGACACTCCAACGATGAGAAATCTTATCAAGCTTGCTAAAGAAATAAACATACATTCATACCATACTCATCTGTATTTATTTATTATCTCTTTATTCATATTTCTTCTTAAGTTAGGTTTGTACAATAATTATATAAAAAGTAAAATATAAAATATAAAATATATAGGGTGCAGCCGGCAGCGAGGCGGGGCCTAAGCTGCCGGCGGTCAGAACGACAGAGACAGGAACCTCCTGACTATCCGCGCAGTATCCAGGAGTACCGCCTTCTGTATCCGACCCTTGATCCAGCCATCTAGCGAGAGTCTCTTGAGGTGATGGTCGAGACTCTTCGCTATTAAACCGTTCGCCGAAATTTATTGATTTATTATTAAGCATCACCAACAGCGGCAACAATACACAGAAGCATTCTTTTTTTTTAAAGTCAAATTTAATTGCGCCACCAATTACAGGTGAACACAGCATGCATTAAAGAAAGCATCGACTTTAAAAAATTAAATGAAACGAGACATTACAGTAAGGAACACAATACTAGTTAATAATAATAATGAGGTAACTCATGTAAAGGTTCCGACGGAAGACCAGCGCTGGCCTCCTAGGTTAGCACCATGCTGAGTTTCGTGGACCTTGCTACTTCTACTTTACTGTGTTTTGGTTTGTATACCCATTGTTTTGTCCACGAATAAATGTTTTTTTTCTTTCTTTCTTTCTTTCTTTCTTAATATACTAAGAAATAAATTAAGAGATAAGAGGGTCTTAAACGAATGCGAGTTGCTATAGTATGAGGCGTTTCAATCGATCATCGACAGCAATTTCGTCCTGAATCGGTGTAAACTGTAATCTTTAATAAGGCCGCCTGTCTCCCTCTACTCTGAATTTTCTTTTGCAACTGCTTCTTGCGTGAAATCCATATCCATACTAATATTAAAAATGCGAAAGTGTGTCTGTCTGTCTGTCTGTTACCTCTTCACGCTTAAACCGGTGAACCGATTGAGATGAAATTTGGTATGGATATAGTTTGAAGCCCGGGGAAGGACATAGGATAGTTTTTATCCCGGAAATCATCCCCTGAGGAGGTGAAATGGAGGATGAAAGTTTGTATCGAGCTACGATATAGGTAAACGAGTTCCACGCGGACGGAGTCGCGGGCAGAAGCTAGTGTGCAATAAAGAGTAATTGTATTGTATTGTATACTCTCTTTCTATAGCTGTCGAGTATTTTTTTTATCTTATAAGGATAATTTCCAGACTATCCCACACCGTGCTAAAACCATATGCACCCTACTACATGCAACGGCAGCTGCATTCATCTCCGGTTGCTGGCAGCTTATAAAAAAGTAGTTTAAAAAAAAAGGCAGGCCAAATAGACGGCCATATTTAAACAGTTGCTATTTGTAGGATGGTAGTAAACGCACTGACGATGATACCGGAGCCTATGGACGCATGTAACGCAGGAAGACGCGTAGGTTACCGATATTGAACCTCAACTGAAATGAAATGAAATATATTATTAATAACAATTGTTATAAGTCAAGGTACAATATTGACCTTTCAATAGTTTTAAATACATTTACTTAGTTTTTTGTATTATATGTTCGAATATTTTTTTATATGTCACATTTGTAGACTAAAGAACTGGTCATATGAATAAAATGACTCCTGCGTCAACCACTTTTTCAGCCTAACTTTGAATGCTGCGGTGGAAGTCGCATCTCTTAATGCCTCCACCCACCGAACGCGTGTCGTGCACGGCGCGTGTGCAGCGCGGGCCCGCGCAAGTTGTAAAGCATTGAAACTACACTTCAGACACACATCGAACGCGGTCCGAACGCGGCGCTAAAGTTACAACTCGGCAGCGCGGCCGCGTGTCGTGCGCGTCGCGTGTCAAGCGCGGGCCCGCGCAGCTGCTGCGCGGCTGCTGCGCGGCTGCTGCCGCGCTGCTGAGTGTGATAGACATGAAATAGTGAGACACATATTAAATGTGTTGGTAGTGAGAGAGATATGCCGCGCTGCACACGCGTCGCTAACGCGTCACTGACGTGGCGGGCCCGCGCGTGCCCGCGCAGCTGCCGCGCTGCACACGCGTTGCTAGTTGCTACACGCCGCCCGCTTGCGGTGTGAGGTGTGAATATACCGCTTCAACCGCGCCCGACACGCGCCGCGCCCGACACGCGTTCGGTGGGCCTTTAAAGAGTCCGGGAGGCGATTGTAGATAGAGGGGCCTGCACAGTACACGGATCGCTCGGACTTGGCAAGTCTGTGCGAGTCGGGGATCAGCCTGTTGTGGTGTCTATTACTGCGCAGGTTGTAGTTGGTGTTAATGCCTCTGCGCTTAAACAACTGATTGAGCTTTAATTATGGGTATAAGTATAGTTTGGATGACAATTCAATATTATGGTAAAATCGAGGTGATCTGATGATGCAGAAGGTGGCCATGGGAATTCGGTACTTAACTGAAGTAACCCTGTTGAGTTTGGGCTCGTTAGAATCTTCTCAATTTATTTATTTATTTATTTATTTAGCTTACTTAAACTATACATTTTTACATAATATAGGTAAACATATCAGGTAACTAATAATTTCTAAATCAATGAGTAGTTAATGACGGTATACAGTTGGCAATAAAATCTTGTACCAAAAATAAAAAAATGACAAACTTATTTTATTTTATTACATATAATAAAAATTGTTTACTTTCCTGTGAGAGGAGTTGTTAAGACAATATTTGATACAATGTGATAATAATTAATTAATTTAACTGGTTTTACAAGATATTAATAATCAGCATTAAATCAATCCTTGAAGAAGCGCCTCACTCCTGCCCTGCATACTACTACCTAGGGTTTGCAATCCGGATATCCGCCAAATTTCAGATCCGGATTCCGGATCTGACAGGCTCCTGGATCCGGATTTTTCGGATATTACGGATCCTTAAAATACAACCATGAAAACCGAAAATACCGCTACAAAATGAAGTTTTTACTAAGTCCACGCTAAAAACGGAATGATATACCTAATGTAGATCATTCTCAAGCTCTGTTTATATTCGCCACTTCTTCATCCCAGACCAGATTATTTTTTGTTTTTAATTTATTAGTCACAACATTGCGGAATTTGATGTCTAAAGTAGGCGTTGGTTTAAATGCACTAATCCACCGTAGGCACTAAGTAATTATATAAATCCAATATTACTTAGACTATATGTACCTACCTACTTACTAAAGACTTAGTTTAGATGTACCTAAAGAAATATTTAAGAAGTATATTTGACATATTGTAGTCTTTGATTTGACACAAGAATTAAAAAGTAAATGCAGCAACAATACCTACGTTTTATAATTGTAATAAATTATTAGTACTTATTATGGTTTTTACTTATAATATTGTCATGTAAAATAAGAATAGTGCGCTATATATAGTTCACCGTTTTTGCCATTATCTAGACATACCTAGTCTTATTAGCCTAATGAAATGTCCTTTGCTAAACAAACACCTCTTCCCTTGATTTTCTCGATTTCTCTTCCAATCGATTACTGAGTAAGGCGTCCGAGTCATCATGTCAATTTCTTTTACAACCCTATCGAATTAACTGTATACATAGAGCTCATTGAAATGTATGTACGAGCACCAGGTACGGGGTTAACGCGACCTGGTTGTAGTTATTCAAGTGACAGCTTTCAGTGACTAAACTAACTTTGCTAGTTAGTTTGTAGTCGTAGGTTAAAAGTTGAAACTTCCTACTTTATACCAAAAAAAACCTTGTGGATCCGTTTAATCCGAAAAATCCGGATATCCGGATCCGTTCGATTTAAATATCCGAAATATCCGGATCCGAAATATTGGCGGATCTTGCAAATCCTACTACTACCCTAGTGATAAAATAAAAACTGTTTGGGTCCTTAAGTACTAGGTGGTCGCCAACCGGCTCACGGAACCCTCCAGGATGGGGCCTGTCTTTGTTGTTAAAATTAGCCATAGAAAGGTCCTACAAAGAGTCGATAAACTATTTATAAGAAGCTGAAGTGTAATCATGGTCTATGCTTTATAGTGGAATGGAGGCGTTATGTCCTTAAGCAGAATAAAATCAACAAAGCAACAGCATTTATACGAACTTATCATTACAGGCAATCCATAACGTAACCATCGTCGATACACTAATCGCCTATGTCAGTACCACTACTACCACTTCAAAACGACACATAATACCAATTTATATTTACCGTCCATAAAGCCACCACCTTTCAAGTAATAACCTCAAGAATGTAGTAAAAATATTAGTTTCACATTTCCCCCACGCGCAAAGAAATCTTTGCAAACCGAGTACTTCGACTACAAGCCTGAACGTAGCAAGTTCCAATTCAGTACCAATAAGAATGCAGTCTTATTAATAGGATACTAAAGTGCTTTTTAGAATGGCGAAAGATTTGAAATTAGAATATTCGCGCTTAAAGCCGCGACGTCTCTTTCTATCAAAATCCCACATATTACACAAAACCGTGCAAGGAGGAATTCGAAATTTGAACACCATTGGACACAGTGCAAAGCCGTTACCATGTAAAACGCGTCACTCTTTACAAAAAGCGACTTTATGCAACATTATTATGGTCCATTTTTCTATAGAACGATACAAATGGACATCCTTGTGCTCGCTTGATGGAAAACGTATGTACGCGTAAGGTCATTGCTCCTTGCTACTGGCCAGTTTTCCTTGAGCTCCCATGTGTCTATGTTTTACACTGCTCTATGGGTTTAGAGGGGGAGAGTGGTGTTAAGGCGTGGGTCTTCGTTGCCTGTTTGCTTCGCCGGTTGACAGGTTGACATAGCTATTGCTTGTTTTGTTTCCATTGCATGTACGTTTGTTAATCAATAAGGTGGGTGTTTTTCAGAATAGTAAGATGGCTGACCCATCCAGTGTACATGTAAATTAAGTCTTGCGCTCACGGCCCGAAGGTTACTACTTACAGTTACTAATTTAATGAACTATAATTATGGTTTTTTCCTTTTGCCCTTCGTAAATGTCTGTCGGACCTATTTGAGTAACAATGGCGTTGAGATTAGTTTTATCTTTATGGCAAATGGTGTATTGGTATATTATTTACTAGCTTCTGCCCGCGACTCCATCCGCGTGGAACTCGTTTATATCGTAGCTCCATACAAACTTTCACCCCCCACTTCATCCCCTTGGGGATGATTTCCGGGATAAAAACTATCCTATGTCCTTGCCCAGGACTAAAACTATCTCTATACCAAATTTCATCCAAATCGGTTCAGTGGTTTAGGCGTGAAGAAGTAACAGACAGAAAGACAGACACACTTTCGCATTTATAAAAAAAAAGATTGAACTTTATTTCAGAGAAAAGATAAATATGTTACATTTCCAGCGATAAAGGCTTACCCCCTTATTCATAAAACTTAAAATGCCTCTGCTAAATAAAAGTTGCTTTGTCCCTTTCTTACGAATACAAATGTCAAAGTGACAGATAAGGACAGACGAATGTTAACGCCATTTTAGTTAAAAAAGACTTATAGGACGTTAATGAATACGGCCATTAATCTTATTATTTTAAGATTTTATAATACTAGCTTCTGCCCGCGACTTCGTCCGCGTGGAACTCGTTTATATCGTAGCTCGATACAAACTTTCATCCCCCATTTCACCCCCTCAGGGGATGATTTCCGGGGTAAAAACTATCCTATGTCCTTCCCCGGGATTCAAACTATCTCCTTACCAAATTTCATCTCAATCGGTTCAGCGGTTTAAGCGTGAAGAGGTAACAGACAGACAGACAGACAGCAGACACACTTTCGCATTTATAATATTAGTATGGATTAGTGTGGATTTTTTAAATCTTTATTGCACAAAAGAACAACTTATCGACCTTATCTTACAAAAGGCGGACTTAATGCCTTAAGCATTCTCTACCTGTCAACCTTTGGGCAAAGTAGACAAATATTACTAGCCTTTGCCCGCGACAATTAATACTATTCAATATCTAATACCTAATACTTCTAATAGCACATACGCTACACCACATGCAGAACGTCAACATCGCAGTCCCATAGTAATCTCCACTCCCTTTTCATCCCTTTAAGGGATGATTTCCGGGATAAAAACTATCCTATGTCCTTACCAGTGTCTCAAACTATCTCCGTACCAAATATCATCAAAATCGGTGCATCGGTTTAAGCGTCAGAAGGTAACAGACTTACTTTTTACAATAGCAACAATCGGTATGGGACAATCCATGCTAATATTATGAATGCGAAAGTGTGCCTGTGTCTGTCTGTCTGTTACCACTTCACGCTTAAACCGCTGAACCGATTTGGATGAAATTTGGTATAGAGATAGTTTGAGTCCTGGAGAAGGGCATAGGATAGTTTTATCCCGGAAATCATCCCCCAAGGGGATGAAGTGGGGGGTGAAAGTTTGTATTATATAAACGAGTTCCACGCGAACGGAGTCGCGGGCAGAAGCTAGTCTAACACAAATCGAACTAGCCCCATAGTGCTACGCGCTAATGCGGCTCACCCCGCCGGTCACCCGTCACGAAACTAGACCTCTGCCTACGCTTAGTTAGTACGCATCGCGGTGTCAAGATATATTTGGGGGTGAGCGTTGAGGTGAGCTCAAAACAAGTTACAGAATAGGGGGGCTGAATAAAATATAGGCCTATGTTATGGGTATTGGGTACTAGACGACGATAGATTTCATCATCATCATCATCATATCAGCCGAAAGACGTCAACTGCTGGACATAGGCCTCCCCCAAAGAGTACCAAAGTGACCGGTCCTGCGTCACCCGCATCCAGCGGACTCCCGCGACCTTTACCAGGTCATCAGTCCACCTTGTGGGGGGTCTACCCACGCCGCGCCTTCCGGTACGTGGTCGCCACTCGAGAACCTTTCCGCCCCAACGGCCATCGGTTCTACGTGCGATGTGCCCCGCCCACTGCCACTTAAGTTTAGCGATTCGGAGGGCTATATCGGTTACCTTGGTTCTGCTGCGGATAGCCTCATTTCTGATGCGGTCACGCAGAGAAAATCCCAACATAGCCCTCTCCATTGCCCTTTGGGTGACTTTGAGCCTTCTCAAGAGGCACATAGTAAGCGACCACGTTTCGGTGCCATACGTCATCACTGGCAACACACACTGGTCAAAGACTCTCGTCTTGAGACACTGCGGAATATTGGACGAAAAGATGTGCCGTAGCTTCCCGAACGCTGCCCGCCGAGTCGCATTCGACGATTGACCTCTTTCTCGAAGTTGGACCTACCTAACTGGATAGATTTAATAGATTCAAATACTGTAATACATAAACAACATCCAAATCTCAGAAACAAATCCTTGCAATCATTACTCATAGAGTACATTTGAATGTCAAATATTCTTCCTGATCTCACAAGTATTCGCCCATGCCAGGTTTCGAACCCGGGACTGTCATGCTTCGTAGGCAGGGTAGTGACCCACCAGGTTAAACGAGTCGTCAAAAATATAGCGTGGAACCCGTTTAGTACTTCCGCCCCCTATTTCACTCCTTTGGGGATGATTTCCGGAAAAAGAACCTATGTCTTTCCCCGGGACTATCTCTATACCAAATTTCATGTCAATCGGTTCAGTTATTTAAGCGTGAAAAGCCTGAAAACGCAACAGACTGAAAGAATTATTTTTGCACTCATATTATAACTAGCTTCTGCCCGCGACTCCGTCCGCGTGGAACTCGTTTATGTCGTAGCACCATACAAACTTTCATCCCCTCCGGGGACGGTTTCCAGGATAAAAACTATCCTATGTCCTTCCCCGGGATCCAAACTATCTTCATACCAAATTTCATCTTAATCGGTTCAGCGGTTTAACCGTGAAGAGGTAACAGACGGACAGACAGACACACTTTCACATTTATAATATAGCTTCTGCCCGCGACTCCGTCCGCGTGGAACTCGTTTATATCGTCGCTCCATACAAACTTTCACCCTCCACTTCATCCCTTTAGGGGATGATTTCCGGGATAAAAACTATCCTATATCCTTCCCCAGGACTCAAACTATCTCTATACCAAACTTCATCCAAATCGGTTCAGCGGTTTAAGCGTGAAGAGGTAACAGACAGACAGACACACTTTCGCATTTATAATATTAGTATGGATAGTACTAGCTTCTGCCCGCGACTCCGTCAGTCTTGTTTATATCGCACCTCCATACAAACTTCCTTCCCCCCCCCCCCATTTCATGCCCTTAGGGGATAATTTCCGGGATAAAAACTATCCTATGTCCTTTTCCCGGGGTCTCAAATTATACGCATGATCAATTTCATCTAAATCGGTTCAGCGGCTTAATTGTAAAAAGGTAACAAACAGACAGTAACTAACATAATCTGATATCTACTCACTCGTACAAAATGTTCGTTTGCTTTAAACTTCTTATACAGGTTCTTAAATACAAATGGGCATAATTGAAACAAACTTTTCAAATGCTAGTAAAAATAAAACATCATAGACCATGGTCCCGTTTATGTCGGAAATAAAGCCGTCCTTTCCTTTACATGCAAGTATGTAAGTACGAGAGTACTTTATGACATAAAAGTGGCCATGCTAGCAAGGCTGTACGCTTAATGAAACGTCATAACATAACAATTTGCCATTAAGGGCCTAAGTGAAAATGATTTAAAAATGAAAAACGCTGGGAGTTTTAATAAACGCGCTAGTTATGCTGGCAACACCGACTAATGTCTGTTTAACAGGCGAGCTGTGCAGGCGGCATGTATTAGCGGAATATATAAATACTAGCTTCTGCCCGCGACTCCGTCCGCGTGGAACTCGTTTATATCGCAGCTCGATAAAAAATTTCATCCCCCATTTCACCCTCTCAGGGGATGATTTCCGGGATAAAACTATCCTATGTCCTTCCCCGAGATTCAAACTATCTCCATACCAATTTTCATCTGAATAAGAGGTAACATACAGACAGACAGACAGACAGACAGACAGACACACTCTCGCATTTATAATATTAGTATGGAAGTATGGATTGTATTTCTATTAAGACCGTATTAATGATAAGCATACATTACATGCAGAAACCTGGTGGTAAGAGAAAATTAGGTAATTTTCTGTCTAAAAGTTAAAGTCCAAATATCACTCATACGAGCTGTCTCCATGAGAGTGAGAGGCACCAGAAGACACATCAAAGCCTCCGATTGCGAAGACGGAGCAGGAATTCTAAACTAAGCAAGATTTTACAACCAACCCCCAACATTGATAAAAAATTGCGCTGAGATTTTAACACTTCCATTCACCCAACTACTAAATAAATCTTTCTCGGAAGGATGTTTCCCAGACGCGCTTAAAATTTCCTTGGTAAAACCAATACATAAAAAAGGCAATACCTCTGATGCTAACAACTATAGACCAATTGCCCTATTGCCAACCTCAGCTAAAATATTTGAAACGATCATGAGTAAACGCCTTTATTCCTTTTATGAAAAGTATAAGATTCTGAATCAAAATCAATACGGTTTTAGGAAGCATCACTCCACTAAATACTCTAGCAATCTATAAATACGTCCTAGAAATTCTTAATGAAATAAACAATAAAAAAATATGCTGTGGGCCTTACTTGATATGAGTAAAGCTTATGATAGGGTCTGTTATGAAACCCTTATAATTAAATTACATAATAATGGAATCAGAGGACCTGCCCTTAAATGGTTCGAGTCATATTTTGAAAATCGCATCCAATATGTACAAATAGAGAATGCAGATTTCGAGACCGGATTTTTAGACCAAATCCGATCAAATAGTGTCTCTATTACCGGCTCTATCCCTCAAGGTAGCGTCCTTGGTTGTCTCTTATTCCTTATCTATATCAATGATTTACCTAACGTATTAGATGACCATTGCACGCTCTTCGCGGATGATATATCAGTATTACTGCCTTGCTCTAATATTAGTGAAGTCGTCAATAAACTAAATGTAACGCTTGACAAAATAGTAAACTGGTTACAAGTCTACAAACTCCAGCTAAACTTGAGTAAAACAAAAATCATCCAATTTAAACCTTATCAAAAACTTAATTTGCCCATAAATTATAGCTATAATAATAATAAAATAGATTCAGTGAGTTCTGCCAAATTATTGGGAGTAGATATGGACACCAGTATGAGTTGGAAACCACATATCCAAAGGTTATCTAAAGCCCTATCATCCTTTATCTATGCCCTCAACCACCTTAAGCGCGCAAGAGACCTTAAAACATCACTCACGGCATATTACGCCTATGCCTACTCAAGAATATCGTACGGTATTGTTCTGTGGGGAAATAGTTGCGATATAAATAAGATTTTTATCCTCCAGAAAAAGTGCATAAGAATCCTAGCTAATATAAATCCAATGGAATCCTGTAGGCCATATTTTGCCAAATATCAGATACTCACCCTTACTTCCATTTACATACTTGAATCGTGTAAATTTGTCCGGAAACATATAGGTTTATACACACAGATAACAAGTATCAAAAGAAACGATCGGAATATGCACAAAATTAGTGCACCGTTCTCCAAATATAAACTCGTCACGTCTAAAACGCATTACATGACAATTAAAGTCTACAATCATCTTCCTAATTACATAAAAGGCCTCGATAAACCAAAAATGTTTAACCAACAGTTGAATGAATGCTTCTATAGCCTGGATGAGTTTTTTAGCGAAAAATTGAGAATATTTTGCTTCCAACTTTAGTATTATTTATTCATTCCTGAATCAATAGTCCATATATGTTATAATAAGTTCAGGTATAAGTCTGCTGTCTTATTGGAACCTGTTCCAATAATCAGCTCCATCTATTGTAGCGCCCTTGCAGGGCGTCACATGAATACCTCGTTAATTTACCTACCATCTATTTTTTGTAATGTGATACGCAATAAATAAATTGAAATTGAAATTGAACCTCCCCCTCCGCCGCATCTTTTCTTTGTCACTGCCGTCGTTGTACACTCCATGTTTGTACATTTTCTTTATGTAATGTGTCTCTAAGTATGTATATACTGATAGTGTACGAGTAAATGTGTATACTGTTAAAAAAAAAGTTTAATTTTCCCGAAAAAGAATAAAAAATACTGTAAAAAATACTATGTAATAGTAAGAAAATTAGGTACTATACCTATGTTACAAATAACGTTAATAAGGAACAGTGAAATGTAGATTTCATATATAAGAGTGCGTAAACAACATACTAACATCGAAAACAGATTTTTGGATCATGTTTGAGTAAATCATAAAAAAACTATATTTTTTTAATCTCGCGCAAATATAGATAAAGGACTACATTGAAGAGCCGATAGGCGTTGTGCCATAAATATATCTATAGTTTTGACGGAGGAATGGACATGGCTTAACTAGCCTAAAACTAAATTGGCTAATATTTAGACATAATTTAGGCGACAGATTAAAAACGACATATACCTACGCCTACGCCTAAAATAAGAAACGTCAGATTCAAATTAGCGCTGTCATTTGATTATGACAGCTGGTCATAGAATAGCAAAGAGCGACACCTACATAAAATTAGGAAGTTTAGAGGCCAATGTAGAATCGGGTCCAATATCAACTCAAAACTCGTCAAAACTAGTCAAAAAGCGCTTGGAGCCCCTTAAATAACACTGCATTCGTATCAATGTTCAATCTGCTTTATTTACACGATTACCCATTTTAATTGTTGAATCTTCTAAACTAGTGCCTTTGTGAGCTGTAAAACTCGGGAGTCTGTTTTTTTTTAACATTTAAGAGGAAAAAAAAATTAAGGGGTAAAAAATGTTTTTACGGAAAAAAAAAAAGAATCGCCAAAAAAGGTGTATCATAATCGAACCTGCTTACAAAATGTCACGAGAATCGGTTAAAAATCGACCTGTAGAGGAGGACAGCGGGACGCGACTTTACAAAACCTATAGGTACTATTAGAGTCAAAGTGAGAACTGAACTTGATTAGCTTTTGTTTATGCAAAACCTTCACAAAACCCTATTCTGTTATAGTACAGAAATCGACTGAAATCGCGTAGACTTTGATAGCTAAACTCTTACTGGCAAGTGGCAATCCAGCAACAAATACTAATCTATTACGGTCTATAACAGAATTTTAGCCATGACGCCGATTATATGAGATGAGCTTTTGGTGTTGCAAATTCCTTGACAACATCTTAGTTCAGTATATAATTTTACTGAAAGTTGAAACAAGGTTTGTTTTTTTTAATTTAAAGACAGTAGTGTAAATTTAAATCTACTATAATGAAAGCATCCATTAGCATTAGAAAGCGAAGCGAGCCAGCGTATTTTTTCTGGCGCTTCGCCAGCCGCTGCCGCGGCACGCTCGCTTCGCTCGCTTGGCTCGCGCGCTGTGAGGTCGCAGTTCTTCCTAACACTCCTCGCTTCGCTCGTCGTCGAACCTAACCAGCATTACGGTGGAATAGGTTGGCAACTAGACTTTAAAGACGCAGATAATGGTATTCTTTTTGAATAATATTTAAAATGATATTAAAAATAACCATTTATATACGGAATGTTTGTTACAAGAATTGATAATAGGCAGATTTTACTACCCAATATAACTCAAATATGTTTTATTATAATTTTCCTTTTTTCATATTTGCACTGTACAATATCTCAAAATCTAAACAACGATTACCTAAAGTAACTAAGGCAAAAATTGTGTCGAGCAAATACGATTGCGATAAACAAATATGGCGGTGAAACTCTACTCGACTAGGTTTTGCTCGTAAATAATATTTAAAACTATCTTCACAAAAAGCTAATCCGTTTGAGTGACAAACAGTACTGAAATAGATTAGATATTGTTAAGTAATAAGCACAAACAAAAGCTCACCTGTTATAATTTGACTCGTGACTCAATCAGTATAGCTTTTGTAAATTAGCCAGCGGGACAGCTAGAAATCCGAACATCGAAAGAATTTTGGGCCAATGGAGAACTTCGTTCGTGTTGCTCGCTCGTTCAATAAGTTTAGACGTGTACTTCCACTTCTATAATATGATTGCCGTGAATCAATTTAATAAGCGCACACTTTTTTAGTTTGCGTGATTCCAAGTCAAAATGCGAATGCAGTTATTCTTATCATCAAAAACAAAGGAATGTAGCCTTTGAGTAAAATTTTGCATTTAGGGCATT
Organism: Epinotia bilunana; assembly: GCA_947049275.1. Taxonomy (NCBI): domain Eukaryota; kingdom Metazoa; phylum Arthropoda; class Insecta; order Lepidoptera; family Tortricidae; genus Epinotia; species Epinotia bilunana. The sequence goes on along the minus strand of OX346278.1, from coordinate 9,046,730 downwards.
TCCCCTTTACATGAAGAAATACCCTAATTATTTTTCTGTTTATGATTGTTTTTACCCCGACCCGACTGCCGAAGGACCTTATTCTTTGGCACGCCCTGCAGCCTAAACCGTTTGACGGAGTTCGACATATGAGGTGTCATTGGATTCCTCTTGATCGTGGGAGTGAGATAGGCTATAAAATTTGAAGAAAGCAGTTGGGATTTTTGATAAATCTTTCAATTTCACTTGTTAACCTGTATCTTAGCCGAGTAAAAGTTTATAGACGCGTAGTTATGAACAAAAATTGACAAGAATAATTCTCAGGGTATATTATATATACCGGGATAGTGTGATTTCATCTAAATCAGTTCAGCGGAGTAACCGACAAATATACTGGCAGATTTACTTTCCACGTGGGGATATTACTTATGTATAATGTATTTTGTAGTAATAATTGAACTTCAAAACTTATTGTCTCTATTAAGTGCAGTAAATATTTCTTATAATAATTGACTGAGTACACGTCTAATATTTTAAAACTTTATTAACATTAAAAAAGGTCAAACTAAGCGCGAACAAAAATGTACTCTATTATCATTGAAATAGAGTTAAGATATTTCTGAACGCGTTTTCTAGACATATGATAATATTTGAAATGGCAGAAAACAATATCTAACGCTCCAATTATAAAATTGTATTAGATATTTTTTACTGCTTTGTCTGCACATAATAATGCAGCTCTATCCCATGGAATGCCCAGACTTCTCTGACTACCCCATTCAGGAATGTAGTCGTGAGACTCGTGAGAATTTGCGTACCTATAAAACCGGCAATCGCTCTGAAAGCATTACTATTGTGTTATTATTGTAACATGTTGTAAGTTTATTTAAATTGCAAACACTCATAAGACTATTCAGAATTGGAGGCAGCATTGTTAAAACACGCATAACTGCGCCGATTCTAAAAGATCGTAACTACAACCGATATGCAAGCGAATATAACCTCTTTATCAACTTGTTAGAGAGCATTTAAAACCGGCCTTTATCTATCCATCTTCGCTTATAACTGGCCAGGTAGCTACGGAAAGAGACAACCGAACGCCACAACAAGCATTTACACCGGCCACTGCAAAGAAAGCACGCTCAATCGATACAATAACCCAGACGAACCTCGTCAAAATCCGCCATTTTGACGAAAACCGCTCCACTTACGCGCCCAGCGTTGTCACCGTTGGAAAGAACGGAAAAAAATAGCCTAAAATAGTGTGCAATACGTTTGTGTTAACCGTAGGAACGGCGCGACGGTTGGGCATTTAGGTTTTAAACATCGAACGCTGCTGGTAATCTGCGATCAAAATGGCGGCGTCTTACGAGCGAGAGAGTCCGATTCGAATTTGGAAAATTGGTGTTTTTTTCTGTTGTAAAGAGAGCAGTATAGTATAAGGTTAGGCAGAGAACAGGAGGGGCGATCTCGACTGGCGAAGCGGTGTGAAGGGAAAAGTGTCGTGGGCAGATGAGGCGCGCTGTCGCGGGATATGTCCGGTGACACGCAGACGGGGTTCTAGCTGCCGATAGATCCTTTGGAGATTTTTTTTTAACTCTTTCCTTATCTGATAGTCTTTTGTTTTTTTTTTGCTCCTTTTTGAAATACAATGCTATACAGGTTACCTTATCTATTATATCGAACTATAACACCTCACTACAGAAAACCCATATTACATAAAATCATAGCAGTATCCATACTAATATCCACGCCATCCACGCGATCATCAGGAAGCGCTGTAGCTCGCTGCTGAGAAGGTGGCGCGCCAGCTCGGACACCATCCTGTGCAGGCTGGTCGACAGGTGGGACTCAGCGTGGCTGAAACACTGGGTGCAACTGCATGCACCCTTATGTGTTAATTTGTATTAACATAATATTAACCCTAGATTTACGTAAAATGTTACTAACACGTTATGGACTTGGTCCGAAATAAAATTAATTGAATTGAATTGAATTATATCGTGTCTGTCTGTCTGTCTGTTACCTCTTCAAGCTCGGTTTAAGCTTGAACCGATTTAGATGAATTTTGGTATAGAGATAGTTTAAGTCCCAGGGAAGGACATAGAATAGTTTTTATCCCGGTAATCATCCCCTAAGGGGGTGAAATGGGGGGGGAGTGAAAGTTTGTATGGAGCTGCGATATAAACGAGTTCCACGCGGACGGAGTCGCGGGCAGAAGCTAGTATGTAATAACACACGGTTTTATTGTATAAGTGCGAGATCACCAAAGCTACTTTAGTTAGTGTACCTAAGAGATATAACTAAATATCATTACTTCCTATAAACATAGATTTTGTTTCTTAGGCATAGGTAATAAGGAATATCATCTGAGTGTTCAGATTCTACATTCTACAGTCACATAAGTACGAGTAAGTCTGGCGCAAATGTCGTAACTTCGATGGCGTTTCTTTTATGAATTTGAGCCCAAAACACATTTGTTTGCCATATCGTAACCAAGATATTGAAAAAATTGCTTATACTTTAGATTATTTGAGTTGGCCGAATTGCTCCAAAGTGATCCAATCAAAAAGCAACTCTACCGTCCGAGGTAAAAGATTCCAATTCCAATGACAGTTTTATGAAAAGTAGGCCATATTAAAAATATTCTCAACCATACTATAGAGTATCTAATCTATACCTATACGTTGGCGACGATTTTTTTGGAGACGTAACAGAACTTGTGTGAATTATCAGGGGGGCTAGTACTAGTAACAGAATTGTATGCAGTTAGGTACTCTGTACTTTTTCTGCTTCGACACTGTAGCGTCCCGAAGGTGATGGTGTTTTCTTGACCCTGGCTGTTGCTTTTATAGGACGAACCCAATAAAGCGGTTGTCAGCTCATGTCCCGCGCCGCGATATATCTCGCGACGTATCCCCGTCCCGCCTCGCCCGTGCGTACCGACTACCTATCTTTCATTGCACGTACGAGCGGGGAGCGGGGGCCCCCGGCCATCTTGCCGCTAACCGCCGAGCCGAGCGCGTCTCGCGTACACCCGCTCAAAATACCACTAATTAACAACTAAAACCAGTGAAAAACGGTAAAAATACCAGTGCTACAGTGTCCTAGTGTGTTGTGTAGTGCAGTGCACTGGATTGTATCAAAGGTGAGTGATTCAATTATCATTGGCATCGATTCGGCGCGGGGGGACGGCGTCCTTTATCTTTTGTTGTTTTGTAACTAAATCAATAATTTTAGTTGCCGGACCGCTCTTAATTCGAATTACGGATTCGATTTTCGAACGCTGCGCGAATTTTTAATAGTGCCGCGATAACCGAAAATGTATTGAGTATTTTGAAAATGGAATGTTTTCTTTATCTATAAATAGTTTGAATGCATTTCATTCATAAGCATTGTTGAATCATTGATAATGTTACACTTATTCTCTTATCTTGGCATGTTGTGATGTCATAATCGTCGTTTATGCTTTATCTAAAAGCTAATTCATCAGAAAACCTGTATTAAACCGGTTATTATAAAAAGGAAAGTTTAAATGAGATTTTAACTTGTTTTGGTTACTTAGTAAAATTACTTAACCGCTATGAATATGCATACACTAATAACTTTGTCATTCTTATAACCTGCATGCCGTTTTGCATAAGTTAAACGCCTAAATACATAACTTGTTCTAGACAAAGGAAACGCTCTCTGTATTTATCTACCTCAGCAGTGCATGGCCTTACAATTACAATTTACAACACGTTTTTATTCCGATAAAACCTATTCTATATGATACACGAAAACAATTACATTATCTTTCATTCATAATGAGTTAACCGATAAGTTAAAGTTACATCACTACGTACTGGCAACAAAGGCCATTTATTTTAAAACAAAAACAATTGAATTCGCGATTCCAAACGTCGTTCGAATTTGGAACATCGTCGTTCGAAATGGCGGACCGAGCAAAATAATTGCATTCGCACCGCGCCTTGGACGTTTGTTTAATATTACCCTGATGCGTGGAATAGCGAGATCGTGATCGGAAACCGCGTACTGACGCGATCATCTCAAATTTGTCGCATTGCATTCCACAGACAAGACGGGTCATCTTTTTTGAAGTGTTACCCTGTCGGTTGTAAAAGTACGCCGGTGTGCGTACTTGGGTGTGTATGGTGACCTTTTAAAATGATGTGTGTTTTGCTGATTCACCGGTCATTATCGCAGCGCATAGCTTTTTAAAAGGTTTGTTGTACTTGGACAGATGTGTTCCGATGGGTTATTTTTAACGGCTTCGCTTGGGTGATATTAGTGATTGGTCATTCGGACATTGCCAAACGCACGACTTACCGACTACTTACACGTGAACATTTTTATACCTGCTGTTAATATGATCAGAATCGATTGAGATACCTCTTTCCTAAATTGGTAGAATTACTTTTCAAACGATTTTTGTATTTAATACCAGCCGAGATTTCTCAGTAAGTATAATGTAAATCACCTTGGTCAATGAGTGTCAAGATTAACAGAATGACCAGACACTATCGGAAATTATACTTCCTTAAGGGTGAATCACCACAGACGTTTTCATATTATTTGATCATTAGCAAGCTTGACAGCTAGGCCGATTTGACGGTACATGATTGACCCCGTGGATATTCACCCTTAGCATCAGAGGCCCTATATACCCACAACACAATCCTTATTGAGCTTACTATGCATGGGATTAGTTCGATTTGTGTAAGATTGCCCTCAATATTTATTTATATACACGTTAACCGCTATCGTGATATAAACAAGTAACTAATAGTTTATGATACGTTTTTATGATTTCAGAGGCTCTAGTATAAGATTTACCAAAACAAAACGTTACGACCGCGTTTGCGTTAAGCTGTCAAATCCCATACAAATTGGGGATAAAACGCAAACGCGATCGTAACGTTTTGTTTCGGTAAAACTTATACTAGAGCCTCTGAAATCATAAAAACGTATCATAAACTATTAGTTAAGAATAAGAATAAGAAGTTACTTGTTTATATCACGATAGCGGTTAAGGTGTATATAAATAAATATTGAGGGCAATCTTACACATCTCGAACTAATCCCATGCATAGTAAGCTCAATAAGGATTGTGTTGTGGGTATATAGGTACAGTTCCCGGCAAACAACTTCGCATACAATTCGCCTTTGCGCGCAGGCAAGGTCATTTGGTCAAGTTGTTTGCCGGGATTTATGCCTACTAGACACGACGATATATTTAACAGATATAAAAAAATAGAAATACTTAAATACATACAGAACATGAGGAACACATATTTATGCTCATCATCATATTATACGCCAAAAGACGACCTGCTGGACATAGGCTTCCCTAAAAGAGTGACAAAGTGATCGGTCTTTCGCCCGCGTCCAGCGGACTCCCGCGACCCGTGCCCCCTTGTGGGTAGCTACCCACGCTGCGTCTTTCGTCGTCTCCATCCGAGAACCTTTCTGCCCCAACGGCCACCGGTCGGCTCTTCATTCATGCTAATCACACGAATATTACGTGGCCCACTAGGCTAAACTGGTGGGGCTGATTGAGGGTTCGTTGTGACAGGTAGAGACAAATTCGGGCCAAAAAAACTATAAATCACAAGTTAAGTACAGTCAAGTGTAAAAATATGTATCGATTTCATCTTCTCATAAATATGTCCCAAAACCTTAATCCGTTGACATAAGAGCTATGGGACATATTTCTGAGTATACAACTTACTCAGAAATATGTCCCATAGCTCTTATGTCAACGGATTAAGGTTTTGGGACATATTTATGAGAAGATGAAATCGATACATATTTTTGCACTCGACGGTACCGTAATTAATGCATCAATATCAAACAAGACAACACAATTGGAAAGCCACGAACCTTGTCCCAGTTTCGTCGAACAGTGAAGATACGCGCTTGTATACCTTATGTTCATAAACATTCGCTATTCTGTAATAAACCAACTTTCACCCGCGACTTCATCCGCATATACTTGTTAAATGTATGCAAATGCTATTGGACTACCCACAGACACCCTTAGATTAGATTAATTATTTTATGATAAAATACATTACTTTGCTAGTTCAGTCATTATAGATTTTGACCCGTGAATAATTAGTTCTTAGATTTTGACCCGTGAATAATTAGTTCTTAGATTTTTTTTTTCTTAGGTCCCTCGGGGGTGTCACTGGGAGTGTAAATACAAAAAGTAGACTGAATCAGGCTCCTGCGTATATTCGAAAAACGGTTTTTCTTGAAAAATTCGGCCATTTTTGATTTTACAGTGAAACCGTGAGAACAAAAATTGTAGGAAATTTGATTCTCTACAAGTTTGGTCCGCACAATTTTTCTTCTAGGATCGATATTTTGGAAATTATACCTAAAAAAACGTGGGAACCAAAATTGTTCAGAATTTGATTCTCTACAACTTTGTTTCTCTTCATTCATGCCGTAAAACGTGGAACATAGGAGATAATGATAATATTTTGAATTTGTCGCGTTTTTCAGGTCCCCCGAGGGACCCACGAAAAAAAATCCAAGAACTAATTATTCACGGGTAGGGTCGGTTTTTTGGATATAACGACTGGACTAGGCATACATGTCAAAAAATAAGAATTTTTATCACGATTTACGAACGCAATAACAAGGAAATAGAAAAACTATACAAAAGAAGAACACAAATATATCCACCAGACCCCGTAGTATGGACGGCCTTATCACACGATAAGTGACAAGATAGAGCGTCCGTCACTGGCTGACACCGTTCTATAGAACCGAGACGGACGCTCTATCTTGTCACTTATCGCGTGATAGGGCCGACCATGATAAGGGGTCAGTGGGCGTAGCATGGTTGCCATTTTATCAATATTAAGTCATCAGAAAATACATTTAATGTCAAATCATATTAATACAAATTTTAATCGGTAATAATCATAATAATTTAACATGTGAAGTCAAAACTCTTTCACCGAGTATAATGGATTTTCCAATAAAAGGTATTTTAGGCGGCCTCTAAATGCTTCGTAAGATCGTTCCAGTCTTAGATCAGCGGGCAATCGGGCATAGACTACTAACAATCGCTTTCTAGTTTAATTATTAACATCATATGGACGTACTTGCTATTAGGTACTAGGTACTTCTCCGCATGTGTATGACAGAGAATCCAGGTAGAGTCGCGGGATAAGATATGGTCCATCCAGGAAGAGCATTAAATACCAGACCAAGCACACTTGCATGAAAGAATATTTCAAACCGGATAAGTGATTCCAGAGTTTATGTAAAACACAAAGGTTCAAATATAATACCTCTTTGTGTCCTAGACCAGTGTTTTTCAATCTTTTACATGCCGCGACCCCCTTAGTATATAAAAAAATATTTCGTGACCCCCCACCCTACGCTGTTCAAAATACTTGTAGCACTTTAAAAATATGAGTAACCGCGACCCCCTTTAGAAAGCTTTGCGATCCCCCTGGGGGTCGCGTCCCACAGTTTGAAACTGTCCTAGACTATTTAACGAGCCATTTGTATCTGAGCATATATATATGTTCTGGAAAACGGCTCTAACGATTTCAATTAAATTTGCAATTAAATTTACGGAGGCGTATAATTCATCGAGCTGGGTCTCATGTCTGGAAAAACTCGTTTTCTCTATTTTCACGAGAGCAGAGCTCGGTTGCCCAGGGACTTAATGAAAAGGTGACTAACAGATATATAGTAGGTAAGTAGTAAAGGTATAAAAGTAGTTTAGATTACTAGAAATAGCCATTGCTATCGGGGAACGGACTAAGTGCATATTTGAAGGTCTGAATCATAATCGGTAGGACGGCATGTAATTTGCCGCTTTCTACTGCCCGACGTCAATGACACATTACGTATTTACTAGATCGGACTACGTTTGAACTGGATACAGGCAGTGTTTTATGGCATGGAAAATGGTAGCCATTACGCCTTGGCCACGACTTTGGTCTTAAGCGACCTGCGGCAGCGTTTTATCTGTCCATTGCGCGGTCGAGACGCGCAACGCACTGGTTAGTCGGGATCACGCGCAATGAATTAGAAAAACCGCTGCCGCAGGTCGCATAAGACCAAAGTCGTGGCCAAAGCGTTAGTGTCGATAGTAGACAGCGGAAAGCTACGGTAGACGATTGGGTCAGGCACAGATTAAGGAATGTTCAGGCATGCGATGGTCGTGGGTTCTAAATAGCTACGTTAGCCTAGGTTCAGGCATGCGGCTGTCAAGCGGCGGTCGTGCGTTCTCGGACCAATGAGTTTTTGGGAACTTATGTACGGAATATTTAACGTTAGCTTTTCGGTGAAGGAACGTAAGGAAACCGGTCTAATCCCAATGAGGTCTAGCTTTACCGCTGGGTTGGCAGGTAAATGGCAGTCGCTTTCATAAAACAAGTGCTTATGCCAAATCTTGGGATTCTTGGGATGGGCTCCTTTAGGGCGCAACCTTTAGATAGCGACAGATCCAAAAGTCTGGGAATGGCGTCTCCGTCTTCCCCCTGTTTGATGTTTTCCCGGTTGGGTAAAGGAGTCGGGGTCCGCTTTGGCATCGAATCCCAAGGTTTGGAGTAGAAACGAGTTTTGCGAAAGCGACTGCCATCTGACCTTCCAATCCATAAGGAAAACTAGTGTATGTTGGGATTAGACCGCTGTCCTCACGATATTTACTTCATGTTACTAGAACAATATTCTTTTCGGCTTTCGGCTATTAGAATTCTTTAGCGAAGTTTAATGTAAAACAGTGTATTTTAATTGCCATACGATAAATAATTCGCCTTTGTACTTTGATCTATTGTGTGACATGTATATTCTTTAACCTGTTATTGTGTACAATAAAGTGCTTACAATACCATACATACATACATAAATAAGCGGAATAGCAAACGAATATTGTTATAGCATGAATTTCCGCAAAGTAACGCCTGCCCTCCTATTCTGTAACTTGTTTTGAGCTCACCTCAACGCTCACCCACAGATATACCTTGACACCGCGATGCGTAGTAACTAAGCGTTGGTAGAGGTCTAGTTTCGTGACGGGTGACCGGCGGCGGCGGGGTGAGCCGTATTAGTGCGTAGCGAATAACGGCTCTGATTCAATCAATTACTTCACCGAAAAGTCAAATGATATTTCGTACAAACGTGTTTTGAAAAACCTAGTGGTACGAGTCGGGATTCGAACCCGTGGCCTCAAGATTAAGTCGCATGACTTACCGCTTGGCTAGTGGCTTGTATATCCAATATACATAAAAAGTCATGCTTTCAAAATGATTTGGACCCTTTTGCTAATTTCTAAGATTGACAATTATTTTCATTGTGTACTGACCCCTTATCATCGCGATAAGTGACAAGATAGTCATCCGTCTCGTTCTGTTAAACGGTGTCAGCAGTGACGGACGCTCTATCTTGTCACTTATCGTGTGATAAGGCCATCCATGCTACGGGGTCTGGTCTATTGTGGGCAGGTTTCTTTTTATTATTCGATTGGTTTTGTCAATATCAGCGAAGGTGCTGCTATTGGCAGATTAAACTTGTTATATTGTATGTTTTATGATTGTTTTTAAGGTTTGGAGCACTTTGGAAGATTAAACAGTGACTATAACCTCGGTTAATTAACCAGTTAATGCCACATTACCAGTACAGTGACACATTAACAGTTAATGTGTCCAAATTTACATGTCCAAGGTTTGACATTGGCCAATCACTGAAAGTGTTCCAAACATACCACGACTTTTTTCATTTTATTATCAGAACATCTTGTAATTGTGGTGACATAATATATTTGGCAAAACTCCAGTCACACATCATAATGAAATCATCATAGTGAAAGAGTGAAATTTTCATTTCGTTAAAAAGCCAATTTTCTCGAAGACCCCAAACCTTTTGACTTTCTTTTACCACTTATCGTGAACCCAATAGGTTAATGTTAGGTTTGTTTTATAATAATCCTGAAAAGGCCTTGGCTTTAGGGAAAAATGACTTTTAGGACAAATGAAAATTCGGACAAACGATGTAGTTGGGAAACAATATTTAGTGATTCAGATAGGTAACCATAGTGAAGTTAATCCCTTTATGGTGAGAGTTCCAAAAGACCATCTATCGACCTTCACTAAGGAAGAATTTTGGCCGAAGGGAGTCAAATTCCGGCGTTTCCGCGGTTGGTTACCTGACACAACACATCGCTGTAGTTGTGTTTTTTAGAGTTGTGTGTCTTTAAGGTATTTGTAATATAGGTCTTTGCCTGATGTAAATAAATAGGTATAAAATAAATATCAAAGTTAGCTGTGACTCAATTTGTTACACTAATATAGACCGCTTATGCTGCACAAAAAATCGTCTTTGGGTGTCATACAGATATGCTTCGCGTCTTTCGTGTGCACATCGCCAAAGGCTATAAAGCCATTTTTTTGTTGGACGTTTAATCCGCATAAACAGCCTCTCCTTTTATGCGATGAAATCATTCTATACACGCTCTTAAACACTCGACTACAAAAAGACGACTTTTTTGATAGAAGGAAAGACTATATTGACTTCAAGAAATACGTATTATTTGCAAGAAAGACTATTGACTTCAAGAAACGACTTTTTTGAAAGTTAGAAGGAAAATAAGTTTATTTCGCAAGTACAGAATTACACATTACATACATTTTGACACTTCGTGACTTGACTCTGCGACTCATGGATGTCCTAATCCCAGCATTCTTGACTGTGTTTGTCCTTGCCAAAGTTAAGCTTATCACTAAAGGATAAATTTAGGACGAGCCTGTTCAAAAGGCCGGACTGAGAATGCAGGTCGGCGAGCTAAATTACTTTTTGCACCCAACACGTCGCCTTGTGGGACGACGGCTTTTTGTATGGTATACCATTTGGGGAATTTTTATGGGAGTTTCGTTAGTATACGAGTTGCGGAGGGATTTATGTAACTGGGACATGCTTAAGAGTCCGCAGTAAGCTCGATTCTCCATACAAACGTAGTTACGCTCTCATTTTAAAACTACGTGTTGGATTATAACGAAACTTTGCATACAATGTCATGGGGTATATCTATGTCTGTAATTAGTTTATGTAGCTTCAGTAGTAAAAAAATACAGCGAATTTAAGTTGTTCATACATAACTTGTTTTGGCTGTATTTCGTTTGTTTTATAAACTGGAACCATATAAACTAATTACAGACATAGATATACCTCATGTCAATGTATATGTAAAGTTTCGTCACAATCCAATACGTAGTTTTAAAATGAGAGCGTAACTACGTTTGTATGAGAAGGTGAAATTCGGCCGAACTTACTGCGGACTCTTAAGCTTCAGCGAAGTGCAGTTATGTAGAAGAGATTATAACCTGACTAAATGCCACGAGTGGAATTTCATTTGGTGGAATCATGGGTATGATACGATTTCGGCCAAGAAAGCATTCCCTAAAAGAGTGAACTGGGGACACCATAGGCTATGAACGCTTGCGACTAGAGGAGTCACTCAGTTCTATGATTTGAATATGAAAAGGTAACAAAATGCAGAAAAAACCCTTTCTACACATAGGATAAACTTAATCTCACGCCTGAACTTCCAAAAAGTATTTTTCAGTGTTAGTTCTAGCAATTAAAGGTTTAAAGGTCGAGAAAAATTGATATTAGAATGGTAGAAAGGGGGTGGTGCAATTTACAGCCACACGGGGAATTTCAGCAGTCATTAATAATATGAAACCATATTATTAATGACTGCTGAAATTCCCCGGCTAATGATTGTGAAAATGTTTGGAAGATGTTTCTGGTCTTGCAAATAGACCAGCCGAGATTCGCTAGTAATTTCAACAATTAACGTACCTTCAAGTATCCGCAACGTAAATCTCAATTGTTCTCAGAAGTTGGAGTTATTGAATCAATTTGAAGATGCAGCGTTGGCCGCTGGCCAGGTTAGTTTGGCGACGTGAGCGGGGAGCGGCGCCAACGCCTTATATGTAGGAATCAGGTTAAATAGGGTGGAGGGAATAATGTTGCGGTATATTATGCGTGATAAAACTTGAGGCATGGATCGCGTTTTTAAGGTCTTTATTTATTTGAGGATACGTTGTTTTGTCATCTAGAGCCCACTTCCCGCACTGTCCTCGGGAGCTCAGGCGACTTTGCTCACCACCAGGCCCCTATTTCACCAACTTGACAATTGTCACCTGACAACTCTCCGTACATTGCTGGTTCCACAAGTAACCTAGCAACCACCTTAACTTCTATAACAAGCAATGTATGGCAAATTGTCAGTGTCAGATGATAGTTGACAAGTTGGTGAAATAGGGGCCAGGAGTGCTGAGTGAGCACCAAATTTTCTGTTAGGTCGACGTATTTACAACGTAAGGTGTTCAAGGGGGTTCCAAAATGATACCACTGTAGGATCTATTATTAAAACAGCACCAAAATTAAAATCTTCTGATCAGAGGTAAAAATCTTAACAGCGCGATTTAGCAATCGACGCAGACGGCACAGCGCCATCTAGCGTAAGCGGGGAGCGACGCCAACGTTTCCTAGGTATTGTTATGTGATATGTAGGAATCAGATGAATGGATAGGAGAATAATGTTGCGGACAGACAAATCGGAAGCCTGGCTCATGCCAGGAGTTTCTTAGAGCCATGGCCATGGTTTGTTAGTTCGTTTCCATTTTGCAAAGGACGCAAATACTTAGGATTAGGCAACGGAATAAAGCTAAGGACCGCAGCTAAAGACAAATGCTGGCCCGCTATTCTGTAACTTGGTAACCTCACTTCACCTTTCACCCACAAATATATCTTGACGCCGCGTTTGTAGAAACTAGCACCCCGTGACCCGCATTAACACGTTCTGAATAACAGCCTTGATGCCTGACTCTCAAGGTCTCAACACAGGATCCTCGGAAGCTCTGGCAACCTTAATTACCTACCAACTTCGGGGCTAGCAAAACTGCCGCCGCGACGTGAGTCGAGAAATATCTACTCTCCTCTTTCTAATTCACACGCTGCGAGTGAGACTGGAGACGCTCACTCGCGCGAAGCGACTGAGGAGCAAGTTGTGCTAGCCGTGCAAGAATACAACACCACATAACTACAGAGCAAGTAGAATTTTCCCGTTATTAGTCTGGTGTCCCTAAGCATAAGGAAGGCGACTGTCAGAGAGGAATGGCGGCGTGTGAAGCTTGCTGCCAACACCGAAGATCACCACGACCGCCCTGTCATGTGTGAAAACGACGAAAAGGAGTCCTCCTAAACCTGTATTCCTTACCGTGTACTCATTTGCTACCATATAAAACATGTCTAACATTCTAACACAAGTTAAAAGGTGTGTTATAATTGGTCAGCAGCTCAACTAAAAAGGCGGAGAGCCTAATCTGTCAGACTGGTATTTATGGACGACTTATAAGGTCTGCAGCTATTGCCTTATATAAGTGACACTTTATTTGAGCGATGAACACATTAATATTGGAGTCACCTTAATATTCTTGTGCCGCATCAAACGTATGTATATGTAGGTAGTCGGAGGAACCTTGAGATTTCTGTAGAGAGGTACAGATATAAGTCGACCGCTTAACTTAGTCCTCGGCTACGTAGCGCGCAGGGGTATGACGATAACGGGTCGCGGGAGACAAAGCCCGCGGCGCCCGCTTGCCGCGCGCGCCCCGCTATCGTCATACCCTTGCACCCGCGGGCGATGCGGGCAAGGACTGATGCAAACGGTCTACCTATAGTCGGAGGTTCCTGAGACTTCTGTAGAGAGGTACTGATAGTTCAACCAATGAAGTTCATGAACCCGCAAAGAACTATCTGCGGAGCACAGCGGATTGTAATTGCGCGTTGGAGCAGTCCAACTGGGAACCTCCACCTAACAGAATACCTCTGCTCTCTGTTAGGTGGAGGTTCTCTCTGCTCCTGCGAAACACTCAGGCACAAAAGAAGTACCTACCTAGGGCGGCACATCATGCACCCAGAAGAGGTACAACATATCACCGCCCAAAGAATCTGGAATTTCCTAGAGGCAATGGGCCTTAACGGTGAAATCTAAAACTAAGGGCTGCCACAATAGAGCACTTGCTGGTCGAAGCGGCATATAAAGGCCCACAAATCAACAATAACAAATAACAGAAGACCGCAGCCATACGCGGCATCCACTAAGATCACCTGACCCGATCACCCAGGTGATCGTATTGGACGGATATGTCTTATAAGATCACCCAGGTGATCCTATTGTACGCCATATCCAGCACGATCCCCTGGTTCCTACTGGATATACATATGTCCACCAAAATCACCCAGAGGATCGTGCTGGACATGGCGTCCAAAAGGATCAACAGGGTGATCTCACTGGACATATTCGTCCAATATCATCTGGGTGATCCACTCGAGATACTGGACGTCGCGCAGCCATATACCTACTACTACTTCTATACTACTATGTGTGATGTGTTCCTGTTGGTGAGGTTGCCAGAGCTCTTGAGGACTGCGGAGAGTAAAGGATCTGTATTTTTTCTCAAGTTGTCGACACGACTCAAATCTTAAATCTATATCAAAATCAATAAAGTACCGGTGATGGAGTAACAAACGTCAACGGGCTATGACGTCTGCTTACCAGACTAGGCTGGATTTCAGTTTGTCACAGAAGTGATGTTTAAAAAAAAAAAAAGTAATGGAGGATTGTGTTAAGCGGTCGGATATTATACAAGAAATTTGAATCACCCGTCATAGGTCATTCAAATTTCATTGGCAATTTTTCTTGTATGGTGGCCGGCTACAAGATTAGGTGCGGTTGCGGACCCCGGGTTCTTTTGGGACACAACCGGGAAGTCGCTAAGAGAATGATTATGGTGGCCGGGTAGAAGATAAGTTTGTACCTTTAAGGTACAAGTTGGAACCCGACCGCAGACAGCAGCAGGGTAAGGACCAAATTCTTGGCCAGTAGTTAGCGTGGTTAATTGGTAGTAGTTAAAAAGTTCCGTTGTGCCACGAAAATTAACCATAGAATTGTATGGCTAATTTTCGTGTCACAACGGAACTTTTTAACTACTACCAATTAATTAGGCTAACAACTGGCCAAGAATTTGGTCCTCACCCAGCAGCAGACGACGTGACGCAGCGACACTACTGGTTTCTATGTATTTCTATGAAATACCTTCCGTAGACAGCGACACGTCGC
This sequence comes from Epinotia bilunana, assembly GCA_947049275.1. Classification (NCBI taxonomy): domain Eukaryota; kingdom Metazoa; phylum Arthropoda; class Insecta; order Lepidoptera; family Tortricidae; genus Epinotia; species Epinotia bilunana. The sequence continues at coordinate 9,031,591 of OX346278.1, read as the reverse complement.
CGTCATAGAAATTCATAGAAACCGATAGTGTCGTTGCGACACGTCGTCTGCTGCTGCTGTCTGCGGTCGGGTTCCAACTTGTACCTTTACAGTTTAGCTTGAACATGACATGACCTATCGAACCTAGCAAGGGATTTCTAAAGAGAAACGTGATACAACCTAAGTCTATCTAGGTCATCTGACCGTTCGCCTAGAGCTTATTCAATGCATATGCACCTTGTAGACTGGCGCGATTTATGACTCAACTACTATTAAGGCAATTCCAGGGGCGCTGCCGCGAAACGAAGTTCGTTCGTTTATCTCCCTCTCTGTCGCACTTGCTAATTCGAGCGGCAGAGAGGGAGATACACAAACGAAGTTCGTTTTCGTTCCGCGGGCCTCAGGGGCGGTTCACTCCGTGATTTGGTCGCGCCTCTACAGGGTATGGCTCCAGAGGGTATGTTAGCGCTGCTACGGCACGCACGCGTTTTACCGCAGCGCGTTGCAGGCGCTAGAAAGGGACGGCCACGTTTAGCATACCTGAACAGGGGATTTGTTAACAGAGAACCTTCTGTACGTAGTACTATTATTTATTCTGAGCTAAATTAGACCTAACAGTCTACACCAACAAAACCACACTATATCATATGAAAGTCTCCAATTTCGCCCGTTAAAAGCCTTTGACGAGAATCTAGGTCACCGCTGAATGCCTAGATCACATCGCTTTGTGCACTGAGTCCTTTCCACTCTGTGTAGGTTTAATTACTTTAGCCTTTCACCTAGAGCTAGGTTTTAAATAGATTTAGGAATTGACTTTGAGGGTCGAGATTGAGTTTTCTTTGGGTTGGTATGTATGTTGTCCTCCCTCGTCGCAAAAGAAGGGTGTTCTTGGTGTTATATTATAAGCTTAACATGTATATATGTGTGTTTGTTTGTGGCATTATGGCTCCCAAATGGAATTCAGTTTCCACCCTGTGTTATTCCTCAGCCAAGATCTCACCCGGTCCGGTTTATCTAAAAGAAGAAATTATTGTTCTCTTTTTTACCTAGGGGGACTGGTGGAGAATGCATTATGACATCAAGTTCGCCTATTGTTTATATGAACTACTTAATTGTTACTTAAAAATAAAGTTGAAATAAATTTTACTATCCTACTAATATTATATCGCTCTTCAGCGATAAGACCGCCTTTTGTCTACCTCTACCTATATGTTATTGTATTGTTTTTCTTTTTAACTGCTTTGTTTGTGTGAGGTGTGCAATAAAGAGTATTTGTATTGTATTGTATTGTATTATAAATGCAAAAGTTTGGATGTTTAGATGTTTGTTACTCAATCACGCTTAAACGGCTCAACCGATTTGGATGAAATTTTGCACAAAGGTAATTTATAGCCTGGATTAAAATATAGGATAGTTTTTAGCCCGGTTCCACGCAGACAATGTCGCGGGCGGAAGTTAGGTAACAAATAAATATCAAACGAAAGTGACCGACGATGGTGACAAAGTTTCGCTATTAGGCTGCGGATGTGGTTACATAACGTCAAATCATCGATATAAACGTTATGGCTCCCATAGATTAGATTAGATTAGATTCATTTATTTCATTTTGAAAATTGACATGTCATTTTTTGAAAATTAAATAGCATGAATTCACAAAAAGATCGTCAGAGTGTATAAGAATAACAATAATATAAATGAAAGTCAAAAATCTAAATATGTACATTGCAAAAATGAAAAAACAAGAATAATAATAAGGAACAATTGAAATAATATTAAAATGGTACAAATGTCAAAGGAGTAAAATGTGTTTAAATGTCAAATTATTAATAAAAGCTAGGGTAACCTAGATATAAATAGTCAATGGTCAAATTTGATATAAAAATAATGAGTAATTTTAAACAATATTCATAATAAAATAATAATATCATTTAAAATCGAAAACATGTCAAATACACATACAATTTACAATGTCCGTTCGTTGTATTCCTTTACGGAATACAACGATTTTGAAAGTAAAAGTTCTTTTAGTCGGCGTTCAAATATGTTGTTAGAGGTCTCGTTTTTAATTGTGGCGGGTAGGCGCTCGTACATCGACGGGCCTATTACGCGCGGGCTCCTGTCGAGCAGCGCGAGTCGCCGCGATACAGGTAGTAATCGCCCCGTCTGACGGGTGATTCTGCCAGGCATATTCGCTCGCTTAAATTCATAAATACGCGGCAGCAATTAAAATAATCGATTGTACGTTGTTATGATATCCGAGATGCTTCCTAGAAGACAAGACAAACAGCTCACCACGAGGAACAACACCACAACCTACAGTGCAAGTAGTGGCGTTATTATGGCTGCGGTCTTCCGTAAGGTACTACCCCTGCACGGCTAGCACGCGACGGCGCGCGAGCTCTCTCGATTTTTCTCGCACTATCCGTCTCTCTCTTATCTCCGTCGCGTGCTAGACGTGCAGTGGGCCAGAGTTATAACCACGAACTTCGAAAGTCGAAGTTCGGGTATACGAACTTCGACTTTCGTGGTAGCGCCGCAGAGGCGTAACCACGTAACGTTCCGAATGCGCGTCAGGACTCGGCGAGACAAGAGGCAATTTAATATATTATAATTTACTTTAAAAACAAAGTTTTAACCGACTTCAATTTAGTACTCCGCCAAGCCACGAGAACATTTCTTTTCCAATTTACCTCATGAACTGATTTCCGAGAGCAAATGCGTTGATTATTATAGAAAAAAACCCAATCGCTGTATGTGACCCGATAATATTTGAGGACTTTCGTCGATTCCACAAGGATCACCCTTGGCACTTCATTAGTTGCTATTTCAACGGAATCTTATCAGAATCTGTGATATACTTTTGTACTTTTAAGTACATAATTGAGGAATTCCATAAGTCATCTGTGGTCTTCATCATCAATTCCACTCCACCAATTTATGATTTCCGGATGTAAATACACGAGTTATAATAGAAAATACCATAATCACTACACGCGTGCCTAATATAATTGAGGAGTTCCCTCAATTCCTCATGGATCCCATCATCCAATTGAATTTTCAAAAAAATGGGACCCCCCTGGAAGCATATACTTACAAACAAAGAAAAATATTTATGAATCGGCTCATCAATGACGGAGGTAACAAACATTGAAAAAAAAAAAAAAAACAACCGAATTGAGAACCTCCTCCTTTTTTTTGAAGTCGGTTAAAAATTGAAGGCCTAGGTCTGCAAAGTGATCGTATTATGTTATGTTTCATGTTCAATTAGTGACGCAACATCATGGCGTTCAGCCGTTTAAAAAATCTTAAGGTTTAATTTCATTGCATGTTTGAGGAATTACGTTGAAACAATACCTCGAATGCTTCATTTTCGAGTGCGTGGTAAATGAATTTATATTGTGATTGTCACATTGTGCTGGATTTGCATGCGCACGAGTCGCGTCATGAGATCGGAATGAGGCGAGATCACGAGCCGGCAAGGAAACTGTTGAGATGTAATGTAATGTATTTGTTGCACTAATATGGTCCGTGCGTGAATGTTAAAAAGACGTTTTTTTTCTCAAACATGCGGTGAAATATTGACTTTATGTTCCTTTAGGCTGCGAAATAGGCACCACGCTTCGGGTGCGATTCATACAAAATTGTAGGCCTAGGTGTGGAATCCCTATTCCTGTTTTCTTATTACCAAGAATATGTGAACACGACCTTAAGTGTCTTCATTGTTTCAAACAAGGAAGACACTTTAAATTTAGAAACCTTTGGCAACGTACATATATTTATGAATCGACTGTAGTTACCGGCAAAATTACAGCGAAGCTAGCATAACTGACGCCGCGACGCGACAGACACGAGAAAATCTACACTCTTTCTAAAATATGCTCAATGCTCAGTGCGAGAGAGACAGCCAAGCACAACTTCACGTGCGACTTGGCAACTCCTGTCTCCCTCCCATTTTCGGACAGAAAGAGGAGAGTCGATTTTCTCGCCACTTGCGTTAGTCCCACAAGTCGCTAAGTCGCGCGCGACGCGACATAACAGCATTAGCAGCTAGTTGTCCTGGGAATGGGATATAGAAGTCATTTAAAATGTAACACTTGGCGACACGTAACTGCAGTTTATTTCCAGCTAAACCGTCATCAATACTACCTCGAACCACCGTTTCCGATTATTCGATCGAACTTGTTATCATCCACCGTCCTTATCTCATTGACATAAGGTCTAGTTTAGGACTTGATCTGAGGTCTCGTCAAACGAAACGTATGTATCCAATTATAGGACTTATGTAGAGACAGTAAGGTTTAATTAAGGTAAGTGTGGTCGTTGGATGGGACGTCAACTGACCGTCCTTAGTGCAAGGAGATAAGGTTTATTTTAGGGCAGTTATATGTCCGAGCTGATTCTGTGCAGATGCTAACAAGTTGTTATTCTGTGTTCACAAGGGTCTTATACACAGTGTTTTTCAACTTTGCAAGATTGCATTGCTTTTATGCCAGGGTTTAAAAGTTGATATAAAATCAAAATGGTAAATTTTATGTCCATTATTCCTAAGGGAATACCCACTACTAGAGATGTGCCGAAGATGTGTTTTCTGCTGTAGCTAGGGGCTTGTCCATATATTATGTCGTCGATTTTTGGGGTTCCGTAGCCAAATGGCAAAAAACGGAATCCTTATGGATTCGTCATGTCTGTGTGTCTGTCCGTCCGTATGTCACAAGCATTTTACTCGAAAACTATAAGGTGTATTTGAATAAAATTTTGAGGATACGTGTATTTTGTAAGCCGCTACAAAGTTTTGTAATTCAATTTCTAAATTGTTTTAACATTGCAAGCCCACGTGTGGCATATCAATCGATAGGCCTTTCAAAATAAATATAAAGTTTCTCAGCATTGTTTTTGATTAAGTGAATAGAGTCGGAGATAATCGCCCCGAAAGTCACTTTTGTGTCCCCCCCTCTAATTTTTGGACCGTGTATTTTAAAAATATGAAAAAAATCATGGACATAGGGCTTATTAAATTCTTTCAGCGAAAATTGTTTTGAACAAGATCGGTTCAAAGGTTTGTGAGGTATTTCTAAAAAACTGCCTTCCTTAAAGAAAAGGACTTAAGTGCTATAAGATTTCAGTAACGATGCGACCTTTTTAATAGGCACGGAACCCTTCGTTGTGCGTGGTCCGACACGCACTTGGCCGCTTTTTGACCCCCCATCATCATCCCGTTATTCCTTGAATGGGCCCTCCCCGCCTAATAAAATGACTACCTTCATCCAATGGTCAGAGCCCCCCTTATTTGAAGTAATATATGGACAGCCCCTAGGTGTCATATAAACGACCACGTTTCAGTGTTATATCGTTTAATAATGTTTCATGTGTATTGGCTGAGCAGAAACGGCCGACTGTTTTTTTTTTCTGTAGAGATAATTATAAGCAGTCGTGTTTTGACTTCTGTTAATTCTTTTTGTTAGCTAATATCCTTCGAAAAATCTTCTGTCGAGTCATCCGGTTTTTTTTCTTTAGGATCATTCTGAAAACCAGCGCTAGCTATTTCTGCCCAGCACATGCTAAGATTGAGGCCCATTGCCTCATTGAATATTAAAATGATTGTAATATGTGTTCGTGTTAAGGTTATGGCAATACAATTTCTTTCTTTCTTTCTTCCTTCAGAGAGTTTCTTTGACGCGATTATTCTGCAGATTGTTAAGACTATAATTGTGTTCACTGGCTGTCTTGTAGGAATCATTCGAGTTTTGGTTTGACGCGATTATAAAGCATATGTGTAAGAGCATATGGTTTATAATTATGTACAATATTGCGCGGAGTTAAGTTATTGAATTGACGAAGAGTGTAATGTGGGAAAGTCATGGAAACCCGAGTCATTGACATGATTTGCATGTTAATGTATGTATCGAGGTTTGTATCAGTTCCCTTCGTTATATGATTGATTAATGATTGGACTCTTCATAAAAAAACAAGCCTCTAAGGCCCTTGGGACTGTCTATGTATTATGTCATCTCAAAATAGGGGGGGGTCTGACCATTGGATGACGGTAGTCATTTTATTTGGCAGGGAGGAACATATGATGGGGGGGGGGCAAAAAATTGATTGTAGTCATCACTGCAATATCACATTTTGTCGATCTTTTATACCCACATTTATGCTAAAAGTGGCGCTGGAACATGCGTTTCATGTGCTCTGCCTACCCCTTTTGGGAATAAAGGCGTGAATGTATGTATGTATGTTCTCAAAAAAATGGTTTTCAAGTCGTCGGTATCTGTTATTTTTTATGTGGGAACATATATTCACCGGCAATAAATTTGACCCAAATTAGAAAAATGCATTTAATTATTTAAAACATCATTTTATCTATTCAATTTATAGTTTTAAATCTCAAAATTTTTTGGGCCAAATTTTCTGCCGGTGAGTGTACATTACTCGAAGACGTCTAAATTCTTTATTTGTTTGAAAGGGTATCCTTCCCAAGTGGTCACGGATTCTGGAGGGAACTCTTCAAATTTTATAGGCTCACATTTGGGTTTTTTCTGTAATAATCAAGATTTGCTCGGTACTTAGTGGAAAAGACCGCAGTAAGCTCGGCCGAATTTCACCTTCTCATACAAACGTAGTTACGCTCTCATTTTAAAACGTGTTGGATTGTGACGAGACTTTGCATATACCATGACATGAAGTATATTTATGTCTGTAATTAGCTTATATGATTCCAGTTTATAAAACAAACAAAATACAGCAAAATCAAGTTTTGTATGAAAAACTTTACTATGGTATCTGAAGCTACATAAACTAATTACAGACCTGGCCCCTATTTCACCAACTTGACAATTGTCACCTGACACTGACAATTCGCCATACATTGCTTGTTCTAGAAGTTAAGGTGGTTGCTAGGTTACTTGTGAATCCAGCAATGTACGGAAATTTGTCGTTGTCCGATGACAATTGTCGAGTTGGTGAAATAGGGGCCTGGATATACCTCATGTCATTGTACATGCAAATAGCTAGCAAATAGCTTCGTAACAATACAATTTGTTTAAAATGAGAGCGTAATTACGTTTGTATGGAGAATCGAGCTTACTGCGGACTCTTAATGTATGTGGCTTGCAGAGTACTGAATTCGGTCAAAACTTTATTTTTGAAATCCCTCCACCGAGTTCGGGCGCCGCTGGTAAATGAACAACTTCATAGATCCATTGGGAAACCCGTGCAGACTGCTTCTATTAATATCAACAGATCGATGCGGAGTGGAGACTGGGCTATCAAATAAACTGGGGATACGTTTTTAATTCTGCGACGGTGGCAAACTAGCATGCGGGCTATCTGGCCCCTATGTCACCGACTTGACAATTGTCGCTTGACAATGTCAATTCGATGTCATTTGGGTCACAACGCTGTCCAGAAACCATCTTTACATGTCGACCCAGTAATTATGACATTTATCGAGTTAGTTAGCTTCTGCCCGCGACTCCGTCCGCGTGGAACTTGTTTATAACGTAGCTCAATACAAATTGTCACCCCCTCAGGGGATGATTTCCGGGATAAAAACTATTCTATGTCCTTCCCCGGGACTCAAATCTCTATACCTTCATCTAAAATCGGTACAGCGGTTTAAGCGCGAAGAGGTATCAGACGGACACACTTTCGCATTTATAATATTAGTATGGATAGTATATAGTATAAATGGAGTACTTATGGATGTATTGCTTGCATGCATTTTGCATGGTTAAGAGTCTAATTAAAAGTTAGGCTTTACAGCCGTTAACTTAGGCAATGTCCACAGACGAGACTCAAACCTAAATATCTAGAACCCGCCTGGGCCCTATGAAACCGACTTGGCTATTGTCCCGTGACAATTACAATTCAATGTAAATTGTTAGGTCAATAGCAACAATGCTTTTTTTTAAACCCCCAACGCAAAGAGTGGTGTTATAAGTTTAACGTGTCTGTGTGTCTGTGTATCTGTCTGTGGTATCGTAGCTCCCAAGCGGATGGACCGATTTGAATGCGGTTTTTTTTTACTCGAAAGCTGATCCTGAGTGTTCTTAGCTATGTTTCATGAAAATCTGTTTAGCCGTTTTTGAGATATTGGACTTTGAAATGAAAATATCGGGGGTTTTTCAACTTTTCCAAGTTGTAGTTATTTATATAAAAGACTGTCGTGTGATCTACCCTAGTCTCACCTGATGGTAAGCGACGATAGAGCCTAAGATGAAGCTCACTGGTTCAGTAATAGCCTATTCACTCTTGTTTTGAAGGCACCTAAATCGTAGTTCTCGGGAAATACCATTCCGCCTTTAATCGACCCAGAAGTTATGAAAGTTATTAAGAGTCCGCAGTAAGCTCGGCCGAATTTCACCTTCCCATACAAACGTAGTTACGCTCTCGTTTTAAAACTACGTGTTGGATTGTGGCGAAACTTTGCATATACATGAGGTATTGTTATTAGTTTATATGGTTCCAGTGTATAAAACAAACGAAATACAGCAAAGACAAGTTTTGTATGAAAAACTTAAATTCGCTATATTTTTTACTATGGTATCTGAAGCTACATAAACTAATTACAGACATAGATATACCTCATGTCATTGTACATGCAAAGTTTCGTTACAATCGAACACGTAGTTTTAAAATGAGAGCGTAACTACGTTTGTATGGAGAATCGAACTTACTGCGGACTCTTAAGTTGGTTTAGGAGCCTGATGGCAAGCAGACACCATGGTAAACATTTTGTGTGTAGTGACTTGAATCACGCCATCTGCCATTACATTTGATCAGCCTAATGGGTTGCAAGTGTTCATAGACCGTTGGCCGCGGTCTGGACGCCAGCGGGTAGCAGCTAGCAGGGCGGGGAGCGGTAGCTCATACATTTGTTCGAGTTCATTCTATGAACGCCCGCTCACCGCCCCGCTGCCCGCTGGCGTCTAAACCGCAGCCTTTGTCCGCTTACCAAGCGGACCGTGCGCTTCTTTACCACCATCGCTATAAAAATAGATTTAACGTTACACCCAAACATGGGAACTAGCGTCGCATGCTATTATTATTACGTGAAGTGAAAGTGTCCAGTACCTTGTGCGCGTGTGCGCAGGGAAATTAACATGGCATCGCTAATTTGCGATCACTTGGATTATACATGACACGAGTGTGCGAAGTGCTAAACAGATTGCAAATTGAATACTGAACGAGACAATCTTCGCGCATCTCTGGTGGATAATGAACCCTGAGAGTTACAGCTGATTTTTAAAGGTTTAGAATAGAATAATAATTTATTGCCAAAAACAAGTACAGACATATACAAACAGTGACAAATACAGAATAAGAATATGCTAGAAATAAAAAGTACAGTTCATTTATTTTGGGGCAATAGGTCCCAGACTCAGCTGCACGTCTAGCACACGACGGCCGCGACATACTCTCGATTTTTATCGCACTATACCTCTTCTTCTAAGTGTTCTAATTCTTACGGATAGTGCGAGAAAAATCGAGAGAGCTCGCGCACCGTCGCGTGCTAGCCGTGCTGTGCTGAACAATAAGAGTCCAGCGCTGGTTTTCAGCCTGGGCCTTATTAGGGCTCGGTCGGTAGCAGAACCTAAGCGTCGGAGTTGGACGCTGTGCTTTCAAATGCGTACGAATTACAAAAAATAATAATAATACAAAAGTTAAAAATAAGAGCGTGTGTGCGTGTGTATGTGTTTGTGTTGTGTGTGTATGTGTGAGTGTGTGTGTGTGTGAGAGCGTGCGTGCGTGCGTGCGTTATTGTGTGTGCGTACGTGCGTTTATGCGTATGTGTACGAGCGTGCGAACGTTGTTGTGTGTTTGTGTGTGTGTGTGTGTGTGTGTGTGCGTACATGTGTGCGAGTGCAAAAAATAAAAAATAAATGAAAATGAATACCCAAGTGGAGAACAAAACAACTAAGGGGAAATGAGACACCTACTTGTTTTGCCTATCTAATAAGTGACATCGAACTAATCGCTTGAATTTTAACAGTGACATTGGCTCACGCAGCGGAGGAGGGAGGTCGTTCCAGATCTTTGTGGCCGCAAATTTAAAACTCCCCCTAAAAAATGCGGTCTTGTGCAGCGGTATCGCAAGTTTAGTGCATCGTCTTAAGGTCCTTACCCGCGTTTCGCCTCCGCTTTCAAGAAATAAAAGAATAGTATGTCTTGTCTTTATCACGCGATAATCAATGCCAATTCCGTGGTGTATTCCGACTAGTTTTATTGTCTGTTCGAAATGTTATGTAACTAGTTCCAGCAATAGAACAGAAAATAGAGCTATTCTAGAGCTAGTGGGAATAGACCAATTCCGCAGTTCGAATCCTACTAATATTATAAATGCGAAAGTTTAGATGTTTGGATGTTTGTTACTCAATCACGCTTAAACGGCTGAACCGATTTGAATGAAATTTTGCACGAAGATAGTTTATAGCCTGGATTAAAATATAGGATAGTTTTATCCCGGGTCCACGCGGACGAAGTCGCGGGCGGAAGCTAGTGTGGCTATAAACGATATGAATCACAATTTGTGGCACAGGATCCCGGCGTTCAGACATGAAAATTAAAGTTTGATTTCTTGGAGTTTATTTAATTTATTTCATTGCATGTTTGAGAAAAGCACTATACATACCTCGGCGTGAAAAGGGGTTGCAAGCCTCATAACTATCCGACCTCGCTACGCTCGGCCGTCTATATGTACTCGGCCGGCAACCCCTTACTTCCCGGCATCTGTAGTATAGGTAAGTAATGTACTATTTTTCGTTCGCTGCTGTAATTAGGATGATCGAACCAAAACGAAAATTTGATAAGTGTACCATTTTAAGAGACCATTTTACTAAGCAGAATCGTGTGCCAACGAAATTAGAATTTTTACAATTTTTTTTTTCAATTTCTCACTGATCGAAATTTAGCATGTTTTACTCTTATGTAGCGTCACCAGCAACGGGTCTAATCCCAATAAGGTCTAGTTTTCCCTCTGGGTTGGAACTTGGAAGGTCAGATCTGAGTCGCTTTCGTAAAACTAGTGCCTATGCCAAATCTTATGTCTTAAACGGTGATCAAAGCGGACCCCAGGCACCTTTAGGGCACAACCGGGAATAACGCTAGGACGAGTGAAGCGTAGCACTCAGACTAATATATTATTACCAAAACGACATTGCCTCGTCGAGCCGAGATGGACGATCACTATCGATTCGTCTAGGGTAACTTATGCACCCCAAACAGCACACAGCGTTAACAAAGGGTAAATTAATCTCCGAATAATGTCCCCCACATCGGCTAGCTATATCCCGTATTCGCGTAGACATAACCGTGGTATACAGGGTTACTCTTGACGCGCTCATGCGACTCACTCCACCCGTCACGCCTAACGAAACGAGACCTCTACCTTTTTCATTATCATAATCATCCTGTTAATTGCTTAAATGGATCCCCCCGTAAATTATCGCGTGCTTTGAAACACCGTTCTGACTAGATTAAGAAACAATATGGTCTGATTTTCAGATATATGATTCTTGACTATATGGTTGTTTTTCTGATTTTACCGATACATGATTGCTTAAAATTTCCTCTATAGAAAAAAATTCCAAAGTTGGGTCTGTATTTTCCTTTTTTTACTCAGCCTACTCAAACGATACATTATCTTACGACAATCAAGTTAATACTATAGTATTTTATGTCATTTAAAATCTCACTTTGTGAAATTTAAATAAAACTTCTCTAAGTTAGGTATTTATCCCCTTAATCGTTTATGACTCTTTTATTTGACAAATTAACATTTTTTTATGACGGTAACTGTTAGAATAGAAACGTAGTTACTAAATCGCGGCGTCAATATGTATTTGTGGGTGAGCGTTGAGGTGAGCTTAAAACAAGTTACATAATACACAGGGCGCGCGAAGTACGTTTCAGTGTTATTGAAGGATAATGAGACTTAAGCGGTTGTGTTAAGGTGCGTTTTGATTATGAGTTGGTAAATAAATGTGTGTAATTAGGAAAGGGTAGAGAAAAATAAGACGCACACTGAATCGAATAAGACAGTTCAGTGGCTATTTTGGTCCATAATATAAGTGCATAAGGTCTATAATTCAGTGGTGTTAGAACAGTCGACAGAGTGCTACACTACAAACGAAACGCTTTTGTAATTTTTAGGGTTCCGTAGTCCGTTTCGGCATGTCCGTCTGTTTTTGTTAGACTCCCTAAAGAAGGTTTTTATTACTCGACGACCGCTTTGGCCTCGTTGGTAGTGACCCTACGAAGCCGGAGGTCATGGGTTCCAATCCCGGTAAGGGCATTTATTTGTGTGATGAGCACAAAAATTTGTTCCTTAGCCATGGATGTATTTTATGTATATACGTATTTACTTATCTATATCCTACTAATATTATAAATGCGAAAGTCATGTTTAGATGTTTGGATGTTTGTTACTCAATCACGCTTAAATGGCTCAACAGATTTAGATGAAATTTTGCACGAAGATAGTTTATAACCTGGATTCAAATATAGGATAGTTTTTATCCCGGGTCCTCGTAGACGAAGTCGCGGGCGGAAGCTAGTAAGTATATATATCGTCGCCTATCACCCATATTACAAGCTTCGCTTTGTTTGGGACTAGGCGATTTGTGTAAGATAGTACCCAATTTATTACCCGACTACCAAAGGAGAGGAGGGTTATGTTTTTCGAGCGTATGTATGTATGTGACCTTATTCTTTGGCACGCCCTGCAGCCTAAACCGTTTGACGGATTTCGACATTTGAGGTGTCGTTGGATTCCTCTTGATCGTGGGAGTGAGATAGGTTATAAAATTTGAAGAAAGCAGTTGGGTTTTTTTTTAAATCTTTTAATTTCACTTGTTTTGTTACCATAAAAAGTCTGTATATATGTGGTGCTGTGTACTAATGGTGCATGAGTATCTGTAAGGCCTGAGTGGACGCCCCGCTCTTCGCTCGCGTATTACAAATAACCCAGGCACAGCCACGGGATAAAATATAAGTCTATGTCTAACCCGAAAATCGATTCAACATATTTGTGAGAGAATTTTTGAAATCCGTTAAGTAGTTTTGAGTTTACACATTCAAACGTACAGTACAGCCTCACAGACTTCCTCTTTATAGAGCGAGCGAAGCGAGCGAAGTTCCTCGTTAGCTTGGGCATACATTCTTTCGTATGGCTGTTTTCCTATACAGGTCGCATTTCTCAACCGATTCTTGTGAAATTTGGTGAGCAGGTACAATATAGTTATAAAGATTTTTCTTTACTAGCTTCTGCCCGCGACTCCGTCCGCGTGGAACTCGTTTATATCGTAGCTCCATACAAACTTTCACCCCCACTTCATCCCCTGGGGGATGATTTCCGGGATAAGAAGTATCCTAAGTCCTTCCCCAGGACTCAAACTATCTCTATACCAAATTTCATCCAAATCGGTTCAGCGGTTTAAGCGTGAAGAGGTAACAGACAGACACACTTTCGCATTTATAATATTAAGTATGGATGATGGTTCGAAATTAAACAAGTAAACCCGACAGCTTTTTGACAAATGTTATAGCCTATGTCTACTTTTGAGAGGAATCCAACGGCACCACATATGTCTAAATCCGTCAAACAGTATGGGCTGCAGGGCGTGCCAAAGAATAAGACATACACACATACATACATATATACAAACATACATACATATGCTCGAAAAACATAACCCTCTCCGTCGGTAGTCGGGTAAAAAGACAACCACTTGTAATATTAGTAAGGATAGTATCATCTATAAGATAAAACGACATATTCAATTTGTCTACAATAATAGTTCACTTCGCTCCAAAACTAAGCACTCAATACCGAGAATCCATCTCACACCAACCGCCTGAAACTGGATTACACACGCACACACACACACACACAACTGTCCCCAACAAAATAAAACACTGTCATATATATCGATTCTACCCTTCAGCGGCTGTCCCGCTCTCGGCCGGTCAAGGTGCGAGGTGCGAGCGGGACAAGTTATTAATGGGTGACGCCCAGTCGGATTGTTTTATGGAAGTGACTTGTGTTATTTGGTAAGGTGTTCGTTTAAAGTTTATTGCAAATGGCGGAATTACGTGGGTTTCTAAGCACTCAATAATAATATAGATAGACGTAATTGTACCAGAGAAACATGTTATATTATAAGAGTGACTGACTAAATAAACTAACGACTGGAACTGGACTGGAGTAATTTAACAATAGTGTTTGATTCAAAAAATCTATACAAATCCGGACACACGAAAGTATCTGGCTCAAGCTGAAGCAAAGAACTTATCGCTTTATAATGTTCTGTTCCAGACAATCTTCGGGTACGGTAAGAGAACAGTTGCCCACGTAGATCAGAAGTGCAAAAATAAACATCGTCGACTCAACAGTGATCATAAATATGTGTATACTTAGATTATTCGAGTTGGCCGGATTGCATCAAAGTAGTGCATTCAAAAAGCGACTCTACCGTCCGAGGAAGAAGATTCCAATTCCAATGACAGTTTTATAAAAAGTCGGCCACATTAAATAATCACAACCTTACACTACTTTAAGGGGTTCTTTGTGGGGGGTACTTTATGAGTGCCGAGATATTTTTGAACCTTTAGGAACGTGCCTTTAGGATATAACGATAAACCTGACTGTAATATTCAAATAAATAAATATTTGGGTACAATCTTACACAAATCGATCTAGTCCCAAACTATAAGTAATAAACCATAACTATAATTTTGACGACCGACCGGTTAGCCTAGTGGATAGTGACGCTGCCTACGAAGCTGAAGGTCCTGGGTTCGAATCCCGGTAAGGGCAAATATTTGTGTGATGAGCATAAATATTTGTTTCTGAGTCATGGATGTTTTTCTATGTATTTAAGTATTTATATCTATTATATATATCGTCGTCTAGTACCCATAACACAAGCCTTACTGACCTTACTATTTGACTAGGTCGATTTGTGTAAGATTGTCCCATTATATTTATTTATTATTTATTTATTTATAAGCAAAGCTTGTACTATGGGTACTAGACGACGATATAAATACTTATATAGATAATTAAATACTTAAATACATAAGAAAACATCCATGACTCAGGAACATGTTCTCATGCTCATCACACAAATAAATGCCCTTACCGGGATTCGAACCCGGGACCTCCGGCTTCGTAGGCAGGGTCACTACCAACTAGGCTACAGAGGTCGTATATTTGTAGTTTTTAATATACTCTCAATCCTCAATATTATAATCTCTCTACCATACAAAGAACTCAGGCGGACCCGCAGGATAAGCCTATCCTTTAGGTTTACGCATCACATCAAATACCGACTGTTATGCCAACCTGTAATACTCGAAACTCATTCTCATTAGCACCGAGTCAAACAATAGTAACCCCTATTACAATGAGATACGGTCTTCGTGACCCGCACCACGTGTTTTGTTAGTCAATGATGACTATTTTACCAAAGGTGTTATGTCAGTCGAACGTTCGTGGGACTTATGACGTTTCGATAATTACCAGTTCCCTAATTTGATGGATAGCAGACAATAGCCAATCGACGGCGTATTAGGAATCTTTGATCGATCTGTTTGTACGTCTGTCCTTGTCGCACGTTTAGGGATAGAAAGGGCTAGATGCTAGACTAGAGCTTGAGTGCTATTAAAGCTTAATTAACGTAATAGCCAATATCGGACCATCTTAAGAGGATAACTATACTTGAGAATTGAGATAGGTCTCCCCCAAAGAGTGCCACAATGACCGGACCTGCGCCACCCGCATCCAGCGGACTCCCGCGACCTTTACCAGGTCGTTATACAAAAGGGTAATTTCGAGGTTAGGCTCTTGAATAAAATTATTTTCTCAAACATGCAATGAAATATTGACGTTGTGTTCTTCATAAATGGGCTTCGAAGTGTCTAGTTTCGGGCGCAGCGAGACGAGAGACCCGTAATGGCATTTCATACAAATTTGAAGGCCTAGGCCGGCAGGATGGTTTTTTTTAATGTCCATTCCACTATTTGTGGCACAGGATCACGGCGTTCAGCCAAGAAAATTAAAGTTTGATTTCTTGGAGTT
Organism: Epinotia bilunana; assembly: GCA_947049275.1. Lineage (NCBI taxonomy): Eukaryota > Metazoa > Arthropoda > Insecta > Lepidoptera > Tortricidae > Epinotia > Epinotia bilunana. The sequence goes on along the minus strand of OX346278.1, from coordinate 9,015,534 downwards.
TTTTTAATTTATTTCATTGCATGTTTGAGAAAAGAACTATATATAGTGACTCTACATACCTCGGCCTCATAACTATCCGACCTCGCCACGCTTGTCTCGGCCGTCTATATGTATACAGGCTGAAACATAAGTCGTGAATCGAAGTGGCAAAATGTGAATCTATCCATGGTTCTGAGCCATTTTGGGTATGGGACCCACTTTGTAGTATGAAAAAAAAAACACACTTGCTCATACATTTTCGTCTCATAGTATAAGTTGCTCAGAATCATGGACAGATTCACATTTCAGCCTGTATGTACTCGGCCGGCAACCCCTTACTTCCCGGCCTCTATAGTAATGTACTATTTCATATCAGATTGGTGGCAAAGCGTACGGCCCGCCTGATAGTAAGCGGTCACCGCAGCCTATGGATGCTTGTCCTAGAGCCTTGGGTTGGGTGTCACATACGCGTTACCGACCCTTAAACAATTTAGTTTAAGCCATTTGCAAGACCTTGTCTGTCTGTTTAGCTTTTTATGTTATTTTACACCGTATTGGTATGCAAAAGATATTTTCTCTTCAGCTATAAATTGTATAATACCAACAGACGTTAATCATAATAAAAATCATAGCATTTGGTGTAATTTGCCACTACGTTCACACAATGCATTCCGAGACCTATCAAAACTCAACCTTACTCCCATAGAAATAAAGCCTAACAAAAAATACGTTTGTCCAGAGGGTGCTCCCCTACTATTATTTGGCGATAAAATCATTAAGGTACTTTACTTCGACAAGGTACTAACTGACGGCGATTTCTAACGCCCATCGTCCCTTTTGGCTTAAAAATAGGGGCAGTATTGTAATGCACCCTATTGTGGGGGTGTAGGGTCCACTTTTAATTGATACATTTTAAGTAGCTTAACGAAACGAATTTACAGGGATCCTGTTCACATAATGGCGACTAAATTAGTTTTAGGGCTATGTAGTACTTTTAAAAAGGAAACGGACCTTTTTAAAAGCACATAGTTCATTCAGGGGGTTCTAGTTCTTATTTGTATATGTCTTAAATGAAGTAATACTGCGTTCGTTTCATTTCATTTAACTAGCAAAGTTGCTCATTTCAAAATTAAACAAAAATTATCCTGCTTGTTCCGTACGCAAAGGGTAAAACGGGAGCCTGTTACTAAGACTTCGCTGTCTGTCCGTCCGTCCGTCTGTCTGTCACCAGGCTGTATCTCTAGAACCGCGATAGCTAGACAATGGAAATTTTCACAGATGATGTATTTCTGTTGCCGCTATAATATATAGCGCATTTAGTATACAGCGTGTATATCCAATACGAGCAAATCTTTAAATGGTGGTTAGTACAGGACCTAATAAGTGTATTAAGATAACTTTTGTCTAAAATTGCAACGAAAAAATTAACCATACAAAATAATTCAGCCCGCAATGTAACGCAACATGTTCGAGTTAAGCCTCGTTTGACAGTTGTCAGCTGTCTAAGTATCCACTTCCGAAATGTCTAAAACCAAAATTTAATAAAGCTATGTCGTATCTCGGTAATGTCCTTGGCAATTGAGTTAGGTATAAACTTATAGCCAAAGATGTTATGAGATGAGTGTTTTTTCAAACTACCTTATGGTGTAGAACTGTAGATGTTCATCAAGTAAAACAAAAAATAGGCTACAAGTAACTATTTATTTACATACCGGTCAGAAACACAGTTAAAAGTTTTAATCACGCCTGTGTCTCCGCCTCAGGTATCGATTCTCCACGTGGCTCCCGTGCAATCGAACGCAAGTTTCGCAGCGTCGTTTAATGGACTCCCTAACGTGGTAAAGATCAGTATTGTCCCTGAGTTTTTGAAAAACTTCGGTTATCTTGTTTTTCAGTTGTTCCACGGATGTCCTAGGTTGTGAGTACACCTCGTTTTTTACTGCCCCCCACAGAAAAAATCGAGCGGTGTTAAATCAGGAGAGCGAGCAGGCCAACGACGTGGACCAAATCGCCCGATCCATCTGTTCTCGAACATGTCGTTTAGCACGTTTCGGACACGAACCGCCGCGTGAGCCGGGGCACCATCCAACTGCAACCACGTTTCCCGGCGATCTTCTTCAGGCAGCATGTTCACGTATTCTGCTAATGGCCCGTTGATAAGCTGGATGAATTTGTCCGCATTCAGGTTACCGTCGATGAAAATGGGTCCTATGATCCGGTTGCCGTGTATTGCGGCCCACACGTTTACGGCCCAACGATACTGGTGTCCGGTCTCTCTCATGTCATGGTGATTTACGCGTGACCAGTAATGGCAATTACGTTGATTCCAAACCCCATTCCTGGTGAATGTGCTTTCATCTGTCCAGATAATTTTGGACATGAAATCACCGTTTTCTTGATGACGACTGAGTAACCACTCCGAAAACGTTAAACGTGGTATTAAGTCTCTCGGCAGCAAAGCATGTACCTTTAAAAATTTATAAGGATGTTGCTTGTCACGTTTGAGTATTTTGTGTACCGTCATATGACTCATATTAAACCGTCTTCCAGCTATTCTCGTACTACTCTCTGGGTCAGCTGAAAAATGGCGAAGGATCCGGTCTTCTAATGAGACTGGAAGCTCATAGTTAACAGCTGCTCCCTCCACCCTCCCTGTCACTGGCAAACCTTCACGAGCTCGCTGTAACGCGTTGACGATCACTCGAGCGCTACTTGGCACTCTACGATTTGGAAATCGCTCTCTGTATATTTCTAATGCTCTTCTGCCATTTTGATGTGCTTCACCATACATTAAAATCATGTCCATTAATTCCGGAGCACTAAAATTGGTTTGACGGGGCATTTTAATTTAATGACTGAATTGTGACTGACATTGTCAAATCATAGTTGAAATAAAATACGCGAAAACTTACCAAACAGTTCGGTACAATTTACAACCTTGTATGTAGGTAACTATCAAACTTTGTAGAGTTCAGTTAATAATTGTAAATCGAATTTAAATTCAGTTATCAAATTAAATAACTATTATGAGTGCAATCTTGTTGGTAAATAATTTACAAAGAAGATTACTTAGTTACCTATTTAAATTAAATAGAATGATTTTCTAAAAAAGGTGTCATTGCGCGTCGTGGTAATTTTATTTTAATATCAACGACGCTGTCAACTAATTTTTATCGTGACTGATTAAAATGGCTCAAAATAATGTCAATTGGTTGTTGATAAACAAATACTTAAGTATTTAATAATTCAATAACTTACATATCTAGTGGTGTAGTCTACTAAAAATAACCACACAACGTTATGAACCATATTTTTTTGTGCAGTTAAGTATTGATTTTCTTATTTAAGGGTCAGTGGGATACCACTGCTGGGCAAAGGTCTCCTTACGTTTCAATGTATCCCGGTCTTGACCAGTCTCCCACCACCCCCACACTGGTGCATATCAGTCTTTATCAACAAAGCAGTTAGCTAACAGTATCTAAATAATTAATATCACTACACACCAAGATTTATTTTTGGACAGCTACGTGGATTACATGTTTACGTTACATTGCTGCTCGGTAATTTTTCAAAAAAATATTACAGGCGCTCAATTAAGTTTAACTTAAAAAGTTCATTTAATTAATGATTACGCTACTAAACTCTGCCTCTGGTTTAATTCTTTGCTCGTATTGGATATACACGCTGTATATGTATTTGTGTAAATATATTGTATATAGGACAACCGTAATGTTATTATTCTTTTTAGTTGTTATTTGCACTGCCCACAATCTTTTCCGCTTTGCCTTAAGGTTTGACTGGTAGAGAATGCCATTTGGCATTAAGTCCGCCTTTTGTACGATAAGTTTTCTTTTGTGCAATAAAGTTTAAATAAATAACTACAAATACTAAAAAACCGGCCAAGTGCGAGTCGGAGTGGGCTCCCATACAACAGACATGATTTTTTCGCCCTTTTTATAGATAATGGTACGGAACCCTTCGTGCGCGAGTCCGACTCGCACTTGGCCGGTTTTTATTTCACACCTCAATATATGAAACGAATACATAACTTAATCTTAAACGCAGAGGTAAACCACAGGCGGTCTTATCTCAAGGTCTTATATCTCTCTAAAGAGCGATTCCGTTCAGACTTTAAAGGCCTCCGCACACCGAACGCGGGTCGTGCGCGGCGCGGGTCGGGCGGTATCTCTATCTCTTTCGCACAGTAGCGCGGCGTCTCTATCGCACAGTAGCGCGGGTCCGCCGCGGGCCCACCGCGGTAGCAATGCGGGCCCGCGCCACTGTGTGATAGAGTTAGTGAGAGAGATATTAAATGCGTTGGTAGTGAGAGAGATACCTAACGACCGCGCCGCGCAAGACCCGCGCCGCGCCAGACCCGCCGCGCACGACCCACGTTCGGTATGTGGAGGCCTTAAGCAAGTTGAATATCAACGAGTTCTTTTTTACTTTCGAAACTGAATCGCCGAAAAAACTATATAATTATTGAAAAAACTCACACAATTTCACGACACGACGATCGATTTAGAAATGCGACATGTAGAGGAGAACAGCCGAACACACGGAAGAACTTCGTTCGCTTCGCTCGCTCGTTCAATAAAAAAATTGTAACACAAACAAAAAAAGTTTTCACTTAAGTACATTAGAAAGTAGGTAGCACTTGCTCGTACTCACAAAACTGTTTCATAATTCACCGCTAAAAAAAACTGGTAATATCTAAAACAAAATCACACCAGCATAAAACAAATAAACCAACATTCACCCTTAATGTAACTGTGTATACCCCTATTACCCCTAATTGCCATAGTGTCCAAACGACAGCACACCCTGAAGCCTCATACGCCGTTCGTCCGCCAAAGCGTCTCCCCTCACCCTAGTACAGATGGTTGTAATTTGATGATGTAAAAAGCATTTCCTGGACATGACGTACAATTACCGGCTTTTAGTATTATTTTTATTCGCTAAAAATGTTGGGCTTTAATTTATTATTCACTAAATACATGTTTGTTTCATTGCAATAAGGCGAAAAATGTATAGGCACACATGGGATCATTTGAGGTGCCTGGCAGATTTGCATCAAAGTAGTTCATTCAAAAAGCGACTCTAACGTCCCAGGTAGATGATTGTAATTCTATTGACAGTTTTATAAGAAGTCGGTCACATGCTTACTAATATTATAAATCCTTACCCATGTTATAAATGCGAGTGTGTGTGTTTGTTTGTCCTTATTCACGTCGCAACGGAGCGTCGTATTGATGTGATTTTTTGTATGTAGATAGTTTAGAAGGAGAGTGACAGGCTACTTTTCCAGCGGGAAAACATTCGTAATTCCCACGGGAAAATGCAATATGTTACATTTTCCTACAACCACCAGCATACATACATACATACATACATTCACGCCTTTATTCCCAAAAGGGGTAGGCAGAGCACATGAAACCTATATTCCAGCGCCACTTTTAGCATAAATGTGGTTATAAAACATCGACAAAATGTGATATTGCAGTGATAGGTTGCTAGCCCATCGCCCACAACACATTTCAACCCTGCTCCCTTAGTCGACTTTTACGACACCCACGGGAAGAAAGGGGGTGGTGAAATTCTAACACGACACCACGCGGGCAAATGCAATATGTTACATTTTCCTATAACCACGCGGGCGAAGCCGCGGGCATTAGCTAGTTCAATATATTCTAAACCATATAGGTACTACGGTACGGAATCCCTTGTTCTATAGTCAAGTCAGATTCGCAGTTGGCTGGTTTTTCAGATACTCGCAATGCTTGCGGAAACTTCCACCTCCTGGTTGAAGGAGACACAAAAGTCTGCATTCACTGGCCGCAATAAAGAAGATCTCAGATTGCTTTTTCTGTTTGTCGCCTTTGCCTTCGGCTCGTGTATCGAATACCAGCGATTCGAGACATTCAGTACAAGAATTAAGTTATTTGCGGAAATCACGAAACGCCTTATGTAACTGGTGACCGAAGAGCTGGCGGCTTTGTCGCGCAACGCATCAGCATTGCAATAGGGGTGTAGACACTAAATAAAATAATCAATAATGTCATATTTTCTCGAAAAAGTATTGAAAATGTAGTCAAATGGAGAAAAAATCAACGCAAAAGGTTAAATAATCACGAAGTTATAAGTGTCCAAAGTTTTAAGAAGGGGTATGTTCTGTCCCTTTTTCCCAAAACGCAACTTCATATGAAACGATGACGCTGGAAGAATGTGACGTCACTAGAAGGCCCATCGTGTTCGGCGCCGCCGTCGACGCGGCCCCCCGGCAGCGTCGCGTAATGTGACGTCACAAACTGTTTTCGTTTTCTCTCTAACAAGCAATATTAAAACGGTGGTAGCTTCGTAATTTTTTGAGATATCTGGACGGGATTTTCATCAGTAGGCTTCTTTTTTTGCCTTGTTTCTTTTGGAGTAATAATAATTTTCGAGTCTACACCCGTGTTCAGGGAGGAAATGCCGCCAGCATCAAGTATTTATCTGCTCTTATCACATAACATAACAATGCATGCAAATACATTTTAACTATTTATTTAATTAAATTAAAACAATAATGTGTATTATTAACTTGTATATATCTTTACTTTAGTTTTTTTTTCTTCAATTTTAAAGATAACATGAAACACCATATTAACGTATTCTCTTTTGTTGCAGAAACCGGATGCGGGATGTGTCAGTGACCAGTGGTGGTGTGTGTGTGTGAAAATGTGTTGTGTGTGCGTGCGGGGCTGGCAGAGGTCTGAATGATCGCTCCCATAGAAGGTGAGTTTGTAGCGCAAGACAACTAGACAGACAGAAGGCCCGAAAAGCGGAATACATTTTTTTTAGGGTCTGTTAGTCACCAAGGAACCCTTATAGATACTTCATGGCCGTTTGTAAAAAAAAAATATCAACTGTTTATCGTCCATTCGTCTGCGGCTTAGCTGACCCACACGCCGAGAAAATGGGAATGGCTTTTTTCGACAAATTTCGATAAATACCTAAATTTCATTAAGTGAGATTTTAGATGAGATAAAATAATATAGTATTAACCACAAAAAAATACATTATTTTACGACACAATGAGGTTTCATTGTGTCGTAAAATAATGTATTTTTTTGAGTAGGCTGAGTAAAAATAGGAAAATAAAGACCCAACTTTGGATTCTTTTCTATCGAGGAAATTTTAGGCAATCATGTATCGATTAAATCAGATCAACAATCATGTAGTCAAGAATCATTTATCTGAAAATCAGACCTTAGTCTAGTCAGAACGGCGGCGTTTTAGAACACGCGTTAATTTCCAAATTTGCCCGGCAAGCACCGCCTTAAATATAGATCTTATACAAAATGTTTTGTCTCACAATGTTTTGCCATTTAGTATACAAATATAATCAAGAAGAGATGGAGCATGCACTCATTATAAGATGATGTCAAACGATAATAATAATTTGTTAAATGTCAAACAAAAATAAGTACTTAAAACTAAAACAACTTAAATTGAAAATGTGTCCAGTAAATATTCCATTATCGAATTTGCATTAAGGCATTTCTTAAATTCAATTAAATTATCTATTGTGATAATATGTTTCGGCAACTTACTGTATATTTTAGTTAATAATAATAATAATTTGAAGATTGCAAGCTCATCTGCTCTTTCGTTGCCATGGAGCCTTTGTGCCCTGTTGCATTGCTTTGCAGTGCTCATTGTTTGATACTGTTACATAATGTTACAATTGTCACCTATGTAACAGCATGCATGCAATAAATTATATGATTACATGTCTAACTGTGACAATCTTACAAATAGCTTGGACCCCTTTGCGGGGAAAAATAAAATACGGCATTACTGCAACTAGATATTAATTAGCTAACTGCATACTTGTCGGAATATACATACTTTTATAACATATATTTATTACCTGTATGTATTTATTACCTGTGAGTTCCTATAACTGGCTATTGGTATCCACTGTCAATGTTTATTGTATGATTATAGCTCTTGGTTCTCCTAATAATAGTACATTACTTACCAAGGGCTGTAAAAGAAAGAAAGCCCGAAATCGCAGCTATTTGTGACCCGAGCCGCAGGCGAGGGTTGTAAATATGCGATAGAGGGTTTTCTTTCTTACTGCCCGTGGTGAGTACATAATTTTACGTCTTCACCTGGCCACAATGCGAGTTTTATCGTACGCGCAGGGTGCGGTAATACTCACATTATGGCCAGATGTGACGTAAATAAATAAATAATAACTTCACTATCACTACATAGTATAAAACAAAGTCGCTTCCAGCTGTCTGTCCCTATGTATGCTTAGATCTTTAAAACTGCGCAACGGATTATGATGCGGTTTTTTTAAATAGAGTGATTCAAGAGGAAGGTTTATTATGTATAATATAGTACCCGTGCGAAGCCGGGGCGGGTCGCTAGTAAGATTATAAAAAAGACCTTTTTTACTTTGTACGAATGCATGTTTCGATTTTCAAACTTGTTATTTTACTGGTAACACGGGGAATCCTAGCTCAGGCCCAATGACTTGTATCTGTATATACATGTTTTCGACAATAGATATTTCATTTCATTTAAATACACAACACTTATTACATGCAATGTGTCTTTATCATGTAGTATATAAATAAATACCAACTTCAACATCCATTTTGAGACACTTGTGTAATTCGAGGACAGAGTCGAGTTGAATTTGTTTTGTGTCGTTCGATTTCAACACAAAACAAACTACTCTATTTCCTATTATAAGTTAGTTGACTAGCTTCTGCCTGCGTCTTCGTCTGCATGGAACTCATTTCACCCCCTTAGGGGATGACTTCCAGCATAAAAAAGTATTTTACGTCACACCTGCCCAAAATGCGAGTTTTACTGCACGCTGCGCGTACGGTAAAACTCGCATTGTGGCCAGATGAAGACGTAAAATTGTGTACTCACCACGGGCGGTAATTCGTAAAGCCCCAGATCGCATATTTATGACCCTCACCTTCGGTTCGGGCCACAAACACCTGCGATCCGGGCCATTTACGAATTCACCGCCCTAGGTACGTAATGTACTATTAATACCTTATTTCATCTCGATCGTTTCACCCAATGATGTAATGTAAAACACAACAAAGGGTTCCGTACCATTATCCGTTGAATGAAAGGTACATTGCGGTTTACGATTTATGACGTATTAAAAAAAACTACTTTCTAGATCTCGTTCAAACCAATGTTCGGTGGAAGTTTTCATGGTAATGGACGTCAATTTTTTTTTTTAGTTTTATCATTCTCTTATTTTAGAAGTTACAGGGGGGGGGGGGGGGCACACATTGTACCACTTTGGAAGTGTCTCTCGCGCAAACTATTCAGTTTAGAAAAAATTGTAGATTGTACAACAAGTACGAGACGTTTGTCAATCCGAGCGAGCTTGCGAGCGAGGATGGATGTAAAATCGAGTGTAAAATGGTTTTTATGGACGAATTGTACACTCTACTTTTCACTTCGATTGCGAGGAAATGAAATGAAAATGAAAAACTAAGTTTATTTCATGAAGTTTTATTGTGTACTTTTGCTGTTGGTATCCTTGCCTTGGTCTTAGAATACTAACGAAACATATGAAAATAAAAATAAAGAGTTTATTCTATGAAGTTAAAGTTGCTCGTGTGGCTGCTGGACCGATTGCCTCGGTCTTCGACGAAGATTTTCCGTTATGTACTAGAGCATAAAAAGCGACTTTATGTCGCCTACGCACAGCAAGTGATAAAAATTAATTAATTAATTTATTATTGACAAATACATTTACGTGACGTTACAGTAATAACCAATGCGTCACGAAACTAAAAACAACAAATAATACTATTTAGGCGACGAAACGGCGTGGCTCCGTTGCATCGTCATCTCCGGTGTAGGATTCGGCAGATTGCCCCGGAACCGTCGAAACACGACACCCTTCGGCCAGAAGTCAGCACATGCGACGGTCTCCTGCAGCGGTCGCGGCACGCGCACCACAAACGAGCTGAAGTGCACATAGTGGCGCGAACGCAGCTGGAACACCCTCAGCGAGAAGCCGGTCTTCTGACGAACGTACTCCACCACATCATCAGCCGTGGCGGTGTAATGCAGGCGCGATACATATAGCGCCTTGCTCGGTGTGGCAACCCGCAGACCGGAACCAACCGGTTCTGCAGTACCACACTGACTCTTGCGCGGCTTGCGCTTCCTCGACACCGTTGTAAAAATATTAGAAACTAGATACCCCACACGTATGGGTTTGATGAAAAAAAATGCCGCGTCGGCAGTATGAAGTACTATAGTATCCGCAAGTGGCGAGTCAGGCAATAAGAGGCAGTACTATTGTTGCACGGCCCGCTCCATAAGGGCAGTGCAGGTGCGAAAGAGATAGCATGATCTAATTATTTATGACCTGACTCGCCACTTGGTTTTGCGGATACTATAGGCGTGTTTTCTATATAAATTGAGATTCGTGCATACGGTGGTAAAATCTGCCGCTCCGCGCACCGCGGCGGGACGCGCTGCAATGGGGGAATAGCCTAAAACCCCATTTCTAAAGTAGAAGCTTATTATAGCCGATCGTGTTAACAAGTAAAGACCACGATCGGGTAAAGGGGACAATGCGGGTCGTTGACCTCACGGATGTATTTGGACATGTGCGCTGCGCTTGCGCATGATCACGACACGGCTCTAATCACTATACAGGGTGAGGCATTAACCGGAGATCTACCTAGGTCATATGGTTTTTGACCCCCCCCCCCCCTCTCACCTAGTACGCTTTAGCTTAATTTTACAATTAAAACCAATTTAATGATTTATTTCCCTTTTATTTGCCAAGTTAACATTTTAAAAGGTGACTTTAATTTTGATAAGTCGTAATATATGGATAAGCCCCTATTCATTAATCGATTAATTGTGACGAAAATGGGTAAAAGTTGGATAAGCGGGTCGTTGACCTCACAGATGTATTTATTTGTTTATATCGTAGCCCGATACAAACTTTCATCCCCCATTTCACCCCCTCAGGGGATGATTTCCGGAATAAAAACTATCCTATGTCCGGGGAAGGCCCCGGGATTCAAACTATCTCTATACCTAATTTCATCTCAATCGGTTCAGCGGTTTAAGCGTGAAGAGGTAACAGACAGACACACTTTCGCATTTATAATATTAGTATGGATGTGCGGCACGGTCACTACACGGCATACGGGGTGACTTCGAAGATGTACAGCCCCCCTATTCTCTAACTTGTTTTAAGCTCACCTCAACGCTCACCCACAAATATATCTTGGTACACCGTCAGTAAAACAAAAATCGTCTTTTCAGTGGGCAATAGTTAAGGGTTTATGTATATATATATAATATGTTTTTATCGCATAGAATTATAGAAGAGGCGACGCCGTTTATGCGGATTCAGAGTTCAACCAAAAGTTAGGCTTAACTTTGGCAATGCCCACCGAAAAGACGCGAACCTAACTCTGACAATGACCCAGTAACTAAGTAAGCGTCGGTAGAGGTCTTGTTTCGTGACGGCTGACCGGTGGCGTGAGCCGTATTAGCGCTTAGCGAATAACAGCCCTGAGGCTCTAGTATATGTTTTACCGAAACAAAACGTTACGACCGCGTTCGCGTTTAGCTGTCAAATCCCATACATGAGGGTAAAACGCAAACGCGATCGTAAAGTTTTGTTTCGGTAAAACTTATACTAGAGCCTCAGTACACTCATAAATCGATTAATTTTGACGAATGGGTAAAAGTCGAGACCAGCGTCGTGGACCTTACTGTAGATTGGCGACGGCCACAGGATAAATAATAGTACAGTAGTGTAACTCAGGATAGATTAAATTAAGTATGTGAGTCGGTAGCTTCTTTAATGACACTCAGTGTCTTTTCCATATGATTCTAATTAACACACTAATAATTAATCGTCTACAACCATGTCCGTTGTCATTGTGGCACTCTTTGGGGGAGGCCTATGTCCAGCAGTGGACGTCTTTCGGCTGATATGATGATGATGATGATGCAAGGGTTACAGTCGAATGAATACAAAATGTTTATCTGACAGCTTTCTCAATAAGCTATTTTGTGTGGCCAGCCCGCTTAAACCTCTACATTACTCATTCTCATACTCATTTATTGATAATACAAAAAAGTATTACATGGTAAAATTTACAATTATTAAATTACTAGCTTCTGCCCGCGACTCCGTCCGCGTGGAACTCGTTTATATCATAGCCCGGTACAAACTTTCATCCCCAATTTCACCCCCTCAGAGGATGATTTCCGGGATAAAAACTATCCTTTGTCCTTCCCCGGGATTCAAACTATCTCCATACCAAATTTCATCTCAATCGGTTCAGCGGTTTAAGCGTGAAAAGGCAACAGACAGACAGACAGACACACTTTCGCATTTATAATATTAGTATGGATTCAATAATATTGTACAGAAGTTTCTCTGTTAACAAATCACCTGTTTATGTATGCCGAACGAGCTTAAACGTGACCATCCCTTTCTATCTCATGCAACGCGCTGCGATAGAACGTGGAGCTGGGCGTTTTTTCCCGTAAGCGTTTTCAAAAACAGTTTCTCGTACAGTAACGGAAAAACAGTTTGTGGCTAGAACCACGAACAGTTTTTATAAAAACTATGATAGTCCAGTTAATGAACTGACAACTTGTATGAAAAAAAAATCAATTTTGGAAATAATTTATAATAGCTTAGCTTTTCTGTGTAACGGATATATTATCAATTAAATAGTTACCCAGCGACAGAATCAGACAAAATTTCAGACACCAAAAAAATGTTAAATTAGTCAGAAAAAATATTAATAAATATTTTTGTCTTTATTTTTGTTCATTTACATTTGCTTTATAACATTCAAATTAAATCATACAAAAAAAGACAATGCATGCTTCATTTAAATCTACACAATTACTTCCGGGTGGAAAGTTTGTCGGATTCTTGAATACAGCATCTTAGAATAACATTTTAAAATGAAATCAACAAAAAAAAAACGCTATTATAAATTAATGTTTTTCAAAACCGTATTTTGCCTGGAGTATGACAAGGCAAGGAGCTACTAGTAGAAGGAGACAGTCGCACGCAACGGTTGCAATGCAAAACGTGAAAACGCAACTCGAACCGTTTCGTTTCACTTCGTTTGGCGACCGGCGACGGCGGCAACGCACGGAGAAACTGGTTATTTTTTAAAATGTTTTTCAAAACAGTTTTGTGATTAAGAAAAACGGTTACGTTTCGTTTCACGGAAAAGTCGAAACGACCCAGCTCTGATAGAACGCGTGCGTGCCGTAGCAGCGTTAACATGATGGGGCACTTGTGCGGCGCGCCCAAATCACGGAGTGAGCACCCCGGCTATAATTACTATACAGGGTGTGACGAAGATTGACCTGCGTTTGTCTCGCTCGTTGCTAATATACCGGATTATCAATATATCAATATCACACTTTTAGCTTAACGCATTCCCGTTACACCAGTTTATAAAATCGTAAGGTACTCATGGAACTAAATCGTTTTTTAGAATGTCCTATACAGAAAATTTGGTATATTGGTAATGTGATAAATCAAGAATGTGGTATTTTGCAAAATCTGGTATTTCGGGAATGCGGTATATTAGCAACGAGCGGTTTGTCTTATGGAATACTAGCTTTGCCTGTGGCTCCGCCAGCGTAGAATTCGGGCTGTCTTTCGACCCCCAACCGATTTGGATGAGATCTGGCCCACATGTAGTTCCGACTTTGGACCTTCGGGATTTACATAGAATATATTTTATCTAGCGACTCTGCCTGCATTTTTAGCTCTGCCTGCCCCGGGCGAAGCCGCGGGGACTGGTAGTGTAATATATAGTGAGTAAAATAAAAATTGTGTAGAAGTTGAGACAATGCGGGTCAGTGAACCTGCGAATTATTTAGAAATGCCCCTGCGCGCCTGCGCACGATCACGATGGCTCTAGTTTCTATTGTACTGTTCCACTTGATTTTAACATATACTTGGAATGTTTGAGTTGGCCGCATTCCTTCAAAGGACTCCATGCAAAAAGCAACCTTACCTACCTAGGTAAAAGATGTCAATTCCAATGTCAGTTTTATAAGACCTCGGCCAAATTAAAAAAAATCTCTTCTATACAGGCTGGGAAGGAACAGAATCCATAGTAATATTATAAATGCGAAAGTAAGTTTGCTTGTCTGTCTGGCTTATCCGATTTAGAGCAAAGCTATTGGGGTATATTAGAATCCCGGGGAAGGACATAGAATAGTTTTTTAGGAAACTTTATAGCATGTTGCCTATTAGATTATACCTACATAGGTATGTGATTTTGCATTGGTCTTAAGCTATATGTAGCCATCATCTAAATCGGTTCAGCGGGTTAAGCGTGAAAAGGTAACATACAGACAGACAGATAGCCTTAAGTTCGCTTTTATAATATTAGTACGGGTACACAGGCCGTTTAATGAATAGCTATTCAAATTCATAACACAAAAAATACTAGTCTTTGTATGACAAATATCAGCCTAATCTTCATTGCCGATCGTTGCCTAATGGCGAACAACCAAATTTAGCGCGAAGAGAAACTCTATGTGGGTGGGGGCGTAATGACCATTGGTTTCTATTAAGTACATACTAGCTAGCTACACTGTTAAAGGTACCTTGGACCTCAAATGAGGCTTTGGACAATGGACATGGCTACCTAGCCTAGCGTACTCGTAACGGCTGGAGACATCGATTGAATTGAATCAGAATCAGAAATCATTTATTACCTATATTAGTGTTTACATCTTTCAGTTCCCGCAGGATTGTGTCAGCTAACTTGTGTCTGGAAAATATCTGTGTAAGCTGAAGGTGTCATGTCATGTCACAAGTGATGAGTTGAAGATGTTATGATTGACTTGATACGATTGGCGAAGATGCCACACTACGTTTTTCAGGTTCAAATGCGCACACATAGCCACTTTTCGCAGTGATCCAAACGTTTATTATTTTAGTACGTAACTACTGCTTAATCATACTAATATTATAAATGCGAAAGTTTAGATGTTTGGATGTTTGTTACTCAATCACGCTTCAGCGGCTTAACCGATTTGGATGAAATTTTGCACGAAGATATTTTATAGCCTGACTTAAAATATAGGATAGTTTTAACCCGGGTCTACGCAGACGAAGTCGCGGGCGGAAGCTAGTATAAAATATATTGCTATAGTGTTACCGCTGCTAACGAGATTATAAATTTAAGTTAGCTAAAGGAAAAAAATAAAAAATCGATCAGTTCCTTCTTACAAAGCTAAGGCTTTGTAGATTTAGTGGCGTGGAGGCGTGTGTAGATTTAGTGGCGTGGAGGCGTGTGTAGATTTAGTGGAGACAGATTGTTCCGATAGCTCAGATGGTTAGGCTGTGGTGGCCGATTCGAATTCTCAACCGATTTTCGTGAAATTTTGTTAGATATGGATATGTGAAAAAGTGCGTAACGAACCTGCGTTCACATATCCATCCATACTTAATATTATAAATGCGAAAGTGTCTGTCTGTCTGTTACCTCTTCACGCTTAATCCGCTGAACCGATTGAGACGAAATTTGGTATGGAGATAGTTTGAATCCCGGGGAAGGACATAGGATAGTTTTTATCCCGGAAATCACCCTCCAAGAGGATGAAGTGGGGGTGAAAGTTTGTATGGAACTACGATATAAACGAGTTCCACGTGGACGGAGTCGCGGGCAGAAGCTAGTTTGGTATAGAGATAGTTTGAGTCCTGGGGAAGGACATAGGATAGTTTTTATCCCGGAAATCACCCCCCAAGGGGATGAAGTGGGGGTGAAAGTTTGTATGGAGCTACGATATAAACGAGTTCCACGCGGACGGAGTCGCGGGCAGAAGCTAGTTTGGTATAGAGATAGTTTGAGTCCTGGGGAAGGACATAGAATACTTTTATCCCGGAAATCACCCCCCAAGGGGATGAAGTGGGGGTGAAAGTTTGTATGGAGCTACGATATAAACGAGTTCCACGCGGACGGAGTCGCGGGCAGAAGCTAGTTTGGTATAGAGATAGTTTGAGTCCTGGGGAAGGACATAGAATAGTTTTTATCCCGGAAATCACCCCCCAAGGGGATGAAGTGGGGGTGAAAGTTTGTATGGAGCTACGATATAAACGAGTTCCACGCGGACGGAGTCGCGGGCAGAAGCTAGTAACTATATATTTTTTAAACAGAGCCATTAGTTACCTTTAAGCTAGGTTATACGAAACCAGTGCTGACTCACTGGCTTGAGAAATATGCCGGCGCCATTCCCGCCAGTGCTGGCAGCCAGTTTATTTATTTTTTATCAACGACGGTGGCAAACAAGCGTACGGTCCGCCTGATCGTAAGCGGACACCGCAGCCTATAGACGCATGCAACTCCAAAGGAGTAACATGGGCGTTGCCGACCCTTGATATGTTTGAGGGTTCGCCGTGTTGACAGCTGAAGGAACAAATTCCCTCGCTCTCAACACAACGCATCCTCTGGAGCTCTGGCAACCTTGCTCACCACAAGGAACACAACACTACTACAGAGCAAATAGTAGTGTTATTATGGCTGTGGTCTTCTGTAAGGCGGAGGTGCTCACCAAGTGTGTTACATACAATTTACATACAATAACAAGCCAGCACTGGCTTCGAAACCTGGCTTTAGATCTACCTAACGTCAGTTCGAAATCTTATGCAATCAACAGTAAATCCACAACCCATCATAAATTATCCCCTCTATAGTTCTCGCACTATTTCCAAAACCTAAATCTAGAAAGGCGAGACACTGACGATTATGACGTCACGGCCCCGACCTAGGTCACCTCCACATGCGAAGGGGCCGGCCGAGTCAGCTGTTTAGGGTGTGGGGGTGCGGGGGGTTATTGCATTAGCTACTAACTTCTATCCATACTAATATTATGAATGTGAAAGTGTGTCTGTCTGTCTGTTACCTCTTCACGCTTAAAACCGCTGAGCCGATTGAGATGAAATTTGGTATGAACATAGTTTGGATCCCGGGGCCTTCCCCGGGATCACAGGATAGTTTTTATCCCGGAAACCTTCCCCGGAGGGGGTGAAATAGGGGATGAAAGTTTGTATGGTGCTACGATATAAACGAGTTCCACGCGGACGGAGTCGCGGGCAGAAGCTAGTAGAACTATAGATTACTAGTGTCTCTGTGAGATGTAGACCTCGCAAGACTGGTTTATTTTTGTAAAAATTCCAGAATCAAATCCATACTAATATTATAAATGCGAAAGTGTGTCTGTCTGTCTGTTACCTCTTCACGCTGAGCCGATTGAGATGAAATTTGGTATGGAGATAGTTTGAATCCCGGAGAAGGACATAGGATAGTTTTATCCCGGAAATCATCCCCTGAACCTGAGGGGGTGAAAGCTTGTATGGAGCTACGTTATAAACGAGTTCCACGCGGACGGAGTCGCGGCCAGAAGCTAGTATTTTATGTGGGCTTTTGTGCCACGAAGATGTATTGTGCACGATATTTTTTGGGCACTTTTTTCAAACGAAAAATAAATGTTTTACCACCCCGAGTCAGTTGTTTAGAGGTAGGGGGTTATTATCTACTTACTAAGGTAGATTTTATATGCATATAGTTTTTTGTGTCGCGATAGAAAATGCATTGAGCACGTTTTATATTTTTTCCCGCATTGACAATACAATACAAGACAATACAATACAAATACTCTTTATTGCACACCTCACACAAACAAAGCAGTTAAAAAGAAAAACAATACAATAACATGTAGGTAGAGGTAGACAACAGGCGGTCTTATCGCTGAAGAGCGATCTCTTCCAGACAACCTTTGGGACTATTGACCTTAGGCTAAGTAATATCAATAAATAAATAAATAAATATTAGGGGACAATCTTACACAAATCGATCTAGTCCCATAGTAAGCTCAATAAGGCTTGTGTTATGGGTACTAGACAATGATATATTTAATAGATAGAAATATACTTAAATACACAGAAAACACCATAATATATCATTCATATAATTGTTTGGGCATGTCATCTTGAATTAGAATTTTACTAGTTAAGGTGGTAATAAAGGAATGAATTAATAACAACATATTAAGATGACTCACAATGACTTAAAACTAAAATGTGTACATATTTACGAATTTCCTACAATATAGTCCCCCAGGTCAGCGCTCTTTGGTGCCCCATAAATCCATTTGGGCATTTTAAATAAAAAATAAAGTTTTGCCACCCCAGTCAGCTGTTGAGGGGGTTAGAGAGTCGGCTGTGGGAGAGGGGGGAAGTCTTATAACATTATCTACTAACCTTGCTATGTGCATTTAGGTTTTTGTGTCACCTATAGATGTTGTGACGTGCACTTCAAAAGTTTTAAGCATCGCCTATATATTACAAAGAGCATAGGCGGGGTTAAGTATACCCTATGTCCGTGTAATCCATTCTACGTATACACAGATGAAAGAAGTTTCAATTTTTTTTCAATCGTATTACCCGCTACATACAAACTTAAAAAGCTAATACAACCTCACAAACTTTCCCCTTTATAATACCACTAGCTTCTGGCCGCGACTCCGTCCGCGTGGAACTCGTTTATATCGTAGCTCCATACAAACTTTCACCCCCCCCCCCCCACTTCATCCCCTTGGGGGGTGATTTCCGGGATAAAAACTATCCTATGTCCTTCCTCAGGACTCAAACTATCTCTATACCAAATTTCACCCAAATCGGTTCAGCGGTTTAAGCGTGAAGAGGTAACAGAAAGACAGACAGACGGACACACTTTCGCATTTATAATATTAAGTATGGATATCAGTATAGATTGTCTACTGGGCACAGGTCTCCTGATTGATGAGTGAGAAATGAGGAAAATATTATATTAGTAGAGATAAAGGTGGACCTGCGGGTCGACCGCGTAACGCATTGTACGCGCGTCAGGTATTCAAAATGTCAAATTTTATATGGAAAAATGACAGTTCAACTGTCCTAACGCGCGTTCACAGCGTTACGTGAGTCCGCTGGATACGGGTGGCGCAGGACCGGTCACTTTGGCACTCTTTGGGGGAGGCCTATGTCCAGAAATGGTCGCCTTTCGGCTGATATGATGATGATGATATGCTAAAGCACGACTAAAGAGTATAGACAAATCCTTGCGTGTTGAGAACTTTAAACGTACCGTACGTATAAAATACCTACAGCTAAACCATCAAGAGGGTATGCCACCCCCGCCCAATATGTTAACAACTAGCTTCTGCCCGCGACTCCGTCCGCGTGGAACTTATTTTTATCGTAGCTCCATACAAACTTTCACCCCCCCCCATTTCACCCCCTTGGGGATTTCTGGGATATGGCCTTCTCCGGGACTCAAACTATCTCTATACCTAATTTCACCCGTACAAACTTTGCTCCCCTATTTAACCCGATTAGGGGAAGGTTTTCCAAAACCCTAAAATTACTTTTCTTGTATTGTAATAAGGAGTCCATACACAAAGTTTCAAGCCTCTCACTTAAAGTTTTACTCCATCCCCATACAAACTTTCAACCCGCTTTTTACCCCCTTGAGGGTGGAATTTTGACAAATCCCTTCCTAGTGAGTACTTACGTCATATAAGCTACCTGCTGTGAAAAAATCGGCTTTCTAGGTTCAACGGTTTTGGCTGGGCGTTGATTTAAGTGAGTGAGTGAGGCAGTCAGGACTTTTAAGTTTATATATATAGAAGATAAGCGATTTCTAGTAAAACTTCGGTAATCTGCATAATGCTACGAGTAGTATAAAGCACGAGCTGAGCCCGTGGCTTCGCCCGCATACAAGGCAACATCCTCTATAGCCTAGTTTGTAGTTGGTTGGTGGCGATGTCATTTTTACCAATAAATGATTTAATGATTGTATTGTATTGACTGCCTACGAAGCCGGAGGTCCCGGGTCCGAAACCCTGTGAGTTCCTGAGTCATGGATGTATTGTATTTAAGTATTTATTTATCTATATGAGTGTATATGTCGTCTATTACCCTTAGTACAAGCTGTGCTTAGTTTGGCACTAGGTCGATTTGTGTAAGATTGTCCCCAAATATTTATCTATTGGTAACTTGATGATAGATGATGAAGTTTCGTAGATTACCTGTTCAATACTAAGTATATCTGTGAAATGTAACTTTGTAGCTTTATACTCCTGCTGTATGTTGGGGGTCACCGCTAGGTACCGCTGGAGTGACCAATCCCTCAAAGATCTGACCACCCGTGGGGCATCCAACTGGCGTGAGGTGGCGCAGAATATAGGGCAGAGTGTCAGAGGCTAATCCTCTTTGGGTCATCGAGCCAGCGTAGTAACTATGTAGGGGACTAGGGGTAATATCCGATATTACTCATCCGGGTAAAAACAACTTTACTACCTACTTAGCATGGCCCTTCTTGATGTGGACATCCTCATTAGTCTAAATACGTCCCACTGCTGGGCACAGTCCCACAGTGCCACTGCTCTCATGGATGAGAGAGAAGTACTCTTCACGCTGGCCCAGGCTTCGTGATGGAAATAGGTTATTTTTGAAGTGAAAACTTCTTTAGCGGCGCTGTGCACTTTTTGTGATGGGGAAAAATTGTTAAACTCGCCACAGATTTTCGATTCGTAAGATTCGATAGGTCACGTGACTGCAAGATGCGTAATGTGAGATTCGAGACATGCCGACCGTAAGGGCAGGGGGGGGGGGGGGGAGGCGGAGGGGTTTTTTATACTAATAAATAAAGCAATTCGTGCAAAATTATTCCCTAACCATTCCAAAATATCAAAAATGCACAACGTTAATATTCAAGTTTTCACTTCTGCCGGCACTCCCGGAGTGCAACCCGGTCTTTTTTACAAGCTTTTATTTACTTTCACCTGTCCCGTTGTCTGTCTGTCTGTCTGTCTGTAATAAAATCTTGCAAGTTAAATTTGACCCACTTCCCGGTGACTGATTGAGCTGAAATTTTGGGTATAAGTATAGTATAGATGACAATTCAATATTATGGTACCATCGAGCTGATGTGATAATGGAGACAGAAGGTGGCCATGGGAATTCAGTACTTAACCAACGTAATCCCGTTGAGTTTGGGCTCGTTAGAATCGCCTCAATGAGTAGTTGATGATGGTATACAAAAAAGTACAGTCGGCAATAAAAGCTTGTACCAAAAAATAAATTTTTGACACAAGCTTGTTTACCCCGCAGCTTTGCCTGGGTTCTGTATAGGCGGAGCCACGCAGCTTAGTCCATACTAAACCATATTGTCCATACTAATCCATTCTGTCCATACTTATATTATAATTGCGAAAGTGTGTCTTTCTGTCTGTTACCTCTTCACGATTAAACCGCTGAACTGATTTAGATGAAACTTTGTATAGAGATAATGTGAGTCCCCAGGAAGGATATAGTATAGTTTTCTCCACAGAAATCATCTCTAAGGGGGTGAAAAATTGTATGGTGCTACGATATAAAAGAGTTCCACGCGGACGGAGTCGCGGGCAGAAGCTAGTTTATTATAAAATCGATTGATAATCACCTTGTCATATAAAGATCACAGTGACATGCGCTGTCGTTCGATAATTATTGCCTGGAAAGTGTGTCAAGTCCGCAGATCGCTAGTAAGCGTTTTTACAACGATATTGAGGCCGATATGATTACTCGGATGTCTAAACGTATTCAGGGTTAGGGCGTAAATTATATGTTTTTACAATTTTTTATTGTCCAAACCAACACGCTTGTTGTCCCTCTTAAACTTAATTACTCGTTGTATTATTAATTATTACTTTTACTAGCTTCTAACTTCGTCTGCGTGGACCCGAGATAAAAACTATCCTATATTTAAATCCAGGCTTTAAACTGTCTTCGTGCAAAATTTCATCCAAATCGGTTAAGCCGTTTAAGAGTGATTGAGTATTAAACATCCAAACATCTAAACATCCATAATTTCATACATAATATTAGTAGGATGACATGATTTTTAGATTTAATATTAGGTACAATGAATGGTACCTGTATGGGGGTGGGACGACCGTATTGATATTTTTTTTACTATTTTTTCTTTACATGTTTTAATTGACATGTTTTCTATGGTGTTAAATTAAATAGTAATTTGCGTAATTATGTAAACGATCGCTTACTGAAAAGTTATAAATATTAACTGTATAACTTTACTTATGTGAAATTTATATAATGAGATTTAATAAACTAAACTAATTGTGCTCCTACTAGCAAACTGGGTACATACATACATACTAATGAAGTAATATTTTTTACCCGAAGCAGTTTTTCTCAGAAACATACAAGGTTACTTGACGGCATCGTTCGTTATCAGCCCAGCAAAGAACGTCAAATTGTTGAAAGGGTCACAATACAATAACATTGAATATGAGGAAGTGAAATAACATATTTTCGGTTCTGGCGCTTCGCTGGCCGCTGCCGCGGCGCGCTCGGCTCGCGCTGTAGGGTCGCAGTACACCTCAAACTCCTCGCTTCGCGCGTCGTCGTACCTAAGGGTGACCTGCCTTAGGGTATGTCGAATGCTTCTTCAATGCTTCGATAGGATCTTGTCTAGATAGTAAAATGATCACATTGCTGCGAAGTAGAAGCGACTGTACGAAATAGGTAGAATTTTGCGACTTGGGCTTCCTTTTTACTTAGACTTGCAGCATTATATTTGTTTTACGATGTCGTCATTATGCGGATCAAGGCGTTTTAGAGATGTTGTTATTTTACGACCTAGTCAAATTATGATGTAGTCGTGTAGCAATTCCGGCATTCTGCGATGAAACACATTTGCGATGCAGCCGCTACGCGAAGTGGCCATTTTACGATCAACACATACTAAGAAGTAGTCGTTTAGCGATTTAGGCTTTCTGCGATGAAGCACATTTGCGATGCAGCTCTTATGCGATGTGGTAATTTTGCGATCTACTCATTCTGCTAGTGACCCCCCCACACTAAAGTCGCCGTCAATGAAATTTGCTAACTATGTAAACAAACCGCCATTGTGAAAGACAATTTGAATATGGCGGTTTGTTTACATAGTTCGCAAATTCTATTGACGGCCACTTTATGCGCCTGTGTCGTGGGAGTTAGAATCATGCGCAGTTAGTTACCTTTATACAGCGGCTAGATTGAAAAATGTTTAACAATAAAAAATAAAAATATAAGCCTAAATGCATTTGGACAGAACAAATTAAAAAAAAAAAACATTTTTTTTACGGAATTTTTTTATTTTATTTTACCCAATGAAGAGGCTACGCTACGGTAGCCTAGTGGTCCGAAAAGCTAACGGTAAATATTCCGTACATAAGTTCCGAAAAACTCCTTGGTACGAGCCGGGATACGAACCCACGACCGCCGCTTGACAGCCGCATGTCTGAACCACTAGGCTACCGTAGCTCCATCGCCGCTCTATGTACCGTTCTTTTGTACAATAAATGATATACATACATACGTACTTACATTTTTTTTCTGAAAATGTTGCGGTTTTATTTGAATCACTCTCATGGCAAACGCTGTTATGACTATGGAAGCTATCCGCTAGCAAACATGTGACTTATTACGGTTATATTCAATTCCAGGCGCGGTATGGAGAAGGAGAATGGGGAAGGCGACGCCGGGAAGCCGCCGCCCGACGGGCTGCTCGACGCCGCGGGGCTCTTCGGAGGTAATACTATAGTTACATTACTTATCTAGGGCGGTAAAACGGAGGATCGCAGCTATGTGACGCCCGAACCGTATAGGCAAGGCAATAGCGATCGGAGGCTTCCTTTATTACCGCCCGTGAGTACACAATTTTATGTCTCCGCCTAGTTGGGAAGCGGGACTTTCCGGACTACCTTTATATATCGAATTAGATCTTACAAGAGGTTAGATTGTAACAAGGTTCCGTCACTTGGTTATAAAATCTCCCCAAGTGTTCTACCCATGACCCATCAAAGATCGTGTATACTCATCTTTATTTTTTCAATCAAGCTTTCCTCTTACTGAACTGACTAGATCAAGCAAGAATCGACTCTGTTTGGTCCCGGTAGAGTTCGACTACCGTAAACTGTCATAAATCTACATTTGTCTAAATATAAATGTCGGCGGCGGTTCGTAAAATCCGTCAGATCACGAAATTCCTAGGCATATCGTGCAACGCCGCCATTTCATGATTTGGCTGAGTGACATCCGCCATATCGTTCAAAATTCACCGTTTAACGATTTGCCTAGTGACGTTTAGGCAGATTATGAAATCCCTAGGCATATCATGAAACGCCGCCATATCTTTCAATACCCATAATATACGTAAGTATAGGGTGTCCAAAATTGAGTAGGTAAATGAAAAAAAAATAAGACTAACTAAACTGATAACCTCCAGCCAGTCGACGCCACCCCGCGCAGCGGGGTGTCTATTTCTGGTCTGAGGGGCACAAGTGAACCCTAACCTAATCGACCTAAGACAGAGTTCACTTATGACAAGCCATTATTGTCCGCCCTGATTATTGGCTCCCAACAAAAACGGCCGCCATCGCATACGCAGCGCCACCAGTGGCCAAGAAAGAAACTATTTTACGATCTGCCCGGTATAGAGCTGGGAATATCGACGAATGCTCTAATCGATCTGCCGTATTGTTTATCAGGCACACCGTGATAAGCCTGGCCAACTTTTAGGCATATCATGAAATGGCGGCGTTTCACGATATGCCTAGGAATTTCGTGATCTGGCGGATTTTGCGATCGGCCGCCGACATACATACAATGACGAATTTGTTAGCAATAGCTTAGCTTACGCCGTTTTGCTTGTGTAATGGTACAATGTTTATATACAAACCCGACGAAGTTCTATAAATAGTCTAGCTTGGCCAATTCTATTTATGCCACGATGGTGGCAAGAAGCATATCTGTCTAGTAAGTAGGGACCGTAGCTTAGTGACGCTTGTGAATTCAGGGTTGTCGTAAGACGGTGCCAACCTGCCGACCTGGTTTGAGAATTTGTTGTGATGAAAGAAAGAGATAAATGCAGGTCTGTAGTGTTATGGCAGGTGTCTTAGCTAGAGGTACAGTCAGCATCATATAGTTAGTAGCAGCCAAAGTAGCCAAATATATCGGAACACGTTTTTATAGTAATAAAGACGTGTTCCGTAGTGTACTATAGGAGTAAAGGTGTGTTCCGATATATTTGGCTCCGTTGGTTGCTACTAACTATATGATGCTGACTGTACATCTCCAGTTGGGATGTTCCAAATATGAAAGATGATGCCAAAAAAAACCATTCTGTGAGACGTAGGGCACAGTGGAATGCCTGTGCCCTACGTCTCACAGAATAGTTTTTTTTTGTGTGTACACAACACATAGAAAGGTAGAGATAGAGTATATATTTATTTAAACTTTATTGCACAAAAGAAAATTTATCGTACAAAAGGCGGACTTAATGCCATATGGCATTCTCTGCCAGTCAGACCTTAAGGCAAAGCGGAAAAGATTGTGGGCAGTGCAAATAGTTTGTCAATACATACGCATACGAATGATACGAATGACACAGAGAGAGATAGTTGAGTTCGGGAAGAGTAATGCAAGAATGACTTTTGAGTGAGTACAAATAGTCGGATCCGAGTATCGCGAGTGAAATCGGACGTGTATTATAAGCCTAAAACACACTGGCGCGTTATGCGGTGGCGGTCAATAGTAAACTTGATAGTGTCACCATTGACCGCCCCCGCAGGTCGCTCCAGTCTGTGAGGGGCCTTACACCACTGTGTACACTTATAACGTCATGACAAGGTCACTGTTGAATTTCTAAAAATGACCCACATGACACTAGACTTCTGGACGGCCTTAGGCTACGGTATCTTACCTTCAGGCAGGTCGTATGCTTATTTGCCACAAACGTTGGCCAAGACGTAGCGTGGCACTTAAGCTCTTTCGTTTATTTTCTTACGTATAACCTGAGTACAGGTCATTGCCCTCGCAATGACAAGCTACCACGTTACAAATGCTGTTGTGATCATTCTTATGGCAGTAGGAATAAGGTCGATGTTGGTTTGAACGGTGTTTTAGTATGTTGGTAGTTTAAGTGGGTGATAATGATAAGTTATCAATGAAGCAATCGTTTCGCATTTCTCTTAATCTTGGAATAACGGATTAGTAGGCGTGTATTAATTCACGCATTTGGAACATTTATCTGCTTAGAAAGTGGTAGATCTACCCTCTTACTCATAAAATAGAAATTCTTTATAAATTTACTAATCGGGTAAAAACTATCCTACATTTTAATCCAGGCTATGAACTATCTTCGTACAAATTTCCATTGAAATTGGGTGAGCCGTTTAAGCGTGATTGAGTAAAAAACATCTAAACCTCCAAACATCCAAACTTTTGCAGTTATAATTTTAGTAGGATAAAGATAGTACGTCAATTAATGCATAGAGTCGCCGTCAACGGAATTTGTTAACTATGTAAACAAACCGCCATGCCATAGTGAAAGACAATTTTAATATGGCGGTTTGTTTACATAGTTAGCAAATTCTATTGACGGCCGCTTTACTTTTGAATTTCAGATTTCTAACCGACTTCAAAAAAAGGAGGAGGCTCTCAATTCGTCGGAAAATTGATTTTTTTATGTATGTTCATACTGTTTTGGAAAATATTTGTTTTTGTTTGAAAGGGTGTCATTCCCATGTGGCCCCATGGTCGTCAGGTCAGGATCTGATGATGGGGTACTGGAGAAATCGAGGGAACTTCGAATTTTATATAATACTTAAAGCGAATTGGATAGGTACTGATTTGAAGTCGGTTAAAATTATGTCTTCCAAGTAAATTATGTTAGCAAATGTTTTAGGCGAGTAATTATTTAAAGTAGATAGGGATTAACTATGCGTGGTTATATAAATTTTATTGAGGGTGAAATCAGTTTCTTTAATACGTCACGGGGGTAAAGATATTTAAAAGGTTAGGTACCATTGATCTACCGGGTCATCGAACTAAGAGCCGTCTTCGCTCAGTCGATTATCATTTCGTTAAGTAGATTCATATGAAATCAATAACACCTAAAAAAAATGTAGAATAGGCTATTGTGCCCACATTGCTCTTTAATAGCCCCACGTTATAGCATATTCTCAATTTGGTTATAAATAATAATCTCCCGATTTTAATGACAATTAATAAAAATAAACATAATAAAACTAGTGAGGTTGGGCACAGCGAAATGTCATCCCGCTCGAATGTGGAGCAGCCCAACTGGGGAAGTACCTCCGCCTTGCAGAAGACCAAAGCCATAATAACACTACTACTTGCTCTGTAGTAGTGTTGTGTTCCTGGAGGTGAGCAAGGTCGCCAGAGCTCCCGAGGATGCGTTGTGTTGAGAGCGAGGGAATTTGTTCCTTCAGCTGTCAACAGAGCGAATCCTCAAACATATCAAGGGTCGGTAACGCCCATGTTACTCCTTTGGAGTTGCATGCGTCTATAGGCTGTGTCCGCTTACCATAAGGCGGGCCGTACGCTTGTTTGCCACCGTCGTTATATATAAAAAAAACTTAACCTATACGTAAAAAATAACACCTAAGTTATTGATTATCGACCTAGATCTCAATTAGGTTTGTAGATCACAATGTTTGTAAACATCGCTCCGTCAACACTTATATTGCCGTAGCATCAGTTACGCAATGTCGTATATTTGAGATTATTTCAGTTGGCCGAATTGCATCGGATCAGTCCATTCAAAAAGCAACCCTATCGTCCAGGGTAGTAGATTCCAATTCCAATTACAGTTTTGCAAAAGGTCGGCCACATTAGATAATCATACCTATTGTCAAAGATATGTGCTTTGTACTCCTTATTACAATGGAATAAGGACCAAGTTGAACGTATATTTGACGGCAACTGTTCAAAGAGGTATGATGAAACGGGTTTCCCCGTTTCATCATACCTCTTTTCGGCAAGTGTTGTAAAAAGGGTGTTTTAACTTTTAATAACTGTACAGTGTACTTTTAATTATAGGCATTCATATTTTTGACTTTGTAAGTGGGTAAGGAGAGGGAAGATGATAGCTTAACTTACGACATGACAAGTTGCGAAAGTGTGTCTGTCTGTCTGTCTGTTACCTCTTCACGCTTAAACCGCTGAACCGATTGAGATGAAATTTTGTATGGAGATAGTTTGAATCCCGGGGAAGGACATAGGATAGTTTTTATCCCGGAAGTCAGTCCCTAAGGGGGTGAAGTGGGGGTGAAAGTTTGTATGGAGCTACGATAAAAACGAGTTCCACGCGGACGGAGTCGCGGGCAGAAGCTTGTCCATAAATATGTATACAGATTTTGAATTATAATAAAATCACAATTAGCAAATGTTTTGATTTAGGTTTAGACTCAAATAACCAATTACATATTTAGACCGCCTGAATGTGCGGAACATACTTACATCTGCCTCGGTGATTAAGACCCTCCCTAAATAGACTCGACTCGATGACCGAACCGTCACTTTAATATTGTGTTAAACTATTTTTAGTTCTCATGCAATATACTCATCGCATGTGTCCCACGAGTTTGGTAAAATATCTCGAGATCTGTATCTAAAATACAAATTACAGAATATATTTCTGTATCATCCTTCTATCATTTTCTTGGCTGTACCCTTAATAAGCCAGGGGTTCGTTTTGGCACCTAATCCCAAGTTTTGGCGCAGGCACAAGTTTTACGAAAGCGATTGACATCTTTCAACACAGAGGGAAAACTGGAATTTGGGGTTCGACTGGTCTTCACGTTTTAATTCACCGAAAAGCTACTGTTAAATATTGAATGATATTTCGTACATAAGGTCAGATGGCAGTCGCTTTTGTAAAACTAGTGCCTCCGCCAAATCGTGAGATTAGGTCTGTGGTATCGTAGCTCCCAAACGGGTGAACCGATTTTCGTTTAGTTTTTTGTGTCATTGATAATTTTTTCCCGAGTGTTCTTAGCCATGTTTCATGAAAATCTGTCCAGCCGTTTTTGAGATATTGGACTTTGAAATGAAAATATCGGGGGTTTTCAACTTTTCTAAGTTGTAGTTATGCTACTGTAGTTCGTATCGTTCTCACTTCTTGTTAAATATTTATTCATGTGTATTCATTGTGTTTCCAGCATACTGGGGCCGCGACGGCGCGGGCGGCGCGGCGGCGCAGGCCCAGGCGCAGGCGCAGGCCGCGCTGTTCGGCTTCGGCTCGCGCTACCCCACCCCTCCCAGCACGCTGGGCGTGGCCCACAGCCAGGCAGCCTCTCTCCCGCTCCATCCTGCAGCTAGTGAGTACTACCATCCCTTTCTAGCACCGGACAGCCTTGAGAACTGATCAGTGAAGTTGCTCTCCCGCTCCATCCTGCAGATAGTGAGTACTTCCGTCCCGTTCTAGGATCAGACAGCCTTGGTAACTGTTTATGCTTTGAGAACTCATCAATGATGTTGCTCTCCCACTCCATCCTGCAGCTAGTTAGTCTGCCATCTCATTCCTTGCTTCAAACAGCCTTAGTAACTTCCTCGCATTCTAGCTTTAGAACTGTTCTCAGCGTCGCTCATAGCCAGGAAGCCTCTCTCCCGCTCCTTCCTGCTGCTAGTGAATACTTCCATCCCTTTCTAGTACCAGACCGCCTTAAACTGTTCATCGCTTCCTTGAGAGCTGAGCAGTAAAGTTCTCAAACCAGCAAGATCCTTAACACCTCAAGACTCCTCCACCATGTTTCCGGTGAGTAGGCTCTAACAAAGTTTTACCCATTGTCGACATACATACCGTGCAGCTACTTAGCCAGCTTAAAGTCGCTCACAGCCAGACAGCCTCTCTCCCGATCTGGTAAGTATTTCCGTCCCTTTCTAGTATGAGACAGCATTAGTACCTGACCATTCACTCATCGCTTGACAACAGCGAGGCTTCAATCCTGCATCAATACTCACAACGCTACCACCGATAGGCGACTCGAGTTGGCTGATTCGAATTCGAATCAAGTCCGGTCGCAACTCGAATCAACTCGCCGACTCTACTTGCCGGTTTGACTTGCATATCGTAGGGACACTTGATGCGTCGCAGTGGCGCAGCGGAAAATCAGCAAGGCAGGGCAACTCAAATCGCATCGTGTGAACCTTTTTTTTTGTCAAAATCAACGTTAGCCATCTATTAACACAATCTTTCAAATTTCCAGGTGCAGCATGGTGGTCCATGGCGTCACACCTAGCGGCGCAGGACTACCTGGCCCGGATCCAGGCCTCCGGCCTCGGGTTCGGCGGGCCGCTCGGCGACCCGTACTCGGCGCTGTCGGCGCTGTCCGCCAAGCCGGGCAAGGCCAAGCAGCCGCAGAGGAACGAGAGGTATAGGCTTACCACCCAAACAGTGTCACGCGCAGTATAAAGCAAGACGATGTATTATATAGTTGTCCCTGTCACTCTGTCTGTCAGCTGACGTGAGTTAGAATGAGACGAAAAGTATGGCATTTTGAGTCTGTTATTTGATCCCTAAAGCTTGACTCTATTATCCTATTGTTTTCGCTATTTCTATGATATAAATTCTCACACCAAAATGTTGTATTCCCCACTATAATGTGAGCGGTGCTATTGC
Source organism: Epinotia bilunana (assembly GCA_947049275.1). Taxonomy (NCBI): domain Eukaryota; kingdom Metazoa; phylum Arthropoda; class Insecta; order Lepidoptera; family Tortricidae; genus Epinotia; species Epinotia bilunana. The sequence goes on along the minus strand of OX346278.1, from coordinate 8,984,989 downwards.
TGTCTAACAGGCAAGAAACAAGTAACCATCCACTGACAGTAGAGCTGATCTCAATAGCGAGCGGTGTCTCTGGCCCACTTCAGACGCACTGCAGCAGGAACGATTTCGCAATTTGTGCCTGCAGAGGCTCTAGTATAAGTTTTACCGAAACAAAACGTTAAGACCGCGTTTGCGTTTAGCTGTGAAATCCCATACAAATTGAGGGTAAAACGTAAACGCGACCATAAGGTTTTGTTTCGGTAAAACTTATACTAGAGCCTCAGATCATTATACAATAACGGCCGTATTCAAGCCCGTTTTAACTAAATGGCGTTAAATTTCGTTTGTCCTTATCTGTCATTTGTTTTTGTAATAAAGGGACAAAGCTCATTTTAAGTTTTATGAATAAGGGGGTAGGTCTTCTTCTTTATCTGCCATGAGTGTTCCGAAGAATTGTTCGGATTAATCCCCGCCGCTTCCTTCCGCCATCGCCCTACGCGACATCTTTTCCATTCTCACCACGTAGATGGTTGGCAGTCCTCAACTGTGCGTTTCTCCCGAAACTTTCTGCCTCGCACAGCCAAACTCTGGAATGAACTGTCGCCTGCGGTATTTCCGGACCGTTACAACATTCAAGCCTTCAAGAAAAGAGCGTACTCCCATCTTAAAGGCCGGCAACGCACCTACAACTCTTCTGGTGTTGTAAGTGTCCATGGGCGTAGATTATCGCTTACCATCAGGTGATTCGACTGCTCGTTTGCCTCCTATATTATAAAAAAAAAAAAATGCCGGCGTCGGTGACCACCTTTGCAAAGTCTTCCCTATTCATGGCCAGTCTTGCGAGCATGGCCAAGTCCTTGATATTCGTCCATTTTCTGATGTTATCCAGCCAGTTCATCTTCCTTCTTCCCCTACCTTTTTTTCCCTCTATTTACAAACAATATTATAAGTAGTACAAGCAAATATATATTTCATCAAATCAACCCAAAGACGGCCACTGCTGGACATAGTACTCCCCCAAAGAGTTCCTCAATAACCGGCCCCGCGCCACCCGCGTCCTGATTACCACGTAGCGTATGCACGTATAACCGATGGCCGTTGGGGTTGCGGTTCTTGAGTGGCGACAACGTGGGAATACCCCTACAAAATGTATTTGTTATAAGTATGTGAATTGTTTCATCATCGTCATCATCATCATCATATCAGCCGAAAGACGTCCACTGCTGGACATAGGCCTCCCCTAAAGAGTGCCACAATGACCGGTCCGGCGCCACCCGCATCCAGCGGACTCCCGCGACCTTTACCAGGTCATCAGTCCACCTTGTGGGGGGCCTACCCACGCTGCGCCTTCCGGTACGTGGTCGCCACTCGAGAACCTTTCCGCCCCAACGGCCATCGGTTCTACGTGCAATGTGCCCCGCCCACTGCCACTTAAGTTCAGCGATTCGGAGGGCTAAATCGTTACCTTGGTTCTGCTGCGGATAGCCTCATTTCTGATGCGATCGCGCAGAGAAACTCCCAACATAGCCCTCTCCATTGCCCTTTGGGTGAATTGTATATTGAGATAAAACTAAACTAAAACCAATTGTTAATCCACAGGTCCGGCCGCAGCAGTGCATCCTCAAGCGCATCGACGAAGGAGAAGAGTCCCTCCGCGAGCAACTCGCAGCCCAGTATGAGTGAGTGGGGCACGTATCGGTCTTACTGCTGTTGCTTTAGAGCTCTTATTCGCTTGTACGGAACTCGCCGCTGAACATCTTTCCGTGTCGCTTTAACCTGTGGCGTCACTCCTGTCAGCACGGCTAGCACGCGACAGCGCGCGAGCTCTCTCGATTTTTCTCGCACTATCCGTCTTTCTCTTATTAGAACACTTAGAAGAAGAGGTATAGTGCGATAAAAATCGAGAGTTTGTCGCGGCCGTCGTGTGCTAGACGTGCTGCTGTCGAATCTGACGTGTTCTGCATCGCGCTATAGAAGTTTCTTAAATCAGTTGCATAAATATAATATCCAAACAACGTTCATTGGACTTTGGTCCCTGAGAGATCTCTCTATCGCCGTGTCTTCTACTAACCCTTTGAACGCTAAGAACACAAAGATGTAGAGTCGAAGACGACTATAAGTGTTTATAAGTTTAAATCATTTATTCAACAGATACAATTTATAAAATTATAACATTAAAATCACTACAATAATTTATTTTACAATATTACATGAAAACCCCAAATTACCTAATTATAACTAATCGTCCCCAGCCGTTCCTGGTGCAAAAGTCCCCATAATACTGGCGGCATTCCCACGCTGGATAGCCATGGAAAGCCTTTGCACTAGAAACGATTCAGAGCGGGGGTCCTCCCCTTTTTGTCTGAGTCGACGGCCTATGTCGCGAACAAACCGTTTCGCGTCCGCCCCCCAACATCCCGCTGTTTCCACCGCCAAAGGGACAAAAATATAGCTCGGTCCCAAAGGAGCATACTTTTGCAGCTTCACCTTCAAATTCATATATATATAGCCTTATGGCGTACACTGTCAAAGTGTAAGTCACCTTTAATGATTTTAACTGTCTCTCAGCTACCATCACAACGAATCGTCAAATCATTAAGGGTCGTCAACGCTCTTGTGATTTTCTGGACTCGCAAGCGCCTATAGGCTGCAGTCTGCTTTTATTATCAGGCATTATAAAATAAAGTAAGGCCATATTTATTTGACACTTACGGAGAAAGTTCGAAAGGTTAGCGTACTGTTTAAACTTGCCATACGAAAGTCAAACGGGTGAGAACGACAAGGTTATACAGAGTGTACCAAAAATGGGGTGTGAACCGATCAAGGGCATAACAGGTATCGTGTTCTGATAAGAAAAAAGTAAGAGAAATTTTTTTTGGGCGATTTTTTTTTTACTTTTCTATGGAGCTTTGGCCGACTGGAGCGACCTGCTCCGTACAAATGTAAAAAAAAATCGCGTCAAAAAAAATATTTTAGTTATGCCCTTGATCGGTTCACACCCCATTTTTGTTACACCCTGTATTGGTTTTCAAGCTATACTTATGAGTTCGACTGTACTTCTGTAACATAAAAAAGGTTAAGGTGCAAAATGCTTCTATATTCTGTATTAATGCTTGGAGCGGTTTCATTTCTTGAGAGTTTTGGTGCTGGTACTGGAAGAACAGGCCTCTATTTCACCAACTGGACAATTGTCACCTGATAACGACAATTCTCCGTACATTACTGGTTCCACAAGTAACGTAGCAACCACCTTAACTTCTAGAACAGGCAATATATGGCGAATTGTCAGTGACAGGTGACAATTGTCAAGTTGGTGAAATAGGGGCAAGGTTGTAAATAAAAATAATTAATAAGTAATTTAATCTATATTTTATAAACCACATTTATGCTAAAAATGGCACTGGAACATAAGTTTCATGTGCTCTGCCTATACCCCTGTGGGAATGAGCGTGAGTCTATGAATCTGTGTAATTAATAAGTAGTTTTAATTAGATGTTTAGGTGGCACGCGTCACAAAATAATTAGAAGCCATGATACTACTCGTACGCCTACAATAGCCTAGAGTGGGTCAGGCATGCGGCTGTCAAGTCAACGAGTTTTTCGGACGTATGTACGGAATATTTACCGTTAGCTCTTCGGCGAAGGAAAACATCGTGAGGAAACCTTGTCTAAGTTAGTCCCAATAAGGTCTAGTTTTCGCTATGGATTTGAAGGTGAGATGGCAGTGGCTTTCGCTTTCGTAATACTAGTGCCTATTGCCTATGCCAAATCTTGGCATTTAGGTGTCAAGGCAAGCCCCGGGCTCCTTTAAGAGTCCGCAGTAAGCTCGGCCGAATTTCACCTTCCCATACAAACGTAGTTACGCTCTCATTTTAACACTACGTGTTGGATTGTGACGAAACTTCGCATATACAATGACATGAGGTGTATCTATGTCTGTAATTAGTTTATATGGCTCCAGTTTATAAAACAAACGACGAACCGCAAAAACAAGTTTAGTATGAAAAACTTAAATTCGCTGTATTTTTTTACTACAGTATCCGAAGCTACATAAATTAATTACAGACATAGATATACCTCGTGTCATTGTATATGCAAAGTTTCGCCACAATCCAACACGTAGTTTTAAAATGAGAGCGTAACTACGATTGTATGGGAAGGTGAAATTCGGCCGAGCTTACTGCGGACTCTTAATTAGAGGTTTTAGATGGCGCTCGCGTCGCATAGTAATGGCAAGTCATGATATAAACAGATCCTGCACTGCAGGAAAGGACCATGGGCAACTTTGTATGGAGCCTGGTCCTGAATCCAACAAAGCTGAAACTTAGGTCATTAAATAGGTCTTTAAATCTACTTCAATTCGTTCTATGGGCACCGAGTTGAATTCCATTGCAGAACTGAGATATTCATATTTAAGTTAAAGGGAATAGGATCTATGAGAAAACGGGTTCTCTCAGTGTTTTTATTGTTAGTGTGTCAAATAAACATGTTTTTTGTAGATAATTAATCGTTTTATTAATAAAATATGAACCAAACCCAATGAGTGCCACACTCGATGTGCCTTCATCATTAGTACATTTTGTCATCACTACCCTCCAGAATATTAAATATGAATATTCTCCAAATGCGTTTTTCATAGCTCGTACTTACTCACTGTGGCTAAAATACGAATATCTTCGTTCTGCAATTGAATTCGACTTTGACGACGACGAAAGAAGATGTAAAGACCTATTCAATGACATAACTCTCAGTGCTGTTGGTTTCAGGACCATTTTGACGCATGGTCCTTTACAAAGCTCGCTTTGCTGTGCTGGGTCGCTTGCCCGGCCTAGCTCGCTCACATTCTTAACGCATTCACTGCCAGGAACCCGCCGGCGCTTGCCGCTTCATAGCGGGAAAACCTTGGCAGTGAATGTGTTTAAGGCTGGCAATCTAGTGCTCACGTCGGCAAAAACTAATTCTTAGGATATCTGGTAATCTGGTTTCGCGGCGTATTGGTTCGCTGTAAGGCCGTGTAAATTAATTAAATTATAAATAAATAAATAACTCATGATGAACCTGTCCTTAATCCGTTGGCTCAGCGAGCCGAAGTGAGTCTTGGCCTCCGACACGAGAGTGCGGGGCTTAGGCCCACGTCTACAGATTCCCAATTCTACAGATTCCCTTCTCTACAGATTTCCAATTCCTTAGCTTCCCAGTTCTACAGATTCCCAACTCTTCAGATTCCCAATTCTACAGATTCCCGAGTCTACAGATTCTCATGTTTACAGATTCCCAATTCTACAGATTCCCAATTCTAAGTCAGGTCCGTGTAGGTACGACGACGAGCGAAGCGAGGAGGAGTGTTAGGTGTACTGCGAGCCTACGCCCGCGAGCCGAGCGAGCGAAGCGAGGGCACCGCGGTAGCGACCGGCGAAGCGCCAGAACCGATTTTTAGGGATTTTTATGAACCCTTATAGTTTCGCCATGTCCGTCCGTTTGTCCGTAAGAATTTACGTGTAGGTACTAAAGTTGAAATTATTATCTGAAGAACACGTAACCAGTAGAATTCGGAATCTGTAGAATTGGTAATCTGAAGAAATGGAAATCTGAGGAATTCAGAATTTGTAGAATTGGAAATCTGCAGAATTGGGAACTGTAGAATTGGGAATCTGAAGAATTGGGAATCTGTAGAATTGGGAAGCTGTGGAATTGGGAATCTGTAGAGAAGGGAATCTGTAGAGAAGGTTATCTGTAATGGAAATCTGTAGAATTGGGAACAATTCGAGTGCGGCACCCTGCTCAGTTCTGCGCTAGCTCTTGCCAATTGGCAATTTGGAGTTCACGCCAATCCGCCTGTACAATGTGGCTCCAGGAATACTTTTTCCATGGTTAAAACCTGCGAACCAGGTACCCAGCTTCAGAGGTCCCTACCCACTAAAAACTCCACATCAGCCGCCATCTGCGCTAAGTAATTCGGAGAACTCTATGATCAGATTGAACTGAGGGCTCTTTCTGTCCCATCTTCGTCGCCTAATCTAGTACATGGCCAAGTGCTGAGGCCCTCGCCACAAGAACCCTGTTGCTCCAGCAATAACGCCCAACAGGGCGACCTGTTGGACGACCTATGTAAGCTCCCTTCACTTTCCAGATTCTACTTCTACCTAGCGTTATCTCGGCCTTTGCCAGGGTCCGCTTTCCCACTCGCTTTCCTCCACTTGCACGATCCTGGGCGTGTCCTTAATGAGCCCGTTTTTTCTCATGTCGGCCTTCACGACATCCAGCCATCGCTTCTTAGGTCTGGGGCCGTCGAGGAGTAGGCCAAGGCATTTGTTCCCTACGTAGTCAGATGGCCTGCGAGAGTGACCGAACCAACGAAGGCGGCGTTCTTGGAGCTACGTCACGAACTTCGAGGCCGCCACGGGTGTGCTCGTCACGAATGCGATCCGCGCGCGTAACGCCGCACATCCAAAGCAACATCCTCATTTCAGTAACGCGAAGCGCCTGAATGTGCCTTCCAAGAACTGGCCACGTCTCGCTGCCATAATAGCACTGGTCGTGTGATTCACTACCCTTATTCACTACAACATCCCACCCCCCGTCAAAAATGCTCCCACATTAAATTCATTAAAAAAAAACTTATTATATTTATTTACTAGATTAACAAATAAATCCAGCATAGCCTTCCAGTGTCTTTGTGTACATTTTCGTACCTAGTTAGCAATTTATTTTTAAAATCAAATTTAAGATCTACACTCGCGGACAAAGAATAGGTACGGGTTGGTAAAATACCGCCATATTTCCTAAAATAGTGCGTAAGAGGTTGTCCAGTTAATCCTGTCATGATCTTTATTTAATTTTACATACACTGCTAATAACAGTAAAAAATATAACGTTACCAGGTTTAAATCGGACTCGTAAAAACCCATGAAAAAAACAACGTTAACGGAGCGAGATATCGCAAAAATCGTGATTTTTGGATATTGATATTTTTATGATAGGATCCAGGAAATTGCTAATACAGTTGGGTATTGTAAAGAATAGCATATTATGTAAATAAAACAAGTATGAAATATTTTAAAAAACCTATTACAGTTATTTAATTTAGGGTGACCCGAAATATTTGACCGCGATTGTATATGCATCCTTTGTAATTTTAGATGAAACACCATTTAACAAGATTGTATAAATAAAATCCTTTAAGTAGTAGTACTATGTAACGTGCAGTTCTGTAGCGCACCACACGTGGATCCACATAATACCAGCGTCGTTTCGCCTTCTGTGGAGCGACATTATGCTGTGTGGACTCCGTTTTCGCATATAATCTTAGTTTTAACATAGCATCTAAGTGTAAATCTAAAATGTACTTACTGTTATTTGCGAAATAAAGTTTTTCTATTCTATTCTATTATTATGTTTATTAATTTCAGGATCGTCGTACGGTTTCCCAAAGACGTCCTCTCCCTCTACGATGCACTCGCACTCGCAAGCGATGTCGAGCCTCGCCTCCCTCAACAGTCTCGCCTCAGCTCCGCACCAGGCGAAGCCCAGCAAACACCCGCCTTCGCAGAGCCGTGAGTACGCCGTGTTAGAAATGTTTAAAGCTGGACAGCGACAGTGGCGCCGCGGCAGTGACGCGCGGCCGCAGCGGCCGCGCAATGCTGGCACAAGCGGCTCGCTGCGATTTCACATAGAATATCAAATAATTTACTTTAAAAACAAAGTTTCAACCGACTTCAATTTAGTACTCCGCCAAGCCACGAGAACATTTCCACATTTCTCTTCCAATTTACCACATGAACTGATTTCCGAGAGCAAATGCGTTGATTATTAGAGGAAAAAACCCAATCGCTGTATGTGGGCCGATAATATTTGAGGACTTCCGTCGATCAAAGAAAGGATCACCTTTGGCACTTCATTAGTTGCAATCAACGGAATCTTATCAGAATCTGTGATATACTTTTGTACTTTTAAGTACATAATTGAGGAATTCCATAAGTCATCTGTGGTCTTCATCATCAATTCCACTCCAACAATTTATGATTTCCGGATGTAAATACACGAGTTATAATAGAAAATACCAAAATCACTACACGCGTGCCTAATATAATTGAGGAGTTCCCTCAATTCCTCATGGATCCCATCATCCAATTGAATTTTCAAAAAAATGGGACCCACCTGGAAGCATATACTTACGAACAAAAAAAAAGATTTTACGAATCGGCTCATCAATGACGGAGTTCTAAGGTACCAAACATTGAAAAAAAAAAAAAAAATTGAAGTCGGTTAAAAAGGACAATCCTCATCACCCTCTTCTTCTTCATTCCTATACATCAACTGTACCGCACAACCGTCAGGTATGGGCTAATAACTGTAACTGACGCCGGGGTCGCGCTGCTCGGAAGCCAATCTGCGTCTTAGCCGCTGCGACAGGGGCCGTTGCGATAGAGCCGCGATGGTCGGAAGTCCAGTTTAAGGGGAATGTTTCGAGTGCGGTAGGGTAGGGCACAACTGACAACGGTCGCCAATGCGATGAACGGACCAGATTATAATAACTGCAGTAGTTGCATCACTACACGCAAGCATAAGGAAGGCGACTGTCAGCGAGGAATGGCGGCGTGTTGTGAAGCTTGCTGCCAACACCTGAAACGATGACCGCGACCACTCTGTCAAGAGTGAAAAGGACAAAGACGGCTCAGCGGAGTGTTACCTCGCGCATTTTTGGAGCAGCCCTACTGGAGAAGTAACCTTACAGAAGACCGCAGCCATAATAACACCACAACTTGCTCTGTAGGTATGCGGTGTCGTTCCTGGTGGCGAGTGAGGTCGCCGGAGCTGCCAGGATCTGCTGTTGATAGTGAGGGGACATTTGTTTCTAACTATCAACACAATGAATCCTCGAATGGGTCGGCAACGCGCCTGTGATTCTTCTGCAGTCGCAAGCGTCCATAGGCCGCGGGGTCTTCTTTACCTGGCAGGAACGTATGTAAGATGATGCACTCGCACTCGCAAGCAAACGCCCGCCTTCGCAGACCCCTGAGTACCATCGTCATCATCATTTCAGCCGAAAGACGTCCACTGCTGGACTTAGGCCTCCCCCAAAGAGTGCCGCAATGACCGGTCCTGCGCCACCCGCTTCCCGCGGACTCCCGTGCGTATGCTGTATTAAATTATTTAGGGAGAATGTCTGGAGATAGGTAGCACAATTGAACGTCACAAATTTTTGGAGCAGCCCAATCTAATAGCTCAGCGTCACGACATGACCTAAATACGATTTTAGAACAGCGAAAAAAAGTCCCGGCTTTTAATAATTGTATGGTCCATACCTATTGAAACATTCACGATGAACCTTGTCTCTCGTTGCAGGCAAATCCTCGTCGTCATCAACAGTATCCTCAAAAGGCAAAGAGCGCGAGCTAGCCTTGCTGCGCGGCGACCTGATGCTGGCGCAGGCCGCGGCGCACGGCGCCTACCACGCCGCGGTGGCGGCCGCGGCCAAGGGCAAGGTGAGCCGTGTACGTTCATAATCAATCTCTCCCGTATCATACATTAGTCGAGTCTACTTACTCGCTGTCAGCTGTTTCTAGCTAAGTATGCACCTGCTGTGTATGTTCCTGGGGCATCCTGCTGCGCGTTGGTCTGGGGGGCTTCATTTTTTTTCCTCTATAGTAGACTGACACCTCTTTCTACTTCCTTTTTTTTAACGCACGTACACCGTCTTTGTGACTCCTTATAACTATGTATCTTTCCATATATTGGTATAACACACACTTTGCAATAAGTTTTAAGTGTTAAATGTGTAGTTTTCTTTTCTGTTTTTTTTTTGGCCGTGACCTAATTTCGCTTTTCGTGTAAAGTCATATATATTATGTCATGTGTCACTGTCACTTAGCTTAAGATAATCATAGATAGTGTATTTTTTTTTTTGTTCGAGCGACCCTGATTCGCGTGTTTTTTAAGCCGTGAGGCGTCTTTCTTGGTTGTATGTTATTTAGGTATGTTTTGTTTTTGTTTGTGTAATTTTGTAGTTTAAATTTGGTTCCTTTTATTTATCTTCCGTATTTCTGGTGATTTTATATAATGTATGTGTACGTTTCGTCACTGTGCCGTTGTATCACCAAATGGTCGCAACGGAAGACGAGCGCTGGCCCCGCCAGCATTACGCTGAGTTGCGACCATTTCGTGGCAAATTACGCAACTGTATGTTATTGTTTGTAAATTGCCTTGTGTTTGTCACGAATAAATGTATCTTTCTTTCTTTCTTTCTTTCTTACTCCTTACCGCATCATCAGTGTCTTAAGGCAAAGTGAGGGCAAGGAGAGTCACATACATTAGTTTGACGACCGCCGTAGCCTAGTTGGTAACGACCCTACCTACGAAGCAAGAGGTCCTTATGCGAGAGGCCCAATACTCATACTCATACTCATACTCATATTGTTATCCTATGTTAGTAAATATATGTAGCTATAGATAGAGTATTTTTAGTCTCATCATCATCAACATCACATATCAGCCGAAAGACGTCCGTCCACTGCTGGACATATATCTCCCCCAAAGAGTGCCACAAAAACCGGTCCTGACTCATTGACTCTCAAATCGCATCAAAATTGTATGCAATTCCAACGTGTTTTTAACCCCCGACGCAAAGAGAGGAGTGTTATAAGTTGAACGTGTCTGTCTGTGTATCTGTGTATCTGTCTGTGGTATCGTGGCTCCCAAACGGATGGACCGATTTGAATGCGGTTTTTTTTGTTTCATAGATAATTTTATCCCCAGTTGTTCTTAGCCATTTTTCATGAAAATCTTTTCAGCCGTTTTTGAGGTATACAATACAATACAAATATTCTTTATTGCTCACCAGACATAGTAGATAATAGAAAATAGAGGTAAGTTAAACATAAACAATGATAGACAACAGGCTGTCTTATCGCTAAAGAGCGATCTCTTCCAGACAACCTTATACAGAGTGTACCAAAAATGTGAACCGATTAAGGGCATAAAAGGTATCGTGTTCTGATAAGAAAAAAACTAAAATAATCTTTTTTTGACGCGATTTTTTTTAACATTTGTATGGAGCATTGGGCGACTGGGGTGACCTGTTCATCTGAGATCTTATCAGAATGTTTGGTACGCCCTGTAGAGAGAGAAAGAGGAGGAGACCCGAGGTCCCTTAGAGGTATTGGACTTTGAAATGATTTTTTTTCTAAGTTGTAGTTATTTTACAGAACATGTCCCAGTTCCCGTTCGGTATGCCGGGCACCGAAAAGGACCGGCACGGGGGCATCGACTCCCTCACCGGGCTGCCGCACACTATCCTTAGGTGAGTCGGTTAGCCTACGAAACTGAAGGTCCCGGGTTCGAATCCCGGTAAGGGCAAATTACATTATATTATATATATCGTCGTCTAGTACCCATAACACAAGCCTTATTGAGCTTACTATGAGGCTAGTTCGACTTGTGTATGATTGTCCCCTAATTTATATTTATTTATTCATTTGTTTAAGTCTTACACTTCATTTATCAAGGGCAAATTGGGACACATAGCTTACGCACAAGTAAAGCTTCAGTATATAATAGTACTAGCTTCCGCCCGCGACTTCGTCGGCGTGGACCCGGGATAAAAACTATCCTATATTTGAATCCAGGTTATAAACTATCTTCGTGCAAAATTTCATCTAAATCGGTTGAGCCGTTTAAGCGTGATTAAGTAACAAACATCCAAACATCGAAACATCCAAACATCCAAACTTTCGCATTTATAATATTATAGTAGGATATAAGATAATAAACCATATAACAACAAATTAATCCTTAAGAAATCGTGTAAAAAATCAGCTTAACATATATATAAAAAATATTGTGCTAAGTTACTACGATTTTGTTAGCAATTATGCATTGAATTAAACGTTCTACATCATTTTCATTGGGGAAACAAGACCTTAATTGGGTGGCTCAACTATTTCCCGTCACTAGTTGCCATGGTTATGTCTCCTGAGACACTTTTTAAAACTGCGATTTATGGGTTTTAAATCACCAAATGTTCTCTTGTCAAGTTCGACCCTATTTTGTATGGACTATCTTCTAGGCACGTTAGAAGTCCGTGTTGTAACAATTTTTCTAAGAAACTCTGTAATTGTGTCTCCCGGCTGACGGGACAGAGTAACAACAAGAAATAGTTGATTGATCCAAATTCATCATCTCTGACGAGCCTGCGAGGTGTGTAATATAGGAACACCTCTTCGCACATATGTAGTGGATGTTCGGCCTAAAAGCTGTTTCCTTACCACAGCGATAATGATAATCATTTATTTTGCTAAAACATACACAAAGGTGGTACAATTGACATGTCAGATCCGCAACTATATGGCATGCAAAATTTACACTACATTATAATATTTGATTTGATTACATTAAAATTCAATATTTATAACAAAATGATTCGAATACTGATTATTATATACACATTCTGATATAATTAAAATTAAAATGATCTATAGAGTATATCAATAAAAATTAACATTAAGAGTCCGCAGTAAGCTCGGCCGAATTTCACTTTCCCATACAAACGTAGTTGCGCTCTCATTTTGAAACTACGTGTTGTATTGTGACGAAACATTGCATATACAATAACATGAGGTATATCTGTCTGTAATTAGTTTATATGGTTCCAGTTTATTAAACAAACGAAATACAGCAAAAACAAGTTTTGTATGAAAAACTTAAAATCGCTGTATTTTTTTAACTGTGGTATCTGAAGCTACATAAACTAATTACAGACATAAATATACCTCGTGTCAATTATGCAAAGTTTCGTTACAATCTAACGCGTAGTTTTAAAATAAGAGCGTAACTACGTTTGTATGGAGAATCGAGCTTATTGCGGACTCTTAATCATAAATCTTCTCGAAACATTCCTTCAAAGAGTAATGGGGTCTATCTAGTAAATAACAATTTAGCTTCTTAGGTAATAGGTTAGGCCCGCCAGGCCCTGACCTTGCTTCATTTCAACAGGGATTGTTATGCTTCACACCAATACGTCTTCTATATTTAAGTTAATGTACTGATTAATCACTAACAATATACCATTAATATTAAATTAAATATTGTAATTTCTTCTGTCAGTGCTGCATTGGAAGGAGGGTAAGTTTTTAAAATCTCCTTGTTTTTTTGTGGGTTCCTTTAAAATCAAATTAAATCAAATCAAAACATTTATTCGTAACAAACACAACACTGATAATACAATAAAACCACATTTACAATAACCATCCAAAGTACCTAGGTTCCATTTCGATATGTTGTTAATCTCCTTTGAAAAGTCATGAGATATGAACCTCACAAGTTAAAAGAGTTTATCTAAAAACAAATATCAGTACATAAGTAAATATTAGTCTAGGTATGGTTCGTCTGTGATGGTTTATTATTGTGTTGGCTGTTAGATAATGAAAATGGAACGATCGAATGGTGTCCTGATTTTTTTGGAATGGCGAAGTATTGAAGACACGCAGTGTGTAAGACGACTTGAAAGGTTTTTAAAACGATAATTCCATTTACTTTATCGTGAATCCAGTGTCTCCGTTAATATATTTATTTGTCATATTGCCATTTATCCATTGTCATCATCACATCAGCCGAAAGACGTCCACTGCTGGACATAGGCTTCCCCCAAAGAGTGCCACAATGACCGGTCCTGCGCCACCCGCATCCAGCGCACTCCCGCGACCTTTTTACCAGGTCATCAGTCCGTGGGGGCCTGATGATAAATTTCCATTTATCCATACACTAATACTAAACACGATCTATTTTTTTTCTAGTGATCCATCCTCGGTGCTAGGCGGGGTAAGACTTCCGCCTGATACTGAAATTATCAAATACACCTCCTCGCTAACCGGGCCGAAGGTAAATCATGTTACAAACAAGCACACGTACCAATAGTCCAGATAGTGCAGACTTTTTCACTCACAGTTTGTGTATAGTGATGGTGCATAGAAGGTAGTGTTCCTTTGATGTCAAAGCTTTTTTATTCATCGACAAAAAATAAGTAATAGTCTCGCATAATGACTCGTTTCTTTTATTAAAAGCCCGTCTCTTTCTAATAAAAGGCGTTGAAAAGAGATTTCCGCTCGTATGACAAGTAACAAGTTATTATGCCCATGGGCACCAAGTCTAAGATAACAATATCGGTTATAGTTTAAATTATTTGTACTGAGCTCATGAATGGCCATTGTACTGAGCTCATGAATAGTCTTTGTTTGCCTTTTTTCCTTTGTAAAAAAATGTTACCGCCACGTAAAATGTTCATTGAATAATGAACTCTATCTTCTTATACAATAGATTCCAAATTAGCTACGAGATAAAATACCACACACAGCCTCTCTGGGAGCGGGTTGTTTTATATTTTAGTCGATTTTGAATCTATTGAATAAGATGATAGAGTTCATTATACAATGAATATTTTATGTGGCGCTAACCTTTTTCTTGCAAAATATTGGCACGCGTCCGACCACACAGTCGTTTTGTTAGATTTGAATGCTATTGTTCTGAAGATAAGAACATCAATCCAGTTCAGAAAATCTCAACTATAATAGTTTAGGAAGCTCCAATGCTACAGTAGTTTGGTCATAGAAACGGTCACAGTTTGCTTGTAATCCTATAGGATTACAAGCAAACTGTGACTGTTTCTATTCTCTTGAGTGTAGATAGTCATTAAAAAAATGTGTTTTTCTTTTCTTCACTAAATCAATAAAATTATTCCCTTTCGACATGTCGCTGTTTTGATCAGTTCGCTGACTTAACATCGTTGTGTTTAGTAACATTGTGTAATTTAGAAAATTGTGATCCAATTTGGAAGAATAATGAATGCACAAAAAGTTTTCTGGAACATTATCAATAGGGTGTTTGACAACAGTGAAAATAAATGGCTTTTTCATTAGCGACATAAACATTACGAAAATACTCGGAAAGTATCAATCTTTCATTTATCTTTTGCTGTATTAAGATTATTAAATTCATACAAACTAACAATAAGGACGTTGTTCGATTGTGACGTCACAGGCAAGTACCACGTTTCATAAAAAGAAACTGATTTGACTTTAGTCAAATACCGTATTCTACTAACTACCTAAATGATTAGTGTATATGTCGCACGATATTGTTAACCGACTCAAAAAAAGGTGGTTCTCAATTCAGTTGTATTTTTTTTGTTTTTTTTTTGTCATATATATCATAAATTAGTGAAATCGTCAATTTAGTAAGATCGAAGGCAAATTAAAGTGAGTGAACAAGTGTGGTTTAGTGTCAAGAATAAAAACCTCTAAGCTAGGAAGGTCACTATTTGATAATTCCGTTAACATCTTTGAATTGTCATTAAATACGCTTGTGCTTGATTCATGTTGCGTTTTGTTGTGCATTTGTTTCTAGTAGTGGTTGTGGTTATTTCTATAACGTTGCATCTGGCCGTAAAGTAGCTATTAGCGCCCGCTACGCACGCGGAACCGCCAACTTTCTAGCCAGGGCGTGACGTAAATTTTTGTACTCGCCACGGGCGTTAGTAAAGAACGGCTCAGAGCTATAACCACGAAAATCGAATTACAAAGTTCGGATATCTCCGTCTCTATCGCACTTATGGTTTATGGTACTCGAACGACAGAGACAGATATATACGAACTTCGAGATTCTATTTTCGTGGTACGGCAGATCGCAAATTTATCGCCCTAGTCTTCTGCTCGGGCGCCAAAAACCGGCGATCTCAGACATTCTTTGTTTTACCGCCTTAGGTGAGTAATGTTTCATTTATGTGCATTTTTGTGCTATGCGATGTCTAGCTCTTCAAATTCTGGATAATCTGTATATATACGTCTTTTCGTCAGAGTACTTCTTAAATCTGAAAGTCATTTTAACATGCGCATGAAATTTTCCAGGAATTTCCCTCCCATAATTTAATATATAATTTATACCCGGGACTATGGGCATGCAGTTATCTTGAAAGTTCGGAGAATGTAGTTTATTGCAATTGTAATGCTATTGGTTGAGGTGTGTTGTGGGCGCCAGGCTAGCAACCTATTACTGCAACATCACAAATTTTTGAATTCAAAATTCCAAAAAATGTATAAAATTGGCGCTAATTATTAAATTGAATGTGTTCTGCCTGCCCCTTCTGGGAAAAGGGGCGTGAATTTATTTATGTATGCATGTATGAAATACTAAGCTTTCCATTAGGATTTTAGTACTACAACTGCATAATAACGAACTGGTATCAAAAGAGCTACTTTTCAAAATATTTTTCAGAATATCTTCCAAAAAAGTTATAAATTCTCATTTTTTTTAAATATTTTATCCGTGTTTGCAGTGTTTTTGATAATGCTATTTTTTGAATCTTGGTTCCGCGGGCAGCTTACTCATATACTTGTTGGTGTTTATATATTTATGATCGTTGCGTAGGCGCCGCCCGGGACGACGAATCGTGGGCGAAAGAAGACTATATCACTGGACCCGCCGCAGGTTTCCGTCCATCCGTCCTCGGAGCGAGCGCTGCCTAGCAAGCGTCAGAAAATGGTAAGTCATCATAATGGACATCGTTGTCATTACGGACATCAGTGTCATCACGGACAACATTGTCATCACGGACATCAGTGTCATCACGGACAACATTGTCACCAAGGGCATTGCGGACAACATTCTCATCGAACTTCATTGTCACTGCGGGCCTCACTGTCATTTATTCACCAACACCAACATAATATGCGAGTACTCATTAAAAAGAAGACGATATTACTGGACTACCCGCAGGTTTCCGTCCATCTGTTATCGGAGCGAGCGCTGCCTAGCAAGCGGCAGAAAGTGGTAAGTCGTCATCACGGCCATCATTATCATTATTGTGAATCAACAGCTGTAAGAGAAGGCAGTGCGACACGAAAAGGATTTCTTAAATCGCGAGGTGCGGACATGTCCGATAAAGAAATGGGGCGGGAGCAGAGGGGTATCACGTTACGTTTCGAACGCACGTAAGGACAACTCAACTGTCATTTTCCCATACAAACAGTGACATTTAGATCTAACTGAGACGCGTACAATGCGTTACGTGATCGACCAGGTCATGAAGATTTTCGAGGTACTCCAAAATACACCCTACAAAAGATCGATAGGCAGGCAACCACTCATATTTCTTGAATAGTTTGCGCTTATTAAGTAGGTTCTATTATACTTATACTTTCCGAAAAGTAGCTCAAAACAGTATCTAAGAAACTACAGACAAAATCTGGCGTAATATATAGGTAATGCACAAACTATTCTAGACGTTCAGGTATTGTTCGTATTCTAAAGCGAGAGATTACATGACAGTTATTCCCTTCAACAGGACGAGTACGGCAACTCACGGTCGTCCGTGGAGGTGATCCGGCTGCCGAACAAGCCGGACCGGGCCGGACACCGGACCGGCAGTCCGGCGCCCAACCTTGCTGACTACGCGGGTAAATATGCATCACCTTCTCTCATTTTCCCGGTAGCACCCGCGACGCGGGGTCTGCTTTTGCACCTATTTAGTTTTATGAAAGCGGCTGCTATCTGACCTTTCAACCCAGACGGAAGACTTGTCGGGATTCGACCGGTTTCCTCACGATGTTTTCCTTTATTTTTATAAATATTGTCATATACTTTTCTATGGTGATGGTGGCAATCTGTCTACGGTCTGTCTGATGTTAAGCAGATACCATAGCCTATTGCCGCTTTCCATAAGAATCACAAGCGCGTTGCCGACGCTTTATTGATTTGAGGGTTCGTTGTTTTGATAGCTAGAGACGAACGATGGTCCATCACAACTCGGGAGCCCTGGCGACCTTACCACCAGGTTCACATTACCAGGGAATACCCACAAAGCAATTAGTGGTGTTATTATGGCTGAGTTCTTCTGTTAGGTGGAGGTGCTTTTCCGGGTGGGTGACTCCAAATACGAGCGAGATGACACTTGTCTGGCAAGGGCATGACATTCGCAAGATTGACAATCTTTTTTTTTGTGTCAGGTATTTCCCGCGAGCTTCTACAAACGATAGCGAGTCAGAGCGGCGTCAGCCTCGCGGCGCTGGAGCGACAGCTGGCTGGCTCCACCGCACATGCAGGTACCATCCAAATAAGAACAAAGAGGACGATCCCGGGAATTTTATTAAAAATCCCAGTACTCCGGGATTATTTTAAGAAATCCCGGGTGTCTGCTGCGCCGTCGAGATGAAAAAGTACCGGGATTATTTACTATAAAAATCCCGGTACCCCAGGATTACTCTTTAAAGTCCCGGGACTCTGAAGTTGTTGATAAGATATTGAGGGCGGGAAAAGGCAAATACCTTGAAATAGGCGCTGGCCGATTTATGTAATTTTCGGTTCCATTTTCTACCGTGCGAACTCAATGTAAAGGCATCGTGTAATATGCTCGATATTAAATCGAGCCGACATTTTCGCGAGACCGGCCTGGGCTTACCTCGCCTTAATTATTATATTTCTAAGCAATTGAAAATCAGTTACACGTCTCGTTAGCAATATTTTACAGTGTGTTTCAAACATGTTTGTTTCAGATTCCGGTCTAAACCTTAGCACGAAATCAAGCAACACGAGCATGGAGGATTCCCCACTGGACCTCGGACTGAAGGCCGGCGGAGATGACGATGCTCCACTCAACCTCTCCCTCAAACCTACACCTCGTGAGTATAACTTATCATTATCAATCACCCTGCGAACACATCAACCTCTCCCTCAAACCTACGCCTCGTGAGTATAACTATCATTACATTATCAATCACCCTGCGAACACAGTTGAATTCAATTCACGCAACGCTGCAAAATCATACAGAAGGCTTCGAGCCGACCCTGCGAATTGTAAATAACACTTTCAAATGTAATAGATTAGATTATTTTATTTTATTTTGAAAATTTACATGTCATTACTTAAAATTAAAATAGCATGGATTGGAAAAAGATCGTCAGAGTGTATAAGAATAAAAACAATAATATCAATAAAAATCCAATTTTAAATGAAAACAAACATGAGAAAACAAAAATACTAATAATAAGGCAACAGGAACAATTCAAATACTTAATGATAAATGGTACAATGTCAATTATTAATATTGACAGAAGTCAAAAAATTATAAGTAAGTATGCAATAAAGGTCAGGAGGTCCCGCAACCGACGAGCCTGTATGAGAAGATGTATGGATGTGATCGAAGCGAAAGAAGTATGTACGGACCGTAGTATTTGGCGTTCCTTAGTCTCTGCCTACCCCAATGGGATTCGGGCGTGAGTATATGTATGTATGTATGTAAGTATGCAATAGTCATAATAATATAATAATGTCATCTTAAACCTAATAAACTGCGTAAGAATCAAACATTTCAATATTCCGACTAAAGTTACTAATGAACCGTATACAGTGTGACATTGAAATCTTTAGTTACGATTTAAGTTGTTTTTGTTTCAGCGAGCACGCAAGCGTCCGACGCGTTGTCGCGTCTCACGTCGCTCAGCAGTTCGCTTAACGCGTCGTCGAGCAATGACAGGATATGTAAGTTCGCTTCTTCATTTATTTATTTTTTTGTTCATCTAATGTCGAGATGTACATTTGTAGAAGTTTCTCCGTACACAAGTAAGGGGGCGACCACACCGGTGCTTAACGCTGCCTATACGCGTTGACGTGTACGCGTCACGTATTCTTCATGCATTTTGCTGCGTTTTACGGTGCGTTAGCGTATTTTGAGCAGCGGTGTGGTCGCACCGTAATACACTGATTTGCCATGCGATAAATAAATAAATAATATTCGGAGACATTGTATGCAATATCCCGGGATTTTGTATGCATAATCCCGGGATTTTGTATGGCCAATCCCGGGATAATCTAAAAAGACCAGGATTGAAAAGACTAGACTTAGGCACTGGTCCCACCGCCGGCTAGTAAGCTAGAAAAGTTGGGCGAGTAGCATTACATTGCGGATCTTTAAAGGTCGATTGATCACACTGTGCCTGGTCAGCACGCAATGAACCGTTACTCGCCCAACTTTTCTAGCTTACTAGCCGGCGGTGAGACCAGTGCCTTACTCTATTTTCATCGACGCTTGGTGCGGGTAACAGCTGTCATTTTAGTTTTACATATATCCGAATGTAATTTATAGCGAATGGAGAACTCTTCTACGAGCCCTAATGAAGGATAACAGGAACATGTCATCATCATTAATTTATAAATTGTGCGGAATGAATGAATGAATGAATAAAATTATTTATTTGCTTTAAACATGGTATACAAGAGGAGTCATGTTATAGTTTAGTAGCGAATACATGTTTAACCATATGTGGCATGCAAAAATTATTGAACACATTATAAAATAACACACACTATAAATTATTGAACACATTATATTAGCTGATTCAGTTGCCACAAGCATCAACCCACGATTCGTAACATACATAACATTCCCCTCAGCAAGCGAAATAGCATCCAGTTGATAAATGTTTTATAAATTATTATCCAATCCATATATCCGATCTTTGATCAAATTTCTTTGACGTAGTATTAGTTCCTACCATATGCTCAATTTTTTTGATCGAACATACATATTGGACACGTGGAATACCTATGCCACTCTAATCCATTCAAGGCCAAAGTAATTTCCGCTCCAAAGCGGGAGAATTGTTGCCTTGTGTTACGGAGAACCTTGGCCTCCAGTTAATAGTAAATTTTCTAGATGATTTGATCTTAGTTTTAACAAATAGCTATGAGCAGAGCTCATGTTTGAATGGAACCTATTTTTAAGACCCTTTGTACAACATGCAATGCAGTAATAGTATTTTTCTCAAACATGCTCGGAAATGTATGCGTTAATATCACGAAATGAAGACATGAACTTTCTTGTTTAAGGCTCCCTACATTTCTTCTTGGCCTTACGTCAAGAAGTAATGTATGAAAACCCTAAGTAAAACCATTATTGTCCGCTACTCTAACTTTTTAAATTTGCTAACTAATATTAAACAGACAAAGGAAAAATTACATACTGCCAACCACCACTAGACTCTGTAAGCATACTTGCGAAATTAAAAAAAAAAAAACTACTGCGCAGCGCACCTCTCCGCGCATGCTTGTGGGGGCGATAGAAAGAACGTCAGCGTGAAGGAGCTGTCATTCTTGTCTAGAAATAAAATACGAATTGCATTTCTTTAATGTTTTAATCCTGGACCCTAAACCCCGACCCCGCCCTAAAGTACTATACTTATGTGCGCATAAACATGGTGCTCGAACGGCTTGTTCAAATGGCATGTTTAAAAAATAAAAAGGCGGCAAATTAGTTATTATTTAATTGATTACCTTGTATTTATTTTAATTTAAATATTTCCTCACATCGTTTGAGAAAAGCACTATACAATCCTCGGCCGGAACAGGGATTGCTGGACTCGTTGTATCCGGCCTCGTCAACGACTCGGCCGTCTACTCCAAACTCGTCCAGCAATCCCTTACTTCACGGCCTCTGCAGTAATGTACTATTATGCAATCGTTATATAATGTATGCTTTTACAGTCGAGTACCACGTTTAGGCCACGAAGTTTGCTGAGTGGCCTAATTAAGGTACGAGACTTAAAAGCTAATTATATAACTATTGTATACAATACTTTTTCTACGAGTCAATTGAAATAATTAAACTAACTTGGTATCTATTGAAAACGAAGTGCAACCAACGGCTTTTTCTTTTTTGTGCGTTGATGTCTATTTCCCTTTTGACGACTTTCTCATGACGGCGTCCTATTGGTCAAATACATTATAGTCCAGTAAAGGCGCCACGTGATTGGTCCATTTCATTTTAGTTGTCTCAACAGTTATGAAATGTTGAGTTGGGAGCTCCATAGTAAAAAGTATGTGATTTAAGTTTGGTGTACGAAGTCTTCATTCAAACATTAAGGTCGACGAGTATAAAAAGGATATTGAATTAAATTGAACTGAATTGTAATGTCAAGCTAACTCTATTCTTACAGCACGACGAAAACCTGGCGCGAAGCCTCGTCGCGTGGTTCCCGAGCTCAACACTCAGGTCGCAGATTCGCCGCGACCGAAGTCTAGCGGCAGCGAGGACAGTGAATGTAAGTTTGTATTGAGCTATTTTTGATATTTGACCTCAAGTCCCCTCCACATTCGCGCGCGAACAAGCGAAAAAAATGGGCGAATGCGTGAAAGCGTGAATGTGGAGCCGATCCGCATACTTTTCGCGGATTGTTAACCACTTTTTGTCGGTTTCGGGCCCGCGTTAAAGAGCCTGCGGCCGCGAACAATAGGTTTAGAACTCGAAAATTATTATTACTCCAAAAGAAAGAAAGCAAAAAAAATGTGACTAGTGTCAAAAATCCTCAAAGAATTACGAAGCTACAATCGTTTTAATATTTCTTGTTAGAGAGAGAAAACGTAAACAGTGTGTGACGTCACGTTACGCGAGGCTGCCGCGCGGCGGGGGGCGGAGGGCCGCGTCGAAGGCGGCGCGGCACGTTGCCGTCTATTAGTGACGTCACAATCTTCCAGCGTCATCGTTTCATATGAAGTTGCGTTTTGCGAAAAAGGGACAGAACATACCCCTTCTTAAAACTTTGGACACTTATAACTCCGTGATTATTTAACCTTTTGCGTTGATTTTTTCTCCATTTCACTACACTTTTAATCCTTTTTCGAGAAAATATGACATTATTGATTATTTTATTTAGTGTCCACCCCTATTGTGAACACTGCGAATGTGGAGCCAAGAAAAAGTTCACGCGCGACTCCCACCCCGATACAGGCTGCGATTGACGCCCGCGTGGGGCCTTTAGAATTTGTTAGTTTTTTTCAACCGTCTTCGATTACAGGGTTCTAAATTTTCGTCCTTTCAACATGAAACTCATTTTTATATTCTTTTGTATGTTAATTATGTCTATATCTCTATGCATTTGACGACCTCGTAACCCTTCGTTAATGATACGTAATAATAATAATAAATCAGCCTATATACACCCCACAGACAGGCCTCCTCTCATGGATGAGGCGATGATACGTATTGAAATGAAAATGTCCCAAAAAATGTCTAAGTTGCACTTTTGTTCCAGCAATCGGTTGGCCGAACCGCGAAGGCCGACCGCGGAACCTCGGCCGAGGCGTCAGTAAGCCGAAGAAGAATACTGTCGCTTCGTTATTAGCACAAAGCCGAGCATTAGGCCTTCGGCCTGCATTGGCTCAGCAGTTACTGGCTGAGACAGACCTGGTAAGAAGATAAGCTTAGAAGTATGTAAAAAGATGATCATTCCAAGTAAGCAATCTCAATAGCTGGCTTGATTCCGGGATGCCTTCGTGGATTTGCTCTCGCAGGAGTGACATAGGCTATAATATTTTGAAAAAAGCAGTTGGGGTTTTAGAAATATCTTTGATTTCACTTGTTCTGTAACGTGTTGCGATGGTTGCAGTCCTGTGACTTGCAACTCAAGGATCAACATAATATCAGCGTCCTTTGTCGCATTTCACGAAGTGTATGTAATTGTGTATTCTGTATATGCGAAATAAACTTATTTTCTTACTTACTTAAATAATAATACAGAACTAGCTATATCGGTGCAGTACCAGCTATTTTCATAGATTTTCGTATGTATTATCCATTGATTATAATATGTAAAAGAGTGCTTGCAAACTATTGAACAATGTCATTCTCATAAATATTTTGTGTGAATCTTTTTCAGGGAGAGCCCAATTTGTTTCAGGTGTTGAGTTACAAATTGTTTTTGAACCTAAATCAATAAATTTATTTTCGCAGGAGAAAATCAAAGCCTTACTAGGCGAGGCAGCAAGCACGGACTCCGAGTGTCCGTCAGACAGCTGTCCCTCGGACTCGGACGCCAGCGAGTCGAGCCGCCGGCCGCACGAGGCGTCGCAGCGGCTGCCGCTCGCTAGAGGTAAGCGCGCCGGGACTTTAAATGCAGAATCCCGGGAATCCCGGGATATATTATTACCGTAAATTATACGTTCTGTATTTTCATATACCTATAAAAGTGTGCAATGAAGGTTATTTTACCTCACGCCTCACGCCACGGATGGTAGTAAAGGTAGCCTCAGATGGCTCAGATCGGAGACAATATTTGTTTAACCACCCTAGGGGAGTAATATACTATTGTATTGTTGTCATTTATCCTATGTTACGATGTTATACCCATCTGTTTCAGGCTGGAAACGAATAACCGTGATAAAGGGCCTCTCGCGCAACTGCAACATAAAGGGCGACGTCACCTACTCACCCCCCGAGCCGCACCAGGGCTTGAAGATAAAGAGCTTGCAGGAGTTACAGACAGTAAGTTCCAGATACATTCATAAACTGAGTACTATGTAAAAGGTTACTTAGCACGGGTCTAATTTACCTTTAGTTCTGATGTTTCTGGGGACCGATTTTTGACTTTCGAGCGCTCGACTCTTTCACTCAAAAACTGACCTGTGCCTGTGATTATGACACTACAATAGCATTTACTTTTATTTAATTTTCGAGCGCTCGAAAGTCAAAAATCGGCCCCCTGAAGATCTACGGCCGTCCATAAACGTCCTACAAGCCTATTTTAACTAAAATAACGTTAAAATTAGTTTGTCTTTATCTGTCACATTGACATGTGTTCGTTAGGCGCACACTGCGCATGCAAGAACTTGCATGCAAGAACTTGCATGCAAGTTTTTCTACATTGCGTGCGGGGTTTGATACATAAAACGCAAATACCTTGGCAGTAAAAAAAAACGTCAATTTTCTTTTATATAATTTTGGTATTGCTCACAAAATTCCACGACAATCCGTTGAGAAATGCGACCTGTAGAGGAGAACAGCCGGACAGCCGGACGTACTAAAGAATTTTGGCCCAAGCTGATGCAGAACTTGCCTCGCTTCGTTCGCTGGTACAAAAAATAACTGATAACAAAAATCTTATTTTTTTGACGTATGCAAATTTGTAATGTATTTTTTATATGAAATAAATAATCCAATCTAATCTAAATAAATATTAGGGGACAGCTCCATAATAAGCTCAATAAGGCTTGTGTTATGGGTACTAGGCGACGATACTAGATTAACTTCTGTATGCAATTAAGAATTTGTATTCAAACGCTTTATTTTGCCCTCAGTTCCTGGACTCGAACCCGCAGCCTCCCCTAACGACGGACCACTTCACCTTCAGCTCGCGTACCGTGCTCGGTGACTACATACAACCGGCGCCGGAACTGTCTGAACCGCTACTGTTCAGTGAATCCGAGATTAATAAACGGTAAGCGATTCTAGTACAATCCCGGGGTTTTTATTAGCAATCCCG
Source organism: Epinotia bilunana (assembly GCA_947049275.1). Taxonomy (NCBI): domain Eukaryota; kingdom Metazoa; phylum Arthropoda; class Insecta; order Lepidoptera; family Tortricidae; genus Epinotia; species Epinotia bilunana. The sequence goes on along the minus strand of OX346278.1, from coordinate 8,959,711 downwards.
GAATCCCGGGATTGTTATCTAAACTACAGAATGGGGAATATCTGCTGATTTGTTCATATGACATTATTTAGTCCGTTTTCCAGCCCAAGTATAAAGTAAGAGAAATAAACACTAATATCATATTCACACTGCGTCCAGCAAAATCGTTCTGCGACCTATTCGTTTAAAAAAAAACTTATTCTTACTCCACCGCCATCTAAAGGCATCCAATTCATGATGATGATGAGTCCCTCTCAAATTTCATGTATCTGTCTAGGTTGGAGGAAGCCCGGGCGGTAGCTGCGCTGACCGGACCCCGGCCCACTCCGCCGCCCGTGGACCGCCGTATAGAACTCGCGCGGCGGCAACAGGCAGCGCGCGATGCTCGCCGCGACGCCAACTCCCGCTCGCGGGATCAGGTACCTTGGTTGGACGGTCCGGGATTTTGTATGGTTAATCCCGGTATTGGTCATACTGAATATCCTTATTTGATATTATGTATTTTGGATTGAAACCGTATACTTTTTGTAGGTGACTAATGTGTCAGTAGGCACAGTTATGGACAAAAATGGGTAAACCGAACAAAATTCTGCCGTATTTTTTCTTTTTTATTATCTTTAGACTATCACATAATTTTAGTCATTTTAAGATTCTAGTCGAATATGGTTTATGGAAATATTTAACTTTTCCGTATCCGGCTCTTCAACTAAAATCCTGTCTTTTTACAGGCGAGACTAGTCAGAGAGCTCGAGCGGACAGAGAAAGCCGAGATGGCCAAACGCGAGAAAGAGGCCAGGAGCCAACAGCTTCTAGAGGTGAGTGTCAGTTGTGTGTCAGTGGCAGTGGCGCGTGAACCCAACCTTGTCTACTAAGACTTCCAAGGTAGAATATTTGGTATAGAACATCCCGGGATTTTATTTGGTAAATCCCGGAGTACTTGCCAGGATTTTATTTTATCAATTCCGGAATTTTGTGCTGGATTTTGCTATCGACAATCCCAGGACTAGTATTGTCAATAGAAAAATGATTTGGATACTTTTGATAATCCTGAAACTTTGGAAGCCCTAGTCTGGTTTAGACTGCGTTCTGTTTAAGAGTAACTGTTTTTTCCGATCATCGCTGTTGGTATTTCCGTCTCATTCTATCGAGTAAGAGTGAAAGAGACTGCATTATCTATCCTAAAAGCGACCGTCAGCATATATTTAAAATAACTCTTTTGTCGTGCACTGACATACTGAACTGTTTTTACCACGACGAAATAAACTTTCGCTTATTGTGACGTTTGACATAAACTTGACTTTATTTATCCTACTAATATTATAAATGCGAAAGTTTAGATGTTTGGATATATGGATGTTTGGATGTTTGTTACTCAATCACGCTTAAACGGCTGAACCGATTTGAATGAAATTTTGCACGAAGATAGTTTATAGCCTGGATTAAAATATAGGATAGTTTTTATCCCGGGTCCACGCGGACGAAGTCGCGGGCGGAAGCTAGTAAAAGTATAAAAAATGCATTCTATTATGCCGGTTTTAATTATCAGCTTGTACATTATTATTGCAATATTATATTCCCGACACGATTGTAAAATGGTTATATATAAATAAATTGAATTAAAATATGCCGTCCTAAACAGCTACATGTTTGCGGCGTTTGGCGTTGAAACCTTGGGCCATGGGGGCCAAGTGCGCGTCGGCTATATAAAGATCTGGCGACGCGCTTAATAGAAGCCTCGGGCGACCAGAGGGCTGGCCAGTATTTCGCACGGCGTGTTAGTATCGCCATACAGCGAGGAGACACGGCCAGCCTTCTGGGCACCTTGCCCGTTGACGGCGATTTATGCCAAATTTTTTACCTATAGTTTTATGTTTGTTTTTATTAATTGTCGTTATTTCGAAATATTTATTTATTCATAATATGTATATTTAATTGTATTCTATTGGGAAAGAGTGCACATAAAACACAAAAAAGTAAGAAACATAGCCACTTATTAACATTAAGTCAAGTGTTGTGTTACTAATGGTCAAACAAATGTTATGTCAAACGTCGGCAATAACATTCATATTAAGACCGTATAATTGATGAAATGTGTATTCCTAGGCAAGGTCTTGCTACGGTTATTCCACTGTAAGTTATACTATAATACTATCATTTTACATTTCCATGTATTTCAGTGTTACTCTTTGACAGAACGAACAGTCCTCATATTTTGAAAGGCTAAAATACATACCTAAACTAAAATAAAGAATGTCTCACATAATCGCGTCACAGTTATTTGTCGCTAAAGCCAAAGAAAAGGTTGTCATACTTGCAATCTAAGTAGAACTTCCATTACACAAGAAAGAGCGTCAGATATATCGTCTTGTCATGAAACGTTTCTATCTCAGCAAAATGGCCAGCGCTGATCTAACGATTGATCGATTGATTTCGTAGTGGATAACAAACAAAAACGAAAGAAAATAATAATATAAACATTGCTAAAGCAGAGAAGGGACAACTATCGTATTTAAAAAAATAACTTGATATCAATGATTTTAGAATCTATTGGCTCGCATATAAAGAGAGATTTTCTGAAGTAATTGCTGTTTTTCGACCAGTGACATAAGAACTTTAAAAAAAAAATAAAACTGTCATCTTGGGTGTCATTGTATGAGTAAAACTTGCATTCAGACATCACATATCATTAGGTACAGAATCTTTTGATTTTTAATACAATATATGAGGACTGTCTATTATATTATACATAATTATATGTATGTTGTATCGTGCTTGTGTTTGTTTTATTTTATTATCAATTTGATGCTTGGCAACATTGTACTCACATTATATGTAGTTTAAAGCAAAAAGTGCCTTACCGGGGTTGAAATACGTCACTTTTTGCTTTGTAGACAGCTCTTAGCTTTTAGAGTAGTTAGCTGTGTGTCTATATTGCATCAATTATTTATATGGTATTCTTTTGTTTTGCTCAACAACTTTTTGTCGAATGTGTTCATTTTCTATTAGACTTAAGCCTTTGTATCAGTACAAAGCCGAGTTTGTATTACGATGAGAGATCATTATTTAGTATAGTCATTAGGTTTTAATCGGTGATATTGAACAAATCTATTGTATTAGTACATAGCCGCATTGATAAAGAAAATCAGTTACAAATCCAGATCAGTACCATAGAAGGTCAACGGATAGAAAATATGCCTTGTCGCTTAGAGCTTGATATGATATATTCAGTGACTTGAAAATCTTCAAAAATGACAATTCCTGGACCTTTCACGTATGAAGAGTACAATGCCCTAACTAGGAAGGAAAGAACGCCGATTGAAGTTTTACATTTAGTCAGAAATACGTTTTTGTTTTGAAAAATTATTAAATGAGATAATTTTTGTTATAAAAAAATGACACATAGTATATACTCTGTATGCGTATTGCATATGTAGTTTTTGGGTAAAACCCACATTCTAGAAAGATCTGAAATCAGTATAACCCTAATGTTGTCCAGATTACTTTCTATTATACTCATCCATGTTATTACGAATTCAACCTACAGTCGCTAAGCACACAGTTCAGTTTTCTTTGCAACAAATATAACTAGGCGCCACATTCGGCTTAACGTTGTTCGGCAAAACCGTACTATATACTATATCTATATATGTAAACTATCTGGGTTTATGTCTGTCTGTCTACGTCTAACAACTGACAATGTTGTCGAAAATCGAATTGATAATAATACCGATTATAAAGAAACTAACGAAAGAATTCGCAACAGCATATCAACAAGAACAGAACACAGCTCACCATAGAGGCACTGCCTTCAAAAAACGATACCGAATGGAAAATACCGGAACTAGTGATGGGGCCGGCTACCAAAACCAAGGAGCGCACTATGCCGCCTATAAGTCTATCTCTAATACCGGTATCCGGTAAAGACACGCACAACTCACCTATAAAGTTAAACATGGATCAAACTGCTTGGAAAGAGCATGAGTACAATGCTTTAGACAAAATGAAAGACTTCGCCGAAAAAGCAGCTTTCGACTTGCCTAAAACCAAGCAAAGCTCCTTCGATTTCACTCTAATGAAAACTCAAGAGAAACGCGGCAAGGCAGACAAAGAAAACAGTCTAGAGAAGCTAATAGAGTCATATTCACGAATCTCAGAGTTCATAAACGGCTGCGATTGGTCGAAGGATAAGAAAGACGACACGAAAACTTTAGAACAGAAGTATTTGGATGCTAAAAACGAGTTCATGTCGGAGAACCTAATGCTCATGCCTAAAAAGGCTGTAAAAGAAGTTATAGACTTAAGTGAAGATGATGAACTGACAGAATTGACTAAAAGGCTCAATAAAGGAACGATCAATATTGGAAAAGACGGGGAATTATCGATTTCGGTACATAATGTCGGAAAGGATGGCTCGGTACGTTTTTACACTACCGCACTAACTTTCGGGTAACTAACATTGTCTGTGGTCTAAACAAACTAATTTTCGACGAGTATTGACTAATTTCTGTGTGGTGAGGGAGATACGAAAAGCTTTGTTGATCGGAATACTATTAATTTATTAATGATTTCATTATTTTATTACCTTTAATATTTGATTGCATGGTTATTATTGAATTTATAACATGATATAAAATTAAGGTAAACGCCCTAAACCTGGACTTTGCATTAGTGAACGACATTTGAGTTGGATGGCACTTTATGTCAAAGTAAGGGTGGGTTGTCCCAGCTTACGATTACAGACCGATCAACGTTAAATATGGCGCCGGCAGCTGTCATTCCATACAAACTTGAAATTTTTTCCATACATTCAGATTTTAACGAACAGCGCTCACGATTATAGACGGTCTGGTGCAACCCGCCGTGAACGTGTTAAAATCGAGGTTTTTTCATTCGAATCTAAGCCAGCAGGTCTAAATGTCACTTTTAGAATGGAGAAATTACAGTGAAGGGGCCATTCATAAATTACGTCATCGTTTTTTCACGATTTTTTGCCCCTCCCCCCCCCCATCATCCTGTTATTCCTTGAAATGAACCCTCCCCACCTAATAAAATGACTATCGTCATCCAATGGCCAGACCCCCCCTATTTTGAAATGACGTAATTTATGAATGGCGTCCAAGTTGTCCTAACGTACGTTTGAAACGTTACGTGGTCACTCCTCAGGTCACTTTGACATGCGCGCCCATGTTATACACTACTGAACCGTCCAGGCCTAGGACGCTTACCTTATATGAAGAATTAGAATATTTCTCAGTAGTATTTGCTAAAATAGCTTTGTTGGATATATTCACAGGTTTTTTCTTTCAGTCCCAGCACGCTTTTATTTTACTGTTGCTGCTGTTTTGAACTAAATAATCATAAAATGTATTAGAAATTAATATGACTGACGCGCTTAAGTGTTAGTTAGTCATCTTTGCACGAATTGTATTGTAGTTCATGTTTGGCATAACTTTAGTTCACCTAATATAACTTGTAATACAAAACGTTTTACACTAAAACTTTTAAACTACAGTTGTATGGTAATGGCGTATGTGATATTGTACTTTTGTAACTTTGTATCTAGGGCGTGGAACTAAACATCTGGTTTAAAATAATATTTAACTACCTAGTATATCTAGAAAATGGATATAGGTAATATTTTTACCCTAGCGTTTTCGCTTGCGTTCCTTGTAATAAGCGGGCAAAGCCAAAAATATGTTTAAATACAAAAATACCACACGAAACGTTTTGCGAACGTTATGCAAAACGTCATATTAGGTCAAAGAAAGTTAAGTCAAACGTCTCATGTTAGTTAATAATATTAGCTAACTCATCAAATGCATATACTTAAAGCATTCATTTTCAATGCAATTTCAATCTTTTGCAATATAAATAACGTTATTTGTGAACGATTTCACAGTGCATAATAAATTTATTCACTTTACTTTGCCCCCCAAAGCCTTCAGATAGTACATTTTCACCTTTATTTTATTTTCATACTTATTTTTCCCCGATTTCTTTTTGTTCCATGTTTTTATTTGCGCTTTCATTGTGCTAAGAAGGCCAAAAGGCGAAAACAGGAAGATGTAGAGAAACAAAAAGTGGAGGAACAGGTTAAGAGACAACAGGTTTGTATCCCTCTTACTGGTGTGCAACCAGAGGAAAAAATCCACCAATAGGAAGTGGTGCGCAAGCGCAACCAGCCACGCTGCTCGTATTAGTGGATGTCTTCCTCGCTCACCGCCTCGCACAGCATTGTAAGGCCTATTGTCCTAATTTTAGGACTTCAGGCTTTAACAGCCCAACTCCTTAACTTTTCCAATACCTTGACCACGGATAGAACCATTCAATATTTTGGTACTTGAACAGCCAAATTGATATTTACCTGTTATTTTTAGAACACAGGACATTTAATTATATGATTGTCCTAAATAGCTTGGGCTTTACGTGGTTAAACGAGAAAGTGATAGACATATGTAGAATTACAAGGTAGATAATAGTGATAACCAATAGGTATGTATAAGGATGATTTTTTAGTTTGATTACATTGTATGGGTACAAAAGACCTAAGACGTTGCAACGTGCATGCGTCGGACTGACTTACCTACGTTGCGCAGCGCGCTGCAACGACTGTGTTGCCTGTGGAATGCTAATGGTGGTGTTTGTGTGGTTTTGTGTTTAGAAAATTAGGATATCGAATACACTGATCGTCCTGGAGCATCAAGCGTCCATCGTATACTTTTTGATTTTGACTGTAGTTCTTCAATAACACAGTATGATGGCCTTAGAAAGTTACTCAAAGCTAGATATAGTTCGAAGCTAGACTAGTTCAAACCTAGTTACACGGAGCGTTTGTTGCAGGAGAGGGAAATAAAACGACAGCAAGCCATGCTGCTTAAAGAACAGGTAAGAATACAATGCCGAGGACGCATATGAGCGTTCACGGTAATACATAGGCAGTTAATATGTTAGTAAATAATAATCCTGGCCTTTGACTGTACTAACATCTAAGTCATAGTAGAAAGAGTGAAAGAAAGAAAGAAAGAAAGAAGACATTTATTCACTACACAAAAGACACACAGAGACAAAGGGAGTACAGTGAAGGGGAGTACATACAATGCAATTGACACATAATGTGTGTGTCTTCGTGGCAGTGAATCGGTCGCTGTCTCAGCATTATGCCAAGGTGTCAGACAGACACCTACAGCGCTGATTTTCAGACAGCACCGTACGTGACCCACGGAACGCAACACAACATACTGCCGATACAAACGTATACACATAATAAATAAATAATTTATATACTAAATCTGTTAAATATGTGACACAAGCACAATGGGATGAGAAACAATGTGAAAAACGCGAAACGGATGGGATGTTTAAAAAAAAAAAATGGTTAAAAATTAAATAAAGTGCTGGATGGGTTAGGGTTGGGATTTTTGGAGCGTCAACAAATAGCCCTTAAGCTGGCGCCTAAAGGTATACCTGCTAGACGCTCCTTGGATAGGTGGGGGGAGATCATTCCAACACTTGGACGCCGCGAACCTGAAGCTACCTCGAAACGCCGCGGTCCGATGCTTTGGCACCAGAATCATCGCCTTACACCTACGCGCACTCTTGGGCCATACAAGTCTACTCAGCAAATATGCTGGGACCCCAGATCGCACTACGTTATCTTCTACATACGCACCGCGCGCGGCTTTTATGTGTGCGCCATAGTATCTATGCGTCGCCGCACGCACACTCAAACAGTCTCGACCCGTTTCTCAGTGCGCCAGTCGAGATTTTGTTTGAGCGTGCGTGCGGCGACGCATCTAGATACTATGGCGCACACATACAAGCCGCGCGCCGTACGTTTGTATGAAGATAACCTACTTTCCACTCTTTCTACTATGTCTAAGTAATGGTTACTAAATTTCTAGTGTACGTATGAGCGGATTTACAGATACACAAAAACTAAAAAAAAAATAGTATGTATATAAGTCAGGATAACTAAGATAAACAGGGCAGAAATTGAATTACAATTTGCAAGTAACATAGTATTTGTTTGTCGCTAGCATAGTGTTTGTCGATATTGCGCTTTTCAAAAGGAACACTTTTTGTACACTAATAAAATACCCGAGAAAAGTTAAGACTTTTGTCTGTCTTCATAAATATATTTGTGTTAACAATTAAACTAGAGACACACATTATTGCGATAAGGTACATCATAATTTTCTACAGTTGACTGTTACTTGAATTTAATCTTCTATCTTGGACATGTCATTAATTGAACGGATTATTTTAATAATCACAAATAAGTCGACCGCGTCGCTTTTATGTGTGTGACCTCTATGTGTTTGTGTGTGGCATTTTTATATGTGTATATGTTTTCTTGTTTTCCATCGGTGCTGTCTTCGCGGATCCAGCAAAAGTATATAACCGAGGTAAACAACTATAAGGCATGTGAGTTTTATATCGAAAACTCCCGCGAGTTTCAGACGCAGCTCTAGCCTCCCAAAGGTCTACTAAAATAATCCGTTTCAATTTAGAAGAATTTATATCATTCTAAATTGAAACGGAGTTGCATTTGTTTAGTGACTATCGATTTTTAAACAAAACTAAATCTATTATGTCTTATTATAGTTGATTCCAAATTTTGGTGTTTTCTCTTGCATGGTGGGCGGTTAGCGGTAAAGGCATGTTAGTTGTCAATAGGAAACTCCTGTGAGTTTGAGACTTGATTGAATATATTGAAACGGGTCAGTCACGTCTTTAAGGTCGAATGTCGACATGTGTTTTCTTTCTTTATTTCTTTCTTTCGAATCGAAGAAGTGTGATTCGTTTTACTATTTAAAAAAAACGTTTTGCTGTATACGCATTATTTTAAGCTATTGGCATATATCTTTTTCGGTGTATTGGTTCCAGGCCTTTTAAACGTTATAAAAACGTTATAAAAAAAGCGATATTACAACGATATATTTCGTTAGTGTTGAAAAATTACGTTATAACAAAATCAGTATACTCCATAACGATATAAATATCGTAACAGAATGAATATCATAACCAGGGCTCGAACAATTCATGCGGATGACGTAAAAATGACGTAACTTTGTACACAGGATGATGTTTGTATTAAACTTCCGTGTGACATATCGCACGAAGTAAAACAATAATCGTGAGTAAATCCATGAGATTTATACAGAATGACGGGACGATGTCGTGAATAAAATAAATGTTACGAAATTTGCTATCGTAAGTACGATTATTTATAATAATAGTATATATATTATAAGAAAAGACAATTTTATTTATCCTATTCATTTACTCGGCTGATTTCAATTGACGAAATCGTTTAATTAAAGATGATAAATCATAAGTAGTAATTGTTTATGAAAATACTATTTGAAATCATCCTACGAGCGGTTTGACGTCATCCGCATGAATTGTTCGAGGTATGATCATAACATTATAAAATACGGTCGCATAACGTTATCGTTTTAAAATGCGAGCCGCGCGAGTGACATGGCACGAGTAGGCGATACTCAAAGCGAAAAAGTGGTAGACTATAACGTTATAAGATTATAACGTTATTCTATCGCTTAACCAAGTATCGCTTTTATATATTGGTTTAGATTTATAACGTTATAATAGATGCCGCTATATAGTGCGTCAAATATCGTTTTGAGTATAACGCTTTTTAGTAAAAATAACGTTATAATCGATAGCGCTATACGAAAATAGCAGTATTTAAAGGCCTGATTGGTTCGCATAAAGCTTTTTTGTCCTAATGTACCTAATCCTAATCGCTCACACTTTCAACTTAACTGAGTTTTTAAATATTTAATCCAGTTGAATGTCGTAAATATTTTTTTTTATTGCTCGACTCTCACATCGCTACCATATAATATATTTTTTATTGCTCGACTCTCACATCGCCACCATATAATGATTTTTCCACGGTTCATGTTGGTTGCTTGGTTAATTTAGTCGGCTGGTTTTGTGTTATGGTTATATTGGTGCTGATTATTTTATTATCTTTACAATAATCGAATTTTGTCAGCATTCTCGTTCAATAAACATAAAGCTTCATGACTTATTCTATCTATCATTTTGTATAGTAATTATAATTTGCGTATCTCTCTGCAATATTTATTTTATTATCTTTGTGCGCCAACGGGGCAAATGCGCCTATCATACAGGACCGGTCATTATGGCACTCTTCGGGGGAGGCCTATGTCTGGCACTGGACGTCTTCTGGCTGATATAATGATGATCGTCTAAGATGTCTATAGTACTAAAATATCAGTAGATTTCAATATGTTTGATGAAATCGCGCTTTCCCCGGTGGCGGACTTGCCCCGTCTGACCTATAATTTGCGTACCTCTTTGCAATATTTATTTTACTATCTTACGAAAGCAATTGTTAGTTCGACAGCCCTTCGCCTGAGTCTAGCCTTTATCTAAAAAAATGGACAAAATAAAATTGTTCGACAATTAACAGTTGCCAACATAAATGGTTAAAAAGAGATGTAAAATTGAATTGTCCACAGGAGCGAGAGAGACGACGGCAGCATACTACGTTTGTGCGTCAACTGGACGCGCGGCGGCGGTGGGAGGAGAGAGAGAGACGGAAACACCAGAACCTGCTGGACAGGTTGTTGGCGAAAGAGAAGAAGTTACAGCAGAGGAGGAAAGAGATGGAGCTGCTTTCTGAACTAAGGTAAAAGAGTGACGTCATGTGATGTTGTAATAAACTATTGCCATCGAAAGTGGGGACTTTTTGGTGATCCAAGTAAAAAAAAAAAGTTTTAAGAAAATCTGCAATAGTTGAGGTTTTAAAAAATGCTGCAATAGTTGACGAATGTCTGAAAACTACCCTAACCCCAAGATTTGTCGTAGGCACTAGTTTTACTCACGATTTCCATGAACGCAAAAGCTACACTGTTAAATACCAAAAGACGTACAAAAGTTTTTTTTAAATCAGTGGTAAGAACTGGTGTTCGAACCCACGACCTCGACATTGAAGGTCGCTTACCTCCACTCGGCTACAATCTTGGATACAAAATAATTATTAAGTACTAGCTACGCTCGTGGTTCAAACTACAGTCCTCTCCATAATCCCCATAATACTCAAGTATACATTATTATACATACATTTATTTATAATTTTTCGTCATTTTTTAAACAAACCTAAATTGTTTAATGTACCTATAACCATTATTGTATTGACGATTTGAATGTAAGTAGCTGACTGAATGAAAATTAATATTTTGTACACCTACGCTGTGGGTAAAACATGAATGTCTTATATTTTTGCACTCACCAATCTTTTAACCTGTTTTTGAAATAAATAAATTGAATTGAATACATTGGTCCACAGACGACCGCAAGAAGACTCGACACTCTCAGACCAGAAGCCCCTGCCTACCCTGCACAGAGTCCCAGGCTTGAAGCTACCAGGGCAAGCGATGGCGGACCTATTGCAAGCGTTCGAGTTTATACATAACTTCGGACAGACGTTAGGATTCGGTAAGAAATCCACCCTAATAGAGGTATTATAAATACTCGAAAATTATTAGTACCTACTCCAAAAGAAAGAAGGCAAAAAAATATGCTTAGTGACGAAACGAACGGTCCCATTCAGATATCTCAAAGAATTACGAAGCTACAACCATTTTGATATTGCTTGTTAGAGAGAGGAAACGCTCGCAGCTAGTGACGTCACAATCTGCGAGCGTCAATCGTTTCATATGAAGTTGCGTTTTGCGAAAAAGGGACAGAACATACCCGTTCTTAAAATTTTGGACACTTATAACTTCGTGATTATTTACCTCTTGCGTTGATTTTTATACATTTGACTACATTTTTAATCCTTTTTCGAGAAAATACGACGTTAGTGATTATTTTATTAAGCGTCCACACACCCCTATTAGGAAAGGAGAATGGGCAAATTAGTATGGGCGGTGTACCATGAGTGTATACAGTTGAGACATATATCATTTGAAAGCTCTTAAGAAGAGCTTTAATTCTGTCTATGACGCCGAAGACCGGTCGCGTGCAGGGAAGCTCCAATAGCTCATTTTATAACTGCACTGTGGTGTTTACTGGAACTAAATATTCTCATACTAATGCGCCACTTGTGCATAGACAGTGGCGCCAGTATTTTAGTGTATGGCTAAAAAGGCTTGAAAATGAACTGGGTTGAGATCGTAGATTTTTCCTTGAACGAATAAATGTTAAAAGTCCATGTTATAACACCTAATTATATCAAAATCCCGCTTCCTTCGCTCGTGCTACTGCACGCGAGATGTCGCTAGTAAATAATGTTGGCTCTACATTGTCGTTTTGACACGCTGACAAGATACAGTTGACGTCTGAGATATTTCATACTGCAAAAAGTTACCATATTTATTTCTTAATGTGTTCAAAATAATCATTATACCTACAAAGCTAAAATTAAATGTATAAACTATATATTTGTTGACTAATTTATATTTAATGCTTACGATGGGCTTTGGGGTATTTGGCCTTAGGCAGGTGATTATATCGCCTCATGAGAATCGAAGTTCGTATAGCCCTTACTCTATCGGACTTGCCAATTGATATTTATTGCTTACAATGGCCATTGGGCTCTCTGGCCTTAGGGCAGGTATCATGAGAATCGAATACATACCGGCGAATATAGTCTATCTGGATCGATTTCAGTTAAATTGTATATCTTTTGATTTTACCAAGTTTTCAAGTAATACCTACTAACCTGCTTTTTGGTGTCAACCTATTTGACCTACCATCGTGTATTTGTTAGACAGCCAGATGATAGCATCTGGCTGTCTAACAAATACAAAAATAGTGCCATGACTTATTTTCTACAGAGAGGGACGGAAAGGCTCTTATGCAGCTAAATTAAGACCTGGTCCTAAAATGACTGACGACTTACCAATAAACAACCTACTTAATTTGGGTGGGTATTTGCCACAACCTCATGCTAACTAGCGGAAAATAAAAAAATAACTGTGGCAAGAATGGTATTTCCCTTTTTGTCACACTTATTGAGATTTGTATACAACTATCTTGCTCGGTCGTGGAGTTGTTATTACCATACCTTGTCCTGAGTAATCATGTTCATGTGCCATGATTAACTTCTGTCGTACTTAGTATCTGGCCCCTATTTCACCAACTTGACAATTGTCACCTGACTACGACAATTCTCCGTACATTGCTGGTTCCACAATTAACCTAGCGACCACCTTAACTTCTAGAACAAGCAATGGATGGTGAATTGTCATTGTCAGGTGACAATTGTCAAGTTCGTGAAATGGGGCTTGGTCTGTGTCAATCAAACATAATGAGATGATCCAACTCATGTGGTGGTTGCCAACTCTAATAATGTATATTATGCTAGTCATAATCATAACGACCCAAACAGAAAAATCCTGGCCTGGGTCGATTGCATTACTCTTTTGGCTGTATAGTGATTTCGATGCTCATACAAAAGATTGGCAACTCTGATAAGTTGCCAATCTTTCGTATGAGCCCTCTTGGCGTCTATTTCCTGCCATTTTACGTTTTCTTTGCCTATAAACCTTACATTTTCAATAAAACTGCTGTCACTGGCAGGAGCACAAGGAATAAGGACTTAAACTGAGATTGAGCGCCTAAATTGCATATAAAATTATGATTTCGGAGATAACTCATTACATAAAAACTTACAAACGTACCAAGTTATACTATCTCACAGACTTTTCCTCTTTATAATATAAGTATAGATTTATGGATTTGGGCACGCAAAGAAGAAAAAAAAGGATTTGTGTGCGGCTGTGTTCGTTTCCATAGTTGCCTGACTGCACGCGTGTCGAGCGGCAACACGCGCTGCCTGACGATAAACAAGGCCAGCACTATAATACACCATTTAATATACGCATATGACTCCGTTTTGTTCCATTCCGGCGACTCATCCAGCGAGCAGTTCTGCTGCAAGGTCGCGGAGGCGTTGGCCATGCCCGGGAAGGTCGAAGAGGCTCATCGAGATTGCTCGAAGGAACGTACTGGCGCTATACAGGCAGACAGTCTCACCCCCTGATTGTGGGAACCTTAACAGTCTCTGTCCGGAGCTACCAGTTGTGAGACAGGGCCTATTAATAAGTATACGCCTTTATCATACAAAAAATCACTAGAATAAGAGACTCGTCTACTATTTAATCATGCCAATTCTTGATTTTCATGCATGAGACTTCATCCCGCGAAGAAAATTAATGTCTTGGCGTTTTAAATGACCACCTCGTTCGCAAGTTCATACTTAAGTATCTACTATTAGCAAAACAACGATAATTTTTCGGTGACTGGCATACTATTTAAACGGCAGATTCTGGCAATAGCAAATTCTTAAAACGGCAGATATGTTTGTAGTGTCATTAAAGTTGAACCAATCGTTAGCTCTCTAACGCTCTCTAAAGTTATGATTATGACAGAAATTCCTTTTGATAGCCAAAGTTAGGTAGGTTAGGTTCGTTAAGTAGCTTCAGATGCCCGAAGATCGGATTCCATCGAAACTGTTACGGCTGACCAACCTAACACTGATCTTTGAAAATGTGACTGTGTGAAAGCATTATGGCGGTGCTGCCTTTAATGGGACTTTTAGGACATAAACATTTAAGTGCCAATTGTAAGTTCGTACTAAAAAAATAAAACATTTGCAGTTTTCTTGATGGTCCTTTCGCCCTAAGAATCTGCCATAATAGGAATCTGCCTTTACCAGCATCAGCTCTTAACCGAATAAAGGAACAGCGGGGTGTGCAATTGTAAATGGTAACTGGTTACTGGTGTAAACATAAAGTACCTACCTAATGAACACCAAAAATTGCCAGGCCATACCTACCAAAGATTAGAATGGAAGAGAACTTGTTATAGACACTTTTTGTGTAATGCTAATAATATTATATTCTTCTTTTGATAACTATAAACTATAAATATTCTGACATGTAATATTGACAATTACGAATAAATGAATATGAATATGAATATGAATATAATAGGGGTGTAGACTCGAAAATTATTATTAATTCAAAAGAAAGAAGGCAAAAAAATATGCCTAGTGACGAAAATCCCATTCAGATATCTCATAGAATTACGAAGCTACAACCGTTTTAATATCGCTTGTTAGAGAGAGAAAACGCGAACGGTGTGTGACGTCACATTATCCGAGGCTGCCGGGGGGCCTCGTCGACGGGGCGCGGCCCGTTGCCGTCTTTAGTGACGTCACAATCTACAAGCGTCATCGATTCATATGAAATTGCGTTTTGCGAAAAAATATTACATTATTGATTATTTTATTTAATGTCTACACCCCTATTTATTTTGATATCATCATCATATCAGCCGAAAAAGTCCACTGCTGGACATAGGCCTCCCCTAAACAGTGCCACAATGACCGGGCCTGCGCCGCTCGCATCCAGTTGGTCGGACTTAGTTTGGTATAGGTCTTCACACACACAGTCCATCCACCTTTTTCTTGGTCTACCTCGTATCTTATATCCAGCCAAATTCATACCTAATACTCTTTTGGTCACATGACTTTCATCCCTCCGCATTACGTGCCCATACATAGTTTAGATGTAGCAACTAACCCCTTAGTCCTAGATATAGTCCAGTCAATGAACTGACAACTTGTATGGAAAAAATGTCAATTTTGGAAATAATTTATAATAGCTTCTTTTTGATGTGTAACGGATATATTATCAATTAAATAGTTACCCAGCGACAAAATCCGACAAAATTTCAGACATCAAAAAAATGATAAATTAACTAGCTTCTAAAAAGTCAGAAAAAATATGAATAAACATGTTTGTCTTTATTTTGGTTCATTTACATTTGCTCTATAATATTCAAAACAAAAAAACACAATGCATGCTTCATTTAAAGCTACATAATTACTTCCGGGTGGAAAGTTTGCCGGATTCTTGAATAAATCATCTTAGAATACAATTTTAAAATGAAATCAACAAAAAAAACGCTATTATAAATTAATGTTTTTCAAAACCGTATTTTGCCTGGAGTAATAAGTATATGTTATAATATGTAGCCATGGTTACACAAAACAAATATCATTCATTCATTCATACCACACAAGGCGATTGGCTCTCAATTTATCCTCATAAATACAATAGGTGATACTTTCAGGCATCCCCTTACATACAACATTTCTTATTCGGTCCGTCCTCGTCGCGCCACACATGCTTCTTAACATTCTCATCTCCGTACCATGTAACCATGCATGCATGTTTCTTTTTATCCGTCACCTTTAAGGCCCAAAACTGCGATCCATACATGACGACAGGTCTCACAATGGAGATTCAAACTGGAGAGCCCGCCGTAATCGCAAAAAATGTGCTCAGTTTTGGACCTACTGATCCGCAGGCCAACATTCTCTAGTTTTTGTCGCCACTTCTCCAGTCTGTTCTGTGTCTTGATGGGTCTCCACGGACAAGAACAATATCATCGGCGGAGAACATACATCAGGTACTCGATCGTATGCCTATTCGAGGTAACAAACACTATATGCAGATTTTTTCTGTGCACTTCTCTTTTTTTTCGCACAATTGGCGAAGTGAGAAAATGGCAACTGCTACCGATCCCGACCCGTATAATATATAGCAAAAACCGAATTGGTTCTGCGTTATAACACTTTTTCCAGACACGAGACCCTGCTAGATCGATTTCCCGCCCCCGTATTCCAAATGTCATCCAAATCGTTGGAGCCGTTTCCGAGAACGTGATTGTTAATATATAGGTACATATTCCATTTGGCAGTGACGTCGGAGCATAGAGGAAAAATATTATCTTGTGATCCCAAACAACAGCAGTTTGGGAGCCAAGAGGAACAATATTTTTCCTTGATCCCATTTGGCAATGACGTGGGAGCAAATAGGAAAAATATCATCCTTGGATCCCAAACAGCAGCGATTTGGGAGTCAAGGGGAAAAGTATTATCCTGAGATCCCAATAAAACTGCTTTGGGACTCAAGAAGAAAAATATTATCCCTGGATGTCATTAGTCAGTGAAGTGGGTGCAAAGAGGAAAAATAGAACTTAAGGAAGGCATGGCATGGCATACCATGAGAGCAAAGTGGCTTAAATATTATGTTGAAATTCTATAGGTTTATAGTCTTGGGAGCCAAGTGGAAGGAACCTCGTTTTTCGGAATTTCCATTATTACTACACCAAAATCCTCCCAAAACTTCTCTTTGACTACGTCATCTCTTCCACTCTAGAGGAACATACACACTTACAAAATCTTGTATTACGTTCTCCAGCATTAACTTCATAGCTATATCTCTCTTTCTACTGACATTCGTTACCTCTTGTTGTAGCCTATTGTCTACCTGATAGTTATATGATTTCCTTACTTTAATCCATCTCTTAGGCAGGGTTGCTTTAACAATATAATAAATAGTAAAATACGAAAACGCATGCTAAATGTCAAAATATTAAACAAAACCTTACCTTACCGGGTGCTGCCCGCAGCTAGGCGAGGCCTAAAGCCACCGGTATTTAGGGCGACGGAGAGAGGAATCTTCTGGATATTCGCGCCGTGCCTAGGAGTAGATATAGGTACCGCCTTCTGTATCTGACCCATGAAGCGAGTCTCTTGCGATGTTGGTCGAGACCCATCGCTTAGGGGAACGGTCTGTTCCCCTACACGATTATCGGGAAAAATATCGTCGTAATATCATTACATTACACAGATTAAACAGCTACGGTAACACTATGGAATGAGGTATATTTAACATGAACTACGTAAGTAGTATATTTTTTATTATTGAGAAACAGTAAACTCCAAGTACTCCAACACGTGGTGTTTTCGTGCTTGCATCGGAATTTTGCTTGACTGCAGCACTCTTACGTTCATCTGAAACAGTAATCTAATCTATGAAGTGTTTCTAGGCTTTCACATACAAACTTACAAAGCTACAATCTCACAGACTTTTCCTCTTAATAATATTAGCGTAGTGTGTAGACTATTTTCTTTTGTTCAGAAGTTCATGTAGAGAAGCTATTTAGCAATTTGAATCAAAAGAGCCTATGCACGGTCCACTTGCTATGTGGGTTGGCAGGGTATGTCAGGTTCCCAGTGATGTTATTCTGCTCTATCACCAGACCCTCAGTAGCTTATTTACAGAAGCTACTTTGTGAAACCTGTCAATAGACCCAAACATTACTTGTTCAGCTCCATCATCAGACCCTTAAGCATTTCATATAATACAGAAACTTCTAGGTAAACCCTGTCAATGGCACCTTAACACAGAAACAATATACGGGCTTTCTCAAAGTTCCCTACTACGTAGTTTCGCTCTATTATCAGACCCTCAGCATTTCATAAATATGCAGAAACTACCAGGTAAAACCTGTCAATAGAATCAAATCACAGAAAAAATAATGTGCTACCTCAATCCCCTGAGACGTTGTGTTATGTCCATTTCTCTGAAACAGTAATTTTATGTTTAATAAATCTTCCGATGCTTTCTCGCATGAAGTTTTTTTAGGTTACTGAATAGCAAGGTTAGCTTAAGTTTAGTATCCATGTTTTATGTCGCAGAATAGGTAAATGTAGGTAGGTACAACTATTTAAATATTGGTCTCAGCTTCCCGATGTTTTTTCCTTCAAGTCATATATAGTTGTACTCGTAATGTACGCGGCCTCTGCCCAGCAAACTACTTCGTACGCTGCTTGCTACGCGTATTGACTTGGTCAAAATAAAGGGATTTATCCTAACAGCCGTTTACCTGATCTCCGGTCCCCGTAAAGTTCTGCTTCACAATAGTCAGCAACGCACATGAGATATTCCTGAAGTTGTAAGCCTCAATAGACTATTATATTAAGGACTTCCAATCAGAATAAATAGGCCATCCTCCTAGCGTTATTCCCGGTTGTGCCCTAACAGCGCAGGGTTCGCTTTGACATATAATCCCAAGATTTGAAATAGGCACTTGTTTTACGAAAGCGACTGCCATCTGGCCTTCCAATTCAGAGGGAAAACTAGACCTTATTGGAATTAGAATGGTTTCCTCACGATGTTTGCTTCACCGAAAATCTAACGGTAAATATTGCGTACGTTCCTAAAAACTCATTGGTACGAGCCGGGATTCTTACCACGACCGCCGCTTGACAGCCGCATAACTGAACCACTAGGCCTACCGTAG
Source organism: Epinotia bilunana (assembly GCA_947049275.1). NCBI lineage: Eukaryota > Metazoa > Arthropoda > Insecta > Lepidoptera > Tortricidae > Epinotia > Epinotia bilunana. Next base: position 8,940,574 of record OX346278.1, on the reverse strand, counting down.
AATTTTCTGAATAAATAGGTATATATATTTATTATATATATCCTTCAATGCACGAAGGCGCGCTGCACTCCATCCTATTAAATACTAAATAAATCAGTATATAGCACCACACGGAATATGGACAGATATGATATGACAGACCTTCAAAATTATAGCGACGAATTATTATTCATCATCTGCCTTTAATATTTGAATGATACACAGAAGAACATGTCAAGTTACTTTCTTTTAAAGTGTGTTTTGAATATCATCCATAACGCGCTTTACATTTTGAGACATATGAAAAAAATGTGACTAGAGAATGTTCCCTCCGAGAACTCTTCATTTGTAGTTGCTAGATAAAATGGGCTTGCATTTATTCACACTGTATGTGAAACCCAATATTTTTGAACATTAATGCCTACTTTCGTGGTCCGTTTTAAGGGGTTCAGGTGAAAGTTCCTTGTAATTTGGCGTCGCGCAGTATCCTCGGCTCCGTTCGAATGTTAGCAAAACGGGCTTTGCATGGTGTTCATTGTGCATCTTGAAACTGCAATAGTTACATATAATTACTATTTTATTAAATACGAGTTGTAAGTATAATTATTTCAGGAAATTATCATACAAACTTGCAAAGTTGCGCACTCATTAACTTTACTTCCTTATAATTATTATTATTTGCCCACGCGGCTCCACGCGCGTAGGTATTATATTTATATACAAACTGCTCAGCTAGAGTTGCTGCATAAAACGTAGCCTATGGCCCGAAGGTCCATTATTTTATATTACTTACCAGGGAAATATTTGTTTACCATAACATGATACAATTATACATTAGTAAAAAAAAAAAAAAAATTACATATATTTAAAAAGTTATTACTATAGAAGATAGGTATTATATTGCTACCCATTGAAAGTAAATATATGCATAGGTACTACATCTGCGGATAAATTCCAAAAGTGTATGTGAAGCTCCCACTGAGCCAACGTGGGGATTACTCTAGAATTCTTAGTCTTGATTGAGAAACCCTGTGCTTCAAAGAAAGATTAACTGTATTCTTACAAGTATTCTTTTGTATTGATGAAATACTTAGGAATTATAATCGACTAACATCTATCCTGGCATCCACAATTAGAAAACATTAACGTTGGAAATATAAAATGAGTATGGCTATTTAAAATTCTACGAAATAATAAAAACGCAACTCTGTTAAAATAAAACAACGCAATTGTGATTCTTCTGGTGTCGCGAGGATCTAAAGGGGTATACCGCTCGTGTCTGTTCACTGCTTACCATAAGGCAATCCGTATGCTTGTTTGCCATCGTCGTAATCTGTAGGTAATACATATAACTATACTTACTTTTTTACTAATTATGTTATGACGACGAAAAGTCTGCGAGGTTGCAGTTTTGTTTGTCGGATAGGCAGACAGACAGACGGACAGAAACATAGTCGGAGACACAGACTCACACACATTTAGGTATGTAGCTATACATACATCGTGGCTGACTTGGCGACATCTCAGCAAATCGACGAACGGTTAATCGGTTAGGCAGACAGACTGACGGAAGCCAAGTGCATGTCAGGCCACGCGCAGTGTAGGGTTTCGTAGTTGCCTGTCTGTCTTAGTTAAGGCGGGATTCTACCGGTGTGCGGCACAAGCATTTTTGTACTGAATATGCTTGTGCCGCGGCGTTAGCGGCACACGGACAGACGGACGAACGGACAGACGGACGGACAGACAACAGGAGGACAGACGGACGGACAGACGGACAGACAACAGTAGGACAGACGGACGGACAGACAGACAGATGGACAAACGGACAGACAACAGGCGGACAGACCTATGGACGGATGGACGGACGGACAGACAGACGGAAAGACGGGCGGACAGACGGACGGACAGCAGGCGGACAGACGGACGGAGGGACGGACAGACAACAGGCAGACGAACGGATGGACAGACGGACAGACGAATAGACAGTTGGACAGACGGACGGACGGACGGAAAGACGGACAGACAAAAGGCGGACAGACGGACGGACGAACGGACGGAAGGGCAGACAACAGGCGGACAGACGGGCGGATGGACGGACGGACGAACGGACGGAAGGGCAGACAACAGGCGGACAGACAGACGGATGGACGGACGGACGGACGGACAGACGGATAGACGGGCGCACAGATGGATATGGCGAAAATATAAGGGTTCCTTGTTGACTACGGAACCCTAAAAATGTAAAGCAACCTCGACACAACAAACATAGCTAAGAACAGTTAACTTTATGCATAGCTTTGAATTCGACTAAACCAGCTGGAGAGACAAGACATTCAATTAAATAATGAAATGAAAAGATTTCTCAAAAAACCCAACTGCTTTTTTCAAATTGTACTTATAGCCTATGTCACTCCCACGATTAAGAGGAATCACCTCATATGTCGAAATCCGTCAAACGCTTTAGGCTGCAGGGCGTGCCAAAGAATAAGGTCACATACATACATACATTCGCTCGAAAAACATAACCCTCCTCTCCTTCGGCAGTTAGGGTAACAACATACTCAAATCAGTTAATCCGTTTGGAAACTATATAAACTACTATATGTATAATATTAATATATACTATGTCAAAATCTATCAACCCGTTTGGACTGTAGCCCGTGAAATTGCATTTTCTTGTCCACATACATACACACACCTATACGCTCGATGTGGGAGTTTATGTCTGATATGGTATTACTACTTGGTGCTTACTATGTTAGACTATAGTGTTTATGAAAAAAGAAACACGACATGAAACCAAATGAGAGTATTTTTCACAATGTGGCCGGGCTATGCGCATGTGACATGGACGAGGTTGCAAGCCTCAGTGGGGTTTGTTGTCTCTTACCATCAGACGGGCCATACGGTTACTATTATAAGTATTGAAAATAAGTATCCTTCTTTATTTGTACCTGGTCCCACGGCTCTGTCCGTGTTTTGCAGAGAATTCCCATTTCACGGGGCATAATATGGGTAGGACGTTTTCTGAAAGTTCCACACTAGTGCAAAAAAAAGTGGAGTGGAACATTTGAGAAATCCCACTATGACTCCCGTTCTGCAACAATTCATATTCGATCTATTTATAAGTGTAGGTACGACGGTAGCTAATGGCCATATAAACGCGACGGCGTTTGGTTTTTATACGGGAACGAGACATAGGTAAGTGTTTATTTTTCAATTAGATCTTAGCGGTACGTAAATGCCCTACGACTTACCGTTTGGGCAAAATAAAATGAAATGGTATTGTACCAAGATTCAAGTTTCTTTATTTGGCCAAGTAACAAAATAACGTTACATCTACCTACTCGTAAACCTACACAGATAAAAAAACTGGTAATATGATATTACTTCCTCTAGCTCTAGAATGATGGTTACTTAGTACTTACCTACTAAGTAAATACACGCAATACAATTGCTCAAAGGTTAGCTGGAAGAAATCCCTCTCAGGGATAAGCTCGCCTTTGTACATGTATCATCTGTTCTTCAGTTATTGTTTAGTTGTTGTGTTCTGTACCATGTACAATAAAGAATTGACATACGTAGTCGGTCCCAAAGTTCTGTCACTGGCATATTATTTTTAAATTTAGAAGATGATTTTAAGAAAATTTTATTGCATTCCATTTTTGAATGTTTGACAATTATTTTAAAACAAAAAACAGTCATTCGTTGCAATTTCTCACGGTGGAGTGGACATTGAAAGAAAACCGAATAGCTGTTTTAGCATTGCACCGCTGTGGGCACTCGCCAAGTACGATTTTCAAGTTGCTCAAAAATTGAAAAATAACGCTTAGGTTTGTGTACCGTACTATTGATAGGTACAATGAAGTCTCCAGTGTTGAGGACAAGAAAATAATTGGCCGGCCTCGCTCCGAACGAACACCAGCAGTGATCAAAGCGATCAAGGCGCGCATAGCAAGAAATCCTGTCCGAAAACAGAAATTGATGGCTTTGCAGATGGGTGTCAGTAGAAAAACCGTCAAAAAGGTTTTAAACGAAGATCTTAGTCTACGAGCATACAAAAAAAAGCGTGGGCACTTACTTAATGCCCGTCTAAAAACAATAAGGCTTAAAAGATCCCGGAAGTTGTTAAAGCGGTACGCGAAAAATCGACACCGTGATATCCTCTTTACAGACGAAAAGATTTTCGATATTGAAGAGAAGTACAATAAACAGAATGATAGAGTGTACGCTAGGAGCTCTGAAGAAGCAGGAAAAAGAGTTCCGCGGGTGCAACATGGGCATCATCCATCATCAGTGATGGTCTGGTTGGGTGTATCTTATTACGGGCCAACTGAGGTTCATTTTTGCGAAAAAGGTGTCAAAATCAGTGCGAAAGTATACCAAGAGACAGTTTTGGATAAGGTTGTCAAAGATCTGCCCAACACGCTATTTTCGGGACATAATTTTGTGTTCCAGCAGGATTCTGCGCCAGCACACAAAGCCAAGACCACTCAAGCCTGGTTTGACCGTCAAAAAATCGACTTTATAAGACACGAAGATTGGCCTTCCTCTAGTCCGGACCTTAATCCTTTGGACTATAAAATTTAGCAGGTCTTAGAGGGGAAGGTCTGTGCTAAACCACATAAAAATTTGGAGAGCCTAAAGTCATCTTTAAGAAAAGCAGTCACTGAGATAGATATGAAAATGGTGCGTGCTGCGATAGACGACTGGCCGCACCGATTAAGGGCCTGTATTAAAAACAAAGGAGGTAATTTTGAATAATTTTGAGTAATTTTAATTCTTTATTAAATGTACTTTAAATCGGTATATAATTTATTAAAAATTGATTGCTACTTTTGTTTTTATCATTATTTTCATTTGTGACAGAACTTTGGGACCGACTAGGTACATACATACAAACATACATACAAACATACATACATACAATTCATATTGCAGTTGCTACAATATTGTAAAATAAGATTTAATCATCTCAAATATTGATGTATAGATTGTGTAGGTATACCTGTGTGTATGTAAGTACACGCAGTCAGAGAAGACGCCTCACAGCCGGCACAGCTGAATGTTACGTCACTGGCATTTGGACCTGTCTTACTGGCATAGTGTATCCGCCTTACAGAAGATCACAGTCATAACACTACTAACTACTCGATTTATAGGTAGGTGATATATCACCTATGGTATATATGTATATGGTGTTGTGTGGTGGAGCGTAAAGTCACCAGAACTCCCGACGAAGCGCGGCCGCGGTGTTGAGCGGGTGGGACCAGCATTTGTCTCTAGCTATCAACACAACCAATTTCTTAAACGATATAGGGTCAACAACGCGCTTGTAATTCTTCGCGAGGGTCTACAGGGTGTCATTTTCTGCTTACCAAATGGCAAGCCGTATTGTTTGCCTCCGTCGTAAGCTGAACGTATAATATACATAGTCCAGTTTTGCTCGTAGTCTCACCTGTACGTCTAGCACAACTTGCCGACAAGTCGCTTCGCGCGCGACTGAGCGCCCCCTGTCTCACTTGCACCGTGCAAATTCGAAAGAGGAGGGTAGATCTTTCTAAACTCGCATCGCGGCGCGGCGTCAGTTGTGCTAGCCCCCCTGCTGGTAAGCGCCTGACGACAGAGCCTTAGATACACACACGGTTCAGTAATAACCTATTCACTCTTGTTTTGAAGGCACCCAAATCATAAATGTCAGTGAAAAATACAAATAACGGGAGCTAATTCCATTATTTAGCAGTTCACATTATACTATTACACATTTATAATATTACTAGCTGCCCGCCAGGTTTCACCCCCGTATTGCACGGAACGCATGTAAATTCGCAGGATACAATATGTCCAACCGGAAAGGAAAGTCAGTCAGTACACAGGTGAAAGAATTTATGAAATCGGACAAGTGCATCCGGAGATTCCCATTACATACAAACTTACAAACTAAAACAAAACAAAGACACAAACCTCAACGACTTTTCCTTTCTATAATATTAGTATAGATAGTACCTAATTGAAGTATAGATTTGAATAAAAGTGAAAACTAGCTGACCACAAGGCATCAATCGCGTATTGCAAAGAACACAGGCAATCCCGCGGAATAAAATATAGACTATGTGCGTCCCAATAAATTTTTTTTTTAATCGGTCCCGTAGTGCCGGCGATAACTCATACATACAAACTTAAATCCTGACAAGCTTACAAAGCTCCAATCTCACAGACTTTTCCTCTTTATGATATTAGTATAGACTAGCTGTCCACGCTGCTTCACACGCTAGAAGCTAGGGGCTGATCCATATATTACGTCATCGTTTTTTGTCGCTTGACCCTCCCCCCCCTCATCAAACTGTTAATTCTTTGAATGGAACCTCCACGCCTATTAAAAGGACTACCGTCATCCAATGGTAAGCCTACGAATGAACTCCCTTCACACAAACTTACATATTCACTAACTTTACCTATTTATGATAAAAATTGTTGTAATACTACGATGATGACAAACAATACTGTCTAGGGAATGCAATCGTGGTCTTGCGAGACCTCGTCCATTTTTTAGGAGACTGAGGCTCGTACAACTTTTGTACGATATTGAGCGAGATTGAGCGAGGCAGCCTAATCCCTACGATCCTTTTCCGTTGATACAATATAAAATCATAAAATTCGTAGATTAACACGAGATACTCACCAAAATATGTAAATAATCAATTTAGACTTGATTTCACATCAGGATAATAAATTATGCTAGAATATTAAAATATTTGTTCACTTGACAAATATTGTATTTATTTCCATATGACATGTGGTGACTGACACGACGTGTCAGAATTTTATTTTTAATGAAATCAAACCTCTTTGTGCTAGAGCTAGACTATCGACTTAGCTGCTATAATACATAATATTATATCAACTGAGATATGTACTACTACAGACATCTAGTGTCCAGTAGAAGAAGTTTATACCATCAATTAGCGTAGCGTTAATTGAGCGTTAGCCCCAACAAATCATTATAATCTTACCCCTGCACGCGTTGGAACAAAGTTGTTATTAATCAAAAATAACGTATATCCTAGCCTATAATGTAGTATACGTCGCTATTGTATACACGTGGGCATCTTTGCACAGTAGCCGATTTTTGATTCACACATATCTTTGATTACTTAATTCCAGCCCTGTAAATATTTCAGCGTCGGTGTTGGTAGCCTTACATAAGCTAATTGTCATGTTCTTTAATGTTAAATACCGTTTTACTGATTATACCAATTGGATTTCGTTAATTAACAGTTTTTATGTTTTACATACTTTGGTTAATTACTAGACCCCTGCACGCCGTTCAACATTGGTCCCATATAATGAAATAATGCCATGGTTAAGACCTTTCAAACGAGATATGTCTCAACTGTATACGCTCATGGTACAAAATGCCCATTCTCCTTTGACAATATCTTACATTAAACAGATATTTTAAGTAAGAAGATTTTCTCGAACCAACAGGAAAAAATCTGGGCAAAAGATAATTCCGTATCATTCGAAATAATTTATTATCTTCCTAATTACATTCTTGGTTCAAGAATACCTCGCATCAAGTATGTATTTTTTTTGTATATCTGTCTGTTTGTACTCACCACGACGGGTGATAAAGAAAGTCTCAGATCGCGTTTGGGTATTTCTATTTAAACTAGTACCGCCAATTTTTGTATTTCTACTCATAATCTTCGGAAAAAAATCTCCCCAGATCTTTTGTCCACTTGGTTACATTTTTCAGTACAATCTCCTATGACTGACTGTAACTAACAGGACGTACCAACATTATAACGAAAATGTAGGGATATTGAACACGATACACGGACATCGATAAATTTATCGCCCTTGCCTTCGGCTCGAGCGTCAAGTATGTGCGTTGAGACGTTGTTTGTTTTACCGCCCGAGCTGAGTAATGTACTATTTCTACATAATTGTGCATAAACTGGAGCATCGTCTGCCAACAAACCGCATTGTGGTTTGGCAGAAGAAAATGTTAATAGAATTAATTGTACTTCGTGAATAAATAAATTATTAAATTATTATTAATTAATTACAGATGTCGATTCGATTCCTTCACTGAACACCCTCCAAGCGGCGTTGCTGCCTAACTGCAGTCCCGAAGTCGAGTTGGAACTGATGCAAGTTCTGACACATCTCCTCGTCTGTGCCATTGGTGAGTGGAATATCCCTTTCGAGGTTATGACGCCCTGATACATCGATCTGGTAGGACAAAAGTCCCGGAGACTTGGAACTGATGTAAGTCGTCACGCCTCGTATGCGCCACTCATGAGTTGAACTACTCTTTGGAGGGTATGCTGCCCTGGTACATCGACCCGGTAATTGAAATGAGCGTATTAAGACGGGTGGGTGTCGTAAAAGTCGACTAAGGGACCAGGGTTGAAGTGTGTTGTGGGCGATGGGCTAGCAACCTATCACTGCGTGTCGATCTTTTATATCCACATTTATGCTAAAAGTGGCGCTGGAATATACGTTTCATGTGCTCTTCTCTTCCTACCCCTTTTGGGAATAAAGGCGTGAATGTATGTATGTATTTATTAAGACGGCACTCAAAACTGATAGTGCGCTCGAGTAGACGACATCGTTTTAGTACGGTCGCCATCAGATATATCGGAGCAGCCAAAGTGCTCACTAATAACTGAACACGTCACTATTGTCGAGGCATTAGAGACGTGTTCAGATATTTGTGAGCGCTTTGACGACTGTGCTACTACTATCGTCTTGTTCAAACAAACCCGCTTGGTTCATACATAGTTGAAAATATGATGGTACTAGCTGATGCCCGCGGCTTCGCCCGCGTGGTTATAGGAAAATGTAACATATTGAATTTTCCCGTGGGAATTAGATGTTTTCCCGCTGGAAAAAGTAGCCTATGTCACTCACCAGCTTCTAAACTATCTCCATACAAAAATCACATCAAAACGACGCTCCGTTGCGACGTTAAAGAAGGACAACATACACACTTTCGCATTTATAATATTAGTAAGGATTTCGAGCCAGATGATCTTGTGAACAATATACACAAAAATATTTGTTACAAATTCGAAAACTATTTGTGATTTGATATGCCTTTTTTCAACGCTTTTGGCTTCGTGCATCGAGCCACATGTGGTGAATATGTTCTACCATTGGTATAGGTGCTAACTTAAATTAAAGGCCAGCTTATAATGTTACCGTATTTTCGCAGAGGACCCAGGAATTCCGCACCCAGGACGCCACACTACATTACTGGGCCACGCGCTGCGCATGGGTGATATCACGGAGCATAACCTGAGCGAAGTCCTGCGCATATACCTGTACGCGAACGCTACCGGCGAAGTCAAGGCTTTGACGGGTGAGTTATACAGACAGACATAAAGGCACAAACACAGACAGATAGACAGACGGGCTTCCGTCACAACGCATTAGTGGGCCACGCGCTCCGCACGGAGCATAACCTCAGCGAAGTCCTGCGCATATACCTGTACGCGAACGCTACCGGCGAAGTCAAGGCTTTGACGGGTGAGTTATACAGACAGACATAAAGGCACAAACACAGACAGATAGACAGACGGGCTTCCGTCACAACGCATTAGTGGGCCACGCGCTCCGCACGGAGCATAACCTCAGCGAAGTCCTGCGCATATACCTGTACGCGAACGCTACCGGCGAAGTCAAGGCTTTGACGGGTGAGTTATACAGACAGACATAAAGGCACAAACACAGACAGATAGACAGACGGGCTTCCGTCACAACGCATTAGTGGGCCACGCGCTCCGCACGGAGCATAACCTCAGCGAAGTCCTGCGCATATACCTGTACGCGAACGCTACCGGCGAAGTCAAGGCTTTGACGGGTGAGTTATACAGACAGACATAAAGGCACAAACACAGACAGATAGACAGACGGGCTTCCGTCACAACGCATTAGTGGGCCACGCGCTCCGCACGGAGCATAACCTCAGCGAAGTCCTGCGCATATACCTGTACGCGAACGCTACCGGCGAAGTCAAGGCTTTGACGGGTGAGTTATACAGACAGACATAAAGGCACAGACACAGACAGATAGACAGACGGGCTTCCGTCACAACGCATTAGTGGGCCACGCGCTCCGCACGGAGCATAACCTCAGCGAAGTCCTGCGCATATACCTGTACGCGAACGCTACCGGCGAAGTCAAGGCTTTGACGGGTGAGTTATACAGACAGACATAAAGGCACAAACACAGACAGATAGACAGACGGGCTTCCGTCACAACGCATTAGTGGGCCACGCGCTCCGCACGGAGCATAACCTCAGCGAAGTCCTGCGCATATACCTGTACGCGAACGCTACCGGCGAAGTCAAGGCTTTGACGGGTGAGTTATACAGACAGACATAAAGGCACAGACACAGATAGATAGACAGACGGGCTTCCGTCACAACGCATTAGTGGGCCACGCGCTCCGCACGGAGCATAACCTCAGCGAAGTCCTGCGCATATACCTGTACGCGAACGCTACCGGCGAAGTCAAGGCTTTGACGGGTGAGTTATACAGACAGACATAAAGGCACAAACACAGACAGATAGACAGACGGGCTTCCGTCACAACGCATTAGTGGGCCACGCGCTCCGCACGGAGCATAACCTCAGCGAAGTCCTGCGCATATACCTGTACGCGAACGCTACCGGCGAAGTCAAGGCTTTGACGGGTGAGTTATACAGACAGACAAAGGCACAAACACAGACAGATAGACAGACGGGCTTCCGTCACAACGCATTAGTGGGCCACGCGCTCCGCACGGAGCATAACCTCAGCGAAGTCCTGCGCATATACCTGTACGCGAACGCTACCGGCGAAGTCAAGGCTTTGACGGGTGAGTTATACAGACAGACATAAAGGCACAAACACAGACAGATAGACAGACGGGCTTCCGTCACAACGCATTAGTGGGCCACGCGCTCCGCACGGAGCATAACCTCAGCGAAGTCCTGCGCATATACCTGTACGCGAACGCTACCGGCGAAGTCAAGGCTTTGACGGGTGAGTTATACAGACAGACATAAAGGCACAGACACAGACAGATAGACAGACGGGCTTCCGTCACAACGCATTAGTGGGCCACGCGCTCCGCACGGAGCATAACCTCAGCGAAGTCCTGCGCATATACCTGTACGCGAACGCTACCGGCGAAGTCAAGGCTTTGACGGGTGAGTTATACAGACAGACATAAAGGCACAAACACAGACAGATAGACAGACGGGCTTCCGTCACAACGCATTAGTGGGCCACGCGCTCCGCACGGAGCATAACCTCAGCGAAGTCCTGCGCATATACCTGTACGCGAACGCTACCGGCGAAGTCAAGGCTTTGACGGGTGAGTTATACAGACAGACATAAAGGCACAGACACAGACAGATAGACAGACGGGCTTCCGTCACAACGCATTAGTGGGCCACGCGCTCCGCACGGAGCATAACCTCAGCGAAGTCCTGCGCATATACCTGTACGCGAACGCTACCGGCGAAGTCAAGGCTTTGACGGGTGAGTTATACAGATAGACATAAAGGCACAGACACAGACAGATAGACAGACGGGCTTCCGTCACAACGCATTAGTGGGCCACGCGCTCCGCACGGAGCATAACCTCAGCGAAGTCCTGCGCATATACCTGTACGCTCTTGCTACTGGCGAAGAGTGTCTTAACTTCGCCAGTAGCAAGAGTGTTGGAGGTTACGCGAACGATTCCGGCGAACACAAGGCTATGACGGGTGAGTATGAGGAATGACAGAAATTACTCCGGACGCCCTGAATCATAGTCATCGTAGGGACGTGCATATCCTGTCATTACTTTTCAACACACTGTTCAGCCCTACTTCCCCTCCTTGTCTTTCTGAGCGGTTTAATTATATGGCAGACGGCAGTGGCCACCGCTTGCGGTCGAGTGCTAACCTTACTCTTGCTGTACCGTCTAAAAAGACGCGAACATACTCCAGATCTAACAGAGAGAAAAAAAAATCGGCTTGCTTATTCTTCTTATTATTATTATTAAATTCATTTATTTATTACGGAGGTAGTTGAATTAAATATTGGTTCATTGTGATTATAAATAAAAATGTCAAAATCATTGTTACTATAAATAAAAATAAAAATAAAAATGTCAAAGATTTGATAGACTCACTACTAAATGTCATGCAATTTCAGTCATAAACTCCTGGGTTGAGTAGTATGCTTTTCTGATTAGGATTTTTTTAAAGTTTATTACAGAATACAGGACATTTGTCCTCTGCTTTTATGTCTTCTGGTATTTTATTATAAATTATAAAAGCTCTATAGAATGGACCTTGCTTGTACATCTTTAATTTAGGCTCTGGAACAGCTAGCTTGTTTTGACGTCCTGCGCTTTTCACAAATACAAACATGGACATATGCTTTCTTACAAACATTTCTACCTCTAGTATGTAGCAATGTTAACATATTCTGTTGAACAAAATGGTCTCTACAGCTTTCTGGCAGGCGGATATTTACAATAATGCGCAAGAGTTTTTTCTGTATAATGAATAAATAGGTCAGGAGCATAGACGCTGTGGCCCCACATAATCACGCCATACCGCCAATGTTAGCATAGTTGAGCCCCTGTTACGACATTGCATCGACCATCTCTTTGGCTCGATCCATAAACTACCAATTTGGGACTGCACTCTGCGTAATGCTCGATCTGTAATGACCAGGGATGTTGCAGATATTCGCATCCGCAACCGCGGAAGTTCCGCACAAATTACAACATCAGCATCCGCATCTGCATCCGCAAAAATCGATGCGGAGTTTTTGCGGATGCGGATGTAGTGCAATTTACGACAAGAGCTCACGCGGCGCTTACCGCGCGTTTTATATATTTTCGCCATTAGTAAAAAAAAAAACCTTTCGTTTCTGTGACCAAGAGCTGACGCGTTTTTGATCAGACCCCGTATCATGGTCGGCCTTATGACAAGATAAGTGACACGATAGAGCGTCCGTCCCGTTCTCTCGAACGGTGTCGGCCAGTGACGGACGCTCTGTCGTGTCACTTATCGTGTGATAAGGCCGACCACGATACGGGGGCCTGTTCGCTACGATTGTAATTAATTCTCAACTTGTTTATTTACGTTTTTTAGCGTTTGACCTCAAAATCCGCATCCGCGTTCGCGTCCGCGGATGTGTGCCCCCAAATATCTGCATCCGCCTCCGCGTCCGCGGATGCCAAAAAAATGGCATCCGCGGCACCCCCGGTAATGAGCACAACCTTCCAGGTCTGTCGGCGGAGCGGGAGCGCGAGCGGCGCGTGGCCGACCACCACCAGACGGACGCGGAGATACAGCACACAGTGGCCACAACCAGGAACGGCGCCTACTACGAACACCTGCACAACAACAACACTTACAAGTTGTCCGGTGAGTACGGTCGAGCCGACTGGCATGCTATGTGTGTGGTAAGTTCGCCTTTGCACTTTGATCTCTTCTGTGACATGTATATTCTTTAACCTGTTATTGTGTACGATAAAGTGCTTGCATACATACATACATATGTCCATCATGAGCCAAAAGACGTCTAGTGAGAGTCACGACGACTGGCATGTCCACTGGAAGGAAAATAAGGCTTGGATCTTGAAGAGTCCGCAGTAAGCTCGGCCGAATTTCACCTTCCCATGTAAACGCTCTCATTTTAGAACTACTTGTTGGATTGTAACTAAACTTTGCATATACAATGACATGAGGTATATCTATGTCTGGAAAAACGCTTCAAAAAAAAAATTACAAAAGAAAAATCACATCCCATTTTTGGTACACTCTGTATGATGATTATACTTACCATTACAGAGGCCCTCCGCGACAAGCCGTTCCTAGCCCTAAACGCGACAACGAAGTCTGCCATCTTGTCGTTCCTCTGCAACGAGCTGCTGCAGAACAAGGCCGTGCTGCGACAGCTGGACGGCGCGCTCGACCACCTCACGCAGCTCAAGAAGGAGCGGTACCTGATGGACATGAGGATACGGAAGTAAGTCTGCCATCTTGTCGTTCCTCTGCAACGAGCTGCTGCAGAACAAGGCCATGCTGCGACAGCTGGACGGCGCGCTCGACCACCTCACGCAGCTCAAGAAGGAGCGGTACCTGATGGACATGAGGATACGGAAGTAAGTCTGCCATCTTGTCGTTCCTCTGCAACGAGCTGCTGCAGAACAAGGCCGTGCTGCGACAGCTGGACGGCGCGCTCGACCACCTCACGCAGCTCAAGAAGGAGCGGTACCTGATGGACATGAGGATACGGAAGTAAGTCTGCCATCTTGTCGTTCCTCTGCAACGAGCTGCTGCAGAACAAGGCCGTGCTGCGACAGCTGGACGGCGCGCTCGACCACCTCACGCAGCTCAAGAAGGAGCGGTACCTGATGGACATGAGGATACGGAAGTAAGTCTGCCATCTTGTCGTTCCTCTGCAACGAGCTGCTGCAGAACAAGGCCGTGCTGCGACAGCTGGACGGCGCGCTCGACCACCTCACGCAGCTCAAGAAGGAGCGGTACCTGATGGACATGAGGATACGGAAGTAAGTCTGCCATCTTGTCGTTCCTCTGCAACGAGCTGCTGCAGAACAAGGCCGTGCTGCGACAGCTGGACGGCGCGCTCGACCACCTCACGCAGCTCAAGAAGGAGCGGTACCTGATGGACATGAGGATACGGAAGTAAGTCTGCCATCTTGTCGTTCCTCTGCAACGAGCTGCTGCAGAACAAGGCCGTGCTGCGACAGCTGGACGGCGCGCTCGACCACCTCACGCAGCTCAAGAAGGAGCGGTACCTGATGGACATGAGGATACGGAAGTAAGTCTGCCATATTGCCGTTCCTCTGCAACGAGCTGCTGCAGAACAAGGCCGTGCTGCGACAGCTGGACGGCGCGCTCGACCACCTCACGCAGCTCAAGAAGGAGCGGTACCTGATGGACATGAGGATACGGAAGTAAGTCTGCCATCTTGTCGTTCCTCTGCAACGAGCTGCTGCAGAACAAGGCCGTGCTGCGACAGCTGGACGGCGCGCTCGACCACCTCACGCAGCTCAAGAAGGAGCGGTACCTGATGGACATGAGGATACGGAAGTAAGTCTGCCATCTTGTCGTTCCTCTGCAACGAGCTGCTGCAGAACAAGGCCGTGCTGCGACAGCTGGACGGCGCGCTCGACCACCTCACGCAGCTCAAGAAGGAGCGGTACCTGATGGACATGAGGATACGGAAGTAAGTCTGCCATCTTGTCGTTCCTCTGCAACGAGCTGCTGCAGAACAAGGCCGTGCTGCGACAGCTGGACGGCGCGCTCGACCACCTCACGCAGCTCAAGAAGGAGCGGTACCTGATGGACATGAGGATACGGAAGTAAGTCTGCCATCTTGTCGTTCCTCTGCAACGAGCTGCTGCAGAACAAGGCCGTGCTGCGACAGCTGGACGGCGCGCTCGACCACCTCACGCAGCTCAAGAAGGAGCGGTACCTGATGGACATGAGGATACGGAAGTAAGTCTGCCATCTTGTCGTTCCTCTGCAACGAGCTGCTGCAGAACAAGGCCGTGCTGCGACAGCTGGACGGCGCGCTCGACCACCTCACGCAGCTCAAGAAGGAGCGGTACCTGATGGACATGAGGATACGGAAGTAAGTCTGCCATCTTGTCGTTCCTCTGCAACGAGCTGCTGCAGAACAAGGCCGTGCTGCGACAGCTGGACGGCGCGCTCGACCACCTCACGCAGCTCAAGAAGGAGCGGTACCTGATGGACATGAGGATACGGAAGTAAGCACACAGCTGTAGGGACCACACCGCCGCTTAAAAAACGCTGACGCACCATAAACGCAGCAAAATTTATGAAGAAGACGAACGACGAAGATGCTTAGAAGCTAGACGCTCAACTTCGAAAATACCTGGTCCTGGGTGGTTCCTGGTGGTGAATAAGGTCGCCAAAGCTCTGCGCGTGTTTCTAGCTGTCAACACAGCGAATCGTTAAAGGGTCGGCCGCTCGCTTGTGATTCTTCTTGAATCGCCAGCGTCCACAAGCTACGTAGTGACTGACTTTTTTAAACGTAGTACAGTCCGCAGCCGTGAAACGTGACATCCCTGCGTGACTGCATCGAAGTTAGTATGCAGGGGGAGTTTCTGTGCAGCTGGCATTCATCATCATATCAGCCGAAAGACGTCCACTGCTGGACATAGGCCTCCCCCAAAGAGTGTCACAATTACCGTTCCTGCGCCCGCATCCAGCGGACTCCCGCGACCTTTACCAGGTCATCAGTCCACCTTGTGGGGTTCTAGATGATTACGATATTGAGAAAAGCCTCGGAGTCGACTAAGGGTACAGGGTTGAAGTGTGTTGTGGGTGATGGTCTAGCAACCTATCACTGCAATATCACATTTTGTCGATCTTTTTTATACCCACATTTATGCTAAAAGTGGAGCTGGAACATAAGTTTCATGTGCTCTGCCTACCCCTTTTGGGGATGAAGGCGTGAATGTATGCAAGTGTGTATTTTCACAGAGTAAGAGTACTTCATCAGCGCAAGCTGCGAGCAGAGCAGGCTGAGAAACAGCAGCTGCTGGCCTTGGAGAGGATGCAGAGACTGGTCGAAGAAAGTACCGCCAGCCTTAGCCGCGCCTCGCCACAGTCACACGAGGACGGTACGTTTGTTAGTCATCTTCTTCTCATTTAAGAGCTAAGCTCTTGTCGGTGTAACGTTATTAAGAATAACGTTATTAAGAATAACGTTATTAAGAATAACGTTATTAAGAATAACGTTATTAAATAACAAAGACGTTAAAGATAACGCGTTTAGCATCGACGGATAACGGGCCTGCTGAATGCGCGACCAATCAGAGGCGCTAGCTCACGTACTTACCATATATGGAGCGCGGTCGCCACTTAAACTGGTTGCTACGCGCAGCAGTTATCTCAGCGCAGAACGTCGCGACCCGACAGTACGCAGTGCAGGATCTGTTTTTATCATGACTTGCCATTACTATGCGACGCGAGCGCCACCTAAAACCTCTAATTAAAACTACTTACTTGTTCATCCTCCCAGCGTTATTCCCGGTCGTGCCTCAACACGTTCGCAACCAAGAACCCGCCTGGTAGGCACTCATAATGTTTGCTAGGCGGGCAGTAGCTATTAAACCTACACGCCTAGCGAGTTCTGTCGGTTTCTGGTGTATTGTTCCATTTTTAGTCCGGTTGCGAAAGTGTTAAGAGTCCGCAGTAAGCTCCATTCTCCATACAAACGTAGTCACGCTCTCATTTTAAAACTACGTGTTGGATTGTAACGAAACTTTGCATATACAATGACATGAGGTATATCTATGTCTGTAATTAGTTTATGTAGCTTCAGATACCAAAGTAAAAAAAAAACAGCGAATTTAAGTTTTTCATACAAAACTTGTTTTTGCTGTATTTCATTTTTTTATAAACTGGAATCATATAAACTAATTACAGACATAGATATACTCATGTCAATGTATATGCAAAGTTTCGCCACAATCCAACACGTAGTTTTAAAATGAGAGTGTAACTACGTTTTTATGGGAAAGTGAAATTCGGCCGAGCTTACTGCTACTTATGTGGCCGGCAACCCCTTACTTCCCGGCCTCTATAGTAATGTACTATTTCAGATCAAGCCACCCCCGAGAAAGAGCGCAAAGACGACGAAGGCGACAAAGAATCCACGCCCGACACCGCCCCGTCGCCGTACAAGGAGGAGAGCGACAAGGAACTCTCGCCCTTAAAGGATGTGCCAGGCGCCATGAAAAGCAAGGAGCTGATGAACAACAATAAGGACGAGTGTTCCCCGCAGGACAAGGTCGATAAGGATAGCGTTATGGGGGACTGCGATGCGATTTTGAGCGATTTGGAGAGTGAGGGGACGCATCCTGAAGAGGTAAGAGACTGTTTTATGTTCTTTTTGGTCATTTTTATTCATTTTATTTTTTCACTTATACGGGACACCAACAGAATACATAAATGACCGGTTAGTCTAGTGGGTAGTGACGCTGCTTACGAAGCTGAAGGTCCTGGGTTCGAATCCCGGTAAAGGCAAATATTTGTTTCTGAGTCATGGATGTTTTCTATGTATTTAAGTATTTATATCTATTATATATGTATATCGTCGTCTAGTACCCATAACACAAGCTTTATTGAGCTTACTATGGGACTAGGTCGATTTGTCTAAGATTGTCCCCTTATATTTATTTATTTAAAAAAAAAACTGAGTATATAAATTTATGGATTTTATGTACCCCAATTATAGGTGGACACATCATTGTCATATATTATTATTATTAATTAAGATTTATATAATTAAAATTATTACATTTCACGCATAGTTTCAACAATTTAGTGAAGTACAGTGTATATTAGGAGATAAAGTAAAATTAAAAAAATAAATTTAACGCTACAATTGGATTATCATATTCAACGGATAGAATTGAAAAATCAATCAAATAATTATCACCCGTTATTGGGTATGTATTTGACTAGCTTTCCTATATGGTTTCGTAAGTTGTCGTGATATACGTCTAAGCATTCATTATTGGCGATATATTCATGAGTTTCATGACTTTAATGGTGGTAGAAAGTACCAGACACTCAGGTTTTTCAAAAATCTTACGCATAAAATCATCGTCGTCCTAGCGTTATTCCCGCCCCGGGTTATCTAATCCCGAGATTCGGCGTAGGCACTAGTTTTTACGAAAGCGACTGTCATCTGACCTTCCAACCCGGAGGGAAAACTAGACCTTATTGGGATTAGAACGGTTTCCGATGTTTTCCTTCACCACTCTATGGGGGTTCCAACTAGTGATGTGCCGCCGAGAAATTACGCCCGGAAATTAATTCTCACTGCGTAAAATTTCCGTAAATTACCGAGAATTCTCGGTAAAGGTCTCCGCGAGTAATTTTGGTGAGATTAAGTTGACTTTGAAAATGGCTAACAGCGCGTGAGTTTTTAAGATATTTTATTATAATTCGTGTTCATTTAAGGTTTGAGCGTTATTTTGCAAATAGATAAAGGCTTATCAGTTAGGGTCGCATTGTATTCTAGCAGGTACTTAAGGAACCCATTATGACTAAATGGGCAATATCTAAGTACGCTATGCCAACAAATTGGAACCTGGGTCCCAGAATACCTGAATTGTAATGGTTTCTGATTGGCCCTTACCCTTATCAGTTAGCCGGTGGTAGGGAAAGTACGCCCATAGCACCGGCTACATGCTACAGTTTAGTTCATCTTGAAGTGACCTATTGTGAGTTTGTGAATTGTGTTGTGAATAAAAGAGTGTTACTGATAGTAGAACAATGAGACCAAAATGTAAAGTTCAGAATATTTTAGAGAAACTATCGAAAATGAACGAATCAAATACCATTGCTTGTTTCGTAATCATGTGTATACCGCCAAAAATGTTACTCGTTTCGCTCAACATTTGGTTAAGATCCTCCAAAATTACAGAATTACCTAGTCGGTCCCAAAGTTCTGTCACAAATGAAAATAATGATAAAAACAAAAGTAGCAATAAATTTTTAATAAATTATATACCGATTTAAAGTACATTTAATAAAGAATTAAAATTACTCAAAATTATTCAAAATTACCTCCTTTGTTTTTAATACAGGCCCTTAATCGGTGCGGCCAGTCGTCTATCGCAGCACGCACCATTTTCATATCTATCTCAGTGACTGCTTTTCTTAAAGATGACTTTAGGCTCTCCAAATTTTTATGTGGTTTAGCACAGACCTTCCCCTCTAAGACCTGCCAAATTTTATAGTCCAAAGGATTAAGGTCCGGACTAGAGGAAGGCCAATCTTCGTGTCTTATAAAGTCGATTTTTTGACGGTCAAACCAGGCTTGAGTGGTCTTGGCTTTGTGTGCTGGCGCAGAATCCTGCTGGAACACAAAATTATGTCCCGAAAATAGCGTGTTGGGCAGATCTTTGACAACCTTATCCAAAACTGTCTCTTGGTATACTTTCGCACTGATTTTGACACTTTTTTTGCAAAAATGAACCTCAGTTGGCCCGTAATAAGATACACCCAACCAGACCATCACTGATGATGGATGATGCCCATGTTGCACCCGCGGAACTCTTTTTCCTGCTTCTTCAGAGCTCCTAGCGTACACTCTATCATTCTGTTTATTGTACTTCTCTTCAATATCGAAAATCTTTTCGTCTGTAAAGAGGATATCACGGTGTCGATTTTTCGCGTACCGCTTTAACAACTTCCGGGATCTTTTAAGCCTTATTGTTTTTAGACGGGCATTAAGTAAGTGCCCACGCTTTTTTTTGTATGCTCGTAGACTAAGATCTTCGTTTAAAACCTTTTTGACGGTTTTTCTACTGACACCCATCTGCAAAGCCATCAATTTCTGTTTTCGGACAGGATTTCTTGCTATGCGCGCCTTGATCGCTTTGATCACTGCTGGTGTTCGTACGGAGCGAGGCCGGCCAATTATTTTCTTGTCCTCAACACTGGAGACTTCATTGTACCTATCAATAGTACGGTACACAAACCTAAGCGTTATTTTTAAATTTTTGAGCAACTTGAAAATCGTACTTGGCGAGTGCCCACAGCGGTGCAATGCTAAAACAGCTATTCGGTTTTCTTTCTATGTCCACTCCATCGTGAGAAATGGCAACGAATGACTGTTTTTTGTTTTAAAATAATTGTCAAACATTCAAAAATGGAATGCAATAACATTTTCTTAAAATCATCATCTAAATTTAAAAATAATATGCCAGTGACAGAACTTTGGGACCGACTACGTATATAACAACACTAGCTTCCGCCCGCGACTTCGTCTGCGTGAACTCGGGATAAAAACTATCCTATATTTTAATCCAGGCTATAAACTATCTTCGTGCAAAATTTCATTCAAATCGGTTCATTGAGTAACAAACATCCAAACTTCTAAACTTTCGGATTTATAATATTAGTAGGATAAAAAAAAAACCGATGTGAAGACAAGCTTTAAACTTGTTTCAGAAAATAATTATATTTCTAGTTATTTCGTGATTTTGCATGTACAATACATATCTGCAAACTATCCTAACATTATTAAATAAAAAATGTTATGATAATTAGCAGCAATCACATAAAATTTAATACTTTTTAAGATGATTATTGCATTTGTTAATTATATGTATGTTTTAAATTACCTACCCTTATAAATATATATTAAAAAATAAACCTATTTACAAATCTACTTAACTGTGTATTATTATTCTTGCAGTAATAATATATTTTAAATCTACCAATTTAAAAGCTATTTTTTTCATTCAACCACTTACATCGCCGTTTCAATAAAAATATGGAGATTTCTAACGGAAATAATACCAGAGAACGTTCTCCGAGAACATGCTCGGTAATTTACGCCGGTAATTTACGGTAATTTTGGAAATATACGAGTTCCTTTAGTATGACTATTTAGTTTTTTTGTGTATAGATTTTCATTACTAATTGTAATAGAATTACGATTAAAAAACTTGAAAAAAATAAAAACGTTGAATACTTTCTCGATAATTACCGTTACGGAGAACATTACCGAGAACGTTACCCCAAAATTCTCTCCGTTCTCGTAATTTACGGTAACGGCACATCACTAGTTCCAACTCAACATTTTAGAACTGTTTAGACAACTAAAATAAACTCGACTAAGCACCTGGCGCCTTTACTAAACTATAATGAATTTACGCAATAGGACGTCGTCTTGAGCACAGAAGAAAAGTAAAAGACATTAACGACAAAAACAAGCCGTTGGTTGCGCTTCGTTTCAGCAGGGCTTAGATTTTC
Source organism: Epinotia bilunana (assembly GCA_947049275.1). Lineage (NCBI taxonomy): Eukaryota > Metazoa > Arthropoda > Insecta > Lepidoptera > Tortricidae > Epinotia > Epinotia bilunana. The sequence continues at coordinate 8,918,764 of OX346278.1, read as the reverse complement.
AATAGATACCAAGTTTGTTTAATTAGTTCAGTTGACTCGTAGAAAAAGGTATGGTATACAATAGTTATATAATTGGTTTTTTAAGTCTCGTACCTTCATTAGGCCACTCAGCAAGCTTCGTGGCCTAAACGTGGTACTCTACTGAAAGAGCATACATTATATAACGATTGTATAAAATACTATATTAAACCATATTTTTGACATTCCTTTTGCTAAACTGTAACTATATTTATTCTGTTACAGGACGAAGACAAGAACCTGTCGTCGGAGGAGCTAGGGCGGAAACTGGAAAAGTTGGTGCGGCAGTCGGAGCAGCAGCTGCAGCAGCTGGCGGCCGGCTCGCACGCGCTCCGCGCCACGTGCTACGGACAGGACAGGTACAGTCGGAGCAGCAGCTGCAGCAGCTGGCGGCCGGCTCGCACGCGCTCCGCGCCACGTGCTACGGACAGGACAGGTACAGTCGGAGCAGCAGCTGCAGCAGCTGGCGGCCGGCTCGCACGCGCTCCGCGCCACGTGCTACGGACAGGACAGGTACAGTCGGAGCAGCAGCTGCAGCAGCTGGCGGCCGGCTCGCACGCGCTCCGCGCCACGTGCTACGGACAGGACAGGTACAGTCGGAGCAGCAGCTGCAGCAGCTGGCGGCAGGCTCGCACGCGCTCCGCGCCACGTGCTACGGACAGGACAGGTACAGTCGGAGCAGCAGCTGCAGCAGCTGGCGGCCGGCTCGCACGCGCTCCGCGCCACGTGCTACGGACAGGACAGGTACAGTCGGAGCAGCAGCTGCAGCAGCTGGCGGCCGGCTCGCACGCGCTCCGCGCCACGTGCTACGGACAGGACAGGTACAGTCGGAGCAGCAGCTGCAGCAGCTGGCGGCCGGCTCGCACGCGCTCCGCGCCACGTGCTACGGACAGGACAGGTACAGTCGGAGCAGCAGCTGCAGCAGCTGGCGGCCGGCTCGCACGCGCTCCGCGCCACGTGCTACGGACAGGACAGGTACAGTCGGAGCAGCAGCTGCAGCAGCTGGCGGCCGGCTCGCACGCGCTCCGCGCCACGTGCTACGGACAGGACAGGTACAGTCGGAGCAGCAGCTGCAGCAGCTGGCGGTCGGCTCGCACGCGCTCCGCGCCACGTGCTACGGACAGGACAGGTACAGTCGGAGCAGCAGCTGCAGCAGCTGGCGGCCGGCTCGCACGCGCTCCGCGCCACGTGCTACGGACAGGACAGGTACAGTCGGAGCAGCAGCTGCAGCAGCTGGCGGTCGGCTCGCACGCGCTCCGCGCCACGTGCTACGGACAGGACAGGTACAGTCGGAGCAGCAGCTGCAGCAGCTGGCGGCCGGCTCGCACGCGCTCCGCGCCACGTGCTACGGACAGGACAGGTACAGTCGGAGCAGCAGCTGCAGCAGCTGGCGGCCGGCTCGCACGCGCTCCGCGCCACGTGCTACGGACAGGACAGGTACAGTCGGAGCAGCAGCTGCAGCAGCTGGCGGCCGGCTCGCACGCGCTCAGCGCCACGTGCTACGGACAGGACAGGTACAGTCGGAGCAGCAGCTGCAGCAGCTGGCGGCCGGCTCGCACGCGCTCCGCGCCACGTGCTACGGACAGGACAGGTACAGTCGGAGCAGCAGCTGCAGCAGCTGGCGGCCGGCTCGCACGCGCTCCGCGCCACGTGCTACGGACAGGACAGGTACAGTCGGAGCAGCAGCTGCAGCAGCTGGCGGCCGGCTCGCACGCGCTCCGCGCCACGTGCTACGGACAGGACAGGTACAGTCGGAGCAGCAGCTGCAGCAGCTGGCGGCCGGCTCGCACGCGCTCCGCGCCACGTGCTACGGACAGGACAGGTACAGTCGGAGCAGCAGCTGCAGCAGCTGGCGGCCGGCTCGCACGCGCTCCGCGCCACGTGCTACGGACAGGACAGGTACAGTCGGAGCAGCAGCTGCAGCAGCTGGCGGCCGGCTCGCACGCGCTCCGCGCCACGTGCTACGGACAGGACAGGTACAGTCGGAGCAGCAGCTGCAGCAGCTGGCGGCCGGCTCGCACGCGCTCCGCGCCACGTGCTACGGACAGGACAGGTACAGTCGGAGCAGCAGCTGCAGCAGCTGGCGGCCGGCTCGCACGCGCTCCGCGCCACGTGCTACGGACAGGACAGGTACAGTCGGAGCAGCAGCTGCAGCAGCTGGCGGCCGGCTCGCACGCGCTCCGCGCCACGTGCTACGGACAGGACAGGTACAGTCGGAGCAGCAGCTGCAGCAGCTGGCGGCCGGCTCGCACGCGCTCCGCGCCACGTGCTACGGACAGGACAGGTACAGTCGGAGCAGCAGCTGCAGCAGCTGGCGGCCGGCTCGCACGCGCTCCGCGCCACGTGCTACGGACAGGACAGGTACAGTCGGAGCAGCAGCTGCAGCAGCTGGCGGCCGGCTCGCACGCGCTCCGCGCCACGTGCTACGGACAGGACAGGTACAGTCGGAGCAGCAGCTGCAGCAGCTGGCGGCCGGCTCGCACGCGCTCCGCGCCACGTGCTACGGACAGGACAGGTACAGTCGGAGCAGCAGCTGCAGCAGCTGGCGGCCGGCTCGCACGCGCTCCGCGCCACGTGCTACGGACAGGACAGGTACAGTCGGAGCAGCAGCTGCAGCTGCTGGCGGCCGGCTCGCACGCGCTCCGCGCCACGTGCTACGGACAGGACAGGTACAGTCGGAGCAGCAGCTGCAGCAGCTGGCGGCCGGCTCGCACGCGCTCCGCGCCACGTGCTACGGACAGGACAGGTACAGTCGGAGCAGCAGCTGCAGCAGCTGGCGGCCGGCTCGCACGCGCTCCGCGCCACGTGCTACGGACAGGACAGGTACAGTCGGAGCAGCAGCTGCAGCAGCTGGCGGCCGGCTCGCACGCGCTCCGCGCCACGTGCTACGGACAGGACAGGTACAGTCGGAGCAGCAGCTGCAACAGCTGGCGGTCGGCTCGCACGCGCTCCGCGCCACGTGCTACGGACAGGACAGGTACAGTCGGAGCAGCAGCTGCAGCAGCTGGCGGCCGGCTCGCACGCGCTCCGCGCCACGTGCTACGGACAGGACAGGTACAGTCGGAGCAGCAGCTGCAGCAGCTGGCGGTCGGCTCGCACGCGCTCCGCGCCACGTGCTACGGACAGGACAGGTACAGTCGGAGCAGCAGCTGCAGCAGCTGGCGGCCGGCTCGCACGCGCTCCGCGCCACGTGCTACGGACAGGACAGGTACAGTCGGAGCAGCAGCTGCAGCAGCTGGCGGCCGGCTCGCACGCGCTCCGCGCCACGTGCTACGGACAGGACAGGTACAGTCGGAGCAGCAGCTGCAGCAGCTGGCGGCCGGCTCGCACGCGCTCCGCGCCACGTGCTACGGACAGGACAGGTACAGTCGGAGCAGCAGCTGCAGCAGCTGGCGGCCGGCTCGCACGCGCTCCGCGCCACGTGCTACGGACAGGACAGGTACAGTCGGAGCAGCAGCTGCAGCAGCTGGCGGCCGGCTCGCACGCGCTCCGCGCCACGTGCTACGGACAGGACAGGTACAGTCGGAGCAGCAGCTGCAGCAGCTGGCGGCCGGCTCGCACGCGCTCCGCGCCACGTGCTACGGACAGGACAGGTACAGTCGGAGCAGCAGCTGCAGCAGCTGGCGGCCGGCTCGCACGCGCTCCGCGCCACGTGCTACGGACAGGACAGGTACAGTCGGAGCAGCAGCTGCAGCAGCTGGCGGCCGGCTCGCACGCGCTCCGCGCCACGTGCTACGGACAGGACAGGTACAGTCGGAGCAGCAGCTGCAGCAGCTGGCGGCCGGCTCGCACGCGCTCCGCGCCACGTGCTACGGACAGGACAGGTACAGTCGGAGCAGCAGCTGCAGCAGCTGGCGGCCGGCTCGCACGCGCTCCGCGCCACGTGCTACGGACAGGACAGGTACAGTCGGAGCAGCAGCTGCAGCAGCTGGCGGCCGGCTCGCACGCGCTCCGCGCCACGTGCTACGGACAGGACAGGTACAGTCGGAGCAGCAGCTGCAGCAGCTGGCGGCCGGCTCGCACGCGCTCCGCGCCACGTGCTACGGACAGGACAGGTACAGTCGGAGCAGCAGCTGCAGCAGCTGGCGGCCGGCTCGCACGCGCTCCGCGCCACGTGCTACGGACAGGACAGGTACAGTCGGAGCAGCAGCTGCAGCAGCTGGCGGCCGGCTCGCACGCGCTCCGCGCCACGTGCTACGGACAGGACAGGTACAGTCGGAGCAGCAGCTGCAGCAGCTGGCGGCCGGCTCGCATGCGCTCCGCGCCACGTGCTACGGACAGGACAGGTACAGTCGGAGCAGCAGCTGCAGCAGCTGGCGGCCGGCTCGCACGCGCTCCGCGCCACGTGCTACGGACAGGACAGGTACAGTCGGAGCAGCAGCTGCAGCTGCTGGCGGCCGGCTCGCACGCGCTCCGCGCCACGTGCTACGGACAGGACAGGTACAGTCGGAGCAGCAGCTGCAGCAGCTGGCGGCCGGCTCGCATGCGCTCCGCGCCACGTGCTACGGACAGGACAGGTACAGTCGGAGCAGCAGCTGCAGCAGCTGGCGGCCGGCTCGCACGCGCTCCGCGCCACGTGCTACGGACAGGACAGGTACAGTCGGAGCAGCAGCTGCAGCAGCTGGCGGCCGGCTCGCACGCGCTCCGCGCCACGTGCTACGGACAGGACAGGTACAGTCGGAGCAGCAGCTGCAGCAGCTGGCGGCCGGCTCGCACATTCATTCATTCATATATACATAATTCATTCATTCATAAGGCAGCTTGTGGCGAGCCGTTGGGGAGTAACGACCCCACGGGCCCGAGTGCTCCCGAGAGTCGGCCAGGGCTCCGTCTCCGGCGTGTCTCCGTCGGTCGGAGTGGAACCCCAAGGGGGCCCGCGGGACTCTGCTCTGGCTTGCCTTCACTGGCCGTCAAGAGAGGAATCGTCAGAGCTATATGCTCCGGGGGTGGAAGTACCGCCGCGAGTAACTCCGCAGCACCAGCTGTCGACCCCCGCGAGCGCTCCTGGCCGCCCGGGCGCTTCTGGCCGCGCTCGCGGCGGTAACTCCAGGGGCCGTCTAATGAGCGGCTAGTCCCCGCCTGCCGCGATAACTTTGTGCGCGACAATGTTATGGCAGGTGTCCGGACCTCTTTGCAATAGCCCAGTTTCATAATCCACCCATATTTCATCACCATGGACCCAGTTCTCTATCCATTTTACCCACAATAGCCTCGACGCCTGTTGGAACCGGTTCACGGGTATCTACCGATGTATAGTTGAAATGATATAAGCTGTCCGTTTAGCACTTGAAAGCTTATCTTGTGAACAATGGGACTGTTTCCTATTGTATAAGCCCACCGCAAATCCTCCGACCAGATAAAATTAAGCAAGTAACAATAAAACTTATACAAATAGCTACCGTCTCCTCTAAGTCACAAGGTTGAAATCGCTATAGCTTAACTCATTAAGAAAGTCATTTTGTTAATAACAATCTTTGTGGACGCACTAAAACGTCGGTGACTTACCTGACTGCGGCTTTCAATGTCCAAGTGTCATTATCGAAAGTGTTATGCTATAGCAATTTCAACCTTGTGACTCAAGGAGATGGTAGCTATTTGTATGAGTTTTATTGTTACTTGCTTAATTTTATCTGGTCGGAGGATTTGCGGTGGGCTTATACAATAGGAAACAGTCCCATTGTTCACAAGATAAGCTTTTAAGTGCTAAACGGACAGCGTATATCATTTCAACTATACCCGTGAATGGGTTCTAGCAGGTGAATTACATCACATTAAACTTCGTCTTACACAAAACTGATAAGTGATAACGTACTTATATAATCATTTCTTAAACTAGAGCCTTTATTTTCATTTTCTCTTTCTAAACCTAAAATAAATGAGTTTTCTTGCGGGTCTTTTTCAAATTTTGTAGTGAGAAGTGTCGTTTAGGTTCTCTATTTTGCAGTTTACAAGCATCATTTGGTACATGAATGATTATAATTCAATTCACCATATCTTGTACGAGGAGCTGACATGATTGAAAGTCAGATTCTTAATTTTTTTGGTGAAAACAGGATTACATTTTTTTTACCGCAAATTGTACTTATATTTTGCCCTTAAAACAATATTATAGCAAACTGTAACTTTATATTAACCCATAAAAAATAATCATAACTATAGGACCTACGTTGGCGTATTTTTTTTAAAGACATAAATCACGCTGCACCACTTAGTAAGAAATGATTAGAGTTTAAGAAATTATTATTTAAGTAAGTACGTTATCCGTTTTTGAATAAATACTAATATTTACGTCGTAATCTTGAATGAAAAAGGAAGCATTTTGCATAATACGCTCGTCTGTAGGCATAAGGACTCTTAACTGTGTTGGCGATGGTACAGTCAGGCACACCGTAAGTTTATTTACGTCACACCTGGCCATAATGCGAGTTTTACCGCACCCTGCGCGTACGATAAAACTCGCATTGTGGCCAGATGAAGACGTAAAATTGTGTACTCACCACGGGCGGGAATTCGTAAAGCCCCAGATCGCATATTTATGGCCCTCACCTTCGGTTCGGGCCACAAACAACTGCGATCTGGGGCATTTACGAATTCACCGCCCTAGGTACGTAATGCACTACTGCCGCCGTCGTGTTTTAATATAAATAGTACATTGTTTAACGAGGGGCGTAAGTGGAATATTGCGAACAAGAGTGTATCAGAAGCCCGACGCCGGAGGCGGAGCGCTTTTGATGACTCGAATTTGCAACATTCTTACGCCCGTGCTAGACACAATGTTTTTCATTACATTTGCGAGGAAATAATAACTACAAAAGACAGAAAAATCTATGTTTCATACAACCGCACCAATCAAAAATTGTCGAAATTGACAACTTCACTTCCAGATCAGTGCGAGTGGAGTGCTTCAATATTTCAACCAATCACAGAGCAGAATTCTAGTGGCGCGCGGCCAACTAGATTTGCTTAAACCAATCAGACAACACACAAGCTCATAACTCCCTAGAAAGTTATAAAAATCCATAACTCTCGTGGGAACAATTTAGGCCATTGTCCTTCTGTATGCAGGCATGGAATAACACCATTTACGAGCAAGTGTGATGAAAAATATCTAATCTAATTTACGTCGTTACTTCCTTGTCACCCAGATACTGGCGACGCTACTGGTCCCTGGGCAAGTGCGGGGGCGTGTTCGTGGAGGCCATGGAGTCGGCGCAGCCCGAGATCGTGGACTACCAGTGCCTGCTTGAGGAGAGGGCCTCGAGGCCCGCTGACCAACGGACAAGAGGTAACTCTTCACGCGCCTATAGAAGACGAAGCCCTATTTAATCATGGACATTTTTACTAGGGGGGTGTATGCCATAATATGTTTTTTTTTTTACATTGGAATATTTAAAAAATGCAGTTTTCAAGTAGGTACGCTACCTCATCTTCGGTTAAAGTAATAATATTATACAGGGTGTAATTTAAATCGTGATACAAAATAGCAAAATGTGAATTTATCCATTATTCTGAACAACTTTTACTATGGGACCAACTTTATGTTATTTAAAATGAAATGTAAATAATAAATAATTTAAGATGACTTGTAAAATAGATAGTATATCAACAATTCTATTTTAAAGAAAATCAATTTGGGAGCGAAAACGCTCTCCCGCGATATTCATAATATCGCCATACAGATATACCCTAACAATTTTTTTTTTATCCAGCAGAAAAAGAATGCAAAGAAATCCAACCCGGCGGGCCCGACTTCGCGAAAGAGGCGCTGAAGAAGGAAGAAGCTCTCAAGAGCGAACTTGAGCTGAAGAACATCAAATCTGAGCTGAACCTCAGCGACCACACGCAGATCATCAAATATGAGCCTAACGTGAAGCATGGCGCCTGCAAGGTCGAAGGTAATTTATCTTACTTAGAACCTTAAGCGCAGCGAAGGACTCAAAGCCACAATCAATCATTCAATCAATAGTACATTACGTACCTAGGGCGGTGAATTCGTGAATGGCCCAGATCGCAGTTGTTTGTGGCCCGAGTGGTGAGGGCCATAAATATGCGATCTGGGGCTTTACGAATTACCGCCCGTGGTAAGTACACAATTTTACGTCTTCATCTGGCCACAATGCGAATTTTACCGTAAGCACAGCGTGCAGTAAAACTCGCATTATGGCCAGGTGTGACGTAAATATTTATTTGCATAAAATACAGTACAGTAAGTGGATGTCATAATATTACGAATAGTGTCAATATTAAGCCGGTGTAAGCGTGCAAATATTCAATTCACTCTAAAATTAAATTTACATAATTATTTACATTATAGATATATTATTATTTACATTTATATTACATGTCAAAAGGAAGGAATATTCATATTATCGCAGTTAAACAATCTTATATGTCTCCAAAAATAATCATATACTATAAAAACATTTATCCAGCAGCCAGCTTGACAACTTTGCTCTCGTGTGACACATACTTTTCACCTCAGCAGGAACATAAGTTTAAGATATCATAGAATCAAACTATGATCTCTCTAGTTTTCCTTCTCGTTTGGAAAGTCAGATGGCAGTCGCTTCTTCAGAAACAAGCAGATACACTTTCAGGTGAGGTAGGGCACAGCGAAATGTCATCCCGCTGGAATTTGGAGAAGCCCAACTGGGGAAGTACCTCCGCCTTGCAGGAGACCACAGCCATAATAACACTACTACTTGCTCTGTAGTAGTGTTGTGTTCCTGGAGGTGAGCAAGGTCGCCAGAGCTCCCGAGGATGCTTTGTGTTGAGAGCGAGGGAGTTTGTTCCTTCAGCTGTCAACACGGCGAATCCTCAAACGTATCAACGGTCGGCAACGCCCATGTTACTCCTTTGGGGTTGCATACGTCTATAGGCTGCGTTGTCCTCTTACGCTTGCGGGCCGTACGCTTGTTTGCCACCGTCGTTGTATAAAAAAAATACACCTAATACTCGGGAAACCCGATTCAAATTGGGAATAACTCTAGATTATTATGGTACTCTTCCATCATCTTCCATCCCTTGGGCTTTGGCTATCTGGTCAAGGCTGTGAATGAAAGGATTTATTTGAATTCTTATCCGCCAAAAATCTAGAATATTAATTACACCTTTCTTTTCCCAGGCTCGTCAATAAAAATGGAAGAGAAGTACATCCAGCACAAGCAGACGAACGAGGAAGAAATGCTGGACATCGAAGACTCCATCCCGACTGCTTTCCTGGTCCAGAAACCTACGCACACGCCCATGTTCGCGGCGCAGCCTGAGGCCGTCGACAAACCTCAGGTACAGAAGGCTCGCTGTCTAACACACCCGGCTCCGAGTCACGCTTCTTGGCTCGCTAGGATTGTCAACTTTGTAAGTTACTCACATCGAGAGCAGTAGCTGTAGCAGGTTAGTGAGTAACGAGACAAAGAGGAAATGCTGGACATCGAAGACTCCATACCGCCTGCTTTCCTGGTTCAGAAACCTACGCACACGCCCATCTTCGCAGCCTGAGGCCGTCGACAAACCTCAGGTATTATGTACAGAAGGCTTACTGTCTAACAAACCCGGATCCCTACCTAGAAATCTGGCTTGCTAGGGTTGTCAAGTTGCTCAAATCGGATGGACATCAAATCAGCCCAGTGGTGCCATAATATTGCGTTCGCGCCTAAATTCAGCTCAAGCTTATACCGGCCAAGTGGACCAAGTGGCCGAAAAATTGTTCGCATGAAGGACGATTACATGTACTTTCATGCGAACACTGCGAGTTAATAGGGTGCGTCCCACGAGATATAACAACAATAATTACATATTAATAACGTTCACAAGATATAATGAACGTTAGCTATAACAACAAAACCAATTTTTTAAAGGAATAACGGTCAATTGACATAAAATTCATATTATATAACGTTTTTTTCTATAATACACAAATTGACTAATTTAAATTCGTATAACATACATCACGTATAACGATCATAAGTTCATAACACATAGTATATTTTCGTATAAGGATTATAATACAGAGAATTAGGTTAGGGCAGCTAGAAAGAGGGGGGAAAAGGGGGCGGTGCCAATCACAAAAGGGGCCCGGAAGGCGAAGTCCCCCGCAAAACAAAAAATACTCTTAACAGTGGTATTATTTGTAGGTTAGGTTAGGGTTATCTTGTGTCCCTTAGAGCGGAAATAGACACCCCGCGAAGCGGGGTTACGTCGACACGCTGGCGGTTAGGTTAGGCTAAAATAATTGGCGTGTTGGATTTCAAAAAATATTTAATTTCAATCTTTCAATTCCTCAGGTGTTATGAATAGTATACGCTTTAATCTATATATCAATTGATATTATATCTAAAGTACGTTATACTTTACGAAAATATATATTTTGACATTATACCTTTTGTTCATAATGTGCAATGAACGTTATACTAAACAAGCTTATATACAGTGAGCGTATATATTATGACCGTTATATGATAAATTGTTATACCTCGTATTACTTACCCAAGTTAATAACATGTGAAATTAAAAGATCAAAAGAACCGACCTTTAATTTATAAATATTAATAGAGCCTGTGACATCCTCATAACTAAGAGGAATCTAACGAACCTCATTTATTGCTCCATGAAGACGTTTGGGCTATAGCCCATAAAATAGAATTATTCTTATCCACACACATACATAACATACGCTCGAAAACATAACCTTCCTTCTTTCTCCTTCAAGGCAGTCGGATAAAAAACTTGTTAAAAGTAAATCCTTTTACTGAACACTGACTTAGTCAAACAATGCTATAATAAATCTGATGATACCTATCACTAAAAGTTAATTTTTTTACAGGAAATAGTCAAAGTGGAAAACGTGGTCAAAAAGGAGATCTCCGAAAAGGACGACCCCGAAGAACCCAAAGACCAGCTAGTCAACAATCTAGAGGAACTCCGTAAAATGGCCGAAGCGGTCTCCTCCCAGCTCGACGCCGCCAAAAAGGCAGAAGAAGTCAAAGAGGAGAAGGAGATAAAGAGAGACGAAGCAATGGAGCCGGACGCAGCACATAGCTACCTATACACCAAGATGGTCGAAGGGAAATGGTTCTCTATCCTCCGACACGAGAGCTCTTTCTTAGTCTCTGACGAGAAAGACCTGAAGGTCTATTGTGACAACGAGCATTCCTGCTCCGAGGTCATTATGTCACAAGGGCACAAATGGGACGTGTCGAATAATCTGCATTTATTAAACGATCCCAGTTTGTTCACGCTGAACAGTATGGTGACTAGTGTCCAGGTGCCTACTAACAATGTTTATTTGGACTCTAGTATGTCCATGTCGGGGCTGGATCAGGAGATGCTGGATGCTAGCAAGGATGGAGTCATTGACGAGGTGGAAGAGGAGAAAGAAGAACAGGTGAGTGACTCTTTGGTACATTCTTGTTGTGTTTTAGTTCCTCCTAAGGCCTCTGCCAGCATAGCAATTTAAATTGTATTTCATAAGCACAGTTAAGGTTAGCTGGAAGAGATCCCTTATAGGGATAAGTTCACCTTTGTACTTTGATCTATTGTGTGACATGTGTATTCTTTAACCTGTTATTGTGTACAAAAAGTGCTTACATACATACAGTCAGCATCAGAATTAACTCCGCAAACGAATACGTCAAAAGTTTTCATTAAAAGGGAATAAGAGCTTTTGACGTCTTGTATTGCGCAGCTACTTTTGATGCTGACTGTACATAGTTGCATTGTCTTTTTCGGTCGTTTTTTTATCAACAGTTTTTTCAACTTCATTTCCTACTCTAGTATAGATCTCCAATTGAATTTCTTTGTAATGTGTGGTGGGCCTTAGGAGGTTATATTATAATTATAACGTACCTTTTAAAGACTATAAAACTGTCCTATTATTTAAAATAATAGGGATGGTAAGTGGTATTTAAATCAGCAATTTTTAATTTTACGTCGAAAACACATTAGGCCTCTCACAGACTGGCGCGGCCTGGCCGCGGCGATCAATAGTAAACTTGCCATTAGTTGTCAAATTTACTATTGTACTCCCATATTGTAGTCTCAGAACCGTTTAAATGACTGACCTTTGAACCCGAGTATCTCGGTAAATATCGATCTGAGAGAAAAAGTTTAAAGAATAAAACATGCTTATTTTTACGCATTTTTTCCATAGGAAAAATAATAATAATAAAGTTAATAATGAAAAATTATTTATTAAATAAAAGTAATTTGTAATTTTACGAAATTAAAATTACAAAATGTAATCTGTAATGCGATTACAAATTACATTTTGTAATCTGTAAAGGTTATAGGTCCTTTGAATCGTAACCAATGATTGGGCCTCTACAATATATAGAAAAAGACAGCACGTTTTTGTAGCTATATTTTATAGTAAAATACTCCAAAACTATCGTGAAAAATAAAATAATATCCATATGGTTGCACCTTAAAACACCGCAGTCTCTAAGTCATAAGTCATTTATTAATAATATTCTAAATATAACATGATATCATACTCATCATTCATTATATATAGGTAGTTAGTTAATTCTGAACCCATATTAATATTACAGTAGTACCACAAATATAAGTTACATCGGCAATCTTCGCCCACGCCGACGAGTGCTGATAAGTACCGAATGAAATCGAACGTATGACCATTTCAATAACGACTTTGTTGCACTATACGTAACGTACAACATGCAATGACAGGTGAACTCGTGCTTTTCCGCCCATGGCGCCCAGACATAATTTACTTTAAAAACAAAGTTTTAACCGACTTCAATTTAGTACTCCGCCAAGCCACGAGAACATTTCTTTTCCAATTTACCTCATGAACTGATTTCCGAGAGCAAATGCGTTGATTATTATAGAAAAAAACCCAATCGCTGTATGTGACCCGATAATATTTGAGGACTTCCGTCAATTCCACAAGGATCACCCTTGGCACTTCATTAGTTGCTATTTCAACGGAATCTTACCAGAATCTATGATATACTTTTGTACTTTTAAGTACATAATTGAGGAATTCCATAAGTCATCTGTGGTCTTCATCATCAATTCCACTCCACCAATTTATGATTTCCGGATGTAAATACACGAGTTATAATAGAAAATACCAAAATCACTACACGCGTGCCTAATATAATTGAGGAGTTCCCTCAATTCCTCATGGATCCCATCATCCAATGGAATTTTCAAAAAAATGGGACCCACCTGGAAGCGTATACTTACAAACAAAAAAAAAATGTATGAATCGGCTCATCAATGACGGAGTTCTGAGGTAACAAACATTGAAAAAAAAAATACAACCGAATTGAGAACCTCCTCCTTTTTTTTGAAGTCGGTTAATAATGGCGGGCGCCGGAGCTGCCGGCGTCGCGCGCAAAATTTCGGCCAATGGGCGTTGAAGATTTTACCCGCGCAAACGCGCCGCCTTATGATTGGTTAAAATTCCATTGCCATGCTTGCTATTGGTGCGCGATTGGTTACTGTGCGTAATGTACGCTAAGTTTAAGTTTGGCAGTAGATTTCTTTGTGTTAGTTTCTTTCTATAAGTGAGAACCTGCAATTGGCTATATGGTTTTATTATTTTGTCTATAAATATGTTGCGCTGTTGGTTTTCCATGTATCAATAAATAAATAATTAAATAAATGTTTAAAAAAAAAATGCTTTCTGCGCAGGTACATCGTTGTAACTTATATTTGCGGTACTAACGTACTCGTGGTCTCCCCCAGGACAACGACCTGGAGAAAGAGCTGCAAGCGGACGCCCTGAAGGACGTGGCCTCCCAAAAGGCCAAAGCGTCCTCGCTGACGTCCCTCGGGCTGCTGAACTTCAACGCGCTGTCCACGTACGTGACGTGCGACAGCCCGCCGCCGCTGCAGATGTCGGGCGCGGAGCTGCGCCAGCTGCGGCGCTGCAAGCTGCGCGGCCTGCCGCGGCGGCGCGGCGGCGCCTACGTGCCCCGGGAACTCCGGTTACTCACCATTTATTACCTACGACTACTAGCTTCTGCGCGCGTGGAACTCGTTTATGTATCTCCATACGTACTTTCACCCCCCATTTAATTCCCTTAGGGGATGATTTCCGGGATAACAACTATCCTGTGTCCTTCCCCGGGGCTCAAAGTATCTCTATACCATATTTCCTCTAAATCGGTTCAGCGGTTTAAGCTTGAAGAGGTAACAGAGAGACAGACACACTTTTGCGTTTACTAGCTTCTGCCCGCGACTCCGTCCGCGCAAAACTCGTTTATATCGTAGCTCGATACAAACTTTCATCCCCTATTTCACCCCCTCAGGGAATGAATTCCGGGATAAAATCTTATGTCCTTCCCCGGGATTAAAACTATCTCCATACCAAATTTCATCTCAATCGTTTCAGCGGTTTAAGCGTGAAGAGGTAACAGACAGACAGACACACTTTCGCATTTATAATATTAGTATGGATTAGTAAGTGCGTTTATGATTATATTATACAGGGGCCTGTAACAGGGGCAGATATTTAAAAGGACGCTTCCTTAGGACATCTGTAGTAACCCCTCGTGTCCAAATTTTTTTTTTTTAATTCGGAGTAATGTTGATCTAAAGTTATGACCTTCAAGTAATGTATCTTGGCACCACGAGATCATGCCACAGCAGTCAATGCAGATTTTGAGGTAATAAATTCATAATACAATTTTTTTTTTTATAGTACATTGTGATACAAGTGAGGTATGTTGATAATTACATCAGAGGCGGAATTATCACGCGAGCCGCAGGTGAGCGTGATAAGAGAGCCGAGGATGTAATTATCAAAGCTCACGCGTTTCATACGACATTTTTCAACACATTTTGCGAGAAAAAAATCCTTTTCATAAGATGAAAATTTTATAGGCCTGCCAAGTTTCTTTACTTATTTATGGCAACAGGTTTTTACTCACATGTTGTATACATCGCCAAGAATTTCCAGTGGCGTCCATTCTTTTTATCACTTTTCTAGTCACCCCGAGTCAACATTTTTGTTAATAACCAAACACTTACTAACAATGTTTACAAATATCTGTGAAATAACCTCAAATGGCGCGCAACAGTTTTTTTTCGTGAAGTTTCCGCAGTGCTCGCGCATGAGATGAAATCTCTAAACAGCCAATACAAAATTAAATAAATATTTTCGTTTAAAAAAGTTTTCTTTATTAATTCATGTTAAGATGTTATCAAAAGTGAATAGTTTTACTAAATTAACCGTTTCTATACCATATCCAAAAAGAAATAGTCAATTAATTAACAAAAGGATTTAATTTGTTTAGTCGAGTAAGAATCCATTTGCCGAGAATTAAAAAAAGCTGTACATTCTGTACAACCCGGTTAATTTAAGAATGCACCGTATGCATGCATACATCTTGCTGCAAGGTGCCAACGTGACTTAATCGGGATATAACCATAAACACACAATTGTCGTAATGTTATAAAACACGCGTGTTTAATTAATATCCAGGATTATACGCCTAAAAGCGACACAATAAGAGGTACGTTACGAGCAATTGTGTTGAAAAAGATATTTTTGTGATTTTTGATTTTTTTCTCTTTTTAGTATTTTTTAAATAAAAAAAACTACTTGTGTCACCCCAGAAGAGTAAAAAATACACGTGAACATACTTTAAAAAAAAATATTTTTTTTCAATGAATACCTAGAAATGATTGCTCACAAGCTCAATAGTCTACCGTTTCATTATTGCTCCTATTCCAGGCCACACTCTGTATATAATAATATATATTAGCATGGATTTATTGCAGCGGGCCTACAAGCGACCCTTGAGGTACCCAACATAACCTGTATTTCCTATTTCATTTGTCGTTGTTCCACAGCGAATATTTGTTGCTGCGTAATGGATGTTTTCTATATATTTAAGTAGTTTATAGCCTTTAGAGACGCTACTATAAATATAAATAAATAGATATTTGGGGATAATCTTACACAAATCGACCTAGTGCCAAACTAAGCTAAGCTTGTACTATGGATACTAGACGGCGATAAACATATATAGATAAATAAATACTTAAATACAGTATATAAATAGTTAATTAATGCTACTAATATTATAAATGCGAAAGTTTAGATGTTTGGATGTTTGTTACTCAATCACGCTTAAACGGCTGCACCGATTTGAATGAAATTTTGCACGAAGATAGTTTATAGCCTGGATTAAAATATAGTATAGTTTTTATCCCGGGTCCACGCGGACGAAGTCGCGGGCGGAAGCTAGTTAATTATAATTGTTAAACTCTAGCACAGGACCGAAACGAGTGAGTGTCGAAAAAAAGGGGAGGCCTTCGCCCATCAGCGGGACACAATATTAATAATAATAATATTCTTTATTGCACCACAACATAAGAAAAACATGTTACAAGAGTACATTCAATAAATAAAGGTAATAACAGGCGGCCTTATCGCTTTAGAGCGATCTCTTCCAGACAACCTTTGGGTAGCAGGAAATTTTCAAGAAGTTACAAACAAGGTAGTGCAGGAATAAATCAAGAAAAGCTTACTTAACATACATCACATTATATGACAAGTACATACTCAAATAAACACTTTCACACATAAGTATAGTATAAATACATAGATACCTACATACATACAAACTATAATACAATTATTAGTATAAATATAGGCTAATAAAAAAAAACAAAATTGTATAATAATGATTTGTATGTAACTACTAACACTAGAATTGAGTTTTTCTGTACACCACGAACAAATGGACAAGTATCCAAATTAAATGATTATGATTATAAGTAGTAGTGACAACATGTCAATTAAAATCTTTTAGTTTTTAGTTTTAGTTTTAAGATAGTTTATAAATATTGTGATGCCCTTACAGGGTGCATGTTTGAGTCTGTTATAGCATTTGTCACCTGCTTTTGTAACAACATCTGAGCGTTTCTCAAGAAAAATGCCACTACATTTTTTCGGAGATTTTCTGCAACTTTTATGTTATTTCTACTCAAAATCACGATGTCTTTCCATCCCAATAGGAGAAAAAAAGTGTCCCAAAATGTTCATACATTTTTGAACTTTCCTATTGTGTTACCACCATACAAAGTGTATGGTAACTGGTAACACAATAGGAAAAATATCTTTGGGACAGTTTTTTGTCCTACCAGGGTCGAAAGAGCTCCTGATTCTGAGTGGAAATATTTAACATAAAATTCCTAGAAGTACAATTAATAATAGTGGCATTTTTTTTTTGAGAAACGCTCACCTATGCAATAAAATATTTGATTGATTGTAGTCTAATAAAAAGCGATTGCCCTCAGACACGGCTGGTGGCGAATCACGGATCCGGATCAGTTGAAGGAGCTCATGGACGCTTTACATCCGCGGGGTGCGAGGGAGAAGGAGCTACACGCCTCGCTCGTGCAGAGCACGCCCACAGTTAACAATAAGGTAAGGTCACTGCCCCGGTTAGCGACCACCTAGATTTGAATTTGAAACTTATTGTACAGTCGAGTCGACAAATATATACTGCTCAAAACAAAATAAGGGCCACTTACATTTTTCTATTTTATTGTTAATTATTGGAAATAAACGAATTAATAATTGGCATATAGGCATATAGTAGCATATCCTTCAGAATCTAACACATTTCATGCTGTTGTTAAAGTAGCTGGAAAATATATATAATTACTTTTTAATATAATTTTCACGAAACGATCACCATACTTATGGCCCCTATTTTCTTTTGAGTAGTACATACAAAAATATCTAACCTTACGCCCTTTAAAGTCGTGTTCACATATTTTTGAGCACTTTGACCGTGCACATATTTTGGAACTCGACTGTACTAATAAATTTTAATAACTGCTAATAGTCACGTCTATCTTACTCAACCATTTTAGACACCATTTTTTTACCCCTAATATATACCTGTTTTACCCCACAGGGGTAATTACCCCCAGAATTGGAACCGATGCCCTAACTTCTTCTAGTTTCTTAACCTTTTAGTGACGAGGGACCATTTGATTGTTTTTTGTTTTCCCATGGACCACCTTCTGTTTGTGGGTCATTGTGTCGACTAGTTGGGTTATTTATTTATTTATTATTTATTAGTTATTTATAGACACGAAAATAAATAACAAAAAATTTAACATTACAGGAAATATCCTGTCATTACAATTTTTTATGCATGTATTCACGCCTTTATTCCCAAAAGGGGTAGGCAGAGCACATGAGACCTATGTTCCAGCGCCACATTTAGCATAAATGTGGGTATAAAAGATCGACAAAATGTGATATTGCAGTGATAGGTTGCTAGCCCATCGCCCACAACACACTTCAACCCTTCTATTCTATTATATGTATATATTCATGAATCAATGTTTATTCTGTTCTATTCTACTTATTTAACACTAGCTTCCGCCCGCGACTTCGTCTGCGTGGACCCGGGATAAAAACTATCCTATATTTTAATCTAGGCTATAAACTATCAGCGAGCGAAATTTCATTCAAATCGGTTGAGCCGTTTAAGCGTGATTGAGTAACAAACATCCAAACCTATAAACATCTAAACATACAAACTTTCGCATCCTACTAATATTATAAATGCGAAAGTTTAGATGTTTGTTACTCAATCACGCTTAAACGGCTGAACCGATTTGAATGAAATTTTGCACGAAGATAGTTTATAGCCTGGATTGAAATATAGGATAGTTTTTATCCCGGGTCCACGCGGACGAAGTCGCGGGCGGAAGCTAGTTTATAATATTGTTATAGTAGGATTTTTGGCGAACGACTTCTGGCGAAGAGATTCGCGGACGGGCAGGGCGTCATTGGATGGCTTTCTTAATGTAGAATGTATAGCCGATGAATGCCATCAGACATCAAAAAGGATTATTGTTTTTGTATAAAACAGATTGATATATATACATATATTTTATATATAGTAGGATTTTAGATTGATGGCTTCGCGGATCAATTCGGGCGCTTCCAGGGACCACCAACGTGGTCAACAAGAACCCCTGCTGTACAGGAAAGCAGCCTAGTTCATGTGCCTGATTTTGACACATATACTCGATGATTCTTAATTCGTGATCGGGAGTAAATTTTTCTAATTCTGTAATTGATACCAAACACGATTAACTCGAAGTTACTTACGACATATTATTTCAAACTATTATTTTACCATATTAAATTATATAATTGTACTTTTAGACATTTTATATTGAGCCTCAGTTAACTATCGTATTGCTTGCATTTGACGTCACATATAATAAGCGTGAATCAAACGTAGGTAAGTAATGCAAATTTTCACATGCCTGTCTGGGTTAAACATATTAAGGGACAAGAAAATCACTGTAACACCTGTGCGTATACCATATGTTTAATGTGAATAAACGACATTTCATTTCATTTCTTAAAACAAACTTTCTTTTTTTCTGAATAAAACTGAATAAGGAATTACTTTATAATTCAAAATCGTTGTCACCCTAACGGTAGTTTGCGAAAATTTGACGTATGTGTGTTTGACGTAAGTAGATACTTAACTTCAAGAAATGTAGGGTGAGCAAACGTTCAGTGGACATCAGTACAAACGACAACACTGTTAACTGACCATCCTGTGTTTATATAGAACCTTATTACAATGCACTTAAGGTGCACCGATGGTCAGTTTAGCTGTGTTGTCGATAGTACATTATCATTAAATTTAATGAACTAAACAGTGATTTCATTGCATAAGACCTCATCTATTGAAGTCTGTTTATCAATATTTTAAATTAAGAATCATCTTGCAGATGCTAATATATTAGTAGATGAGTAGTAATAATGTCATAAGTAGAGTAAATATAAATAAGACGGAATTGTTATAAATACCGTTGTTATCTAATGTATATAACATGTTGATTCCTATAAATAAGTGTTGTTCAGGTTACCCTAGTCCATGTCTGTACTGATTCGATTTTAAGAACATTCTGTGAATACCATGGTTGCAACAAATAACCCCCCCCCCCCCCTCCCTGATGGCTCGAGTGAGAAAAAGTACTAACAGGCATCCTGAAAATGTTGGCTGATAGGTTTGACGGCCCAATACTGAAGTATTGGATTGGGCAGGTCAAATTTACTTAATATATACTAGCTGATGCCCGCGGCTTCGCCCGCGTGGTTATAGGAAATTGTAACATATTGAATTTTCCCGTGGGATTGATAGGTTTTCCCGCTGGAAAAAGTAGCCTATCTCACTCTTCAGCTTCTAAAAAAAAATCAAATTAATCCGACGCTCCGTTGGGACGTGAAAGAAGGAAAAACACACACACACACTTTCGCATTTATAATATCAGTAAGGCTTAAATAACTGTATGTCCTCTGTGTCTCAGTCTCTGTTGTGTGTCAAAGTGTTGTCGTGTAACCTAACCTAATAATTTAAATTAAAACTAACACCTCTTATATGGGTCGGTGAGGACCTGAAATAAAATATTTCATTCATTCATTCAAATAAATGAATGATGAGTACTAAGTGCCTGTGTTGTCCGCAGCTGTACATAGACAAGGGCGACGCCCCCTGCACGGAGCTGTCCATCACCCCGCTGGACCGCGCCATCGCGGCCAGCGGCGGCTACCCGCCGCCCGAGCCGCCCGGCTCCTTCTGCGCCGTCACGGCCAGGCGGTGCGACATGCAGCTACTTGCCATGGTGAGTTAACAAACAAACAACACATACAACACATTTATATTCACTACACGGAAGACACCCGCTTAAGCGCTATGGCTAATCTTGACAAAGTGTGGAAAAACAGAAGCATTCATCGGAGAGTAAACGTGCGAGAGACAGAGGGAGTAGACACACATTACAATAGGGCTGTAGACACTAAATAAAATAATAATGTCATATTTTCTCGATAAAGGATTGAAAATGTAGTCAAATAGAGATAAAATCAACACAAACGGTTAAATAACGAAGTTATAAGTGTCTAAAGTTTTAAGAAGGGGTATATTCTGTCCATTTTTTTCAAAACGCAACTTCATATGAAACGATGACGCTGGAAGAATGTGACGTCACTAGAAGACGGCAACGTGCCGCGCCCCGTCGTGGTCGGCGCCGCCGTCGACGCGGCCCCGCGGCAGCATCCTGTAACGTGACGTCACACAGTGTTTGCATTTTCTCTCTCTAACAAGCAATATTAAAACGATTGTAGCTTCGTAATTCTTCGAGATATTTGAATCGGAATTGTGTCACTAGGCTTATATTTTGCTTTCTTTCTTTTGGAGTTATAATAATTTTCGAGTCTACACCCGTATTGACACGTATTAAGTGTGTCTTCGCGGCAGTGAATCGGTCGCTGTCTCACCATTATGCCAAGGTGTCAGACAGACACCTACAGCGCTGATTTTCAGACAGCACCGTACGTGACCCGCGGAACGCAACACAACAGTTCGCGCGCCAGTGAGAACCTGTAATAGGCGTAATGCCTCATGTTCAAATGATGCTACATGGATAGTAAACCATCAAATTATCGTAATAAAGTATACATTATAAAATATAATTGAAATAGTAAAAAGATTCATATCTTATCACCTTCAAAGTTTAGAAAAAATATGCATTTTTATTATTGTATAGAAACAAAATTGTATGGCAACTATGTTAAACGCAGTATTTCGCGACCTAAACAACAATTTACCTGATTTACCATACAACGATACATGTACTTTGTACTAACAAATGTCGTTGTGACGTCACACCTATCTGTCAATCAGTATGAAGCGTTTCGCGCGGCAGCCAGCGAGGTCAATCTTTGTCTCAGATTTTTGGGTATTTATGTTGTCTTGGATGTTTTCTATGTATGTAAGTATTTATATCTATTAAATATATCGTCGTCTAGTACCCGTAACACAAGCCTTATTGAGCTTACTATGGGGCTAGTGCGATTTGTGTCAGATTGTCCCCTTATATTTATTTATTTATTTTATTTATTAAGAGTGATTGATGGGACGTATTTATGAGTAAGTTGGCTGGCTCTATACCCATATTTTTACACTTGATGGCACCATTGGCACCACACTTGGCGATAACGCCCTATGTGAGTAAAGTATTTCCTGAGTCCCGATCTCGATTGTGAACAGGTGGAAGCCCTGGAGGAGCGGCTGTTCGCGGCGTCCATGCAGGTGCCGGGCTGGCGGCCGGCGCGCGCCGCGCTGCCCGCGGAGGCCTCGGGCGCCGAGATCGTGGCGCGCGCGCGCCACAAGCTGGCCTCCCTGGAGGCCCACATCGAGAGGAGATATCTCAAACCGCCTTTGGTACAAAGGTACGCTAGGTAAAGTGCAATTTGGATTACTTATGTTTGTTCGGTGGGTAGTTTGAGGTAAGCTGTTTAGTTGGAGCTGAGGCTCTAAGTTTTACCGAAACAAAACGTTACGATCTCGTTTGCGTTTTACCCTCAATTTGTATGCGATTTGACAGCTAAACGCGAACGCGGTCGTAACGTTTTGTTTCGGTAAAACTTATACTAGAGTCTCTGTTGTGCATGGTGAGATTTTGCAGCGGTAAACGCGCGTTTAAGGGGGTGCATTGGAAATTATCGCTTTGAAACGCCGTTTTGACTAGAGATGATTCTTGACTATATGATTGTTTATCTCAGGGGTTTTCAAAGTGGCGCTAGGGGGGCGCGACCACATTTTAAAGGGGGCGCGGGGCCTCGGGAATATTTGAACACGCTAGGAAGATGATTTGGCTAGCTAACCCATTCACTTTCGTTTCCTTGCATCGAAGCGAAGGGGGGCGTGCGAACTTCATTTTAGGCAACAGGGGGGCGTGCCTAAAAAAAGTTTGGGAACCCCTGGTTTATCTGATTTAATTGATACATGATTTAAAATTTCCTCGATAGAAAAAATATCCAAAGTTGGGTCATTTTTCCCTTTTTTACTCAGCCTACTCAAACAATACATCGTTTTACGACACAATCAAGTTAAGAGTCCGCAGTAAGCTCGATTCTCCATACATACGTAGTTACGCTCTCATTTTAAAACTACGTATTGGATTGTAACGAAACTTTGTACATACAATGACATGAGGTATATCTTAAATAAACTTAAATGAATGTCCTCATTTGATGTAGGTTTAACATTTATTCCATTTGTGGAGAACTAAACACCACTACAAAAATGTGTTGTTTAAAGAACATGCCGATAATAGTACGTTCTTTAACGAGGGGCGTAAGTGGAATGTTGCGAACAAGTCTATCAGAAGTTTTTGATGACTCGAGTGCAATATTCTTACGCCCGTGCTATATAACACAATGTTTTTCATTACATTTGCTGGAAAATAATAACTACAAAAGATCTATGTTTAAGAGAAAAATCTATGTTTAATACAACCGCACCAATCAAAAATTGTCGAAATTAACAACTTCACTACCAGATCAGTGCGAGTGGAGCGCGCAGCTTCGATATTTCAACCAATCACAGAGCAGAATTCTAGCGGCGCGCGGCCAACTAGATTTGCTTAAACCAATCAGATCACACACAAGCTCATAACTCCCTAGAGAGTTATGAAAATCCATAACTCCCGTGGGAACAATTTAGGCCACTGTCCTTCTGTATACAGGCATGGAAAAACACCATGTACGAGCAAGTGTGATGAAAAGAAAATATGAATTGACGCGCGAAACAACACGTTTCGATTGTCATCTTAATTGGTCGGCTAGTAATTCATTTTTTTTTCATTTTACCCTCATGATGTTCGAACTAAGGTTGTTTTACTGCATGCTTTATGTATTGGTACGTTTTAATTTCAAAATTGAATGTTTTTGTTTCATTCCCAATTCAATGAAAGTTGGTTGAAAGCGGTATTGCATGTATTTGTTTTGTAAGTTTTACCAATTTTGAACACATTGCACGTAGAACCGACGGCCGTTGGGGTGGAAAGGTTCTCGAGTGACCACGTACCGGAAGGCGCGGCGTGGGTAGGCCCCCCCACAAGGTGAACTGATGACCTGGTAAATGTCGCGGGAGTTCGCTGGATGCGGGTGGCGCAAGACCGGTCATTGTGGCACTCTTTGGGGGAAGCCTATGTCCGACAAGGACGTCTTTCGGCTGATATGATGATGATGACCAATTCTTAATATGTATTGTCAAAAGACATTTATTACATATTGCCTAACTTTTCGAACGAGCATCGTCCAACTCAACTGTCATATCGTAAATTCTTACTGTCGTACAATCATCATCATATAGTTAGTAGCAGCCAAAGTAGCCAAATATTTCGGGACACGTCTTTATTACTATAGGAATAAGGGTGTTACGATATATTTTTACGGCATACTTTTTTCAGACGAGTCCCTAGTTTTTATAATAAGTATCTGATCGATATTGATCCTTTTCATCAATCATTGTTTAGTCTCAAATTGTTAGTAAAATGTAAGTTATTTTCTTAGTTCTTCCGGAAGTGTTATAATTACCTAATGTAAATGTTACTCTTTAGATCTTGTATTCTAACTGAAAAATGTCTACATTAATTTTTAGTTGCATGGTTAATATTCTTTTTTTTTTTTGTTATCATTATCATCATCATATCAGCCGAAAGACGTCCACTGCTGGACATAGGCCTCCCCCAAAAAGTGACCGGTCCCGCGCCCGCGTCCAGCGGACTCCAGCAACCTTTACCAGGTTATCAGTCCACCTTGTGGGGGGCCTACCCACGCCGCGCCTTCCGCCCACTTTTTTTTGTTAACACATTATCAAATATTAATGAACCTCCGGGTCTTTAGCATTATGTCTGTTGGTACTCTATGTGTACCCCTTACATATTTGTTTATGCGACTGTTTGTTTCTAAATAAATAAATAAAATTAAAAAAATTGGCTACACTGGCTGCTACTAACTACGCAATCGACCCGACTACATACAAGACTACGTACAGTCAGCAGCAAAAGTAGCTAAGCGGGTCGAGTGCTCAAAATGACCTACACACGACTCTGTAATAGGATAATTACAGTCTAGATCATTTTGAGCGTGTTATTTTGCGTAGTTACTTCTGCTGCTGATTGTACAACTTTTTAAACCCCAACACCTAACCTGACCTATACTTGATTCGACGTAATTCTGTGATTGGTTTTGTTAACAAACTTCCAAATAGGTGAAGAAGCGATGTCATATTTATTTTATTTATTTATTTAATCTTTATTGCACAAAAGAATATCTTAGGGTACAAAAGGCGGACTTAACGCTATAAAGCATTCTCTACCAGTCAAGCTTAAGGCAAAGCAGATAAAATGTATATTTTAGTGTTTATTGTGTGGATATCTGGCATATCTCGGTCCCAATCTTCTGTCTTCGTCTGCAAAAGCGTGCTTTCTCATACAATTGTTATTTACCAGTGCGAGTCAAATTTGGAAGAGAAGAGTATGTTGAAGAAATTTCCATTGGGTAATGACCGTAAATGGTTTGTTTTATCAATCCTTGCAAAGACTTATGCCCAATAGTGGACTCGCACTGTTATATCTATATTGATATTTATTCATCCATTGCATTATAACCAACATTAAATGTCAATCTATAAGAATTCGTCGAAGGTACACTAATTAATAATAAAATCCTTACTTATATTATAAATGCAAAAGAGTGTTTGGTTGTTGTCGCAACGGAGCGTGGTATTGACGTGATTTTTTGTATGGAGATAGTTTAGAGGCTGGAGAGTGACATAGGCTATTTTTTCCAGCGGGAAAACACCTAATTCCCACGGGAAAATTCAATATGTTACATTTCCCTATAACCACGCGGGCGAAGCCGCGGCCATCAGCTAGTAAATTATAATACAAAATACATAGCATGCTCAGCCTTAGGTTAGGGCTCCATGAATTCTTTATGCAATATATTGTAACTTCTAATAGTACATTACTGCAGAGGCCGTGAAATAAGGGATTGCCGGACGAGTTTGGAGTAGACGGCCGAGTCCAGCAATCCCTGTTCCGGCCGAGGATTGTATAGTGCTTTTTTCAAAAGATGTGAGGAAATATTTAAATTAAAATAAATACAAGGTAATCATAGGTAATTTGCCGCCTTTTTATTTTTTAAACATGCCATTTGAACAAGCCGTTCGAGCACCATGTTTAACCGCACATAAGTGTAGTACCATAGATTATGTTTTTTTTTTATGTCGCAAGTATGCTTACAGAGTCTAGTGGTTCCTTTCCTTTGTCAGTTTAATATTAGTAAGCAAATTTAAAAGGTAGAGTAGCGGACAATAATGGTTTCACTTAGGGTTTTCATACATAACTTCTTGGCGTAAGGCCAAGAAGTAATGTAGGGAGCCTTAAACAAGAAACTTCATGTCTTCATTTCGTCATATTAACGCATACATTTCCGAGTATGTTTGAGAAAAATACTATTACTGCATTGCATGTTGTACAAAGGGTCTTAAAAATAGGTTCCATTAAAACATGAGCTCTGCTCATAGCTATTTGTTAAAACTAAGATCAAAGCATCTAGAAAATTTACTATTAACTGGAGGCCAAGGTTCGCCGTAGCACATGCTCGATGTTTGAGAAAAAGTAATTTCTTTAATTGGGACAGGAATTTCGATACACTGACCACATCTTTCATTCCCTTCGATTTTTTTTTATACAGGGTGGGCCCCATTACTTCGGGGCTTTTGGCACACAATAGGGAAGATGCAGCTATAATATTTACCATTATTTTGTGACCAAAATGTTGAAAAAAACATTAAATAAAAGCAACTGAAACGTCTTTACTTTAGTCTATACTAATTTCAAACAATAATTACGATTTGAAGTAATGTGAAACGGAACGTGTTTCAATCCAACAGTCAGCGTCTGGTGACGTCACTCCTGTCAAAAGTCAAAGCTTAGGCAACTCTATGACATCTAGGGACGAACCACGGACAGACAAATATGGCGAGTGACAAACATGAGTGACGTCACATGAACTGTAGATCCGTTTAGGCGCGAAAGTTTAAATTGTCAGTTTGTAACAGGAATTTCTGACTATAAATTATGGTATTTTATTTTTTTAATACTTTCAGGGTCTATTCTACATGCGATTATTTCAAATGTAAATATTGCATCTTCTCTATTGCTAGTATACTGAAGACGATAGTTTGCTATAGTAGATATATTGTCCGCAGTAACTCGGAGGCGAGTCTGGGCGCGGCGCGACAGGCCGAGCATGGAAACGCTTCAGCGCCGTCGCCTCATGATTCTGACGCTGATTCTAAACGTGAGTATACAAAACGTGCTAGGCGAAATTGAACCTTATCTATACGTATAAACGTATAAAGTAACCTGCAGTCATCCGTAGTAGGCTTAACTTTTATATGCTAAATTTCGTCACAGTTGCTTCAGTTTTTAAGCGTGAAAAGGTAGGTATAATATGGATTCACCATTGTTATATTTAAGTACTTCTTTGAGTATTAGACACATCCAAATTTGTTCTTCATGTAGCCGAGTTGCTGCGAGTTGAAAATAATTAAATAAATATGTAGTCGGAGTAAGCTCAACACGAGTAAGGCGTGTGTTATGGGTACTAACAATGGGTAAATGCACAGAAAATGTCCAAAGACTTAAAAACAAATACTCATGCAGATGGTTGCAATTTTATCACTTATCGCTGTGGATAAGACCGTCTCTCGCACTCGCATGCTTGTCAGAACGTGACGGATGTTTAATTAACCGCGATAAGTGGTAAAATGTCAACAATGCTACGCCCGCAGGGTCACTCGTTGACTATCCAATAAGTTTGTCAAGACGACAATTCAGATACTTTAAAAACTGTCTAAGCTAGAAATTCAAAATTACCAATAGTTTTTGCAGATGGTTGCAATTTTATCACTTATCGCTGTGGATAAGACCGTCACTCTCGCACTCGCATGCTTGTCAGAACGTGACGGATGTTTTATTAACCGCGATAAGTGATTGTGACGACTGACTTATAATCAACGCCCAGCCCAAACCGTTGAACCTAGAAAGCTGATTTTTTTACGATAGGTAGTTTATATGACTAGTACCCACTAAGAAGGGATTTTTGAAAATTCCCCCCTTAAAAGGGGGGTTGAAAGTTTGTATGGGTAGGGAGTAAAATTTTAAGTGAGAGACTTGAAACTTTGTGTATGGACTCCTTATTACAAATTAAGAAAAATAATTTTAGGGTTTTGGAAAAACCCATCCCTAAGCGGTTTAAATAGAGGTGCAAAATGTGTATGAACCGATTTAGATGAAATTTGGTGTAGAGATAGTTGGAGTCCTCGGGAAGGACATAGGATAATGTTTATCCCGGAAATCATCCCCAAACAGGTTGAAATGGGGGGTGAAAATTTGTATGGAGCTGCGATAAAAACGAGTACCACGCGGACGGAGTCGCGGGCAGAAGCTAGTATTTTATAAATATAATACACGCGTGACATTCTTATGTCTTTGAGTTTAATAGCAAGCTCCCGTGAGATTCAGACATTAACCCCCTTATTTATAAAACTTAAAATGCCTCTGTTAAATAAAATGTGCTTTGTCCCTTTCTAACGAACACAAACGTCAATGTGACAGATAAGGACAAACGAATTTTAACGCCATTTTAGTTAAAACAGGCTTATAGGACGTTTATGAATACGGCCCTAGGTTAGCACATATACGGCAACTTATGGTCGCCACACATTGTCTTTGTTTGAGGTTATTTGACTTGGCCGGAATGCTTTATAGCAGTCCATTCAAAAAGCAACTCTAAAGTTCACGGTAGAAGATCCGAATTCCAATGATAGTTTTATAAAAGTAGGCCACATTAAATTAACTCAACCATATATAATTTCGCAAGGATAAATTGCGCGATACAGACAGTCTCGCCCAGGTTATGCTGTCAAAAAAAAACCTTGAAGAAGTGAGGAATCCTCTTAATTATAATTCTAATATCTGTGTTGTAAAGCTTTTTTGTACAATTTAGTGGAAAAAATCATTATTTCAATGGCATTTAAACAATTTCCAATTTGTCCACAGCTGAAACGAAATCTCTAGCGCGCGGGCTAGCAACCTGGAGAGAGGCGGTGGCTCGCTGCAACACATCAGCACAACTAGCCATGTTGGCGACGGCGTTGGAGGCCGCCACCGCGTGGGACAAGAGCGTCATGAAAGCGGTAAGCATCTTTAATATCTGCAGTATTCCAGTACTTTGGACGCGTCTTTAGGCGGAATGACTCCATCGAGTCGTTCATCGATTGTGGTGAGGTAGGGCACAGCGAAATGTCATCCCGCTCGGATGTGGAGCAGCCCAACTGGGGAAGTACCTCCGCCTTGCAGAAGAGCACAGCCATAATAACACTACTACTTGCTCTGTAGTAGTGTTGTGGTCCTGGAGGTGAGCAAGGTGGATGCCTTGTATTGAGAGCGAGAGAATTTGTTCCTTCAGCTGTCGACACGGCGAATCCAAAAACATATCAAGGGTCGGAAACGCCCATGTTACTCCTTTGGAGTTGCATGCGTCTATAGGCTGCGGTGCCCGCTTACCATCAGGCGGGCCGTGCGCTTGTTTGCCACCGTCGTTGTATAAAAAAAATCGAGTGGCTGGCTGTACAGGGAAAGGTGGAGAGAACCAGATCGCGTGGCAGGTCACCAATGCGGTGGACCGACCTAGTGAAATCCACACTGGGTAACCTATCTGACTGCGCCAGAAAGTCCGCCAACGGGGAAAGATGGCGGATCACGACCGCTGTAAAGTTAAAATTTTCTTAACTAAGCTCATGAATGGCCATTGTACTGAGCTCATGAATGTCTTTGTTTGCGGTCCGAACGAAAGCTATTCATGACGCGCGCGTACCAAATTTGCAAAGAAAAATTAGCGCCACATAAAATGTTCATTTTATAATGAACTCTATCGTCTTATTTAATAGATTCAAAATGGACTAAAATATAACATAAACCCGCTCCCAGCGAGCCAGGTACAAGGCGCTATGGTAATTTGGAATCGATTGTAAAAGAAGATAGAATTCATTATTCAGAGAACATTTTATGTGGCGCTCATTTTTTTAGCAAATTTGGTACGCGCGCGTCTTGAATAGCCTTTGTTCGGACCACGAACAAAGGCTATTCATGGGCTCAGTAAAATGGCCATTCATGAGCTTAGTTTAGAACATTTTAACTATACCAAGGGCGAAACGGCAGCTCTACAAGGTGGTATAGGATCGCGGTGAGCTGAGTGTTGGCTACAATTTACAGTTGCAAGAGAGCTCAGGTTAGCGGCACTAGAACAAGTACTGTTAAGACGGCTTGTGGAGCTAGGGTTTCTAGGCCAAGCGCAAGTTAGCTGTTGGCTAACACTTAGCCAGCACGTTACATTCTGGGACGATTCGAAACATTCATCATCATCATCATCATCATCATCAGCATATCAGCCGAAAGACGTCCACTGCTGGACATGGGCCTCCCCCAAAGAGTGCCAAAGTGACCGGTCCCGCGCCACCCGCATCCAGCGGACTCCAGCAACCTTTACCTGGTCATCAGTCCACCTTGTGGGGGGCCTACCCACGCCGCGCCTTCCGGTACGTGGTCGCCACTCGAGAACCTTTCCGCCCCAACGGCCATCGGTTCTACGTGCTATGTGCCCCGCCCACTGCCACTTAAGTTTAGCGATTCGGAAGGCTATATCGGTTACCTCGGTTCTGCTGCGGATAGCCTCATTTCTGATGCGATCGCGCAGAGAAACTCCCAACATAGCCCTCTCCATAGCCCTTTGGGTGACTTTGAGCCTTCTTATGAGGCCCATAGTAAGCGACCACGTTTCAGTGCCGCATGACACTGGCACTGGCAACACACACTGGTCGAAGACTCTCGTCTTGAATCGAAACTCAAGACGATTCGAAAAATTGCATGCAATATATCTGATAAGCTCGCATCATGAAGGTAGTAAGTTATCCCCCTAGCGTTTTCCCGATTGTAGCCTATCATCGTCGTCATATCAGCCGGTGGATATTCACTGCTGGACACAGAGCCCACACTGAAGAGTGCCAAAGTGACCGGCCCTGCACCAACCGCAACCAGCAGTTTTGTTACTTAAATAAATAAAATGTTTTTTGCCCGCAGAATTGCCAATTCTGCCTGTTGGATGACAACGATGAACAGCTGTTGCTGTGCGACGGCTGCGACAAGGGCTACCACACATACTGCTTCAAACCCAGCATGGAAAATATACCTGAAGGCGATTGGTGAGTCTAGCATAATCACCATTTCCTATTAGTGCACCTGCATTCAGTAAAGAAACATTGCTGCCATCAAATGAGCGGCCAAAGTTGTATTTTTCTTCCCCGCTATACAGAAAAGAAGTCAGTGTAGCCCCGAAATTTAGAATTTTCATCATAGGTGTGGAAAGCAGTATGTGTAAATCGGTAATAATAGTTATTTATGCTACAAGTGTGGAAAGTAGGTGATTTCCGACGAGTGTCATTTTTATACATGAGTGAGTGAAGCGAGCGAATGTATAATTCGACACGAGTTGCGAATCATCTTTACGCGCGTATATCACGGGCGGTAATTCGTAAAGCCCCAGATCGCTCGAGGTACGTAATGTACTATAAAGATTAATTTTAATAAATTACGCAAAGCATAACGCGCAGCCGAATTTACGCATACCCTATAACGTTCGTGCAGCCACGGTATTTGTAACTAAGATAGCGATTGTTGTCGATTATGTACAAGGTGCTCTGAATACTACGTATACGCTATAACTTAGTCTGTACTGTTGACCACTTACATTGAACGGAGAGCTGCTTTCACACACGACATCGGACGTCAGGGGTCAGCTTTATCGAAAGTTTGGCTCCGAGGGAAATTAGAGAATTCGTTACAGACATATAAATAAGGCCTTGGTTGAATTCAGTGTGGTGCAAAGTTCCCAACATCTAAAGAATTGACTCGTCAGATTCCTTAGGTGGAAACTAGAGTCGACTCCAGCAATCCAGGATCTAGTATCAGCCAAACTGCTGCCTTACGTCGAATGTACCTAAGTGCGCGTGTATCAAATGAAATCTAAGCTCGTGGTGTTTCAGCTAATGTTTGAGTGTAGCTTTTTATTGTAAATTCACTATCTTGTCACAAATAATAGAATCAAAAAGCCGCCACTACAATGCCTTAGAAATGTTGGATAGAACCAGTTATAAAATTGAGGTGTGTGCTCTCCCAAGGACAATCACATTGCATTGTCATCATTTATTCAATTCATGCATTCTTCATTTAGAGTTGTATTCCAAGCAATCCATACTAATATTATAAATGCGAAAGTGTGTCTGTCTGTCGGTCTGTCTGTTACCTCTTCACGCTTAAACCGCTGAACCGACAGAGATGAAATTTGGTATGGAGATAGTTTGAATCCCGGGGAACGACATAGGATAGTTTTTATCCCGGAAATCATCCCCTGAGGGGGTGAAATGGAGGATGAAAGTTTGTATCGAGCTACGATATAAACGAGTTCCACGCGGACGGAGTCGCGGGCAGAAGCTAGTAGTAGTATATCTTTAAATCCACTCTCATACCAGAAATGAGTAATGCACCCTTGCAGTTACACTCGGTAGGCTCTCTTCACCGCCCTGTCTACTGGCATTCTCTCTCATAGCTAACAGATGATAATGTAATTTTTATTTGTGATACTTACCTATGTAATTTTTAGACACACAGTGCCTAAAAATTATAAAATTGATTGTGTAGTCCAGTTTTAATTTTATTTATTTTGGGGCTAACCACCGTCATGGCCCCGTGACATGCTGTGTGAGGCTCCCATTTAGCACAAATATGCGTGAACTTTTTTTTTCGTGTTTTGTTTGCTAAATTAATAAATCCTTATAAGAATAATAATTTATTCTTCTCTTTATTTATGTTTTGTCTTAGGCTAGGTTTTTACAATAATTATATAAAAAGTAAAGTATAAAACTATACATAAAAAACATAAAATCATTATTAAAACCTAACCTAGGGTGTCGCCGGCAGCGAGGCGAGGCCTAAGCTGCCGGCGGTCAGGGCGACAGAGACAGGAACCTCCTAACTATCCGCGCAGTGTCCAGGAGGTATAGTCGTTCGGTTTGAGTTGTGTCCAATCTACTTAAAGGAACAATGCCTTTGTTGACTGAAATCGCAAAACACCAAAATTACCATATTGTAAAAAGTCGTTACAGCCACCTAGAAAGTTCAATTGAATATCGACTCTATGTCCCTAAGTAATAGGTTACGAGTGCACTAATAGGAAAATGGCGGTCCAGGTGCCTTGTACTTGTTCGATTCTCAGTACTCAGGTAAACGCCAGGGATGCATTGAAATATTATAATTCTACTAAAGCAAATTAAACTTTTGGCAAAGGCCCTAGAGTTGAAAATCCAGTAAAATATTAATGCATGCAGTTTTTGTCTACGAAGTGTGCTTATCTTTTATGACGGACCATAATGAGGTAGCAAACCCGCACAATGAGACAATGGTTCGGACACAACTCAAACCGAACGACTATACCGCCTTCTGTATCTGACCCTTGATCCAGCCATCTAGCGAGTCTCTTGAGGTGTTGGTCGAGAGACTCTTCGCTATTGGACCGTTCGCAGAAACGACTATCGGGACAATGGTCGTCAAATCAACATCCCACACGGCGGTTACCTTATTATTAACCCCCGACGCAAAGAGAGGGTATCTGTATCGGTATCTGTGGTATCGTAGCTCCCAAACGGATGAACCGATTTTCGTTTAGTTTTTTTGGTGTCATAGATAATTTTATCCTGAGTGTTCTTAGCCATGTTTCATGAAAATCTGTTCAGCCGTTTTTGAGATATTGGACTTTGAAATGAAATTTGAAATTTTCAACTTTTCCAAGTTGTAGTTATTGTTAATGTATTTCCCCGCAGGTACTGTTGGGTGTGTGTGAACAAGGCGCGCGGCGAGCGCGTGTGCATCGTGTGCGGCGGCGCGTGCGCCGGCCGCGTCATCCCGTGCGCGCTGTGCGTGCGCGCCTACCACCACGACTGCCACCACCCGCCGCTGCCCAAGGTACTTACAGACCATCATCATCATATCGACCGAAAGGCGTCCACTGCTGAATAGGCCTCCCAAAAGAGTGCCACAATGACCGGTCAGGACCGGCAGCCGCGCATGCGCCACCCGCAGCCAGCGGACTCCCGCGACCTTTACCAGGTCACCAGTCCACCTTGTCCCACGTACGCTGTGCTTGCACGCCTGCTGCTGCCCAAGGTACTTACAGGAGATTCGTTTGAACACCAGAGCTCCCGAGGATGGAGGAGGAATCATTTCGAAATAACGAGCCTGACGTAACAACCTCGACGAGCCCTCTCCAACCCAACCCAACCTCTCCTTAAGAAGAGCTACCTCCAACACAAGAAGAAGGTGCTTACAGGAACGTACACCAACGCTCATCCTATAACAATACCTCCAGCCTCTCCTCATTTCCAATATTGGCTTTAGGCTGCATAGCCGGTCGATCGCGGCCGACTGGTTGCAGCTGGACGGTCTTTTCTTCCGTGCGTAGCGTGTCATTCCCACAAAGTGCCCCCCGGTATATCCGGCTTGTCCGAGTCAGGCTTGCTTCTTGGCTGGGTGGTATGTTCACGTCCCAGAGCTCCCGGGGACGCGCCGTGTTGAGAGTGAAGGACCTTCATGCTTGTGGTTCTGCTTGTCGCAAAGGCAACCATAAGAGACATTGCCTGCTTACCATCACGACTTACCCGCCGCTGGCCAAGGTACTGCATCGTCATATCAGTCGATAGACCTCCACTGCTGGACACAGGCCTCCCTCAGAGTGCCACAATGACCGGTCCTGGGTCACCCGCACCCAGCGAAAGCGGGCATACAGGATATAATTTTATCTTAGTCTATGGGAGATGCGAAATAAGTTGCCCGAGGTAAACTAGGTTGGTAGGCCCGCACATTACAGCCACTAGCCGCGTTGAGTAGTTCTACCATCGCACCGTCGACCTTTGAACCTCCATGATCGCAGTTCCCAGGTTCCAGAATGTTCAAATCCCGACCCGTTCAAATACTCGGTCTTCGAATGGGTACAGCGGTTGCGCGGGCGCTATTATTATTCTAATAAATTATTAATTAAAAAGTAAAACTACAACTCACTGGACTCGCTGTTATTTGTCTTCTTTTCTGTTCGGCGCAAAATCCCGTACGGTACCGTGACGGGACTCTGAGAACAAATGGATTAGTCCTCCCTGGAGGGAGGCCTAACTCGGCCTTGCCAAACCACGATGAACGATGTCACAATAGCGTGCGCTTGCACAATAGCACTATCGGTAATATCAAACAAAAAGGATTACTTAAGTATTTCTATTCAATATTCAACCAAACTAATCAACCATGCGCAGTTCAACCAAATTCTCCAAAATTATAATGTCAAGTCAAAAGGACGTCAAACTGGCAGCTGAGGGCTGTCCACACGGTGCGACTATGCACTTACACACCGTCTGACAAATCGCGAACTAATTATCACGATACCGTGCGGCTGGGTCGGAACACAGAAGAATTTCCTCTCACGAACGCTCCAATAAGTGAGCATTAACCTTAACCTGTCAGCCTAGACATGTTGACTGTATTATCGGCTGCGTGTTGACTTTGTTTTAGCACATATCAAAGAATATCCAATCTCCTAGAGCAAAAGCGTACCATCCTAATGTAGGCAATTCTGTATACTTTAGTCCCGTAGCTACACCAGCAGATGCAGTATCCGAGCCACCTCGGCTATGACGCTGTCAGCCTGCCTAATTGTTTTAGTAATACATCGAGATATCACCAGATGGCATTGACTTCCCGTGCAACAAATAGACGCGAGATTAAGGATTTTTTTTAAATGTAATAGTAGTATTTTTGAGACAATATTACACATCACACGAAAATATACATAACCAAACGCGTGGAGCACGTGGTTCCATAGAACTTTCGCGACCCGTGATGGCGCCATCTAGTGACAGTACCCAATAATACGTAGCAAGCTTGAAAACTCACACGCATAGTACGAGTTATATGGATTTAGTATACATTTTGTTGCATTTACTAAACTTACAAAATATACCGTTATTTTATGTAGGGAAGGATGTTTGTGATATAATAAAGGTACATTGTATTTATTAAGGTGTAAAAAACATTCTATCTTCACGATTACTGGTTCAAATGTTTCGCTTGGTACCTGTGTCGCCATCTATGAGTTATTTTTAGTAATAATTATACGTTGTTCGAGTTGGGAGGCCATGGTTTTAGTTTTCACGAGTAATTGGGTATTAAAACTAACTAAGTGTCTTCTATTTCAGAATCCCCGCGGCAAATGGTACTGCTCGCAGTGCATCTCTCGCGCTCCACCCAAGAAGCCCCGCAATACGAAGAAGCGAGACAGCAAACATAAAGACGTGAATACTAGTGTTGATGCCGATCAGAATATGGTGCCTAGGTGAGTCTCGTACAGCGCGTGTCTTTCATATAAATAAAATAAACACACAATCTTACACAAGTCGACCTAGTCCCAAACTAAGCAAAGCTTGTACTATGGGTACTGGACGACGGTAAACATACTTATGTAGATAAATAAATACTTAAATACATAGAAAACTTCCATGACTCAGGAACAAATATTCGTGCTCATCGCACAAATAAATGCTCTTCCCGTGATTCGAACCCAGGACCTTTTGCTTCGTAGGCAGGGTCACTACTAACTAGGCTAAAGCGGTCGTCAACATAAGCAACGATAGTTTTATGTGTCGTGTACTTTGTAGCAGTTTTATGAAATAAATATAACCCTCGATTGCGTGGTTAAATATATCGAGTAGCGATGTAGTGAACATCGCAGGATACACGCGCCTGAAATGTGTGTAACTTGAGGATTGATACTTTGCTTTTTTCCTTGTTCGCGTACGTGCCTTCAAGAAAAAAAACCTAAAGCATAAACTCCACCAAACGGTAAGCGACGCATCGGACGGGGACGGATTTTACAATCTTGGAACGCTTTTTTTTTGGAACCTGACTGTTGCTATAATAGGACGGACCCGATACAGCGGTCGAATTGCGTGGTTGGAGGGTAGCCTGGGGAAAATCCAGGGGGAGCCTCCGGCGCGACCCCGCGGGGGCGGTTTAAACACTGGCATACTCTACGAGTTTGCGCTCCAGTGAGGTTGGTTGAACGGTATCAACCGAATCTGGGGTGTGAGTGGTGTCGAGCTACTGGGAGTTTTATCGCTGGTTCGCTAAAACCTAGCCTAGCTGAGAAGAGTCCAGCAAGAAACTCAGCTAGGCCCGACTTGGGTCGGACTGACTCTACCCGGTATGCGGCGGTACCGGGACGAATAGGGACGGTATGTGTCTGTGTTGTCGCGACCTCGCGGTGGACGTCCCCGCCGGCGGGAACGCCGAAGTGTACGCGATGTGTTGGACGCCGAAAGCGCAGCGTTCCATCTTTCGATGGATGCTGTGATTTCGTCGTCCGGGTCCGTGAGTGTGTGCCTAGGACCGTGCGGCCCCTAATCAGTCTCGGAACGATGTTAAATCATGTACACAGTATTTAAGTCTATATTTAAGTACGCGGCATACTTTCGGCTACGTTCGTGTGTCGCGTAAGACTAACCCTAACTGAAAAATGGCCAGTGACATCAAAAAGCAGTTACAGATAGCTCTGTTATTGCTTTTTTTTTATTGTCCGTGTAACTTATATTTGTGGTACTACTATATATGTGTATGTCTGTGTGTGCAGCCCGGCGCCTTCACACGCATCTAGTTCTACACTAGCGGAGGAGGCGGGCGACGCGCCGCCCGCGCCCTCGCCCGCTCCCGCGCCGCCCACGCCACCGCCGCCGCCCGGTAAGACCTGCCCTTATCAATCTTATAGGCAGAGATTCGGAGGACTATACGTAGTCATAACAATTTCATTCTCGCACTAATATTATAGTAAACTAGCTTCTGCCAGCGACTCCGTCCGCGTGGAACTCGTTTATATCGTAGCTCCATACAAACTTTCATCCCCCTTTTTATCCCCCTGAGGGTGGAATTTTCAAAAATCCTTTCTTAGTGGGTACTTACGTTGTATAAACTACCTATTGTGAACAAGCTTTCTAGGTTCAACGGTTTGGGCAGGGCGTTGATTTAAGTGAGTGAGTCAGTCAGTCAGTCAGTCAGGACTTTTACGTTTATATATACAATAGATTATCAATTTCTAGCCATAGCCCAATAATGGCATTTCATACAAAATTGGAGGCCTAGCCTGCAAGTTGGTTTTTTTTAATTTCCATTCCACAATTTCTGGCACAGAATCACTGCATTCAGCCATGAATATTAAATTTTGATTTCTTGGAGTTTTGTTTTTTAATTTATTTCATTGCAAGTTTGAGAAAAGCACTATACATACCTCGGCGTGAAAAGGGATTGCCAGCCTCATAACTATCCGACCTCGCTACGCCGTACATATGTACTCGGCCGACAACCCCTTACTTCCCGGCGTCTGTAGTAATGTACTATTGTATGACAGTCCCGCCAGACTTAACCGAAGATGGCGCACCGCCGGAGAAACGCCGCGCGCTACAATATGTCGGCGGCAACGGCGCGCTGCAACACGACCCGGAGAGTATGGACGGTAAGTAATACATCACCCATATAGAGCGGTAAAATAAAGAATGTCTCATATAATATCGCACAGATTTGACGTCAAGTAATGTGAACAAAAACGCAAACTTTAATGTGAACAAAAAGACAGACTTAATGTGTACAAATACGAAAACTTTAATGAGAACAAAAACACAAACTTTAATGTTAAAATAAACACAAAATTGAATGTGACCAAAAAGACAAACATTGTGAACAAAAACACAAACTTTAATGTTAAAATAAACACAAAATTGAATGTGACCAAAAAGACAAACATTGGGAACAAAAACACAAACTTTAATGTTAAAATAAACACAAAATTTAATGTGAACAACAATACAAACTTGAATGTGAACAAATAGAACTTGAATGTGAACATATACACAATCTTGTGAACAAAAAGACAGTTTTTAATGTGACAAAAAAAACAATCTTTAATGTACACAAAAACACAAACATTACCAAAAACATACTTTAATGTACCTAAATATAAAACACAAACTTGAATGTGATCAAAAACAAATCAATAATTGTAATTAAAATGCATTTTTGTAATCGCATTACTGTAACGCCGAATATGGCCTTGATCGGTTCACAGCCCATTTTTGTTACTTTATTTATTTATTTTATTTATAGTAACATTTATACCTTAACAGCAGGGCTAAAGCGGTACAAACTTATAAATATGTAAAATTAAGAAAAAGAAAAACAAACAACAACGACTCTTAAGTATGTTAAACTATACTACTCTAAAATGTAATTTACACCCTGTTTGCACATATCATACTCATACATTTTTCAAAATAAGTATATATATATAAAGCTGTGTAGCCGTCATCGTCATTCAGTACCATTAATTTGGCAAAAAATGGCGATAATTCATTGCTAACGGTAACGCTGAACACTCCAAACTATCCTAATCAGAAAAAAAAACAATCGACGTGTTCGTCCGTTTGTCCAGCCGGCTGGACACTGCCGCATTGAGGATGGAACCTGTAAGGCAAAATAATGACACACAACACTCGGTTACAATGGACATTTGTTTTTTTGCAGGCATCGAACCGGACACGGAAAACGTCCCGCTGCTGTCACGCGCGAAGAAAGAGAAGAATAACGCGAAGAAACTGCAGAAGGACTTGCAGAACTGCAGGTGAGTGCACATTACTACTGTAAATGTATAAATAAAATGAAAAAATAAAAAAGCCTTTTATTTCTTGCAGAATACAAAACAAGTTACATAGACTGCTCAAAACAAAATAAAGGCCACTGGAATTTTTAATTTTATTGTTAATTATATTGGACATAAACTAATTGATAAGTAGCTAATTCCCGCATCCTTAAGAATCCAGCCTCTTTCGTTCTGCTGTTTAAGTCTAATAGCTAGAAAATGTATATATTGCTGTTTAATATAATTTATAATATACTAATACTAATGGCCCCTATTTTCTTTTGAGTAGTATATATATATATATATATATCGTTGGTTAATAAAAACAAACGTTAGGTATTAGTAATAAGCTGGTCTGCAAGAACCCCTGGGCGGGTAAAGGCCTCCTCCAAGGGTGACCACGTGTCTCTGTCCTGCGCCACTTCGTACCAGCACGGCTAGCATGCGACGGCGCGCGAGCTCTCTCGATTTTTCTCGCACTATCCGTCTTTTTCCTATTAGAACACTTAGAATAAGAGATATAGTGCGATAAAAATCGAGAGTATGTCGCGGCCATCGCATGCTAGCCGTGCAGAGCGAGCCGGCTATCCTCATATGTCGGCTTCCCAACGAGCGAGAGGTCTTCCTCTGTAATATATAGCTTAACATAATCAGCCCCCGTGTGGTGTCGGGATAGAGTTGCACCTCCCACATTCTTCCTGTGGGTGTTGTAAGAGTTGACTAAGGGAACAGGGTTGAAGTGTGTCGTGGGCGATGGGCTAGCAACCTGTCGCTGCGTTATCACATTTTGTCGATCTTTTGCCTGCGAAACAGGCATAGCCTAGTGCAGGTGACACGGGCCATCTTATTAATCTTAAGCTAAATGACAGTGTTCCGTAACCATTATGTCACATAAACCATGTTTTGTTTAAATCTATGTCACTGTTTAAATAAACAATTTTGTTTTTTTGGTTTTTTTTATACCCACATTTATACTAGTCACTGGAACACAAGTTTCATGTGCTCTGATTACCCCTTTTAGGGATAAAGGCGTGAATGTACATATTCAGTGGCAACAATTTCGTAGCGCTACGGCGGTTTTCTCGCTAACTAGTGGATAGCGCCTGCGAATAGAGCGCCCGCTAGGCAGTGAAAGTGTTAAAGCAAAACAAACCCGTACAAACGTCCGAAGCGACGCACTCGCACAGTTACGCGTCGCTACAATAATCTTAAGCGTAGTTCAGTCAGTTCAGGCGGTACATCAGTCCGTACATATGTATCAAAAATGGGATGTGAACCTAGCTAGGGCGTATTCGGTAGCGTATTGCCCGCAATCGGTTCACACCCCATTTTTGCTACACCGTGTAGTAACGGTTTATTTGAGATCAACGCGTTTCGCAGGGCCCTGATCGAGGAGATGGAGTGCCAAGGGAACGCGCTGCCGTTCCTCACGCCGGTGAACACCAAGCAGTATCCGCAGTACAGGAAGGTGATCAAGAACCCGATGGACCTGTCCACGGTGAAGCGGAGGCTGCAAGACAACACGTCAGTATATGCACTTATACGAGCCTGTCAAGGTGACGCGATTAAGAGTCCGCAGTAAGCTCGATTCTCCATACAAACGTAGTTACGCTCTCATTTTAAAACTGCGCGTTGGATTGTGACGAAACTTTGCATATACAATGACATGTGGTATATCTATGTCTGTAATTAGTTTATATGGTTCCAGTTTA
Source organism: Epinotia bilunana (assembly GCA_947049275.1). Taxonomy (NCBI): domain Eukaryota; kingdom Metazoa; phylum Arthropoda; class Insecta; order Lepidoptera; family Tortricidae; genus Epinotia; species Epinotia bilunana. Next base: position 8,877,313 of record OX346278.1, on the reverse strand, counting down.
TAAAACAAACGAAGTACAGCAAAAACAAGTTTTGTATGAAAAACTTAAATTCGCTGTATTAGTTTTAAAATGAGAGCGTAACTACGTTTGTATGGGAAGGTGAAATTCGGCCGAGCTTACTGCGGACGGCTGCCGCGTTTTAAAGAAAGAAAGAAAGAAAGAAAACATTCGTTCGTGACAAATAAACTGTAGACACATACGCACATACACATTTGCCACGAAATGGTCACAACTCAGCGTAAAGGGCCATTTAAATGGTGCAACAACTCGTATGCGATTATTACATTGCAGGACTGCGGGCTAGCGAAATACGATGAGTTCAATCAAGCCCTGCAATGGAATAAAACTCGCATGCGATTTGTTGCACCATCTAAAAGGCCCTTTATGCTGGCAGGGCCAGCGCTGGTCTTCCGTTGTGGCCATTTGGTGCGGCACGGAACAATGACGCCACGATCACACACAAGGACAAGTAACAAAAACATAATAAAAATAGGGTAGAACACAAAACTAATTAAAGAGTCCGCAGTAAGCTCGGCCGAATTTCACCTTCCCATACAAACGTAGTTACGCTCTCATTTTAAAACTACGTGTTGGATTGTGGCGAAACTTTGCATATACAATGACATGTGGTATGTCTATGTCTGTAATTAGTTTATATGGTTCCAGTGTTAAAACAAACGAAATACAGCAAAAACAAGTTTTGTATGAAAAACTTAAATTCGCTGTACTTTTTTTACTATGGTATCTGAAGCTACATAAACTAATTACAGACATAGATATACCTCATGTCATTGTACATGCAAAGTTTCGTTACAATCCCACACGTAGTTTTAAAATGAGATCGTAACTACGTTTGTATGGAGAATCGAGCTTACTGCGGACTCTTAAAAGCGAAAAGATTACAAGAACAAATAAATAAATATTAGGGGACAATCTTACACAAATCGACCTAGTCCCATAGTAAGCTCAGTAAGGCTTGTGTTAAAAATAAATACATAAAAGGGTGAGGATCTAATTCTTGGCCAGTATTTAGCTTGGTTAGTCGTTAGATAGCCATACAAACTGAAGAAGTGAAAAAAAATTGGTTAATTTTCGTGTCACAACGGAAAACTTTCATAGAAAATTTAATTGATCGAGTTAAGCTTTTGCCACACTGGACGCGTTCTGCGGTCTGCGGTCAGGTCTCCCATACTAAATTGTAGTTAAGACGCCGCAGACCGCAGAACGCGTCCAGTGCGGCAAATCCCTCAAGCTGGTCAAGAATTTGGTCCTTACCCAAAAGAGACACTTAATAGCTTACATTGACTAATTTTGAAGCTGATATCTTCAACTGATTGAGTTGAAATTTTGTGTATAGGTATAGTTTGGATGACAATTCAATATTGTCCTACCATCGAGCTGATCTGATGATGGAGACAGAAGGTGGCCATGGGAATTCAGAACTTAACCGACGTAACCCCGTTGAGTTTGGGCTCGTTAGAGTCGTCTCAATGAGTAGTTAATGACGGTATACCAAAATGTAGAGTCGGCAATAAAAGCTTGTATCAAAAATGAAATTTTTGACAGAAACTTATTAAGAGTTAGGCTGCGGCTCCACTGAGGCGGAGCGGAGCGGATATGTGCGGAATTGACCAATAGAATCACACACTGATAGGAGCGGAGCGTAGCTTAAATTCTATTGGTCAATTCCGTACATCTCCGCTCCGCTCCGCCTCATATTACAGTCATTTTAGATTTTACCCTGTGAATAATTAGTTCTTAGATTATTTTTTCGTAGGTCCCTCGGGGGGTCATTGGGAGTGTAAATTAAAAAAGTAGACTGAATCAGGCTCCTGCGTATATTCGAAAAACGGTTTTTCTTGAATAACTCGGCCATTTTTGATTTTACAGTAAAACCGTGAGAACAAAAATCGTAGGCAATTTGATTCTCTACAAGTTTGGTCCTCACAGTTTTTCTTCTAGGATCGATATTTTGGAAATTAAACCTAAGAAAAAGGTGGGAACCAAAATTGTTCAGAATTTGATTCTCTACAACTTTGTTTCTCTTCATTCATGCCGTTAAACGTGGAACATAGGAGATAATGATAATGTTTGAAATTGTCGCATTTTTCAGTCTGATTCAGTTTAATTTTTTAATTTACACTCCCAATGACACCCCCGAGGGACCCACGAAAAAAAAATCAAAGAACTAATTATTCACGGGTGGGGTCGGTTTTTTGGATTTAATGACTGGGCTATCAGCGGAGCCGCAGCCTTAGACTGGTCGGTGTAGCTCCCTCCAACTGAGCCAGTCTAGGGCCGCCTCCTTGACCTATTTGTACGACGAAACAGAAAATTCAATGCTAATCCTAGTAAGTAAGTAAGTAAGTAATTTTTTATTCAAAATAAATTCATGGCGAACACTTTTTGAATGTCATATTTTTACATATATACTTTAATACAAGCGGTAACTTAAGTAATGGCATTAACATTTGTCCACATATCCTTATCTGCTAAATATTCGTCCAATCTATAATAAGCTCTATTTTGCAAAGATTGCCTGACAAAGGGCTTATTCTCGGACAAGTCTAAAACATGATCTGGTAAGTTGTTGTAGTAGCGTGTACAGAGCCCCACAAATGACTTTTGATCTCTACTTAACCTAGTACTTACTGCTAGCAATTTAAATTTATTCCTAGTATTCCACTTATGAATGTCACATCCTTTACGAAATAATTCTTGATTCTTCCTAACATATCTAAATTCGGCCACAGGTACAAGACTAAAGAGGACTTCGCCTCGGACGTCCGCCTCATATTCAGCAACTGCGAGGACTTCAACGAGGACGAGAGCCCTATCGGCCGCGCCGGACACCACATGAGCGAGTTCTTCGAGAGCCGGTGGGCCCAGCTGTGAGTCCCACCTGTGGGCAGACCGGGGTCCTGTCTCTTGACCAAAAAACTTTTAGCCAAATGTATCATTTGACCTAATGCATTTTTCGTCGAAACAGTGGTATTTTCGGGTATTCTTTGAATATCATCAAATAGAAGTCATTAGGTTAGGTTAGGTTTGTTTTATATAAACGCTTTCTATAACGCTTTCTATTTAAGAAAAAAATGCATTAGGTCAAATGAAACATTTGGCCAAACGTTGTTTGGTCTAACATTAGTGAACCGGGCAGACCGTCCCACTCTCGGGTAACTTGGAAACTGGAAGAGAAATGACACTGTAAATAAAACCGTCGGGCCAAGCTGTGAGCAATGCTTTGCAAATTGGCCCACGGATGGGCAACTCGGATTGGAAGAAAAATTTGTACTTAGACTCTTTGGGTCCCGCTGCGAATCCCAATGCTGGGTAAACAGTAGCTGTTTGGCAATTCTTAAGAGTCCGCAGTAAGCTCGGCCGAATTTCACCTTTCCATACAAACGTAGTTACGCTCTCATTTTAAAACTACGTGTTGGATTGTGACGAAACTTTGCATATACAATGACATGAGGTATATCTATGTCTGTAATTAGTTTATATGATTCCAGTTTATAAAACAAACAAAATACAGCAAAAACAAGTTTTGTATGAAAAACTTAAATTCGCTGTATTTTTTTTACTATGGTATCTGAAGCACATAAACTAATTACAGACTTAGGTATACCTTATGTCATTGTACATGCAAAGTTTCGTTACAATCCAACACGTTGTTTTAAAATGAGAGCGTAACTACGTTTGTATGGAGAATCGAGCTTACTGCGGACTCTTAAGAAGTAAAATAACATTGTAATCTCATAAATCTCGTACGGGTTCAGCTATGAGTCCCACTGGAAGCGAACAAAAAACCATAGAAGTCTAAGTAGCGCCGCAAAATGGCCCCACAGAATGGATGCCATTGCCATTATGCGGGTTGGGGGCGGGGTGTCAAAACGATGCCAGGCAGCCGTTTAGTACGGACATGCGCATACCGGGTTTTAGGCACGTGTTTGGGTATAAATTTGTAAGGATTTTTTCATTCTATGGTTTTTTCGAACTTTTCGATCTCAGAAAGAGAAATAGTATTGCGAGAGTGCGAACTACTGAAGCCCAACCGTGGGTTCCACTGCTGGGCGAACTGTCCCACTTCTGCAAAACTATGCGTCTGTGAATCCAAATGTTGAACATATCCATCCATAGCTGAACTTTATCTTCGTGGTCGATTGCGACCACTTGAAATAATACGGGTGTAGACACCAAATAAACTGATTAATTATGATGTATTTTCTTGAAAAAGAATAAGAATTTAGCCAAATCGAGAGAAAAGGACCGCAAGTGGTTAAATATTCACTAAAGACTGTATTCCTAAACGTTCAAAAACCTATTTCAACTAAAATGGCGTTAAAATACGTTTGTCTTTATCTGTCGCTTTGTCATTTGTGTTCTTAAGAAAGGGACAAAGCACATTTTATTTAGCAGAAGCATTTTAAGTTTTATAGATAAGGGGGTCATTTGTAAGTGTCCAAAGTTTTGACACTCGCAAAACGTACCTTCATATGAAACGATTGTCATTTAAAATATCGCTTGAGGATCGTGACGTCACTATATGCGAGCGTTTTCTCTTTAACAAGCAACATTCGGTTGTAGCTTTGTAATTATTTGAGATACTAGCTTCCGCCCGCGGCTTTGTCTGCGTGGACCCGGGATAAAAACTATCCTATATTTAAATCCAGGTTTTAAACTGTCTTCGTGCACAATTTCATTCAAATTGGTTGAGCCGTTTAAGCGTGATTGAGTAACCAAACATCCTAACATCTAAACATCCAAACTTTCGCATTTATAATATAATATTAGTAGGATTTTAATGGGATTTTCGTCATTATACTGTTTTGCCTTTTTTCTTTCGAAGTAATAACACATTTTGAGTCTACACCCCTATTATAACACTAGTTGTTAGACTAGCTGGGCCCGTCTGAGTGCTGGGCCCAAACTAGCAGCATCTGTGAACAGTTGTGAATAATCCCACTACGGTACGATTGCTGGGCAAACTGTCCCAGCGTTGGGCGTTTCGTTGAAAGCGAATTTTATCATCTAGAATATGTGAATCATCAGTCATGTATGTACCCTTGAACAGAAAAAGTTATTGGGTGAATCAACTATCACTTTTTAAAATGTTTTGATTGGTTTAAATCAGCGAACGAGAACCATAGAATGTTAGCTCCTTACTAATTTCTACCCAAACACGTGCCTAAAACCCGGTATGCGCATGTTCGAACTAAACGGCTGCCTGGCATCGTTTTCACACCCCGCCCGCATCCCCGCATATACAATGGCATCCGTTCTGTGGGGCTTTGCAGCGCTACTTAGACTTCTTTGTTTTCTTCGTTCGCCGGATAAAATCCACCTTGTCATTTCCAACCCCTTTTACATGGGCCATCTTCTAAGAAACTCCTCATGTCTCCTGGCTAACACAATAACAAGAAATAGTTGATTGACCCACCTACGCGCACGGTAGTGATATGGTTGTGACTTGACACACAAATAATGTGATGTGTGCTTTGAATGAAATATAGGAAATGACGTAAAAGGTCGAGGATCCTTAATGTCAATGTCATTGTTATGTTTCACGTTTAGCGTTAGTATCTACGTGTTTACATATTAGTCAAATGACTGTCAAACGTGCAAGTGTCAAATATATGCAAGCGCTCAATTTGCGGTAGATATCCTATAAAGTGGACGTCAATAGAATTTGCTAACTACGTAAACAAACCGCCATATTAAAGTTGTCTTTCACTATGGCGGTTTGTTTACATAGTTAGCAAATTCCATTGACGGCGACTTTACTATTAAACGAGCAATATTTGTATATATATTTGCTAATAAAATTCTCCAAAACGGCTCTAACGATTTCACTGAAATTTGGAGCGTAAGCGTTTACGGGGGCGAAAAACCGATCTAGCTTGGTCTGCGGGCTGGGAAATTTGGTTCTCTCCGTTTTCTCTCTATTTTCGCCCGAGCAGAGCTCGGTCGCCCAGGGACTTTAACCTTAATCCCTCATGCTGTCTGTTATACATATGTATATTTATACGCATACATGTTGTTAATACCTACTATGTTTATTGGTATTACTTGAAATCAATTTCAACTTTAATTCTAGGCCTATCTCATTTGAGTGCTACGAGCGTTTCCGCTGCAAAGCGGTAAAATGCTGCTACGCACCTTGCACAAAACGGTTATCACAGGACGGGTGTGTCGCGGCGATATAGACTATGCGTCTCTTTCTTATTAGAATGCTTAGAAAGAGACGGGTAGTCTATGTGATAGCCGTGTGGCTTGGTCTCGAATGAATTGTTGAGACAATATTAGGAAAAAACAGACACAATGAAATTTAAAAAAATCATAAATGTATGTTTGAGACTGAGATTAATGAAAGTCGCCGACTTTCTATAAAACTGGCATTCGAATTGGAATCTTATACCTTAGGACGGCAGAGTTGCTTTTTAAGGCTACTTTGATGCAATCCGGCCAACTCAAATCTCAAATATTTAATCTATGACTATTACTGACGATGAAACATTCCAAACGAAATTGGATTCTAAACACAAGAGCATAGGTCGCTTTATCGACCTGAATCTCATCGAGCGAAGCAATGTGATTATTCTATAGCAACGCACACGTTGTCGAGTGTATTTAAATGTAGCTGAGTGTACATAGTAGCGACTAATAAATAGAAATAATTAAAGTATTAATAGAGATCTATTTTTAAGCATAGAAGATTGGATGTTTTCGCGCGTAGCATCGAACCAGTATTTTTACCCGCTGGGTATTTTTTTTTAAGAGCGTTGGATTCGAATTTGAATATGGAATTCTCGGTGGCCAGTCTGTAGGAAGTGTAAATGTAATATTAATGGATGTATAAAAAAAAGTTGTCTATTTCAAATTTCGCTGTAGGCGGCAGTAATTATTAGACTAGGCTGAGAGTAGACACGGTGCTAATTAAAAAAAAAATGTGCAAGATAACGTAGAGAGAGCTGGCCATATAAATGGCCTTGTTCATAAACGACCAATGGCAGTTGGAGCGGAAAGGTTCTCGAGTGGCGACCACGTACCAGGCGCAGCGTGGGTATACCGGACAAGGTGGCCTGATGACCTGGTAAAGGTCGCGGGAGTCCGCTGGGTGGCGCAGAACCAGTCATTGTGACACTCTTTGGGGGAGGCCTATGTCCAGCAATGGACGTCTTTCGGCTGATTCAATCCATGATTCATAAACACTTATCAAACTAAAAAGTAAGGGACTCGTTTCTAGCTACCAACACAGCGAATCCTCAAGTCAATATCGTCGGCAACGCGCTAGCGATTCTTCTAATCGCAAGCGTCCATAGGCTACGGTGTCTGGTCATCAGGCGGACCGTATGCTTGTTTGCCACCGTCGTATATTAAAAAAAAAAGACTAGTGATCCCGCTAAAATTCGCCATTGACATTTCTGTTTGTGAGACGGGATAAAACATGTTTTAGTTGACAGGTCCGTTAAGTTTTATGAATAAGGAAGAAAATGTATGGCCGTTTCAGCTCTTTTTACGTTGACTTATAGTTAAAATACAGTTTTATTACATAGCTCTCATGCTCAGATATTTTGTATTGAGTGTTGCCGTCTAATGGAACTGCTTTTGACGCCACGATTTTTTTTATTTAGGCACAGTCTACTCTTTGATATAGGGATAGGATAAAGAAAGTAATTTAGTGAGCCAGTGCTACCGCGGTGACTGTCTAGACTTTTTAATATTTTTTTAATAAAAAAAATGAGGTATAGCCTAGCTTCCCTGGTAAAGTCAGGGGTTTAAAAAAAAGACATAAATATCTGTATAGGAATCTTATGCCAATGTCATAAAGGCTTGTACAGATATTTATGTATGGAATGTGATTGCTTTGGGTCGACAGTCCAATTGGACAGTCGATAATGCCATGGCTTCGACTGCTGGACTATTCGACTCAATGTAGAAGTCGTCATATGTCAAAGTAATGTAAAATATATTCGTTACAAAAATGGGTAAGGACCAAATTCTTGGTCAACTTAACTCACACAATTAAATTTTCTATGAAAGTTTTCCGTTGTGACACGAAATTTAACCATACAATTTCTATTGTTATTTTTTGTGTCACAACGGAACTTTGTCCACTTCTTCAGTTTGTATGGCTAACTACCGTCTAACCAGGCTAACTACTGGCCAAGAATTTAATCCTTACCCAAATACCGTCAGATTTTTTTTTTATGAGAGCGTTTAGTCGACTTTTTTGCAGCGATACACCTGATTTAGACAGGGGATCTATACCTAGTGTCTTAGCCTAGATGGGACTATCGGACAGTTTAGACTGTAGAATGTGTGGCGAGGGGGATGAGACCATGGAACACTTAATGTGTGAATGCCAGACAAAGAATGATTTGGTTTGGTAACGACTATCCGCAACCAAAGGAATCCAAGGTGCTCCCGCTGAACTGCGTCATCCGTTTCGTGGAAATGATGAAGCGAGCTTGGTAGGGTAGAGTAGGCATAAAGGAGAGGGCAAATGCACAAAAGTTCCGGCTGGGTCGAAGTGTATCCGAAAGGGCCCTCATCTAGATAAGATAAGGGGAATCGCGCTCGGCGATTTTTCTGCGGCGATTCAGTTGTGCGTTTCGTGAACGCGCGACCGCATCGTGGCATGTGGCCGCTTGTCGCATTTGCAACGAGCTATACAAACGCGCGACTGTCGCGCTGTTTCAATTCAGCATCGCGTCTGCATCTATGCAAACGCGCGACTGTATTGATACAGTATTGCTACTAACGGGCTGTTTCGCGCGACATCGGAAGGAATATAGGAAGGGCGGAGGAGCCCACGACTGTATCGATACTGTATCGTGGCCGTATCGATGCTGTGTCGCGACTGTAGCGATGCTGTATCGCTGCAAAAAGTCGCTCTTAAACGTATCTGCCCCCCTAGCACGCTAGGTTTCATGTCCGACGTAAAGCATTCGTCCCTCTTGCACTCGCATATTTGCCAGAATGGGACGAATGCTTTATGTCCGACATAAAACTTAGCGTACTAGCCCCCCCTGACATTGTGAATTGAGATGGTCACCCGCGGTAGTATAGGCAAGGGCCTAACTCGCCAGGGCTGTCAACGACAGCCCTGTCAAGGCAGTGACAGTTCTGTAAAGGGACTGTAGCTATCCGTTTTTGAAAGGTATTGATGTTATATTGGCTGGCAGTATAAAATTGAGACTTATGTACAATAACAAGTCGTGATTTGCATGTGTTCTATGTATCGTGGCTTCTGAAGACAATAAAACAGTGATCCATATTAAATTGGTATATTACTTTTCAACCATAAATCCAGGAAGAATTCTGTCGCATATAATTGATATTCGAATAAGTATATAGTTGTTGATTTTTGAATTGAGTATGTCCTTTTGTACAAAGGTTTTTTATTCATACAATGGCTGTCTGAAGAATAAAAGAGAAACTATTGTTAGATTATTGAATGTGGCCGAGTTTTCATAAAGCTGTCTTTGGAATTGTAATCTTAGCCCTGGACGGTAGAGTTCCTTTTTGAAAGGACTATTTGATGCAATTCGCCCAACTCGAATAATCTCAGGTAGGTATATTTGTTCCTACTGCTAGTCAATATACTGTCAATATTATTATTTATTTACACTACATTCTGCAATAATTGTCTTTTGTGACTTCAATTTGCAATTTTTACATTTCGCAATAGATCTATAGTTATTTATTTTTCAAGCTTTTTATCCCATTTTATGTATGTTCAGATGCATGCTGTACTTTTCATACTAAGGAAGGATACTTTCTAACTTTTAGATTTTTTAAAGCTATTTTATCAAAAATGGTGACAATCATGATACAATCTGGACTATAATTTATGAGTGTAGGTAGGTACTTATCTTTGCTGTCAAAGTAAAAGGTCAATAGTTTTCTTAAATTTAGAGAGCTGAGTCTTTAATGGGTTTAGCATCCTTCTCTTTCTACCTTAACTGTTTAGAGCGAGACAGATGCTCCTCATTGACAGCACTTGACACTTCGTTCCAACGTCACATTTTTTGTAAAAAATCGCAACTAATAGTCATTTTGAGTTATTTTTAATTTATTTTTAGAAGTTATTTATTTACGTTTTCCAATATGGCGCGGAGCCGGTCTAAATTTTTGTACTTATATTTGTAAAACTTACGTTTATAGGGCTCAGCTAAACCTCGCAAGGGCGCCCGCTACCCACACTAATGTAAAAAATGCGAAAGTAACTGTCCGTCACCTTTTCACGCTTTGCTCGAAGGTTTACTGAAAGAGATCCCATACAGCGATAAGTTCGCCTTTGTACCTGCATACCTCACCGCGGGGCTTGTATGGGAAGCGTGCGCCTGCGTCATGTTTTAGCGAACTCCTATATGTATATAAATGTATGGGGTTATAACAAAATTCCACATAAATGCTGTCATTCTCAGTTCCACTAAGTAACTGTGAACAAGATTTTTGTTTGTATATCCGAAAATCTCGCCTTAAATGTATGGCAGATTTGTATGACATTACTCAAATATAAGAAGTTAGCTGTGCCAACAAAATAACTAATTTACTTGGTAAATCATTGAGTCATGTCGAATAATATTTGTAAAATTCATATTATTTGATGTTTACGCTAGATTTTTATAGAAATTTGTAACCTGTAATGAGAATAAAGCTCAAATTCCTATAAAAATTACTGACAGTTTTCCAGTATTTAACTACATATGTTCCATAGAAATATTTGCCAATATGTTTTGCAATCACAACTCTACTGCCAGCGTGTATGGTCGATTTTTGAACGACTGTCAGATTTAGGCGACCCTAGCGCGCCTAGCGGGTCAACTTGGAAACTTTTTTTTTTTATATATATAATTCGTCCATTCGGACAGGCTAAGACCATGGGCCATACTGCCTAGCCTTCAGTAAGTATAATTTCATTTGAACGAATCCAGTAATAACGTCTTCAGTAGTTTCAAATCAGAAGTCTCTAGTCCAATAAATATGTCTTCAGTTATTTCCAATTCATATGACAGGAAACTGTTTATGAGATTTCTTTCTGGTAATAAATATAATTAAAATTCTCCAATAATGACTGCTTCCTGAGAAAAGCAGGCAATTTTTTGAATACTAAAATTAGAGCTCACTTCATGTGGTTCTTAAATAAATAGATTTTAATATTTCCTTACCAATGCATAGCCATATCAAGTAACTGCAATGCCATACGATACATACATAAGGAATGTACTTAATGGCAATACAATTATTTTAAATCGAATACAGAACCATAAAAGTAGATACAAAAAATAAAATACTTTTAAAACATTACTTTTCAAATCTAGTTCCATATTTCACCGCTTGGCGCGCTAATATTTCGCTTACTACACCCCGTTGTACAAACCTCCAAGTATTTACCTGGCAACCATATTGACATGTTGCTAGTGTTGCCATGTATGGGGTTGTAGTCGTAACTGTCATATTTGACAGACCTGTCAACGTGTTGGTCCGTGTATGATACGTACGAATGTTAAGTTGTGTGCATCGGTTGATTTTAACTATAAATGAATATATATAAATTATATACGAATAAAATAAATAATTTTGGAAGCACTCTCGTTTTGTTTGATTTTTTTCCCCCGGATGCGAAGGAATTTGAACTGTATGTGCAGTTGTTAAAATTCATATTCGAATTTTCCACAGCGGATGCAGGACGACCACCGCTTTAGCCTAGTTGGTAGTGACCCTGCCTACGAAGCAAGAGGTCCTGGGTTCGAATCCCGGTAAGGGCATTTACTTGTGTGATGAGCACGAACATTTGTTCCTGAGTCATGGATGTTTTCTATGTATTTAAGTACTTATTTATCTAAGTATATAATTATGTTTATCGTCGTCTAGTAGCCATAGTAAAAGCTTTGCTTAGATTTTTAAATTATAGGAAAATTTGAATGCTCCGAGCCGGATTTGAACCGGCGACCACGGACATTCATGGCCCGTCGCTACTAACCAACTGAGCTATCGGAACAATCCGGTATGGCCACCAAATTTTTCGATCAGTTCCTTTCTACCTCGCCTTAGGGAGCCGTGTAGCGGCATCTACCAGAATACAGGCTCCTTAACAGCGCCAAGGTCTCAAATTATATTGAGAAATCGTCAGTAACGATGCGCCACCCCATACTAAATTAATTTTGTACTAAGCAATAACACTACTAACGAATTTATAATTTTTTTAATTAAAGTAAAAAGTGAAAAAAATCTTTGCTTAGTTTGGGACTAGGTCGATTTGTGTAAGATTGTCCCCTAATATTTATATTTTATTTATATGAAATGAAACTTCTGTATAGTAAAAAACTAAGTCAAGCCCCTGTTGCATGGTAACTAGGGGTGTTCGAATAGGCATTGGTTATGTTTGTGTTAGACAATTGAAATATGTACCCCCTTATTCATTAAACATAAAATACCTCTGCGTAAACACAAATGTTAAACTGACAGACAAAGACAAGCGTATTTTAACGCCACCACTTTAGTTAAAATAGGCTTGTAGAATGTTTTTGAATACGACCGGTAATGTCTATTGACTATTCGAACGCTGCACTAGATGTTTTACTTATTAGGGTTCCTTAGCCAAATGGCAAAAAACGGAACCCTCATGGATTCGTCACGTCTGTCTGTCCGTCCGTATGTCACAGCCACATTTTTCCGAAAATATAAGAACTATGAAACTGTTGAAACTTGGTAAGTAGATGTTTTCTGTGACCCGCATTTAGATTTTCACACAAAAATTGAAAAAAAAAAACAATAAATTTTGGGGGTACTTAGAACGGAAACTCAATTTTTTTTTCATTATGAATATTATACGTGTGGGGTATAGGTCTTCAAAAATAATATTGAGGTTTCTATTTTTTTTTTCTAAACTGAATAGTTTGCGAGAGACACTTCCAAAGTGGTAAAATGTGTGCCCCCCCCGTAACTTCTAAAATAAGAGAATGATAAAACTAAAAAAATATATATGATGTATATTACCATTCAAACTTCCACCGAAAATTGGTTTGAACGAGATCTAGTAAGTAGTTTTTTTTTAATACGTCATAAATCGTAAAGCGCAATTTACCTTTCATCTAGCGGATAATCGTACGGAAACCTTTGTGCGCGTTCCGACTCGCACTTGGCCGGTTTTTTAGCTATATACAGGTTGATTTTGAAGGAATGACTCTTTCTGACTCGACAGTTGATCACTATTTAGATAGTATTTTTTGAAAATACTTTTTACTTATATTATTACAGAAGTAAAATAAACTTTAAACTCACGTCCTTTCCTGAGGGGTACTCACGTCACGTTTTGAACGCGCGTTAGGACAGTCCAACTGTCACTTTTCCATATAAAAATTGTCATTTATAGTCCAGTCAATGAACTGACAACTTGTATGGAAAAAATGTCAATTTTGGAAATAATTTATAATAGCTTCTTTTTGATGTGTAACAGATATATTATCAATTAAATAGTTACCCAGCGACAAAATCCGACAAAATTTCAGACATCAAAAAAATGATAAATTAACTAGCTTCTAAAAAGTCAGAAAAAATATGAATAAGCATGTTTGTCTTTATTTTGGTTCATTTACATTTGCTCTATAATATTCAATATAAATCGTACAAAAAAACACAATGCATGCTTCATTTAAAGCTACATAATTACTTCCGGGTGGAAAGTTTGCCGGATTCTTGAATAAATCATCTTAGAATAAAATTTTAAAATGAAATCAACAAAAAAAACGCTATTATAAATTAATGTTTTCAAAACCGTATTTTGCCTGGAGTATTAGATCTACTTAACGTACGCACAGTCAGCGTCATATAGTTAGTAGCAGCCAAGGTAGCCAAATATTTCGGTACACGTCTTTATTGCTGTAAGAATAAGGGTTACGTGCGACCTGCTAGTGACTTTTGCACCTGCAGTATAAACACGTAACGCCATGCGGTGTAGGGTGACCAAATTGTGTGAAATAATGTTTGTAAAGTGTTTGAGCTTATCAATTCAATTCAATTCAATCATTTATTGCGTTTCATGTTAGTAAAATAAGATCTTAAAGCGAGTACAGTTCAAACATGAGCTCTGTCGAGCATAGCAATTTCCTAAAAACTACAAATTTAAAATGTCAAATACGGAAAACTTCAATCAATAGTTATAATAATGTTAAAATGAAAGGAAGAGTTAAAAATTAAAAGGATACAAATCAAAGTTTGAAATAAGTATCGAAAAGCACATGCTGAATTGAATAATTTGTACACAAGTTGTATTTATATTATAGTTCATTACATTCAAATAATAATAGTAAGATAACATTTTATTGCAATAGAATTCATCATTATATAAAATTTCGTTACATTATAATTTAAATTAATTAGGTCTCGGCATCATTCAGGAATTTTTGTATGGAATAATAGGATTTTTTACTCATATAGGTTTTAAGTTCGATTTTTAATTTGCGTATATTACTTATGTCTTGGAACTTTTTTGGGATTTTATTAAATATTTTTATTGCCACAACAAAGGGGCCAGAGCTAATCATCTTCATTTTAGTGTCAGGCAGGGCCACTTTGTTACGGGGTCGTAAGTAAGATGCGTGTGAGTATTGTGGAAATAATGACTCATTGTTTTTTACGAATAAAGTGGCTTGTAAAATGTACATGGAGGGTAGAGTTAGAATTTTTTGTTCAATAAAATGTTGTTTGCAGCTTGTCATCTTGTCTACGTTAACTAGTATTCTTATGAAAAAAAAAGAAGTTATTTGCGCATTAATTTGATAATAAAAATAATGTCTAACCAGCACGTCTATCACGCGACGGCGCGCGAGCTCTCTCGATTTTTATCGCACTATCCGTCACTTTCTTTTTAAAACACTTAGAACAAGAGGTATAGTGCGAGAAAAATCGAGAGTATGTCGCGGCCGTCCCATGATAGACGTGCAGGCATCTTCCAATCCTCCATCAGGTATCTTATCTTATCTAGATGAGGGCCCTTTCGGATGCACTTCGACCCAGCGGGATCTTTTGTGCATTTGCCCTCTCCTTTATGCCTACTCCCAAGCTCGCTCCATCATTTCCACGAAGCGGATGATGCAGCTCAGCGGGAGCACCTTTTGAATTCCTTTGGTTGCGGATAGCCGTTACCAAAGTAATTCATTCTTTGTCTGGCAAAGGCATGACATTCACACAATAAGGGTAACAGCTCACTAGGCCCACGCGGCACAGACTTGAATCGGTCACAACAACTTTGGATAATTCGAATAGTGTTTGAACACGTAAAAAACACATCTCATTTTTATTCAAAAGTTGATTTATTAATTCTGCGTCCGTTGACTTGAAACAGAACGGCAACGACGCGACGGGTATGCAAAACTAATTGAAATTCGTAAATTACACAATCTTTAGATAAGAAATAAAGCTTTGTGTATGAAAAACTGTTTTAAAACTGTGTTATTGTGTAATTGTAATATGAGTAGGTATATGAGTGAATGAGTATCTGGTTCACAAACTGAGAAATCCGGTCCGAAGTGACCAATCTGTTTGAACTACGACATCTACGCATTGGGCGAAAGAAAAAGGGTCTCACTTACATTTATTTATCCATAGGCTTTCTGATTCCAGATACATGCATCACTTTCATATTTTCACATTTTCAGTTTCAGTTATGAGTTTTGACAGCGATCCGAGCCGGCCGGCGTTTTTAGTAGAACTCACAGACTATGGCCGCTCGCAGGTGACCGCACCGCCTCGCCATACTACGTTACGTACGACTAGTCGCTAACGTAACGTAGTATGGCGAGGCGGTGCGGTGCGTGTGCCGCGTGGGTCTAGTGAGCGGTTACCCTAAGTGTTCCATGGTCTCATCCTCCTCGCCACATATTCTACAGTCTAAAAACTATCCGACAGTCCCATCTTGCATCAGGTATAGTCACCATGTCTCAACTGGAAATAACTACAACTTAGAAAAGTTGAAAAACCCCTGACATTTTCGTTTCAAAGTCCAATATCTCAAAAACGGCTAAGCAGATTTTCATAAAACATAGCTAAGAACATTCGGGATCACATCAGCTTTCGAATAAAAAAAATCACATTCAAATCGGTCCATGCGTTTGGGAGCTGCGATACCACCGACAGATACACAGACACACAGACACGTTAAACTTATTTTCAACACAATTGCTCGTAACTTACCTCTTATTGTGTCGTTTTTAGGCTCATAATCCTGGATATTAAACACGCGTGTTTAATAACATTAAGATACTTGTGTGTTATGGTTATATCCCGATTAAGTCACGTTGCCAATAACATTACGATACTTGTGTGTTATGGTTATATCCCGATTAAGTCACGTTGCCACCTTGCAGCAAGATGTATGCATGCACACGGTGCATTCTTAAACTAACCGGGTTGTACAGAATGTACAGCTTTTTTTTAAATTCTCGGCAAATGGATTCTTACTCGACTAAACAAATTAAATCCTTTTTGTTAGTTAATTGACTATTTCTTTTTGGATATGATATAGAAATGGTTAATTTAGTAAAACTATTACTACTTTTGATAACATTTTACATGAATTAATATAGATAACATTTTAAAACGAAATTATTTATTTTATTTTGTATTGGCTGTTTAGAGATTTCATCTAATGCGCGCGCACTGCGCAAACCTCACAAAAAAAATTGATGCGCGCCATTATAGGTTATTTCACAGATATTTGTAAACATTGTTAATGCGTGTTTGGTTATTAACAAAAATGTTGATTCGTGGTGACTAGAAAAGTGATAAAAAGAATGGACGCCACTAGAAATTCTTGACGATGTATTCAACATGTGAGTGAAAACCTGTTGACATCAATAAGTAAGGAAAATAACATGGCAGGCCTATCAAATTTTCATCTTATGAAAAGGATTTTTTCCTCGCAAAATGTGTTGAAAAACGTCGTATGAAACGCGTGAGCTTTGATAATTACATCCTCGGCTCTCTTATCACGCTCACCTGCGGCTCGCGTGATAATTCCGCCTCTGATGTAATTATCAACATACCTCACTTGTATCACAATGTACTATTATAACACCCCTCTCTTTGCGTCGTACGCAGTTGCGAGCAAATGGGGCTATGCATTACGAGAATGCAAAGTCCCACTAGTCCGGAAACTAGCTGGGAATATATTTTCCAATTTGTACTACGTACGTTGTAATACGTTGTACCTACATAAAGCTTTCGTCCCTCGTGTAATAATCGCACAATAGTACATTACTTACCAAGGGCTGTAAAGTAGTAGAATGCAGACATGATGATATTAACAGTAATATTTTGACATCCATATACATTCAGCCACCTCGTGGAATGCAAAGTGATTACATTGATATAAAAAAATATGCAAGAAATAAGCATATACTAGAGCAGTCAATAAAAAAAACACAAGAAACAAGGGGTGCGGTTTGTGCGGAGTCTGTGTATGTAATGGCGAGTACATACCTTATGGTTGTCAGAGCGCCTAAATATTTGATGTGTTGACAGCCACGGAATGTGTAATTTGCTTTACACCATATCCATATTACCTAACTATCGAACCTGCTTAACTCACGAGGATAGGTTGAGAAATGCGATCTGTAGGAGAATAGCCGGGCAGCCGGATATCCGGACAGATTGCAAACGCCTTTTGAGCCCATCCATGCTGTAACGGAGAACTTCGCCCGTTTCGCTCGCTCGTTAAAAAAACCGGCCAAGTGCGAGTCGGACTCGCGCACGAAGGGTCCCGACCAATTTATATAAAAACGGCAAAACAATCATGAATGTCTGTTGTATGGGAGCCCCACTCCGACTCGAACTTGGCCGGGTTTTTAAGTATTTTTTGTTATACCAGCAACAGAAATACACCATCTGTGAAAATTTCAACTGTCTAACTATCACGGTTCATGAGATACAGCCTGGTGACAGACGGACAGACAGACAGACAGCGGAGCCTCAGTAAGGGTCCCACTTTTACCCTTTAGGTGCAGAACCCTAAAAAATGCTTGCGTTTCGAGCTAAACGCTAATCTGACGATGTTATATGTTACAATCAATGTAACTTAATTCGCATTCTGGAATAAGCAGTTTTTAATTCTGTTAGTGAAATCTTAACTTCGATTGGTCACTATATGACCCACCTTGCTCAATTTATGACGGGTTTCTTAACTTCGATTGGTCACTATATGACCCACCTTGCTCAATTTATGACGGGTTTTGGGTTTGGAACTACTTTCGAGATAAAACAGTACTTAATATAATTTTGCATGATCTCATCGTCTATTTAATTATGATTAACCAATTCGTGCCTCCAATATGACAGCCGTGTCATCGTAGGGTTGTCAAGATTAAATCTCATATTTATCTGACACAAATCAAACTAGTCCCATAGTAAGCTCAATAAGGCTTGTGTTATTGGTACTAGATACGTCGATATATTGAATAAATTACCTAATTAAAAACTTAAATGCTTACATAGAAAACATCCAAGACTTGGAAACAAATATTCATGCGCAACACACTAATACTTGCCCTTGCCAGGATTGGAACCCAGGACCTTCAGCTTTACAGGCAGGGACATTACCCACTAGGTTAACCGGATGTAACTCACATAATACAAGTTACAGATTCAAAATCATTTGATACCATCGCAGCAACTCCGCCACACCTGTCTATATTGTACCCTTCGGTAAACAGCGGATAACAGTAGAACAAACCAAAGCCGTTCCATAACTAACTCCTCCTTTTTAATTAGAGTAGAACGCCCATCAAAAAACCCAACAGAACTTTCTCAAAAACCTTGTTTACAAGCTACAAGCTTTCCTTTTACTAAAGCTTAAAGAATCAGTGCAGCGAAGCGAAAAGTAACTGGAAAGTCGAAGGAACAGCCTGCATCGCGCGAAGAGGTTCAGTTCAGTTAGTCGACGTCGCGCCGCGGTCAAGGCTCCGTGGCGAACGCCCGCGTCCCGCTTAAAAAAAAACTTTAAAAAACAAACGCGCGCGCTCCCGGCTGTCAAAAAAAGGTTCTTTATACAACAAGCATTCGTTCTAGTATTTTTGTATAGCTTAATTAAATGCTGTGTGATAATGATATGGTGATTGTGACTCTGTTAAACAGGTGAATATAAAATTGATTTCAATGCACCGTTGGTGACCCTAAGTTCGCTAACGGTCTTCAAACCGCGCACATAAATTAAGGAATTCCG
Source organism: Epinotia bilunana (assembly GCA_947049275.1). Lineage (NCBI taxonomy): Eukaryota > Metazoa > Arthropoda > Insecta > Lepidoptera > Tortricidae > Epinotia > Epinotia bilunana. The sequence goes on along the minus strand of OX346278.1, from coordinate 8,858,085 downwards.
CCTCTAATCTAGTTTAACTTATAAAATAATTGTGATAATTATCTTGATTACATGTGAGGTATTAACCGTTTCTGCTGTATTAAATGAAACTATAATTAGAAAGACTTGCAGTTTTTCCCCTTGCTCAGTCACTGTAGGACTAACGGCCCTGTAATCATAGGTTATTGCTCTTCCTACTGCCTCTAGAAACGCTCAAAGCGAGACATACAGAAACAAGCATATCTAGTGACATTTGCGAATCTTAAAAGTTTCTTAAACTTTTTGTACGCTGGCTCGCGTTCTATTTTTAAACGAACGATCGTATGCTAAAAAACCCTTTTAAGTTATTTCTCAAGAAGGCTTTAGTGCAATTTATTCGATTATTTTATGCGTATTTATATCGATAGTGTTATGATAAAATAGTATTCAACTTTTTAAATTGGAATGCGGCCTTTGGAAAGAAAAATGCACAGCTTAAAGTTAAAATTAACGGTTTTCTTTGAGACACAAGTGCTAAAATGTGCTTGAATCGTTGAAATATCTTAATTCTCTATCGCAGTGGCACCTTAATAGAATGTAGGTCAGAGAAATGACCGGTCCCGTTCGGAATGCTGCTTCACGATTTTGTGCTACAAGAAAGCCAATGTTTTTTTTCGATATTTTATTCAAATCATATTTTAAGATTGACATTTATAGAACGGCGTCAACGTTCAATCGGGGTCGCTTCGAATTTTGAATCCTTTTCAAAGTTTTTAGTCAATTGATTGCAAGTGTTAATGGTTTGCAATACGGTTGGTTTGTGGTTGTGTTTCTTTAGTATGATACAACAGGAAAGGAGGAAACACAAATGCATGGCATAGAAAATTGACACCAATATTTAAGTTATGCGAAAGTGAGATTCTTTGTTTGACAGTTTGCGCGGTCAAAGTGACGAATGAGTCAGTCAGCACAAAAGGAGTTACTATATTATAATATCCTGTCATTTTACTCACGAAATTAACGAATGTACCCCTTTTATCTAACTAGACATACCTATCTTGATTTATAAACCCAAATAAATCAGGACTTCATGTTTTATGGTCATAAAAACCCTGAAAAGCATACAAAATATTCCCTAACTCGGTTTCGAACCTGGGGTAGTTACCATTGTGGGGGAAAAACTGCTATTATTGAAGTGATTAAAGAATTCATCACTTGCCTTATGTATGTCACTAACTGACGCAATGACCGTATTCAATTCTTCAAAGTAGGTAATAGCGTAAAAGATGAAAAGCCGCAGAAAACACAAATTGGAACCGTAGATTCCGTGAATCTACTAAGTATACACGATGATTCGTGATCAGGAGTCGAAAAATATTGATAAACAGCCAAAACAGATTTCAATGGATGATGTCTCATGCAATGAAACCACTGTTTAGTTAATTAAAAATGATAATGCTAACAGTGTTAGCATTTACTAAAAAGCGCCCGCACATATCGGTACTATGTCAAACATGCAACCGGTTGCACAATATGCACATGTAATTTGCGTCACATAGGGGTAGGAAGTATAAGCATATCTCCATAATATTTCCAAATACCATTACCATATTAATTATCATTACCGTGAAATGGGGTAACATGGCAAAACCGGTATCTCAAGTAACCCGGCGGTTACTTGAGATACCGGTTTTCAACATAAATGAAATAAATAAATGAATTTTATTCTGCAAGTAGGCCTTATGGCACTTTTACAAGTCGAAATTCTACCAGCGTTTCTGAAAAAGAACCACCTGTTAAGAAGAAACGCCGAAACAAACTCAGAAGTCAGTCATCAGCCAAAAAAGCTTATTACAATGATATTTAGTACTGAACCTACTTAAAATAAGGAAAACTGAATATGTATGTATACAAAGAAAAAAAATCATCATAATGCGTTCTTCTATCTTGTAGACACATGTCCAAATAAGCTATATGAATAATTAAGCTATTTTGGGCTCTGGTTTGGGCCATGTATTTCGGTCAGTTAGATAGTCCTCAAACCTGTAATAAGCCTTTGACATCAATGTTTTTAACCCCCGGCGCAAAGAGAGGGGTGTTATAAGTTTAACGTGTCTGTCAGTGTATCTGTCTGTGGTATCGTAGCTCCCAAACGGATGGACCGATTTGAATGCGTTTTTTTGTGTCATAGATAATTTTATCCCGAGTGTTCTTAGCCATGTTTCATGAAAATCTGTTCAGCCGTTTTTGAGATATTGGACTTTGAAATGAAAATTTCGTGGGTTTTTCAACTTTTCTTGTCAAAAATGTGTCTGTCTGTCTGTCTGTCTGTCTGTCTGTTACCTCTTCACGCTTAAACCGCTGAACCGATTGAGATAAAATTTGGTATGGGGATAGTTTGAATCCCGGGGAAGGACATAGGATAGTTTTATCCCGGAAATCATCCCCTGAGTGGGTGAAATGGGGGATGAAAGTTTGTATGGAGGTACTATATAAACGAGTTCCACGCGGACGGAGTCGCGGGCAGAAGCTAGTTTTAAACATATCTAAAGTACTTTTTAGTTCTTCATGCAATCGTTCTTAAGTTTATATGCGGTGTACCTAAATTATTTTGTATTATTCTAGTGTTCGTATGTTTAGCTTGTGGCAATAAATATCTTCATTTCATTTCAAAGGGTCGGCAACACGCTTGCGATCCTTCTGCAGTCGCAAGCGTCCGTAGGCTAAGGTGCCTGCTTATGATCGGGCCGTAAGCTTTTTTGCCAACATTGTAGTCCTTATGAAAAAACAACAACTTAACCGGGCATCGCGGACAAAGAATATGGGTCGGTAAAATACCGTCATATTTCCTAAAATAGTGCGTAAGAGGTTGTAAAGTTAATCCTGTCATGATCTTTATTTAATTTTACATACACTGCTAATAACAGTAAAAATATAACGTTACCAGGTTTAAATCGGACTCGTAAAAACCCATGAAAAAAAACAACGTTAACGGAGCGAGATATCGCAAAAATCGTGATTTAGGAAATTAATATAATATAGGATCCAGGAAATTGCTAATACAGTTGGGTCATCATCATCATCATCATCATTTTCAGTCTTTAATCGCCCACTGCTGAGCATAAGCCTCTCTTCGAGTACGCCACTTATCCCGGTCCCGTGCTAGTCTCATCCAGAGATGACCCGCGGTCTTGTTTACGTCGTCAACCCATCGTGCCGGTGGACGACCGACGCTTCTTTTTCCTGTTAGTGGCCATCAATCCGTTAACGTTTTGGTCCACCTACCGTCACGCTGCCTGGCAATATGTCCTACCCAACTCCATTTGAGTTTGGTTATGACTTCTCCGACGTCACGCACCTTAGTGCGACGTCGGATCTCAGTATTCCTCACTCGGTCTTGTAGGTTAATACCGAGCATGGCGCGCTCCATGGCTCTCTGTGCCACCCTTACTTTATGCACAGCCTCCTTTGTGAGCGTCCATGTCTCAGCACCATATGTCATTGTGGGCAGGACACACTGATTATAGAGACGAGTCTTTAGGCATTGTGGAACGTCAACGGATTTGAGGATGTCGTCTAACTTATTGAATGCCGCCCAACCGAGCTGAATTCTCCTGGAGATCTCTATGTTCCGATGCTCCTTGTCAAAGGATAGAATATGACCAAGATAAACGTATCGCTCGACGATCTCCAGCGACTCGTTTCCAACCGTTATAGTTGAATTCGACTCGCCGGAAACGCTCGTCATGACCTTAGTCTTGGTCATATTCATCCTGAGACCTACCTGCAAGGAAGCATGATAAAGATCTTGGATCATATTTTGGAGCTCATCCAGGGTCTCGGCAAACAAGACAATGTCGTCGGCGAATCTCAAGTGCGACAAGAATACACCATTGATATTAATACCGGACCTATCCCATGCAAGCGCTTTTATGACGTCCTCTAGAACAGCCATAAAAAGTTTGGGTGAAATGGTATCCCCTTGACGCACTCCCCTCCGAATTAAAATTGGCGCGCTCAGTTTATGGAGCCGAACCTGCATTGTTGCCGAGCTGTACAGCTCCCGAAGCACGTCCACGTAGCGAGCATCGATTGAGCAGCGATGGAGAGAGTCAAACACGGCCCAGTGCTCGACACTGTCGAAAGCCTTCTCGTAATACAGTTGGGTATTGTAAAGAATAGCATATTATGTAAATAAAACAAGTATTAAATATTTTAAAAAACCGATTGCAGTTATTTAATTTAGGGTGACCCGAAATATTTGACCGCGAGTGTATCATTAGCAGTCATAAATACACGATGTTTTGATTTGCATTTTCCTGCTCGGCAATTAATAAAAGTCCTAAATGAAGACCGCAGCTCGGTAGTCATAATTGTTTTATTGTACCTACAGGTACTCGAGATTATTCGAGTTGGCCGAATTGCATCAAAGTAGTGCATTCAAAAAGCAACTAACGTCCAGGGCAGAAGATTCCAATTCCAAAGACAGTTTTATAAAAAGTTAGCCACATTTTTTTTAAAGACGCGATTCATCCGTTTTTTTACTTTTTAGTGTTATTTTTAATTATCTCAATTATGGTGTCTGGCTGCCTGCTACGCTGTATAACAATTATATCCTAAAAGTAAGTAATTATGATTTCTTAATTTGTAATCCTTAATCTAACCGTGTATTCGTACTGAAAGCTATTGGTGCATGTTGTGGTTACCTTTAATTAGATAGTTCAAGTTTCAATTTTCTTTATTTGGCCAAGTAACAAAATAACGTTACATCTAGCACGTTCTGATACATAAAATTTTATCTTAATTAAATCATGCACTCATAAAATAGGATATGATATCAATATTAAAAAGTTAGCAAGCGAAATGTAATTCGGTTATCTACATACTATATAACAATTAAAAAAATGGATCTCTCTTGTTTAAATTTGTCTGTAAATTCATTGATTGTGTAAAATGGGATACTTGCATCTAGCACTAAGCATCTAGTTAGAAAGAAATAGAACTTAGATATAGTAAAATGTATTATTCGTAATTAAATAAATAATAAATAATCCTGTTACGCGTCAAGAATTTTAGAAATCGGATAAGCGGTTCCAGAGATTACCCATTACATACAAACTTACAAACCTACAATCTCACCGACTTCCTCTTTATAACATTTTAGTAGAGGTAAGTTCGTGTTTATCTTGCTCTCCCAATTAGCTAACTGATGTACCTACTCGACTTTCCTTCAACATTGTTCCTCAATCGGGTTGAGAGGAGTATCCGTATGTTTAGCTACAATCATACACTTATCATTGTATAACTGTAGAACATAATTCTCCCTATGTCCCGAGGTGGGCGTAAATAGCTGCGACACAGTTTAACACTACAGCAGCTGTTTACGATCTTGTGGTTTTATTTAAATATGCTTGTTTTTATGTTCAATAAAAATCTTTAAATCTTTAAACTATCCATCTCTTTCTTATTAGAACACTTAGAACAAGAGATATAGTGCGAGAAAAGTCGAGAGTATGTCGCGGCTGTCGTATGATAGACGTGCCGATGGGCAGTGCAAAAGAAAATTTTTGGTTGGATTCTTTATCCGCATCTGCACGGCATCCAAAAACATATTAAATAGCTTCTGCCCGCGACTCCGTCCGCGTGGAACTCGTTTACATCGCAGCTCGATACAAACTTTCATCCCCCATTTCACCGGATTACACTCCAGGGATGCCGGCAGAAGCGAAAACTTGAATATTTTCACATTTGGAATCGACGAATACCGTAGCAACAGAAGTAGACTATTTCACTTGCAAATTAGCGCGTGAGAACTTATTGTGTGTCGGCCGAACGGGTAAGCGCCACGGATTGCATTGCGTTTGCGACCTTTTTCTCGCTAACTCTAATGGCGCAGCCAGTCTCGTACTACGGCATCCCCCCCCCCCCCAAGCTTCGTCCCGAATCTCTCACCATCTTACAGTCAGGTGCCCTCCTAAGCTCCTACACCTGTGGCAACAATTTTTCCCCATCCCAAAAAGTGCACAGCGTCGCTAAAGAAGTATTTACTTCAAAAAACTTGCTCTCTCAATTAAATGCTGCACACGCCTTTGGTTATTTTTCCTCAATCGGAAAGTGGGTCTGCTCCTGGTCGTGATTCACCTGCCGGCTTCGAACCTGTTTTCGGACGCTCACTGACTCATAGATGCAAATTAAAAACACTCATTAATTTGTTTGTATAACTTTTTCTTGAGCGTCATCTTTTACCTCCCTTTTTATGTAACGATGTGGAAACGCTTTATGCATACTCCCGGTTGGGAAATAGGGGGTTATGTGGGACTCACTAAGACAGCATATCCACTAAAACCACACTGGCGTTTTCCCGCTTGCCGTGAAGAAGGGACGCCATGGGATCGCGAACATTCTACCACGACGCAACTTTTATCTCCTTATTGAGTCACAAGAAATATTCACAGAGGCCTCGGCAGAGAGTACAATTTTGTACCATTTGCCGTCGCGACCCTAGGTCCGTGGGGCCCCAGTGCGCAAAAGTTATTTGCGTAAATCGCGAAACGTCTGGTTGACGTAACTGGTGACCGAAGAGCTGGCGGCTTTCTCGCGCAACGCATCAGCATTGCAATTCAGCGAGGAAATGCCGCCAGCATCCTCGGTACAATGCCTCGAGGGCCTTTTTTAGATTTAACTTAGTTTTAATTTAATTTAGTTAATGTCAGTTATCATCTTTACTCCATACTTTTACATAAATATATTTAAGTCGTCCATCATCATCATATCAGCCGAAAGACGTCCACTGCTGGACACAGACCTCCCCCAAAGAGTGCCAAAGTGACCGTTCCTGCGCCACCCGATCTCAAATAACGTGTGAGAATCGCGAAAGTTTAAGTGCATACATACATACATTCACGCCTTTATTCCCAAAAGGGGTAGGTAGAGCACATGAAACTTTTATTCCAGCCCCACTTTTGGCATAAATGTGGGTATAAAAGATCGACAAAATGTGATATTGCAGTGATAGGTTGCTAGCCCATCGCCCACAACACACTTCAACCTTGCTCCCTTAGTCGACTTTTACGTCACCCACGGGAAGAAAGGGGGTGGTAAAATTCTAACCGGACACCACACGGGGGGAGTTTAAGTAGTGTTGGAAGTAATACATGATTTTTTAAAGAAATAAAAATTGGGGACGATCTTACACATATCTAACTAGCCCGACGGTAAGCTCAATAAGGCTTGTGTTTATAATACTTAAATACATCGAAAACATCTAAGTCTCAGAAAATATTTATGCTTATCACACAAATATTTGACCTTACCGGGATTCGAACCCAGGACCTTCAGCTTATTAGGCATCGTCACTACCCACTAGGCTAACTGGTCGTCGGTAATAATCTCAGGAACTCTCTCTCTCATCTCAGTAGGTATATACTAGAATGGACCTAAGCTATTTTATCCTGAGTCTCCGCCTGCGATTTTTGTAATACGCGTAGGAAGTCGCGCGGGAGCTTACATAGTCTACACTAGGTAATACTGTAATATTACACAGTGTAATGTTTGTGAGTTTGTAGAGGGCTAATTCGAAACTACTTATTCGGTTTAAAAAAAACCTCTCTCCAGTACCTTCTTTTTCTTGTCAGCACCTACGAGTATATTTATTTATTTACTAAGGCAAGGTAACAAATAAAGGCCTGCGCAAACCGGTGGAGCGCAGCGCAGATAACTTTAAATTTATCAATGTATATTCTTTTCTATTTTAATTACATTAAGGTATAAATTTGAATGCTTCAAGGAGTTGCTCCGAGAATGCTGCGCTCCGCCGGTTTGCGCAGGCCTTTAAATCGAGCTTCGAAATTTACGTAGGCACTATATTTTTATCCTAGTGCTCGTGTTTGTAATACGCGGACACGGACAAAGCTGCACGGCAAGCCAATTTAGATCATACACAATCCTTGCTATGTAAGTCATTTTAATTACTAGATAATAATGCATATAAAATAGCTATATATGCGAAACATTGATTGATTATTTTATTACGTAATCTATTATGTGATGACAATGTTTGGCACATTTTATTGCATAGTACTACGTAGGTTAATTATAATTATTTCCACTTCAATCCGGTATTCGACAGAGTCAAATCAGCAACTTTTTACAATACGTCACAATAGGGTTGCACCAAATTACGATTACAGACCGATCAACGTTAAATACGGCGCCGGCAGCTGTCATTCCATACAAACTTGTCAAACTTTCCATACATTCAGATTTTATCGAACACTATTTAGTTTACGATTACAGACGATTTAGCGCAACCCTAACCCTTAAGTTTAGCGATTCTGAGGGCTATATCGGTTACAGTACGATTACTGTTAGTTAAGACCTGACAGATGGATTGCCTTCATTTAATTTTCGACTTTAATTTCATATAGATAAAGCATTTTTCAGAATACTGTTACCCACATCTACCGATTTAGTAATAACTATTTTATTTGTATAAGATTAAAGTTGAAAATTAAATGAAGGCAATCAATCTGTCAGGTCTTAACTAACAGTAATCGTACTGTACCTTGGTTCTGCTGCGTTCACGCCGAGCAACTGCACGGCTGTCACAAGACGGCGCGCGAGGTCTCGATTTTTCTCGCACTATTTGTCTCTTATTAGAAAACTTAGAAAGAGACGTATAGTGCGAGTAAAATTGAGAGAGCTCGCCGCCGTCGCAGCCGTCCTGACCCCGTAATCATGGTCGGCCTTATCACGCGATAAGTGACAAGATAGGAGCGTTGTCTCGTTCTATCGAACGGTGTCAGCTAGTGACGGACGCACTGTCCTGTCACTTATCGTGTGATAAGGCCGACCATGATACGGGGTCTGTAGGGACTCACAGACTACTAAAGTCACACTTTTCTTTGGTCACACGGCGTCCAGAGGGATCACGTAACTTTTCGAACGCACGTTAGAACTACCAACTGTCATTTTCCGATACGGAAAGTGACATTTAGATCTGCCTAACGTAAGCCTCTAAACTAGATGAAATTATGTAAGCTTTAAATTTTTGAAATATCATACTTGCTTTTTTTTATAAAAAGGAAATATTGTTACTTGATAATATAAATTGTACAGCAAGTAGGAAATAATCCATGATGCATGATGCTGTATCACTGTACTGAAACTGTTGGATCAAATAAAGGCTTTTTAGTTTAATTAATTTTTAACGTAAGTATAATGCGAGGAGCGACCACACCGGTCGCTTAACGCTGCGTATACGCGTTGATGTATCGTGTGCGTCACGTATTCTTCATACATTTTGCTGCGTTTTACGGTGCGTTAGAGTATTTTGAGCAGCGGTGTGGTCGCACCTTTATGTGATCGATTGGCTGTTTTGAGGCTTTATAATTGGACGAGCGAGCTAAGCGAACGAAGTTTTCTTTTTCACCTTGGGTCAAAATGATTTCGTATGTCCGGCTCCAGCTGTTCTTCAAGGGCTTAAAAAATTGGCGACTATACAAGTTAAGAGGGGTGGTGCGCGAAAAAAAACACAAATTGGAAGAGATACATAGCTGTAGAGTGGAAAGGCAGGGAACTATATCAAATCGTATTTATTTACATAATGTACGTCTTCATTCGTACCGATCGTCTTACAAACTAGTCAAATCATTCACCGTTCTAAAAACTATTCAAACCACGTTCGATCGTTCCTTATTCATCATCTAACAGCCAGCATCATACAAAGTCATCCAAAAAGTACCAATCCCACACTCGGCCATCCTGCAATCATGAACTGTCCCCAGTCATGCACCTTCAGTCACCTCACTTACCCGTCGTCAGCATTGATCTTACTTACCTCGTCATAACACACTCTATTTACACCGTGATACAAAAATACATCATAAATCCACTAAATACTTACGTACTTCCAAAAACATAGTAAAGTATCGCATCCTTCAGTTCTTCCCAGTCTCGGAAGGAATCCTCAGAGCGTAACCAGAGAGCCGCCGTACCGCCGAACCTCTTTTTGGCGATTAAAAATTGCTGCCGCTCCGTCCACTGGTACTGTAGGGACTTCTCTTCGACTTCTTTTATAAATGCTTCCACCTCAAAGCCGTCCTCCGCCGTGAACAAGGACAACGTTAAAATTTGATGATAAACATCCGTCGTCTTCTCCATCTTCCGTTTTCTTTTATACACAACTTTCGTCTTAAGTCTTCGTCGTTTTTCTCGCCGTAGTTCCGTCGTCGTCGTCGTATTTATACTTCGTTTCGTCTTCGCCGTCGTATCTTCGTAGTCACGTAATTTTCCCTGGATCCCGGACGAGCCCCCAAATGTAGGGTGGGATGGCAGGGAAACACGAGAACTATATAAAATCGTATTAATTTACATAATGTACGTCTTCATTCGTACCGATCGTCTTACAAACTGAATCATACGTCAAATCATTCACCGTTCTAAAACTATTCAAACCACGTTCGATCGTTCCTTTATTCATCATCTAACAGCCAGCGTCATACAAAGTCATCCAAAAAGTACCAATCCCACATAGCTAGCAATGCTATCGGTGGATTTCTACCTTGCATAGCTCACTCTTACGAACACCTTTATACAGCCCCCCTGTTTTGTAAGGGTTTTTAGCTCACCTCAACGCTCACCCACAAATATATCTTGACGCCGCGATTCGTAGTAACTAAGCGCAGGTAGAGGTCTAGTTTTGTTAGGTTAGGGGTGAGGTGAGGCGCATTAGCACGTTACGAATAACAGCTCTGGACACGAGCCCCGCTATTCCGTAACTTGTTTTAAGCTTACCTCAATGCTCACTCACAAATAATATCTTGATGCCGCGATTCGTAGTAACTAAGCGCAGGTAGAGGTCTAGTTTTGTTAGGTTAGGGGTGAGGTGAGGCGCATTAGCACGTTACGAATAACAGCTCTGGACACGTGTCCCGAAATCTGTAACTTGTTTTAAGCTCACCTCAACGCTCACCCACAAATAATATCTTGACGCCGCGATTCGTAGCAACTAATTTTAGGTAGAGGTCTAATTTCGTTAGGCGTGAAGGTGGAGTGAAGCGCATGAACGCGTAAAGAACAACAGCCGCGTGGTCCAGACATGTTAGCATAGGATAGTTAGGATAGCAACGACCTGCGCGTACGCAGTAACGGCATTCGCTTCCTGCACAACCAGTCTGGCGGCATCGCTGACCGTAGTGTTACTCTTGAGTCCTGATTTTGTAGATGCGCCTGAGATAGGCAGGAAGCTCTAAATCAGGGGTCCGCAACCTTTTAGCAACCAAGGGCCAAATAGGAGCTAACAAAAATGGCGCGGGCCGAAAACAGCCGGGGAGGCCCACGGGCCGCAAGCAAGGGTCTCGCGGACCGCCTGTTGCCGACACCCCTGCTCTGAATAAATCACTGCGCTCACTGTGTAGCGTTTAAAAGCAGTATAACTATTTTTTTTATACTACAATGGTTGCAAACAAGCGTACTATCTGCCTGATGGTAGCTTCAGGGCTGTTGTCCTTTACGAGCACATGCGCCTCGTCACGCCTAACGAAATTAGGCCTCTACCTACGCTATATGGACTCCAGAAGAATGACCAGCGCGTTGCCAAACCATTATTGAATTGGGGATTCGTTGTATTGACAGGCAGATACCAATGCAGGTCTCTCACTATCACCACGGCGCATCCTCGATATAAGTAAATAAATATTTGGGGACAATCATACACAAATCGACCTAGTCCCAAACTAAGCAAAGCTTGTACTATATGTAGGTACTAGACGACGATAAACATACTTATATAGATAAATAAATATTTAAATACCTACATACTCATCACAAAAATAAATGCTCTTCCCGTGACTCGAATCCAGGACCTCTTGCTTCATAGGCAGGGTCGCTACCAACTAGGCTAAAGCGGTCGGTCTTATCTATACTAATATTATAAATGCGAAAGTGTGTCTGTCTGTCTGTCTGTTATCTCTTCACGTTTAAACCGCTGAACCGATTAAGATGAAATTTGGTATGGAGATAGTTTGAATCCCGGCGAAGGAAGTAGGATAGTTTTTATCCCGGAAATCATCCCCTGAGGGGGTGAAATGGGGGATGAAAGTTTGTATGGTGCTACGATATAAACGAGTTCCACGCGGACGGAGTCGCGGGCAGAAGCTAGTATTAAATATATCGCCGTCTACTACAGCTATCTATCCATAACACAAACTTCATTGAGCTTATAGTATGCTGCTACATCGAATTGTGTAATCAATCAATCAATCAATCAATCATTTATTTGCTGTAAAACATAGTTAAATTCATGCAAACACAATGTAGTCAATTAAATTAAATTAAATCATAAAATAATAATAGGTAATAATACAATGGAAATACGAGTAGGAAGCAAGAGTTGAAACAATAATTATACAATGTCATAGAGAAAAACAGGACCAAATAAGTAATAACATGTCATAATCACAAAATATAATAAAATATGTTATGTCTGGTAAGGTTCGTATGAAAATTCATTAGATATGTCATGTCGTGAAAAATCAGTGAATTAAAAATAATAAAGTTGTAAATCGTTAATTAATCTAATGCATTAGCGTAAAATTCTTTAATTGAATAGTAAGGTCGGTTAATATAATATTGTTTCAATTTTCGTTCAAACGTTCGGAAGTAAGATTCTCCACTAATATTTATTTCATAAGTCATTATTAAACAGGATGACTTTATATGCGCTAAGTTATCACCCATAACTTTTTACTTTTAAATAAATTGTCTAAAAGACACCCACATCACTACATAGTATAAAACAAAGTCGCTTCCCGCTGTCTGTCCCTATGTATGCTTAAATCTTTAAAACTTCGCAACGGATTATTATGCGTTTTTTTTAAAATAGATAGTGATTCAAGAGGAAGGTTTCATCATCATCATCATCATATCAGCCGAAAGACGTCCACTGCTGGACATAGGCCTCCCCCAAAGAGTGCCACAATGACCGGTCCTGCGCCACCCGCATCCAGCGGACTCCCGCGACCTTTACCAGGTCATCAGTCCACCTTGTGGGGGGCCTACCCACGCTGCGCCTTCCGGTACGTGGTCGCCACTCGAGAACCTTTCCGCCCCAACGGCAATCGGTTCTACGTGCAATGTGCCCCGCCCACTGCCACTTAAGTTTAGCGATTCGGAGGGCTATATCGGTTACCTTGGTTCTGCTGCGGATAGCCTCATTTCTGATGCGATCGCGCAGAGAAACACCCAACATAGCCCTCTCCATTGCCCTTTGGGTGACTTTGAGCCTTCTTATGAGGCCCATAGTAAGCGACCACGTTTCCGTGCCATACGTCATCACTGGCAACACACACTGGTCAAAGACTCTCGTCTTGAGACACTGCGGAATATTGGACGAAAAGATGTGCCGTAGCCTCCCGAATGCTGCCCAGCCGAGTCGGATTCGACGATTGACCTCTTTCTCAAAGTTGGACCTACCTAACTGAACAGTCTGTCCTAGGTATATATAATCGTTTACAACTTCGAGCGTAAAGTGTCCGATTGAAATGGGGTGAGGAAGGTTTATATGTATAATATAGTACCCGTGCGAAGCCGGGGCGGGTCGCTAGTATACAATAAATAAATAAAAAAGATGGATATTTATATCATAATACATATTAACGAACGAGCGAGCGAAGCGAACCAAGTACTATGCTCTAGCTTGGGCCGAAAACCGTTTGTCCCGCTGTCCCGCTGTCCGGCTGTTCTCCTCTACAGCTCGCATTTCTCAACCGATTGTCCTGAAGTTTTGTGAGCAGGTTCGTTAATTATATAGAATATTTTGTCGATTCAGTTTTTGGAAATTTGGACCTTTTTTTAAACAGATCGCGAGTCTAGTTATGGTAAAACATAAGATTTTCATAAATCAAAATATATGTTGTGTAGTAGATCGACTTACTTTTTCAAAATAAGTAAAATTGCACTCCGGGAGTGCCGGCAGAAGTGAAAACGCAATGACATTGTAACAGTTTTTCGATCAGGTCACGTGTCAGTCTTACGGTCACGTTACCTGTCTCGAATCTCATGTCTTACATTGCGATCTTACGGTCCCGTGACCTGTGGCGAGTTTATCCCCATCACAAAAAGTGCACAGCGCCGCTAAAGAAGTTTTCACTTCTAAAAAGTTTTTGTGAAAAAAGATAGCTTCGCGAGCTCTACAGCTCTGAGGGGCTACCGCGAAATGAAAACGAACTTCGTTCGTGTATCTTTCTCTCTGTCGCTCGAATCAGCAAGTGCGACAATGACGCAGATACACGAACGAAGTTCGTTTTCGTTTCGCGGTAGCTCTTCAGAGCCTCTAGTTTATAATCTGTATGTGTATTCATCTATTTCGGCTGGATCCCAACCTGTATCAACAGTAAATATATGCGCGCGCGCAGGTTATGTCAACGCAAGTGGGCCAGTGGTGTGACCGTTAACTGTGAAAGTTGCGTGGGCGCCGGCGGCCGTGCTAATCGTTCGCTCATTTTAGTGATTTTTTCAACTTGATTATATAAAATAAATGAAAATGAAAAGAGAATTGAAAATAAAATTCAGAAAAAAAATCTTTTTCGGTACAAAAAAAATGATCGGGGCAACGTCATCGTTAAAATAACACGAAACAAAATATTTAATTAAATAATTTGTTTCGTTATAAAGGTATGATTTAACCATTGTTTGTAAATGAGGTGGTTATAATTCGGCTCACGAAACCTCATCCGGTTGAATATAGCGGCTTTGACTAGAATCACTACATTCCAAGGGTCCATTTTCTAAATTTATAAATGTTAGCAACTGATTCACTTTGACCAATGACGAGTAACTACTGTACTGCTGCCTCTATAGAAGTAAAACCATAAGTGACAAAAAGTCAGTTTGGAGATAAATCCAAAAAACTATACACTTCCGTTCCATTCGTTTTATTCCAAAGTACAGAGCTGAGCATTTATATTATTAAAGATAATAATAATAATTTCTGCCAGAGATAAAAAGTGAGACAGTTTTATTAGGCAGGCGTCCGATGTTTCACCCAATAGCCCAGCCACTAGTCCATCATTTTCACCCAATAACCCGTTTCATTTAGATTCCATCAACCATCAATAGGCCCTATACTCCTCAGCGGGTGCTGTCCCTGTGTGCGTCCCATGACACGGGCAGGGACAGCATCCGCCCGGTGTACTCCTTGCATTTTATTAAATTGTCAAATGGGCCTCTACGTGTTGGCTCAGTTGGTACTTTGTAGGTACCTAGCTCCACGCACGCCTCCCAAAGGTCCGGGACGTCATTGCCCCGTGAGCGGGAAAGACATGATAATAATTTATTTCATGAATTCAGATAACTAAGATCCACTGGTTAGTAATTACAAATCTTACAAAACTATTGTTAAGGTCATAAAAAAAAGAACATAAATAATTAAGATACTCACTCCCTGTCAACAAGTTAATGATTACCAATCAGTTTTCGATTGGCAATCATCAATTTGTTGACATGAAGGTATATGGGGGAATCAGGTTTCGCCGCAAACATTTCCAAAATTCTATTGGAGCTGTTTCGCATCTACGCACCACCGATGCGACCCTCTTCCGTACAATGGCGTCAAACCCATCCGTGTGAGCTTCGGCAAACATAAGTGATAAATTGTAGAACTTAATGGAACTTAATTTTGTGCTAAGTGCACACTTATGTTTTTTCTGTTAACTTTGCACTAAGTATAGCATCTAAGATAAACCAACACAAGTACTCACAAATGCTTCTATTACTAATTGGTCTAGGAACTTGAAAAAGCACAAATGGGTGCTTGTGGTTTATTTGATTTAATTGATCAAAGTTATAATATTGATAAAAATCACGAACTAACAAGATATAGCATATGTTTTATCTTAAGTATTTTTAACTTAGTAATTTGAAACAAAATTAACATGGTTTCTCTGCTTATAATAAAAACTATAGGCACACATCCAAGACAAAGGTTAAAAAACTTAGGTGCTTACTTAGTATTTGTTTGCCTATGAACATAAAGGCGGCATTCCACCGGTGTGCGGCAATGTGCGGCACAAGCATATTCAGTACAAAAATGCTTGTGCCGCACAGTGCCGCACACCAGTGGAATCCCGCCTTAAGGCTGTGCATTGGAAATTATCGCGTGCTTTGAAACGCCATTCTGACTAGATTAAGAAACAATAAGGTCTGATTTTCAGATATATGATTCTTGACTATATGATTGTTTATCTGATTTTATCGATACATGATTGCTTAAAATTTCCTCGATAGAAAAAAAATCCAAAGTTGGGACTGTAATTTCCTTTTTTTACTCAGCCTGCTCAAACGATACATTATTTTACGACACAATCAGGTTAATACTATAGTATTTAATCTCATCTAAAATCTCACTTTATGAAATTTAAATAAAACGTCTCTAAGTTAGGTATTTATCGATTTTTTTCCAATAAAGCCATTCCCGAAGAGTGTGACATCTCTTTTCCTCGTGCGCGGAAGGCATCAGCGTGTCTGTGTCTAGGGGGCGTGTTCGACTCAAAGCAAGGCATCGCCTTAAAGTTATGACTTTTATTTCAAACTGGAGTTAACAAAATGACATGAACTTAAATGCTTGTCTAAATCCTGACTTATACGAGATATAGTGTCAGAGTAAGTAAAAGTATAGTAAAAGTAATTTGAAAAAAAAAACAATTTTTTTTCCTTGAGTCCGAGACTGTTAAAAACTCAATTAGATAAAAATTGGCACTCATGGTATTCTTTCTTGAGGCGGCAGTATACTGGCCTTTTGCTAGGAAAAAATAATTACAGGTCAGTCACCTCTAGTCTCCCAAGCGTAATTGGTTAGTAGAAAAACTCCATAGTGATAAGATACCGTACATAGTTTGAACTGAGTAACGCAACCTCGATAGGTTCTAAGAAAGGTGGCGTTTGTGATAAGAAACGGAAAAGCTCATTATAATCAGCCTAATTCTTAATGTTTTGTACTTGACTTTGAACTTCCTCTCAGTATGGCTTGACCCTAAGCTGTAACGCTCGAGCGGAGCGGCAGCGGCGCGCCTTACGTCTACTACTACGCCGCTCGCTTCCGCGTATGGTGCACCGCTGCCGCTGCCGTCGCCGCTAGAAGTCCTAGCCTTATGTATGTACCATCGCCAACACATTTACTGACCATCCGTGCACTTTATGTGCATTGTAATAAGGTTCAATATAAATACATGATGGTCAGTTAACTGTGTTGGCGTTTGTACAGGCGACACGTTCCGCGGCACAACACCCGTTCTGTCAGGTGACTGAAAACTCGCCTAAGGGCACGCCTCACCGCCGTCGCGCGTTTCGTGTCGCTGAACGCCATGCCTGTACATCAAAGCCTTAGCGTACTTGGTCATTGATCCCGGTTGTATCCTGAAGGAGCCGGATTCCTGGCACTAATCCCAAGATTCGCCAAAATGCACTCGTTTTAGGATAGCGACTGCCATCTGACCTCCCAATACAGAGGGAAAACTAGATCTTGTTGGGATTAGACCTCACGATGTTTTCCTTCAGCGAAAAACAACAATGAACATCAAATGGAACTTCGTAGGTACATAAGTAATTTTATTTCACCTCACTAGCTCGGAAACGCCTTTTTCATTCTTTAAAAACAGATAGCAAAACTGCATTTTACCCAGAATGTACAAAGAATATTTGAAATCGGAACTAGTAACTAATATGCTTTTTACCCGACTGCCGAAGGAGAGGAGGGTTATGTTTTTCGAGCGTATGTATGTTTGTGACCTTATTCTTTGGCACGCCCTGCAGCCTAAACCGTTTGACGGATTTCGACATATGAGGTGTTGTTGGATTCCTCTTAATCGTGGGAGTGACATAGGTTATAAAATTCGAAAAAATCAGTTGGGTACTTGGGTTTTTGAAAAATCTCATAATTTCACTTGTTTAAATATTATAACATGTAAAGAAAAAAATATATAAAGAAAACAATAAAAAAATATCTGATAGTCGAAAATTGCACTGTCTATGGTTGGGCCATAGACAGTGCAATTTTCGACTATCAGATATTTTTTTATTGTTTTCTTTATATATATTTTTCTTTTTTTAATGTTTTTTTTAAAGATTTGTGTTAAAAACGGGTGCAGTTATTTTTACGTCTCGTGTGTTGCAATGCAACACTCGCTACGCTCGTTCAACCCTAGAATCCATTCGCAATCTCGTGTTTCAATTCCACACTCGCGGTTAAAATACAACTTTGCCCCCTTGTATAGTATAGCACATAACTATTACACCCATGTTGGTGGTTTCAAACCGACGTCTTCCAGATTGAAATTCACGTGCTCACGTGAACGGCAGCAGTGCCCTTACTAAGCGTACTATAGGAATAGGCCTAAGTATAAATATATGTGTAATGTTTGACCCATTAAAAAACTAATTAATGTCTCTATTGTTCCAGACCCGGCATGCACTAAACACCATGGGACCCCCCATATCAGTATGGCCGAGCAAGAGACTCACGATAGTGGACAAGACACGTGTTATACTGAACGTGACTGTGTGTGTGTTTGTGCTGCATGTGTTGCTGCAGAGCGGGGTGAGGGCGGGGCCGGTTATATTTAATGTGGACTATTTACAAGGTATGTTATTAATTAGTAAGAGCATATACACACTTCTGTCGCCTAACAAAATAAAAACATATTAAATTATTTAGTAATGTTGTAATTCAATTAGTTTTTTCCTAGGGAATGAGAAGGTACCGGTCTTAGAATCGATTAGGCAATAAAACATATGACCCAATTAGTCAGGAATAATCTCACAAATTAAGCTTAGTTTGGAACTATATCTGCCTGGAAATTGTTTATTTAATACCTGTGATATCCAGCACCATGTAATAACTAAGAAGGGTCGACTATAATGTCAGTATGGCTGACCAAGAGACTCTTCTTATACTGTACGTGTCTGTTTGTGCGGCGTGTGTTGCTGCTGAGCCGGTTATACTTAACTAGCTCCTGCCCGCGACTCCGTCCGCGTGGAACTCGTTTATATCGTAGCTCGAAACTTTCATCTCCCATTTCACCCCCTCAGGGCATGATTTCCGGGATAAAAACTATCCTATGTCCTTCCCCGGAACTCAAACTATCTCCATACCAAATTTCATCTCAATCGGTTCAGCGGTTTAAGCGTGAAGAGGTAACAGACAGACACACTTTCGCATTTATAATATTAAGTATGGATGTGGACTATTTACAAGGCATACCTTGTAAATAGTCCACTAACATATTAGTACGAGTATTCTAGAGTATAATTGTTTGCCTACACATTTTTATGGCTACAGAAAACACGTAAGGGGTAAGGACTCAAGTTTCCGCCAAATACGTCTAAGTCGTAACTAAAGTAAAAACGAATAACCTCGAGTGAGTCAAGCAACCTAAACTAATAATGCTGGACGCGCAACGTTTGAACCTCTATTAGGTTCGTCTCTTGCACGCCATAATCACATCCATATCCATACGAATATTATAAACGCTGCATAGGCCTCCCCCAAAGAGTGCCACTATGGCCGGTTCTGCGTCACCAAAATCCAGCGGACTCCCGCGACCCTTTGTGCAGCAGAGGACGTTTTTCAGGTGATATGAATGTCTGTTACCTCTTCACGCTTAAACCGCTGAACTGATTGAGATGAATTTTGGTACGGAGATACTTTGAATCCCGGGGAAGGACATAGGATAGTTTTTATCCCGGTAATTATCCCCTGAGGGGGTGAAATGGGGGATGAAAGTTAGTATCGAGCTACGATATAAACTAGTTCCACGCGGACGGATTCGCGGGCAGAAGCTAGTGATGATTATAAATGCGAAAGTGTTTGGCCTGCAGCGCGGCCTCTCACGAAGAAGATGCTCTAGAAGAAGCATGATGGGCCACCCAGGGGGGTGCCAGACTGCAAACTTTTCTTGTTGATTCACAAAAACCTCTGCAAAACGGCGTTGTCACAGAAGAACCACATTAACCCAATTGCAACCCAAATCTGTGTCAGCGGCGCAAGCGTTCACCTTGATGACGGTACGGTACTCGTAAAGTGTGGGCTCCGCGCTATCCCAAACTCGTTTCGGCCGTTACACGTAATGTTGGCTTAGCCCGTTATTATGGCGATCATCTCTGCTAAATTACCTTTTTTTCCTAGAGAGAAGTGCTCAATTTCAGAACGAACCTCATATCACGACGGTGTCAAACAAGCATACAGTCTATCTAATGTTAAGGAGACACCATGCACCGTAGTCTGCTGCTGTGCTTAGGCTATAGGCCACAAGTCTGCAAATTCAGCTAGTACATACATTCACGCCTTTATTCCCAAAAGGGTAGGCAGAGCACATGAAACTTATATTCCAGCGCCACTTTTAGCATAAATGTGGGTATAAAAGATTGACAAAATGTGATATTGCAGTGATAGGTTGCTAGCCCATCGCCCACAACACACTTCAACCCTGGTCCCTTAGTCGACTTTTACGACACCCACGGGAAGAAAGGGGGTGGTGAAATTCTAACCCGACACCACACGGGGTTATAACCCGACACCACACGGGGTAAATTCAGCTAGATTCCGTATTATTCGCTAATGATAACAAACATTTTGAATTTTAATTGTGCACCGAAGCTTGCTTAGGCCATAGGCTATGGGGTTTCCGACCCTTTTGATTTGAGTGAGTATTTGTGTTGACAGATAGGCTGTTATTCTTTTCGCACACAAGCGTCTCACCCCTCCCGTCACGGCTAACGAAACTATACATAGAATTCTTTCTAGCGACGTTAGTTAGCGAATCGCGGCGTCAAGATATATTTTTGGGTGAGGTTAAGAGTCCGTAGTAAGCTCGGCAGAATTTCACCTTCCCAAACAAACGTAGTTACGCTCTCATTTTAAAACTACGTGTTGGATTGTGTCGAAACTTTGCATATACAATGACATGAGGTATATCTATGTCTGTAATAAGTTTATATGGTTCCAGAATATAAAACAAACGAAATACAACGAAAACAACTTTTGTATGAAAAACTTAAAACCGCTGTATTTTTTTTACTATGGTATCTGATGCTACATAAACTAATTACAGACATAGATATACCTCATGTCATTGTATATGCAAAGTTTCGTTACAATCTAACACGTAGTTTTAAAATGAGTGCGTAACTACGTTTGTATGGAGAATCGAGCTTACTGCGGACTCTTAAAACCAGTTACAGAATAGAACGAGAGACAAATGCAAGTCCCCCACTGTCAACAGCGCATGCTCGAAAGCACTGGCAATTTTACTCACCATTCAAACCACCACTTTTATTACTATTATATTATTCTGCTTCCACAATAACTTTAGAGGAAGTAGCTGTTGTTATTATGGCTGCGGTCTTCTCTAAGTACCAACTTAGAGCTCAAAAGCTCAAAAGCTAAGGAGGTGAATTGGGCACTTACATTTTCCAGTTAATGTCGTGCGGTCTGGTAAAAAGGTGATTATTGATGGCTTAAGGCTCTAAAACTTAGCAATCATCACCAGGAAGTCAATAGTTTTAAAATTAAAGTTATTTAAAATTAAGTAAAAATTCAAGTATTTATAGGACAACATATTTTTATTTGACGACCACTTTAGCCTAGTTGGTAGTGAGCCTGCCTACGAAGCAGGAGGTCCCGGGCTCGAATCCTGGTAAGGGAATTTATTTGTGTGATGAGCACGAATCATGAGTCATGGATGTTTTCTATGTATTTAAGTATTTATTTACCTATATAAGTATGTTTATCGTCGTCTAGTACCCATAGTACAAGCTTTGCTTAGTTTGGGACTAGGTCGATTTGTGTAAGATTGTCCCCTAATATTTATTTATTTTCTAAAGTATATACAAGGTGATAAAGGTGGAGCGAGGAAATGCCGCCGGTACAATGCCTGGAAGGCATTTTTTAGATTTAAATTAGTTTTAATTTAATTTAGTGTTGGCCGGTGATGGATGTAGCTCGACGACTTTTAAATAAAACTTCGATGAAAAGTTGACTGTATTATAATTAAAAAATAATAATAAATTATTTAATTTAAATAAAGGCTCTGGTTATTACAAAATAGTTTGGCCGGAAGACAGATGTACAGAAGTGGTGTTATTTGAGTGTGATTTGACTCATTTGAGTTAACGAATTTAGGTAGGGATAAAACTTGGGTATGTGTAGCGCTTCTATTGGTGTTTTCAAAAGCCCCTCTCATGCTAACCGTGCCCGACGAGCGCGTTTTGCTACTGCATAAGTATACAATACTAAAAACGGTTGCGTTCGCAACCTTCAGTCGATGTTAAGTAGTTAGAAATCATTAAATTTTGAACATAACTTTCTTTTTCCCCAGTGTTCATCATCTAAATCACATCTCCAAGTTTTTCAAGTGAGTTGTATACCGCTATCGAATAACATATCAGCCTTCAAGTTAGTGGTCATAACATAACAGTTCACACGGCAGACAAACAAGCACAATACACGTATTATTTAATGTCCAAGATATGGGCGTAATGTAAATGTTACCGGAATCCACGTCAGTCACACTTGAGTTCAATTAACCAGGTGTAGAGACAGCAAAACAGATCTTTAAGATTAAATATTATATTTTATGGGTTACACACACACACGACACAACTAGCAATTTGTCACAACCACATGCAATAGTTAGAATAAGAAAGCAATACATAACTTTCACGCTAACTAAAGCTGTGGGCGTAGCATGGTTGCCATTTTATCACTTATCGTTGTGGTAGAGACGCCCATCACGCTCTGACAAGTATGCGAGTGCGAGAGTGACGGATGCCTTATCCACAACGATAAGTGATAAAATGGCAACCGTGCTACGCCCGCTGACCCCGTAGTATGGTCGGCCTTATCACGCGATAAGTAACATGATAGAGCGTCCGTGTCGTTCTATTGAACGGTGTCAGCCAGTGACGGGCGCTCTATCTTGTCACTTATCGTGTGATAAGGCCGTCCACGCTACGGGGTCAGGTTGGTGTGCCAAATTGCATCGCTTACAGCATAACTTACAGTGTGCTTCAGTGTTGTCAAAATGTAGGGCTTACATTATACACACAGACATAATTTTTATCAGAAAATAATAATTTTCTTCTTATTGCCCGTGTTTCAAATAACAGTGATGCTGATGAGATACTTAATTGAGGCGGTGCATTGGAAATTATCGCGTGCTTTGAATCGCCGTTCTGATTAGATAAAGAAACAATAAGGTCTGATTTTCAGATATATGATTCTTGACTATATGATTGTTTTTCTGATTTTACCGATACATGATTTAAAATTTCCTCTATAGAAAAAAATTCCAAAGTTGGGTCTGTATTTTCCTTTTTTTACTCAGCCTACTCAAACGATACATTATTTTACGGCACAATCAAGTTAATACTATAGTATTTTATCTCATCTAAGATCTCACTTTACGAGTATGAAATTTAAATAAAACTTCTCTCTAAGTTAGGTATTTATCGAAATCTGTCCAAAAAAGCCATTCCCGAAGAGTGTTCCATCTCTTTTTCTCGTGCGCGGAAGGCATAAGCGTGTCTTTGTCTAGGGGGCGTATTCAACTCGAATCAAGGCACCTCCTTAAGTTAAAATGCTCAATATCTCAACAAAAATGCTGCTGTTTGTGCTTGACACGCACAAACAAAAATAACAATACAAATTAATAGTTCTTTTTGCAAGTTAGATGACAAATAATGATTACTCCAATTGTTGTCATGCTGACTGTACTAAATACAACTTGTGCTCAATGCAGAACGCTAACCAACATTTTCACAGTCGGCAAATTCAGCTAGATTCCGTATTGTTCGCTAATGATAACAAAATTGAATTTTAATTAATAATTAACTAATTGAGGTAAAAAATGCAATGTACATACTGACTATTGTTTTATTTAATTACGACCCAGTGAACGGTCTGCAAAAATGTTTAATATCTATTACTAGTGAGTTCATAAAATTTGGTTCTCAATTACTTACAAGACTTATGTTTTTGTATTGCTCGCGGTTACGAATAAATATGCTACCTGCCTGATCGTAAGCAGTCATTGTAGCCTATGGACGCTTGTGGAGTCAAGCAGGATTCGTTGAGTCGACAAATGCAAATTTCTATGGGTATCCTAGCTAGACCCATTCTTTTAACTGTTTTTTTTTGTCGCATTAGAACTGCAGGAATGTGCGTGAGCACGACGCATTTGTAATAATTTATATAAAACACTAAATCTAATAAATTATTTGCGAACTAAGATGTTGGCCAAATGATTAGGTACTTTTTCGAAACGAGAACAGTTGGTCCGCCGTGGCACCTAATCCCAAAATTTGGCGTAGGCACTAGTTTTAAGAAAGCGACTGCCGTCTGACCTTCAACCCAGAGGGAAAACTAGACTTTATTAGGGAACCAATAAAAAGGCATAATGACAATATTATGTAGCTGAACGAGCGAGCGAAGCGAACGAAGAAAACGAAAAGAACGTCCAAAATTTTCGTATGTCTGGCTCTCTTGCCGTTCTTCGGTTGTTCTCCTCTACAGCACGGCTAGCATGCGACGGCGCGCGAGCTCTCTCGATTTTTCTCGCACTATCCGTCTCTCTCTCTTATTAGAACACTTAGAACAAGAGGTATAGTGCGAGAAAAATCGAGAATATGTCGCGGCCGTCTCATGATTATAGATATCCCAGAATTTCTCAACCGATTCTCGCGTCATTTTGTGAGCAAGTTCGATAATTGTGGAGATTTTTTTATAGATTTCCACAATCATGGAACTGGAAATAAAAAAAATATATGTTTTAAATGAGTGTGTTCTACAGCACACAGAGCTACTAGTTAAAAAGTGGATCGTCATTTGTTTACTTGTTTGGTCATTCCTATTGACCCCGATACATTCCGCGGGGTCAGCGACCCGTCAGTGTGTGTCATCTCGTCTCATATCTCGAGTTAGTCACAGCGAAATGTGTTTTTAATCGCGTCATGACAGTTTTACTTTCCTTTTTTCATTGCCTTGTTTTAACCAATTGTGACATTAGGCTTGGTCATTGGTTTTGAAAGACTTTCTAGTGTTCAGTCATCGGTTACGAATGATATAAGTTTTTAGTAATACGTGTGTGTCTATCGATGCATACTGTTGGTCAAATATGCGGTGACCCAATACACGTAATCGTGGTCATCATATCCGCCGAAACACGATCACTGCTGGGCACAGGCCTCCCCCAAAGAGTGCCACAATGATCGGTCCTGCGGCCGCATCCAGCAGACTCCTGCAAACCTTTACCAGAGGGGTAATTAGATAATCACTTAACTTATTGAACGCGCGTGAGGATTTAGATCTACCTATCGTACATACAACGTTACATGACCAACCTGCTGGTCATGAATCCACTCGAGAACCTTTCCGCCACAACGGCCATTGGTTCTACGTGCAATGTGCCCCGCCCACCCAATACATGTGCAGCTAGTATAATCAGGCCTGTCTCTTGCAGCTTCGGCTAAAGACCCAAATATATTATTATTCCAAAAGAAAAAAGGCAAAAAAATATGCCTAAATGACGAAATCCCATTCAGATATTTCAAAGCATTACGAAGCTACAACCTTTTTAATATTGCTTGTTAGGGAGAGAAAATGGTCGCAGATCGTGACATCACGATCTGAGAGCGCGATAGTAAATGACAATCGTTCGGAAAGAAACATTAAGCACATGAAACCATACTATATACAATTTAATGTGATACTTGTAATGGATGGATCTCTTGGCACAACATTACATTGTCTTTTTTGAGAGTCCTTCAAATTCAAGGCCAATTTTATTATCCTACTAATATTATAAATGCGAAAGTTTGGATGTTTGGATGTTTGTTACTCAATCACGCTTAAGCGGCTTAACCGATCATTTGGATGAAATTTTGCACGAAGAGAGTTTATAGCCTGGATAGTTTTTATCCCGGGTCCACGCAGACGAAGTCGCGGGCGGAAGCTAGTTCACATATAGGTCAGGACTCCACGAGCGATATCTGCAACAACACCGAAAAATGCTGCTACGTAGCGTTGCTAGGCATTGATGAATGGGTTAACCCATATGAGGCTAACAGAGCTTATAAACATTTTTCCGTCGTGTAGTAAAAATCGGTCGTAGAGGCAAGACTCATACTTATGTGGGTCGCGGAAAAAAAACATTATTTTTACGGTTTGGTCACAAAGCACCTTTTGATCTTCATACTTCGATTCTTCATAGTTCTCGGCCCTTCTGGTACACTCATACAATTGACCGCCCACGGTAGATTTGATCTGGTCTGCCCATCGCGTGGGTGATCTTTCGCGAGGTCGGGTACCCTCCAATATGCCTTGCACAACAAGACGCTCGACGGAGTCGCCGTCTCGCCTCGAGACGTGTCCGAAGAATTTGAGGATGCGAGTTGTACTAGCGTGGATAGACACTGCTTGATGCCAAGTTCTTGAAGTATGGAAACATTTGTTCGGATTCGGTCCTAACTAAACTAGATCTCTTTATTACGCTTACTTACTACGAATCGCGGTGTCAAGATAATTATATTTGTGGGTCAAAACAAGTTGCAGAATAGCGGGCAGGATGCTCAATAATAACTGAACATGCACTCTAACGCCTTGGCAACAGAGTCGTGTTCAGTTCGCTAGTCGCAGACGCAGTTCAGAGCTGTATGAAGACTTTGCGACGTGTCTCGTACTTTCACCGGCAGTGGGTCAGGTGTCAAAGGATACTGCATTTATGCAGTACTGGTTTAGAATTAAACTAGAGTACTTAGCTCCGCTTAAGTGGCAGTAGGCCACATTGCGCGTTTGGGTCGGAATGGTTCTCGAGTGGTGGCCACGTACCGGAAGGCGCAGCGTGGGCTCACAAGGTGGACTGATGATCTGGTAAAGGTCGCGGGAGTCCGCTGGATTCGGGCGGCGCAGGACCGGTCATTGTGGCACTCTTTGGGGTCACTCTTCGGCTGATGATGACGTCCGAGTAAGATATGTAAATGCAGAGCGTGTTCACATTGCAATATTGAATGTTGTAAAATAGAGACCAAATGGAAAAAACAATGCTCTGCAAGAAAGTGTATGGGCTTAAGTCCAAGTGTTATGAACCACTGTAGTCGAGCGGTTAGTACGTGACTTTTAAGGCTCGAACCACTGGGTTATGAAAACTTATGTACGAAAAGTACCTACATTACTGCAGAGGCCGTGAAGTAAGGGATTGCTGGACTAGTTTGGAGTAGACGGCCGAGTCGCAGACGAGGCCGGATACAACGAGTCCAGCAATCCCTGTTCCGGCCGAGGATTGTATAGTGCTATTCTCAAACGATGTGAGGAAATATTTAAATTAAAATAAATACAAGATAATCATTCAATAATAGGTAATTTGCCGCCTTTTTTATTTTTTAAACATGCCATTTGAACAAGCCGTTCATGTTTAACCGCACATAAGTATAGTACCATAGATTTTGGTTTTTTTTTATGTCGCAAGTATGCTTACAGAGTCTAGTCGTGGTTGGCAGTATGTAATTTTTCCTTTGTCAGTTTAATTGTAAGCAAATTTAAAAAGTTAGAGTAGTGGACAATAATGGTTTTACTTAGGTTTTTCATTAATTACTTCTTGGCGTAAGGCCAAGAAGAAATGTAGGGAGCCTTAAACAAGAAACTTCATGTCTTCATTTCGTGATATTAACGCATACATTTCCGAGCATGTTTGAGAAAATATCATTTGATATTTAGGTAACTGGCTTCCCGATGAAGGAAAACATCGTGAAGAAACCGGTCTAATCCCAATAAGGTCTAGTTTTCCCTTTGGGATGGATGGTCATGTCTATCAATGGCGCCCCGTGGAAGAAAAAAAAATGGATATATAAGTAACTATAGGCTAGTCAGTGGGAATTTGATTGTATGGGTGCTCCGCCACTGGTGACTATGCCAAATCTTGGGATCTGGTGTCGGGCCCCGGGCTTCTTTAGGCCACAACCGGGAATAACGCTAGGAGGTTGATTTGACACACTCCGTAAAGCACCCTAAAACACGAAACGTGCCATGACACGATAAAATTAAGAAAATGTACACGAAGGACGAACGTATAACATTCCACACTAATAGTTGAATCCATTATAATGTTTTATTCGCTGCAGAATAGAATGCCTCAAATTGTTGGTGTTAGGCGGTAAATACGATATTTGACAAAAGTCAAATCAGCTTGTTTTTATGAAACTTCAAAAATGCTCCCTTTAGTATGGAATTTGTAGGGATTACTTGCTTGTGACGTCACAATCAAACGTCCTTCTTGTTAGTTTTAATGAATTCAAAAATACCAAGCTTAAATGAAAGATTGATAGTTTTAGTGAGTATCTGTCTCTTTCTAAGCGTACGAATTACAAAGAGAAGGATCATCTAAAGGGCCGTCCTGATTTTCTTACTTGTCGGTATACTGTCAGTAAGATTTGTACAGTAGTACGCATGCAGAACCACATTCCGCGCATTCGTACCGCACTGCTTCCGCGTAAATTAGGAAGCATTAATAAATAAAATATATTCGCGTGGTAAAGAATTTGTACGTTGAAACTATCGTCAACAACCCCAGGAAAATGGCGCTAAGGGTGCTGCCCCCCTATTCCGTAACTTGTTTTAAGCTCACCTCAACGCTCACCCACAAATATATCTTGAAACTGCAATGCGTAGTAACTAAGCGTAGGTAGAGCTCTAGTTTCTTGAAGGGGCGGGGGGGCGTGGCGGGCGAATAACAGCCAAGTAGACATGAGCACACACTTGTAATGAACATTCAAGCGAATGTTACATTACAGGTAAAAGCACACAACACAAACAGGAGCGTTTTAGCGAGCTTTCAAGCGAAACCACAGTATTTTATAGATTTAATATTAGCTTTTTAGGTATAATTATTATTTTGTTGACCACATTAAGAAACAAATGTTGTAACTTTGCAATATGAAATATCTCAGACGTCAACTGTATCGTGAAAGCGTGTCGAAACGACAATGTGGAGCCAACATTATTTACTAGCGACATCTCGCGTGCAGTAGCACAAACGGAAGCGGAAATTTGATGTAATTAGGTGTTTTATCATGTACTTTTAACATTCATTCGTTCAAGGAAAAATCTGCGATCTCAATCAAGTTCATTTTCAAGCCTTTTTAGCCATATACTAAAATATTGGCGCCACCGTCTATGCATAAGTGGCGCTTAGTATGAGATTAATTCGTTTCAGTAAACGCCACAGTGGCTAGCTGGTATAAAATTAGCTAATGGAGCTTCCCTGGACTCGACCGGTCTTCGGCGTCATAGAAAGAATTAAAACACTTACGCCTTGGCCACGACTTTGGTCTTCAGCGACCTGCGGCAGCGTTTTATCTGTTCATTGCGCGGTCGAGACGCGCAAAGCACTGTGGTTAGTTGGGATCACGCGCAATGAATTAGAAAAACCGCTGCCGCAGGTCGCTTAAGACCAAAGTCGTGGCCAAGGCGTAAGAGCTTTCAAATGATATATAAATAAATAAATAAATAAATAAATATGAGGGGACAATCTTACACAAATCGAGCTAGCCCCATAGTAAGCTCAATAAGGCTTGTGTTATGGGTACTAGACGACGATATATTTAATAGGTATAAATACTTAAATACATAGAAAACATCCAAGACTCAGAAACAAATAATCATGCTCATCACACAAATATTTGCCCTTACCGGGATTCGAACCCAGGACCTTCAGCTTCGTAGGCAGCGTCACTACCCACCAGGCTAACCGGTCGTCAAATATGTCTCAACTCCCATGAGTTGAGACATATTTGAGGAGAATGGGCAAATTAGTATGGGCGTTGTACCATTACAACGCCCATACTAATTTGCCCATTCTCCTTTGCTTCAAACTTTTTGCTGGGCCGATCAATTATGTTATGGTTCCACCGCCGCCGCCGTCACTTTCCGCCCACACCACAGCATTTAACTAAGAGCGATCGCTAGAATGATCGTGTGAATGTTCGTAGCTCTATGTTTCGTCGGCTCTATGCTTGGCTCTGTTCATTTTATAACTTATCGTTGTGGATAAGGCATCCGTCACTCTCGCACTCGCATACTTGTTAGTGTGATGGGCGTCTTTACCACAACGATAAGTGATAAAATGGCAACCATGCTACGCTCACTGTTCGACACATTTAAAAACCGGCCAAGTGCGTATCGGGCCACGCGCAGTGTAGGGTTCCGTATAGTTGCCTATCTGTATTTGTTACATCGCACACGCCAAATGGCGCGGTTGCGTCGGCCGAATTTGTACGAAAGTAGGCCTTTTCAACTATATTTTAAGTTGCTCGACTATTAGCCGTGATAGTTTTCCTTTTAAATTCATTATATGTACTACTACTTGCCACGAATTTTTTCACATTCCCAGTAGCAGCCATTTAGCCGGCAGGGGGTGGGGATACATGACTCAAAAAATTTGGCTTTAAAGCCCAATATCACACAAACGGACAACTA
Organism: Epinotia bilunana; assembly: GCA_947049275.1. Taxonomy (NCBI): domain Eukaryota; kingdom Metazoa; phylum Arthropoda; class Insecta; order Lepidoptera; family Tortricidae; genus Epinotia; species Epinotia bilunana. The sequence continues at coordinate 8,827,607 of OX346278.1, read as the reverse complement.
AGTTGGAAAAATGGTTTGTCTAAACTCAAAATATGTTTTATACCCCACACTATGGGTTTAACGACAAAAAAAATTGCATCCCACTTTACGTGTAGAGGTACCTTTAAAAAAATCTACCATTTGTACAGTTGAGGTGCCTTGTAATAAGGTGCAAAAGTGTAAACGTATCTTTGATTTCGACTGTACCGTTGAAATTATTTAAGATTTCCAGCACTTTATTAAATTGTCATTGGATTTTGAACCTAGTTCTAGCTAGACTAGTTAAATCGCTTATCGAACAAATTCGGAAGTAGTCCATTCCAAAAGCAACTCTACCGTCCAACGTACAAGATTGAAATTCCATTGACAGTTTGATAAAAAGTCGGCCACAATAATCGCAACCGTAGACGCAACTGATTTCTTCATACTGACTTGGTAGTTCACGCACTTGACTATAGATGGCTCTGATTTGTCATTCCATTCTATCAATAGATGTCGCTCGCTACACCCAATTTACAGCGAACGAAAATAGCATAAAATGCGAACTCCTTACAAATTTCTACCCAAACCCGGTATGCGCGTGTTCGAACTAAACGGCTGTCTGGCATCGTTCACACCCCACCCCACCCCCGCATAAATGGCACCCATTCCGTGGGGCCATTTTGCGGCGCCACTTAGACTTCTATGGTTTTTCGTGCGCTGCCAATTTAACGAGTATTTGAGGTAATAATGTAGTATTCTGATGTAGTGAAACGTACATACATTAGTCGCGACCGTTTCCTGTGGGTAGGCAGAGATAACGGATTTCCACTCTGTAGGTATGGTGCTGTTCCTGGTGGTGAGTAAGGTCGCCAGAGCTGCCGAGGACGAGGATCCGGGAGATTGGGATTAAGGAGCTAACCAGAACGAATCCTCAAATCAACAAAGGCTCGCGAGGGTCCATAGGCTCCGGCGTCTGTTTACCATGAGATGTATGTGTGCGGTGAATGTCCTAGCTTCTGTGAGGCGATGGATGACAGGCAATCAACTGTAACAATGTATGATAGGTATTATTATTTTTTGTCTTTTTAGGGTTCCGTAGCCAAATGGCAAAAAACGGAACCCTTATGGGTTCGTCATGTCTGTCTGTCTGTGTCCGTCCGTATGTCACAGCCACTTTTTTCCGAAACTATAAGAACTATACTGTTTAAACTTGGTAAATAGATGTATCTGTGAACCGCATTAAGATTTTCACAGAACAATAGAAAAAAAATCAATCAATTTTGGGGGTTCCCCATACTTAGAACTGAAACTCAAAAAATGTTCTTCATCAAACCCGTATGTGGGGTGTCTATGGATAAGTCTTCAAAAATGATATTGAGATTTCTAATATCATTTTTTCTAAACTAAATAGTTTGCGCGAGCCCCCCCACCCCGCCAAATAAAAGAATGATACAACTAAAAAATATATGATGTACATAACCATGCAAACTTCCACCGAAAGCCACGCACAACGAAGGGTTCCGGTTCTATTAAAAAGGTCGTATCGTTACTGAAATCCTATGACAGTTACGTCCTCTTCTTTAAGGAAGGCAGTTTATAAGAAATATCTCGAAAACCTTTGAACCGATCTTGTTCAAAACAATTTTCGCTGAAAGATTTAAATAATTTAGAAGGGGGGGCACAATTTTAGTGACTTTCGGAGCGATTATCTCCGACTCTATTCACTTAATCAAAAAGATTGCTGAGAAACCATATATTTATTTTGAAAGGCCTATCGATTGATGTGGCAAACGTGGCTTGCAATGAAAAAAAAAATTAACTCAACTGAGTCATGTATGGTGTGTGCACCCCTAAAAAAAATTTTTTTTAATTACAAATCTGTAGCGGCTAACAAAATACACCTATCCTCAAAATTAAGGCTAAGGAACCCAAAAAATACATATTATTATTATATCGTACGGCTTTATTTTTCTTTTTTATTACAATTGAAGCTAATTTAAATTAGACAATAAGTACTGGTTTAAAAGATTATAATTTAATATCTTAGTTAAGTAGCAAATAATAACAAAAAATAGAGATAAGGAGAAGCTTCCACGCCTGCTGCCATAATTTTATTTTGATAAAATGTAATTAATGGTGTAATAAGATATGATAATCTACTTATTTCAACTGCTCAACGACCCAAAGCGAGTCTTGGCCTCCGACACGAGTAATCACAAATAAATATTATATTTCATCTCAAATTGTACACACGACTTTTGATCTGCAGAAAGTAAACATGAACTAATTTAACTTTAAATAAAGATACATTTGCACATATGAATCTCGTATTTATGTAAGGTTATTGTTTATCGACGGGTCTCGCAGGGTAATTGCGTATCTTTTCGCACGAGCGTTAAAACATACCAACTGTCATTTTACCGTACAAACGATGATATTGATATGTTTTAACGAGCGTTCGCATAGTTCACAACTGCCCTGTTATTGTCAATCCAGCTTACTGAACGTGACATTCACTTTAAAGGCGATAAATGTATGCCGTAGAATGAAATAAATAAAACATAACGTCAGTCGGGGCAAGTGCGCCACCGGGGTAAGTGCGATTTAAAATAAATAAATAAATAAATAAATATTAGGGGACAATCTTACACAAATCGACCTAGTCCCAAACTAAGCAAAGCTTGTACTATGGGTACTAGACGACGATATACATACTTATATAGATAAATAAATACTTAAATACATAGAAAACATCCATGACTCAGGAACAAATATTCATGCTCATCACACAAATAAACGCCCTTACCGGGATTCGAACCCAGGACCTCTTGCTTCGTAGGCAGGGTCACTACCAACTAGGCTAAAGCGGTCGTCATTTCATCAAACATATTGAAATCTACTGATATTTTAGTACCATAGACATCTTAGATGATCATCATTATCATCATATCAGCCAGAAGACGTCCAGCGGCAGACATAGGCCTCCCCTAAAGAGTGCCACAATGACCGGTCCTGTATGAGAGGCGCATTTACCCCGTTGGCGCACTTGCCCCGACTGACCTTACATGTATATAGAGAGAGGACAAGAGGACACCTCTTAAATTTAATGATGATGATGACGATGATGTTTGATGATGGCGAATATAGAGATCGTTTTAGTTGTGTGACGCGCTCTCTTCGCTCGTACAGCGTGATAGCACTATCAATACAATACTAATCTAATGCTGATGCGTTAGTAACGCCCGTTTAAATTGATACATTACTACATTTATTACGACAGAAAGCTGTTTTAAAACTATTTTTATACTCATCGACCTTAATGTTTGAATTGAGACTTCGCACACCAAACTTAAATCACATACTTTTTATTATGGAGCTCCCAACTCAACATTTCATAAGTGTTGAGACAACTAAAATGAAATGAACCAATCACGTGGCGCCTTTACTGAACTATAATGTATTTGACCAATAGGACGCCGTCATGAGAAAGTCAAAAGGTAAATAGACATCAACACACAAATAAGAAAAAGCCGGTTGGTTGCACTTCGTTTTCAATAGATACCAAGTTTGTTTAATTCGTTCAGTTGACTCGTAGAAAAAGTAGGTATTGTATACAATAGTTATATGATTAGCTTTTTAAGTCTCGTACCTTAATTAGACTACTTAGCAAGCTTCATGGCCTAAACGTGGTACTCGACTGAAAAAGCATACATTATATAACGATTGCATAATATACTATTTCTGATTTTTATGCCTCCTTTCCTCAATCTAACCGTCCCTTTCTTTTGTTTCAGGTCCAGTGCCACTAGCTAGGAATATACGCCACTTGCCATGTATATCAAGAAGAACAGGCCAAGAGGGCCTCTGTATGTTCGCTATAGACTGCCTTAAAGCCAACGGCACACACCTCGGAACCTGCATAGACAGGTTCTACTTCGGCTCGTGCTGCCAAGTCCAAGACAAACATGTTATCCCTATTAACAATATTGAGGATAACTCTATAGATGGCGCTAGTTTCGTCCATCCACAAACAGAAGATATGACTACTAGTAAAACAGAAGAAACTACTAAAGAAAGTAAAGATGAGATAGTAAGAACTACAGAAAAAACTACGTTAGCGGATAAAGTTGAAATGGAGACTAAGTCTGATGATCTAGATAATAAGATACCAGATATCTATAAGACTACAGTTGAATTAGAAGCTACTACGAAAGCAGTTAAACCTGAAACTGAAGTGACAGAGGTTCCAGTGAAACTGTCTACATTCCAAACTGTCTCTGGAGATTTGGTCACAGAGAAAACGACGACAGAAGCGGCCAAAACGTCTGTGTCGACCGCTGAACCGACTACAGTTAAACCTAGTAGAAAGCCCATCAAACCTACGTATAAACCTCGACCTACATACAGACCAACTAACTTTACAAAGCCACAGTACGTACAGGCAAACAGACCGAAGCCAACAAAGCCTATTTCATTATATAACACTACTAGAAAACCCATCTATCGACCACCACCTAAATTTCCATCGACTAAAAAACCATTACCATCGCCTCCCAGACTAAACATTACAATTCTACCACAATCAACAAGCTCTAGACCAATATTCACTAGACCAGGAACAACTATCACATTCATAAACGCAACACAAGAAACAACAACAACTACAACGACAACAGAGGCTCCAACAACAGAAAAAGCTGTTGAAACAACGGAATTAACCACTGATCCTCCAACAACGCCATCCACCACAACAACAACAACAACAACGACAACGACAACGACAACGACCACAGAAACACCAACAACACCACCGACAACATCAGCGCCGACAACAGAAGCGATCACAGAGACTACGGAGTTAGTCACTGAAATTCAGACCTTAAAACCAGTGACGGAGACTGAAACTCCAACAACTGTGAAAGTTACCACTGAGTTCCCACCGTTGGTGACATGGTCCAGTACAGTGAACGCTGCTACGAAAGCTCCTGAGAACACGACAGCATCTGATGGTAAGTTCTTATCAATTATTTATTTCCCATTAACGAATTATGCGAATACTTCCTAAATATATGATTATTATTCACCGAACCCCGGTCATTTGGAAGGCTTGCGTGGGGATATAAATCCAACACGTAGACACTTTGGAGACGAAGTTTAATGTCTTAGTCGTCCTAGTCCTCGGGCGCACTTTATGTCCACACCAACACCAGCACCAACACTATCCTGAAGGTGGTCGCGGAAAGGATGGACAGTCCTATCCTTAATCATTGGATGACTGTGCGTGTGCATTCTAATATCATGCGCACTAGTAAAACACGTGTGTTCATAACGGACAATAGTAAGGGGCTTATGACACTTACCTGAATTTAGCATCCTAATTAGGGAGCAGAGTTGAGTCATAAGCCCTTTACACAATGTTCTACAGACGACGAGCGTTCGTTGGGTTAATCATTGGATGTCTGTGCATTTGCATTCTAATGGCATTTTGTATTTAACTAACCTTTTTTTAAACCTAGGTAATTAATTTCTTGTTTACTAACATAATTTTTGTATTTATATGGATACCCGATGTCCGAAATAAATAATTTCATTTCATTTCATGTCAAAGTGACATGGATTAAATTCGAATGAAGAAAAATATTCTTACCCATGTTGCTTTGAGATAAACTGCCCATGTTATATAAATCAAATCAAATCAATTATTTATTCTGCAAATAGGCCACGAGGGCACTTTTACATGTCAAACCGTAATTTACAATAAAATAATAATAATAATCTTACACCATAATAATTTAAAATTATATATAAAAGGTTAACAAACTAAATGTCACTAAGTCAATGTAAACAAAACAAAATTGCAAAATATGACCATTACATTCGATATAAGATCTGTATCAGCATTAACAAAAAGTTAATCATATTAATTCAGTATTCCAGAGATGTATAAGGTCTCTGAGCTTCCAAATACAATTAATATTTATTCTAATATTCTAAGAGATGTATACGGTCTCTAAGCGTCAAAACAAAAAAGGAACAATGATGTAATATTGTCAGTCAATAACAATAAAACGTGTCAAGATCAGAATGATGTCTCTCGTCAATACGATAATAATAATAATAACACTAGTATGTAATTAGTTAACTATGTACTATGCCCTTGCAAGCATGAACAGTCCGGACTCCACAAACAGCACCCGATCACGAGTATGACGCATATCTCAACCATCGCCTCCCTCAACCATATTTTAGGGAAGGTGGCGACCCGATCAACGACGCCACCGTAAGCAAAGCCCTTTAAGCGAGCATGACATGTTCAAGCCACCGGACATTGATTACTAGTGGAACGTCTAGAACGTTTACCATATGACTGATCAAAATGCCAAAGCGGACACCGGGCTCCTTTAGGGCAGAACCGGGAAAAACTCCAGAAGTTAATACAGATAATTATCAATGAAAATTATTATTATATATTTTGATAATTAAACAAAAACGTCAAATTATTTTTTGTACTTATTACGAATATAATTAAATAACTCTTTTGACACCGTCTTGCAAAAACTAATTGTGTTTATAAGATGCGCAAGAGACGGGGTCAAACAACTAGTAATGGATTCTAAATCATTATTTTTGATCAAGATGGGAAGTGGCTTGGAACTGTTTTTCTCGGGTTCAATGTCCACGGATACGTAATTTATAGCATAAATGAGTGTTTCCTTTCTGCTTAACAATGAAGTAAAGTTGTAAAAAAAGTTGGATATATTTTTTCATTTTCAGAATTGTTTTCGAGATCTTAAAAACAGGTGTCCATTAGACAAGTTTCCATTGGAAAATGTTTTACAACTGTCGAGAATTTTCCACATGGGAAGTTTCGCAAGTTTTAAATTTTATCGTTTTTACTGTTTGATTAAATAGAGCTACTTGCAATTCAATTCGAATTTAAATTTTCGTGAGACACGTTTAAAATAATACTAATAATATCACGGTTAAACTCACGTATCAGTTTTCATGTTGACACGATTTAAATAAATTTTCTCAAACAGTTAGCTTGGACATTTTTAAGTAAAGAATGAACGATTTGGTAATATTTCCACTATTGGCAATATTGTTGAAGAATCCCGCGTGTATTGAAATGGAAGTAATTGGTATTTTGATATTTACATATCTACGCAGTGGCAGTGGCTCTTCAATTACACGCTTCGACTTGCCGGGCATGGGACTGCCAAGTGTGCTTTACACATAGTGCCAATTGAATGCCATTTGGCATTAAGTCCGCCTTTTGTACGATAAGTTTTCTTTTGTGCAATAAAGTTTAAATAAATAAATGATGTTAAAGAAACGTAGCAGTGTTAGATAACATTTTAAATGCACTATTGTACCTTTTTTTCACGCTGAAGGAATACGTTTACACATCCAGATCTAGGGATCTAGGGGGTATGTGGGACTCACCCTTCCGTAAGGGAAATAGAAATAGAAATATAAATTATAGAAAATATAGCATTCGTGTATTGTACCGTGCAGGTAAGTACAATACACGAATGCTGTATTTGTACCTTCACGGTACAACTCCAATGAGTTCGCCGAATTAAATGGTACTCGTATAATTGTATTAAAATGTAGCGTGTCTCGCCATCAAACGTAACAGTTTGGTGAGAATATAAATGTATAGTATGTAAGTTTTCATTTGAAAGAAAGAAAGAAAGAAAGAAAGAAAACATTTATTCGTGGACAAAACAATGGGTATACAAAACAAAACACAGTAAAGAAAAAGTAGCAGGGTCCACGAAAAGGCCCCGACTCAGCATGGTGCTAACCTAGGAGGCCAGCGCTGGTCTTCCGTCGGAACCTTTACATGAGTTACCTCCTGGAAGGCAACACAAAACAAATACCTACGCTAAAACATATTTTAAAGAATACATAGGTATCTTAAGTAAAAATAAGCAGCATGTAAGTGCGATAGAGATAGAGATATCCGAACTTCGACATTCGAAGTTCGTGGTTATAGCTCAGAGTGGCACGGCAGATTGCAGCGTGTGAACGCGTCGCCAAACTGTGTGTCAGTGTCACTGTCACTGTCAACTTGACAGACCGAAACGCAACTTTTATTTGAATAAATTAAATAAAACTTATACAGCGTGGAACGGAACGATGGACTTTCCCGCAAGAGGGGGATTATTGAGCGCTAGTACGTCACATTTTCCAGATAAACTATTTTTTTTGACGCGATTTTTTTTTTACCTTTGTATGGAGCGTTGGCCGACTGGAGCGACGAGCTCCATACAAATGTAAAAAAAAAATCGCGTCAAAAAAAATTGTTTATCTGGAAAATGTGACGTACTAGCGCTCAATAATCCCCCTCTTGCGGGAAAGTCCATCGTTCCGTTCCACGCAGTATACGACTACACATGTACATGTTTCAATCTCTACAATTAACAACAATAGAGATATAATCTATCATCTGAGACCTGTCATTTTCTATTTGTTTCTTATCGTTTCATGATAAATCAAATGTGTGATGACATAGCCCAAGAGTCGTAGGCAACAAATAAATATTGGAACAGAAAAATATACAATCCCTTTTGACCATTTGTTATTCGTGAAACTGTTTAATAATTGTTTTAATTATTTGATATACTGAACTTGCATGGAGCCAGTACTTAATGATTGGCAAATACAGTAAAAATAATCAAGCCAAAGTAGTTCACTATTATTATTATTTGTTTTATATATAACTCGGTTAATATTGTAGTAAACGCGCACATATTCCAAATGCGAAACTTGCTAAGACGGCATACTTCACAAACATACCTAATGCGTTTTTAATGAAAGTAAACTGACGAACGACCTACTAATACTTGCGATCGCGTAGCAACAAGTTGTGGGTTCGAACCCGGCGTCAGGCTAATATTTTCACTTTCATTTTAAATTAGGTAAAATTTCGATAATGCCTCTGGGCTCTCTGGCAAGTCCAAAACGAAATAAGCGTTAGGGAAATTGGAACAGGAAGTTATACTTCGCTCTGGGTCTATTTTATTGTTTAAGGAGTAATGCCCAGTCAATGGTCGTTCACCGTGGGCGGACAAATCAAAGCTAACATTTATAAAAAAAAATGTAGGACAAGTCCGTAAACAAGCATATCAATATCAATCTTATTTCAATTGCATAGAACTTGAAATTAAAATTGGTCATTTTGATTTAATCTCTTTCGATTTTGGGAAGGTTCTCGAGAGGAAAACGTTGACCGGAGCCGAGGTGTCATATTTGTGTTTGTCACTTTTTATGTTCAAAACTCATTAGGATCGTGTTTATCTGTTTGCAATATGCATCGAGCCAAAAAAACTACTTAGCTTAAAATTTACACTTGGCAGATCTTAAGCTATTTTCGTACACGGCAAAATCACGCCAATTTATGTTTTTGCACCTAATGCTTATGAACTTCTATATCACCAAAAAAATGTAGGCCTGATGGACCCAAAAACACCTTATAATGAGGAAATTCTACAGTAAATCGACTTTTAAATGGAATTCGTAAAGAAAGCGAGCCCTTAGTTTCACTAAGACAATGCGTGTCGGCCTAGATACGTGACTAAAATGCTAACTGTCCGTGGATCAAAAATGCGTACAATACGCTTTTACTCTTCATTGAACAGCTGTACAGTTGAAATACAAAGATGAAGTAGTATTATGACAGTAAATTGGAAACGGAGCAAAGCTGAGAGCTCTAATGATTCCAGATTTATCCTTTTTTCGGGTTGTGCGCAAGCTTTATACCAGTAATAAGTAGACGTAAACGGAGATTAATGTTAGACTGGTGCGTAAGTGTTGCTTTGAGAATGGTATTTTACAAAAAACATATTATGTCATTCAAAACACGATCATTTGATTTTATTGAAGGCTGCAAAAGTTACAATGTTAGCATTTGAATGTTGCTGGATCGACAGAAAAACAAGTACTATCGACAACACAGCTAGAACTGACCATCGGTGCACCTTAAGTGCATTGTAATAAGGTTCTATATAAACACAGGATGGTCAGTTAACAGTGTTGTCGTTTGTACATTTGCTATATTGGAGGCACGTAATTTAAAAAAAATATCGTATGGCGATCTGTAGAAAAGGCGAATATATATCCGTGTGATATTTTTATAGGAGCGAAAAGTGTTGTCGCTCATTTAGCACCACCCAGGGGGACACGTGCAGGGTTGTGGTAGGTAAATCCTGCAGACGCGAGCAACAGATTGTCCCCCCGACATCGACACTCACGTCACGTCATTGCAGTAATTGGACGGTGTATGTAGAATCGATTATTTACAGTATTTTAATTGTAGATTTATTTTATTGTATTTAAGTATAATATATTTTTCTGACTCGAGCACTTCTATCCGTCAATTAAATGACTGACAGGGATATATAAATCAACTTCATTTGAGTTGGGCTCATAAGCATGCTAGCAGTCATCTTATGAATATAAGATAACTGTGTACAGAACTAAAATTAATTTTGAACAATCACGAGGCTCGATTTCCAGAAGACATCAACGCGTAAAAATAAAAAAAGCGGTTGGCTGCACTTCGTTTCAGCAGGGCGATTTGCAATAGATACCAAGTGTTGTTTAATAAATTACTATTTCTCGTTAACTTGTAGAAAAGGTATTGTATGCAATAGTTATATACTTAATTAACTTTTTAACTCTTCGTACCTTAATTTAGGCCACTCAGCAAGCTTCTTGGCCTAAACGTGGTACTCGATTGAAAAAGCACACATTATATAACGATTGCATAAACTATTATATTCGCTACAAGTATCATAATCCTCCTAAGCCTGTTCCCTATTTTACTCTAAAAGGAACCTAGGGTCCGCTTTATTGCGTAATCCCAAGATTTGATAGGGACTGATTTTACGAAACCGATTGACTTTTCACGAAAACCTAGACCTTCTTGATATTAGACAGCTTTCCTCACGATGTTTTCCTTCACTGAAAATCTGCTGTTCAATATAAAATGATATTTAGTAATGCTTGAGATTATTTGAGAGCTGGCCAAATTGCATCTAGGCCAAAAAGTAACTCTAACGTCCAAGGTAGAAGATTCCAATTCCAATGACAGTGATAAAATAATGTGAAGTCACAACCATACGTAAGTTTTATTAAACCCAGCGGGTACGAAACGGGGTTCGAACTCACGAAACCCAGATTAAAAAATCGCATGCCTTACCGCTCGGCTGCAGTGGCTCCTTCCATACAAGTATGTCATACAGAAATAGCCCTGACCTCCGCAAGCGGACCGTCCCAACTTTTTATCAGATAACCTAGAACTGATGACATTGTTGATCACGACGACACGTTTCCGTGATCTCAGCCGTCATGATCACGCCCGAGACGACCGAGATCCGACGACACGAAAAGGCGTCGTGTCGATGAAAGTAGGATGAGCAGCTTGCGCTCGTTTTGGCGTTACATAACAGGGGTTGAAATATTTCTGGCAATATTTCCCACGAACGGAAATATTGCCAAAGGTGACTATATTTTTTTTCGTTTGTGCTGGTTACTATCATCAATCAATTGGTCATCACTTATCTACTACTGATGGGGCCATAGTGCAGAGAATGGAGCCCTCACGTTTACCACGGTAAAACTCCTGAGTGAAGTAGCTTACGCTAAGTGACCGGTGGTGCGCCCTATAAAAGGACAGCGCAAAACGTGACATGCTGTTCTCAGTCCGACCCAAGTCGGGCCTAGCTAAGTTTCTTGCTGGAATCTTCTCAGCTAGGCTAGGTTTTAGCGAACCAGCGATAAAACTCCCAGTAGTTCGACACCACTCACACCCCCAGATTCGGGTTGATACCGTTCAACCAATCTCACTGGAGCGCAAACTCGTAGAGTATTCCAGTGTACAAATTTTCCCGCGTGGTCGTGCCGGAGGCTCCCCCTGGATTTTTCCCCAGGCTACCCTCCAACCACGCAGTTCAACCGCTATATTGGGTTCGTCCTATTATAGCAACAGTCAGGTTCAAAAAAAAAAAAATGCAATCTCAGGACC